>MU280182.1:0-600000 GCA_022385635.1 Xylaria scruposa
TAAAATTTAATTAATTAAAAATTAATTAAAAAATAATTAAAAAATATTTAAAAAATAATTAAAAAATAATTAAAAAACGTTTTTAATTAATAATATTTATATATATTATTAAATAATTTATTAATATAAACTTTATATATTTTTACTTTTTTAAAAAAATAATATATATAATATTTTATTATAAAAATATATCTTATATTATTTTATAAATAATTTTATTAAAGCTAAATACTAAAAAAGTTTTATCTATAAAAAAAAATGGGTAACCCTCAGCTGAAATTCTAGACATACCCTCAGTTGATCTATATACTCCCTGCATCATGTACGTTTTGGATAGCGGGCGAGCTGATTGACTGAGCCCGACGAAGACTCCACTACCGCGCATGGCATGGCGTATGGCAGAGCATGGGATGGAATGGTATCAGAAATGAACAACATACGATCTGTACCATCAGCTTGGGGGCGTGCTGCGATTCGGGAATTTCGGTTTCTTGCCCTCAGATGCCGTTGATATCGCTTGTAACGGCTTGGATGGCTCGCTGTTATTACATGGATATCAGTATCCTACATCAGGTCTGCTCCGTGCACCAGAGCCTTGGGTTATCAGCATCCCGCGGATACCGGCTGTGGATCGACAGAGTCGTATCGTGGCGTAAGACGTTCTGACAATGCACAATCTAGAATATCCGCCTCCATCTGAATTCATCTAATTTAGCGGGGCCTTCTCCGAATTTCAGGGCACAAGATCATGAAACGACAATACCACTGCTGTGTTTAAGCCAGGTTGAATTTCTGTGGCTTTACTGCCCTAATTATTAGTTTAAGGCTATAGTTACAAGTAGATAACACAAACTTGCAGTTCTTAGTTTATGCTTGAGCCTGAGCTGCTTACAGCTTTTGGCCCCTTTGGGACATTCACGTTCAGTCGGCGTCACTCTATTTCTATTTTTGACAACCAAGCTAACGTAGGGGACCAACGAGCACATCAACTCGATACACCGGCGGTACTAGCAAATGAAGTCTAGTTGCCTATTCAGAGTGAATCTACTCAAGGGTATAGCGACTACTGCATCACATGCAGGCTGCGAGGCACCGTCGTGTTTCCAGCTCCACCAAGCGGCAACACGTGCGGGTCATACTGGATACTCGATACACCAGACGCCTAACACGCCAATTACTTACGGGATTTAGGGAGATACGAGCGATTAAAATTTTCCATCTTACGCATTCTCGTCGTCTCTTGATCTGGCTGCTTTGGAATACTTATGTCTTTTGGGGGTCCAGCAAATGCTTGGCAACGCTCTTCACTGATTCCTAACGCGAGGGACCAGAAGGCCCCATGACGCCGAGACGCCAGCGAACTTCAAAATTGCGCTTAAGAAAAGAGTTTCTCTTTTCCTTAAGTGTGCACGTCATGATGAGTGCGCAGCAATATCTACTTACTTTATGCCATTGTGTGGACTACCCTCCGACAACTACCTGATATCGAAGTTTCGATGAAAACACTCCCGAAACGCCATCAAACATGTAGGAAGTTCGTTGGCTCGGAGCTGTAGCATGCTATGTACTAATAAGGCCAATGATTTACCTTGCAGTACGAATTCGTACTACCTACCTAGATTTACACCTTTCACATTAAGGGTTCATGGGTGGTTGGTTATTGGCGGCTTAAGCGTCTTGTTAAGCCGCTGCTCGGCACAATACGTAATAACCTGCGCATCGGTGAACGGAAACTAAAGAGACGCACCACGACGTAATACTGCTTATGTGACGGAAAAACGACGCCGTTAATCCATCCTGGACTAACGGCATTTGTTAATGGTACGTCCTCAACTTCTTGCGTAGGTAAGTATTGGGCGTTAATAGGTAACCTATCGACTAAATCATAAAAAGCATCGGAAACGCCATCGTAATACTGCAGCAATTCTTATCAGATCACTTGTTTTAAGTAGGTAGTGCAGACACTATCTACCATCAATGTCGTCGATAACTACCTAGGTTAGGGAGATAAGCCAGCCGTTTGGCTTGGACTCGGTTATACGTATTGCGTATTGTTGCTAGATTTGCCGGTCATATTCTATAGCCGAAGGCCAATCGGAAATTCCATTGCCTACGAAATAATATTGACAAGCATTTAAGTAATATCTGACTGAGGCTGCTTCCAAGGACCTCAAGGCTTTCTCCAAATTTCCCCAACCCGATTTGATCTCTTGCTCCCTTGGCCTGAACCAACAACCATTTGACAACAAAGATAGGTATTGCAGGGCACAAGCGCTAGAGGATGGTTCCGCTCCTAGGGAGGGCTACGGATAGACGGTCAAGAGTATGACATCTCCGAGGTCATGTGAGTGTTTGCGACAAGGAATAACCCTTGAAGCCATGCTCGTCATCCACACGCTGTCTCTCTTATTCGACTACTATTGGCTCGATGTTCTCAGCCAAAATATATGGGCAATCTCTGACCCCTCGTATACATTTAATCTCTTTACAAGTTACACAGAATGTGACAGCAGCTGATACATTGGGCGAGTCCACGAGAAGAAGAATCTTTTCAACGGCCAATTGATGCCAACTGACCGCTACCTCATTCGCTCACCCCGTTGCTTTGAGTCTGTTCGGGCTTAGTGCTTGCGTTTGCGAGTTGTGTTTCGCGGTTATAGTTTATTAACGAAAACTCCGAAATATAACCCTTTGATGTAGAAGAAGACGACTGCTTCAGTATTATCGCAACCTCTTCGAGAAGGGCATTAGTTACTCTCGAGCCATTATTAATGTAATAACGAGATCGAACATGTAAGCCCTATCCAGATCCCATATCATGAGTATATCCCTGTTACCCCAGACTTTGCACACACACACACCATTTCGTGAAAACCAACATGCCAACCTTGATAGGGCTAGCACGTCGTGGCATACCAAATTCGAAGAACACCAGCGGCTTGCCCTCCTGGGCCATCAACCTTTGGGATTCCCGTTCTCCATACAGGCTATCCAATCATCGTTCTCGTAGTTTTAGAGAACATCGATCTCAATAGTTCCTGCAGCCTAGAACAAGCAATCGCAACACCGTTTCCATATTCATAACGGTATCAATATACTGTTTGGATTATTGTGATAGATGATCAATGCCACATTGTGAATTAGTATAGTTGTTTAACGCAGATTACATATCTACATGCTAATACTACATAGTAAATAGTCCTCGGCCCCCCTTTACCAGCCACCTGGTCCTCGTTGAGCGCGGGCCGGTTTCATCACACCGTTGATGCATACACTACCGAAGAGATGACGCTTGCAGTGCAAAAGGGGGTAAAAAGCATACAACGAAAAAGAAGTTTACAGCCTTCTCTGGTAATCCACCGATGAAATATCCTCGAATACTACCTAGCGCATAAATCTTACAGCCGAGCGTATGTGCGGAAGAGTTCATTCATGTTTCTCTACAGCGCGCGTCCAGAACTTCTGATCGGCATTCTGCAGATGCCGTGGCATTGAACCGGCCGTTGGGACGTTCGCTGCAGTGCCATTCGACATGCTGGGATTGTCGTCACACCTATGTGACGCACAGGGCGTCTTTGCCGTGCCACGGTATGATGTGTTCGGGTCATTCTTATTGTCCAATGCTGGGAAATCGGAAAGCCAAGTGTGTTGCATTGCAGCGCGGAACACATCGAGCAAGCCAACCCAGCAGAAGAAACAGTAGTCCGCCGTCATAGGACACCAGTCGGGTTGCAGTGCGACTCTAAACTCGCCTTCCGGCATAAATCCAAAGCACGTCGCTCGTCGAAAAGCAGTAAGTAGCCCCTGTATAGCGACCAGGCATTCCCTTAATCGCATTGATAGAGTTCCCCATTGTATCCAGTAGCAACCTTCAAATCTGCTAGCGAAGTAGTATCTGTACACCATCGTCAACACTCTAGAAACAAGCGACCCAGCCGCATTCGAGTCCTCCTGTAGGTTAGCCAGGGATACATGTGCCGAATCTCAGATGCCAGGTATGAATATCCAAGACTACTAGACCATTTGTCTTACACCTCAACCTAGAAAATCAGATACCACCCTTTATACCCCAAAGTTCGCAGAGTCACAACAGAAGACATGCAGTGCGCGAACCCGGAAGCCTAGAGTTGCTGCCGTAAATATCAGGAAGATGAACAAAGCCAAATCGTTGTACATACAGTAGTAGCCGAACTACAGTAGCCTGAAAGACCCCTGCGTCCCAATGGGCACTTATTTGTTACCTTCTTTTGGACACTTGCAGGATTGATCGTAGGAAACCCCCACTCACACTTCTTATAGACAACTTTTTGGAGCGTGCCAGATGCATGTTGACTGCGTCAACTGAACCGTCAAACATTCCCACCCCAGCGAACTTAAAAGTTAGTCGCATTACATACCTATATATCAGAGCAACCGCATCATGAAGAAAGATATAGAAAGGGAGTGTCCGCCAATCGCCACCTACATAGGTCCGTCGGATAATCCACCAGCAGATCTGCGCATACGAACGAATCCCAAAATACTTCCCTCTATCCATGGTGTCCATGAGATGCATACATCACGAACGTATTGTGGTAGGTCCACTCAACCCAGAAGCCCGACTTTCGCCGCTGTAGATCTACTCCACGATGAGTTAACAACCCTCAACCAAGCCCTACTGTAGTCTTTAACCACCAGGACGCCCAGATGTTAGGCTCAGATTAGGCTTATCGTCGGCCCGCCTCTCGGTAATAGTTATAGCGAGAATAACCGCCTAGCTTCTGTGCTCTCACCAATAATACGTAACAAACTACTCTGTGTGTCAACGGTGGGGTCAAGAGATCTTTTCATACGTAGGTATTATCTCCGACATCGATGACAGGCAGGAGTGGCAATACCTCTCACGCCCACGGGTTCGTGTGAGAAGAAAAGGACAGCCCGCTTCAATGCAGAGGTACGTCGTTTTTCGCCGCTCGAATTTTTCCAGAACAATGCGCGATGACGCTGCCACCCCTACATATCTCGGAATATCCCGCTGATATTGGCTGAATTGGGCGGCGATCTCTCAGAAATTGCCCACGCTGAATTATGATCATGAAGCTTAACCATATCTCATCGCAGCCTATCCAAAATAAGTACCTCCCCAAATACAGTAATTTTCGTTATACGGCTGCTCGCGTATCACAGAGCGACTAGCGGGATTTCCATTTTGAGACTGTTGTTGATCTGTCAACGTGTACGAACGGGATATTTGCTTGTGAAGAATTTTCCTGTCTCGTGCCTGTACCGACTTACTAGAATAAGGCCTAATACACGTGGATGGTAGAAACCACAGAGCTTTCGCGACAAGATTAAAATTGGTTTTTCTTAAATGTGTAGCAAGATCTCTCTACCATGAATCGACCCATTAATTAGGCTTTATCTTTTAATAGTAAACGCTGAAATGATGAAATCTCAATATATCCCTTCCATCTTTAAACCAGTGTCAATCTCCCTCCTATCAACCCCCTAAGAATTTCACTCGAGTCCACAGCTTCGCTACCAATGTCATCATGGCCACAGAGTAGATAGATACCAAATAAATTTTTCAGTCGTAATAGACGTCCTTTAGCCCTTTAAAGATCTTGTGCGAATATTCAATCTGCCGTCGTTCTTCCGACCTGCGAATGGTCTAGCTAGTAGCTCTCCTTTTCGTGGTCCGAGTCCTCCAGCGTGATCTCCGAAGGCCAACACTCGGCCAGGCAAAAGCATTCGATAGTCTGTTCGTCTTGGCTCGCTGAGCTCGCCAGTCTTAGCGCTTGGGTGACGCAGCCGGGCTGGGAAATGGCCGCCTTGTTAATTCGAAAGCTGACCCGAGTGTCGTGTAGGTTCTCGTAGACTTGCGTACAAGAGAAATTATCGAGATTCGTCCTGCATTGTGTCTGGATATAGCTCAAGACTCCGATCGCGCAATTGCTTGAAGATCCGTCGTTGCCCCAGCCCGCCATCTCGATAGTGTACTCATTGTAGACCCCTTTATCATCCACATACCCGTAGAACTCACACGTACTAGAGTCCAAGCGGCGGGATAAGGTAGGCCGTCGACTTATCGATAAAGTATGCGTGCCTTGCATAGTTCCAAAGATTATAAGGGCCATCAAGGCGTCAGACCGCATGTCTTCGAGTTAGGAGGTACCGTTGATTAGATATAGGTTAAAAGTTGCCTCCTACGTAAGTCCGACGTCTCCGGATTGATAATAGAACGAGAGAGACCGCGCTTCCTAGCAGCTCGAAAGACGAGTCACGAAACGCCGTTGTGTCAGTTACGTCGTGGGATATACCTAAAGATAGCTGATCTGAGAATAGTTCCAATTCATCGAAGCGTGCGTCCCGATGCATCCTCCCGATGGGAACCCGCGTTAGCGCACGTATTCGGTCCTCAAAAGAGACAGGTGTCACTCTCCTCACGGACAAGAATCACGTCCCTTGGAGTAGTGTGTTGAAATAGCGATATGCTCCTCGATAATAAAACGCCATAACTACACTCCTTGAAAGGTTGGAGTATTCTCTCGCCTTGCGCCTATACATACTGGATAGTAGATGAAACTATGGCAGAAAGTTCCTACCAAGGTAATATCATTGCTCTCGGATCCTGATCCGACGCCATGCAATTAGGCGGTACGATTGCAACTTTTGGCATCTCAGGCAGATTCACTTTACATGTCTAGAAGTCGTACAGACCCCGTCCTACGCGCTCCTATGTTTACTAAAGCTAAGTGTGGAAGTGTGATTCTGATATCACCCACAGCCCGTCACGTCACATGGAGGGGTCTCTCTTGAGCCACTAGTCACAGCAATAGTAAGTGTAGTGAATGCCGTAAACGCTTGGTGACCGGAACGACATCCACAACATGACTTCGTAACCGCGGACGTGGCTGTGTACCGGTTGTACAGAAGTAATTTCCCTCCCCAACCATTTCATTGATATCTTATAGAGCAGTAATACATGTGTCGGAAAAATACATCGTGGGCTATAGCGGTCTAGATTCAAATAGTCTTGTACCCTAATACAATTAAATGGACTCAGTACATATAATGGGGACATATCCGGCTGTGAAACAAATACAGAAGTGACTGAGAACGGTTTCCCATATGATCAGAAACGATTCTACTTTGTGCTTAAGATATGCTGGAACTTCTAAGTTCATGCTATGCGGTCCCAAGGGTGAAAGTACTCTATGAGGCCACAGACAGTAGTGTTCAATGCAGGAAATTAGATTGTTTTCCCACCAGCTAAACGAAATAGTCGATTGCTCTAGTCGACGATATTCGGCCTCGACTAGCGTGCGTTCATTTCATGAGAAAAGTATAGGTCAGAGTGTCACAGCATGTGCTGTGGCAGGGCACAAAATACCCGATCGCGTGCACAATGAGGTTTTTGTACCGGTATCCGCGTGCTAAGTACTGAATCTGAAACTCAAATAGCCTCCATCGAGATACCATAAGTATTGCAGTGAAATGGCCCATCATTTCTGATAACCTAACAGTGTTTAAGTTAGTTGCTCGATGCATTACTTTCCTCAGTTTACACTGAGACCCATTCAAAACATTGTTGACTGGTATGAATTACACTCACATTTTTCTGTGCCCTACAACCCTGATTGTTACGAGTTGGACTGTATGCTTCATGGTTAAAAAGCCAACCATTATAGGTGTTTCAAAAGATACAGCTGTGTCATGCCCTCTTCTTCGACGCCCAAGAAGTTTATCGCACATACTATGATGGGAGCGGGGTCTTGGATAGAAACAAGGAGTACAACTGCATAGCAGTGGAACAGGAAAAACTCCCGCGGGAATTCTGGGACTTGTATCACTCGTACTTCGGGAACTGTTGCTGCGCGAAAGTCTGGATACCTTGATTGCCAATACTGGTGATAGCCATCGTTAGAGGGCTCAGGGGCGCGATTTATTCCCGTAATTGGGTTCACATTTAATCTGGCTGGTCATACTTTGACGATTTTTCTTCAACAGGTTTGTCCTTCGCCAAGTAGAAACAATATAATATCCTTCATAGCGTGTTTTGTTCGTCTTTAGAACGTTTCTGTCTGGGACATTGTTCAGAAAGCTCTCGTCTCTTTCGAACTTTGTCATCTATCGGCCTTTCCACTCAATGTTTGGCCTCCTCCAAAAGTTTATGCTAGTTTCTAAGAAACTTATTATTGGGGTCTTGGGTTCCTGTAGTGATTACTTTCAACACGTTTACATCTAGCAAGATTATCTTCTAGAAAGGTCATACGCTTAATATCGCTTCCAGCTGGTGTCGTCACCGAATTCTCGAGATTGTTATTTTCCTCGCAGAAGGCTTTCTAGAAATTTAGACCTGGGTTAGACGTTGTTGATAATCTGGTAACAAGGGTTCGAGGTTAGAGGCTTGGAAAAGACATTCAATTACAACCATGACCAGCTATAAAGAGCTAATCTTCCCCTTTAGCTAGGCGTCGACCTAAGGCCATAAGGAAGATATGGTTCTCCAAAAGTTTAAGTAAGCCATGATTCCTATGTTGATACAATGCGTTTGCTAAACATCTAATTCACAATATTAGGAAGATCATTGTGTCGTATTCCGATTTATGTATTGTTCGCTTAGGAGTATGTATCTTCACGCTTCAATGTACCTTTTACTCCGTTGCTATCGTCACAGCGATTATGTACAAACTTATTCCGAAATTTTTGCCCCCCCTCGGGGATCACGACTTTAGGCCATTAGATTGCCTCAATAAATCCTGTTCCGTCACCGACCTACTGAGAATCCCTGGAGTCGCACCACCACTTCCCGAGCCGGGCGTAGTGACGTCGTCGAGACTGATGCCCTCGCGGCCCAGACGGGCAACGAGCTTCGTGTTCAATGCCTGGAGCTCCCTGACCTGCTCGGCCAAGATCTCAATTTCCTTGCGAGCGATATCTCTCTCGGCGCGAGTCTTGTCAAGCTCGAGGGCCAAGTTGGCTTTCTGCTCACGCTCCGCCTGCTTGCGCCGGCGTTCCTCGGCCTTCTTCTCCTCGCTGGCCCGCTTGGCCTCGAGCTTGCGGCGCTCGCGCTGGTATTTCTCCTCGTGCTTTGCGATCTCGCGCTCATGCTTCTCCTGCAGCTTCTGCAGGGCCAGCTGGTCGCGTTGCGCGTCGTCGGTCTTCTTCGCCAGTGCGCGCTCTTCCGCTCGCCGTAGCTTCTCTTCTGTCTTCCGTCGCCGCTCCTCCAGCTTCTTAAGCTCTTTGTCAAGCTGCGGAGAACGTACTGAAGTGGATTCGGATGAATGTAAGGAATCTCCACCGGCACCGGTGCTTATGGAGGGGGCTGGTTCTTCGCCTTCTGCTGCCTTCGCGGCCAGTTCAGCGTCTGCTGTAGGGTCGAGACTGTGGAAACTGTGGATAGACGAAGAATCATCTTGCAGGTCAGGTGACGAGATCTCGGACTCGCTCTCGCTTGCATTTTCTCCCGATGGCCCAAGCAATCGGGAAGCTGCCGCCGAAGCCACCATTCCAAGGGCACCAGATATCATCCCGTAAACACCTCCGGCTCCTGGTGATTCCGGAAAATCTGGCTCGTCTATTATGGAGCGCGATAGTACCTTAGGACCAATAGATGGCGTTGAGATAGATTTTAACGGGGCACCAGCTGTGCTGGCAGTCGAAGCTACGCTATCTTTTGATTCAACTGTAGCTTCTATAGATTCGAAATTGCTATCGAGGAGTTTTTCGAATTTCTCAGATGATATCCACTGGAAGAATTTACCTGCGTCGGTTGCTATTCCTTCTGGCGTCTTTTTCTCGATTATGAAACGAGGTACACTGCCACCGGGGTCACTACGAGTAATCATGAGCCATTCGATGATGGAGTCGACTTCATCCTGATTGTCTTCTCCATTGAGTTTCAACCCATCGCCTTGGCCATTGCTCGGGGAAGTAGACGCGAGGGAATCTTCACCGATACTATTGATGCCGCTTTTCGTTGAAGGGTTCTGCCTTTCTGTATCTGCTGACGGCCGTGTCTTTTGCACCTTGATTTCACGAATAAACTCAACAGACTCGTAGTAGCCCCTAATAAAGCCTTGACGCTGAGGGCACTCGGGATGGACGCATGGCCTTGACACAAGCATGAAGGATCTCGGCCCGCTAGTTCCATTTGTCGTGTCGGAGCTTAGACATAAGGTGACAAAGTCACGGGGTGTAGTTGGGCCTGGGAACTGAGCTGAAAGCTGATAGACTGTAAATGCTTTGTTAATTCTTCTGTCTCGACTGATACAAGCTGGGCTGAGCTTAGAGGGTGACAGGCGCATGCCTTACCCTGTATATTCCCACACGCGTCCACGGTCTGGTCTTCAACACGTTTATCGGCCCCCAAGCCCCTGATCTTACCGTCACCGGGCTGCCCCTGCACCTTCAAACTCTCGGCAAACTCTCTCTCCATGCCCCTTTTCCATTTTTCAAAACTAGGACCGTCATGAATACTGCGCCTCGCAAACCACGAGCCCTTCCCGTCCTTTGCAGCCATTTTGTAGATGCTCAAGCCGATGGGGTTATCACGGGGATTGACCTTGACCTCCTTCCATTCCTTCCGTAGCTGTTTGGCATTGTCAGAAAGCTCCGTCGCTTGGCTCGGCATCGGACCTGCATCGACAGCAGGGGCGGGTATCGACTCAATGAGGCAATGGGCATCGCCGAAGATGTCCGTCATGAGCATGGCCAGATCTTGCTGGGCGAAGGATTCCCATTCGACTGGGCCAAGTGCTTTGAAGGTATCATGAGCACTCGGCATTTTGCTGATCTTCTCAGCAGGCGGAGCAACTGTTATGTTGTATTTTGCTCTGCTTTGAGGGCTTGGAGCTTCTTGTATGCTTGAGTTCGTGGTGTTGCAAGATGTAAGTACGTAAGTAACAATGGTGATGTGGGGTCAGCTTATGCTGTAGCCTGGCTTGTCACATTTTATTACCTACCAGACAAAGCAGCGGGCGCAGCACTACCCGGCAGTCGTTTCGCATGATTGCCTGCATTTCTTGGTGACATCACTCGCAGATCAGGTCAGAAGCCGTATTTACAATCCGTGTAGACGGTATTCGATACTTACAGCTTACACTAGTCTATGCAGCCGTCAGACTAAACTATTTGTACAGTAGACTGTTCAAACATGTCAATGACGTTGGTTACCTACAGCAAGGTCGCTGATTATTACTAAAATGGTAGGTGTTAGTTCCAATTGGTATCAAATCTCAAATAGGTCTAGCGCTAGAAGCAGATACCCAAATTTGCCAGACTCACACTGAGACCTTGGTTACACTTGTGACTAAGAACGCCTGTAAAACATATATCATCTAGAGAGGCAAGTATGAGAGAGTATTAATAGAGATCGAAAAGAGCTATTTGTTTCGCTTCCTTAAGCATCGATAGGTAGATACAGGGGAAAAGGTATGTACTATATTAAGCCAGGGCGGTACTGAGCTCACATCGAGGCCATCGACAGACCTTCACGCTCACGTATGAGTGCATCGTGATCCACCCTGCAGCTACCGCAGTACTCATCATACCACCGGCGCAAGTTGCTGTTTCTCTCCGCTTGCTCCTCTGCGTCCTTGTCGCCGCCTCGGTTGAGCACCTTCTGCGCGAACTGAGCCTTAACCGAGTCCGCTTTCGATTTGCCCGTCTTCGGCGACGTTTCTTGGAGCGCTATACCCACCTGTTCGCATCTCGAGTTCTCGTCCATGAGCCAATTCTCCCATTCTGACCTCAACATCTCCGTCTCTACATTGTTGACCAGACGCATCGCCACGACGAGGTCATGGCGGTACGAGCCAAGCTTCTGACGTGTGCGACGGAGTCGCCGGGCCGTTGCGCGGCTGGGGCCCCACGGTGACAGCGATGAGCCGGCATCCTCGTGTGGAGCGTCGACGCTGCTGCTGTTGGCAATGGCCTGGAATGTGGAATAGCTAGATCACATATTAATACAACTTCAATCTTGGCATATCATGGGAGTCTTACCAATAGCTGTCTTGCGGCCAAGAAGCTTGACTGGACGTACTTCTGGCCGCTTCATCCAAGTCCGCGATATAGATTGCCTTGCTCATCATGACATTGGGTCCGACGCCAATGCGGTTCATGAAGTTGGCTGCACGCCGTTCGCTCCACCACGTCGCACTACTCTGTGACGAGAAAGTAACATTTGCGAGTACACTGAATCCCAGCAACAGGATAAGAAGCCGCTGTGCAGTAACTATCTTCCAGAGTTTGCTCAGCCCAGCGAAAGTCCATAACATGAGCGAGGAGGCAACACTCTCGGCAAACGACCGGCCCGTTTCGAGAAGCATCGAACTTAAAGTCCGGGGATTAATGAGTGGTTTCCTTGTGGAATCTGTCTCGTTCGGTGAGAAAACCACAACTTGCGACTGCAGTCCAACATTTCCGTAGACTTGTATCGCACGCTTCGTTCGGCTATGGTGGCCTAACCTGCGCACCTGGTCTGTGGCTACTTCGGCTAACTCCTCGGCATCCTGGCTGGCGTCATCCAGGGCCTGACGCTCAACCAGAGCCTTCGTGAGCGCCGGCGCTTTCGACCAGACAACTTTCGTAAAAATAGCAAGCTTGCACTTAGATTTGGCAACGTGTGTGATGACTATCTTAGTAACGAGCTTGAATCCTTGCGCGTGTGGCAGATGCCAAGGCGTCTTCTCGTGTGCGACTACATACGTGACATGATCACTAAAAATCTCGATAACTTGATGATCGGCGATATCTTCTTCACGTGATCGGCCTAGACGATTGTTATAGGTGACTTTGAAGTCGAAGATACGTTGCATATTCCCTGCATCATTCAACTTCCACGGGCCCTGGGCAATCTGCTTGGCTCTGCGTTCGAAATATAGCTTGGGAAATATGAAGCTCTTGTCTCCGAATAAGACATGGAAACATGCTTTAGCGCTAATCTCAAAGGTCCGCTCTGCCACCTTGTTGGGTGTATCCTCGGGTTCGTAAATGACGGCGTGTGTTGGGAGTTGGAGCCTAGGAATGGGTTTGCGGGAGCTTCCTTTTCTTGATTTATATGCCAAGTCGCCCCGGCTGACTGATCTACCAGCAGCAGTTCCATCATCAATAGGAGTGTGGGAGGGAACCTCCTCCCAGCTATCAGCACTCGGACTCCTTTGGTTCACCTCTTCTTTCTCCATATGAATGAGAGCCTTGATGATCTCTGGGACGTCCATTGGCTCTTCGGCCTGCAAATCGTCGATCAAAAGATTGAGACGCGCGTGTAGAAGATCTAAATCCTCTAGGAAAGTTTTTATTGTGATTCGGGTGTAACCGATATTGTCGGCGTCCTGACTCAAATGCAAGAAAATGAAATCACAGTCTCTCCCAGGCGCTGCCGTGGCTTCTGTGATTGTGTCAAGACTGATCATATACGCGACTACGAGACCCATTTGATGTCCATAAAAATACATGTTGTCCGAAGTGACATAGATCCGCCCGTTGCCGGCCATTTGGGGGATGGTCTTGTCATTCTCTGAAGTACTACTCCAGGCAGCACGGAAAACCAATACGAGCTTCTCGTCTAGAGGCACACTAGGGAAGAGCAGACGAAACTGGGCCGAATTTGTCTTGAGCTCTGTCGGGTAATTCGGCGGAAACGTTTCTTGGACGGGTTTGTCTTTAGAAGGAACCACGATTTTTGGGACGCTCATCTTCGCGTCCATACTGATAGCCTTCTTGTGGAGTGAGCTTGTAGAAGGGCTCTTGGGATCGTCGTTGTTATCTAGAGTCGTGAATTTGATCGACGAAGAATTAGGTCCAAAGGGATCATCAGAGGAAAGGTCCGTACGACTAGTTCTGCCGGAGCGCTCTTGACCCCAGGCATTGCTCCCCCAATAATTCGCCATGATTGCCGTTGGCAATAATTGGGTGGGATTCGCTGTCAATGCTCTTTCGCCACTGTAGGCAACGGCTGTTCTACTAAGCACAGTCGCACCCGGAGGCTTTGCTAGAGTGGGAGGTGCAAGACTCCCGGGTCTTGTTTCGGGGCCCAGGGCTAACTGCCCTTGTTGCGGTTTGATAGTAGCTGTTTGGTTGAGCGAAGGTCCGGAATACCCAGGCAATAAGCCATGGCTGGCAGAGATGAGGCTAGCTATGCCTCCAGTGGGGCCTGGCGATGGCATCGCCATATTATCAGCACTCGACGTGAATGTTGCCTTCCGGTGAAGATCGAGCTTCTGCATGATCCTTGCGGCATGTTCGCGCCCAGTCTCACCTTCCTCGCGAGCCAGGGAGGTCGCTGAGCGCTTTGGAGGCGCCGCATTAGTATCGAAACTCGGTCTTGCTACAAGCCCACCGTCTGGTCCCGGGATAGGAAGTGTACCAATGCGTTCGAGGCCAGCATTTTCATCAACTTGCGTGTCAAATGATTTGGCAGAAAATTCCGGCAGAGACGGGGGCGTGATGGAGAAGGCAGGATCGACACCGCCGGGCAGCAATGATGTGTCTCGGCCCACGCTGGCTTCAAAGGCCCGTTTTTTAGCAACTTCGAAGACCTCGAGCCATTCCATTAGCTGGGTCTGTGTTTCTGCCTGTAGCAGCAAAGTTTGGTTTTTCGTCTTGACCTCGAAACAGAATCGACGTTCTTCTTGGACAGCAGGCTTCGCATTACAAAGTAGAACGCCAATTTCGTCGCCTTGCAACACGCCTTGCGATCCATTGACAAGCCATCCGAATATGCCGTCCCGGCAGTAGTACCAGCGGCGAATCCAATTGGTCCGCGACGGTTTCCCGTACACCGTCCGTAGAAACAGCCATCCTTGCTTCTCCACGATAGCTGCAGACTTGCCTTGTGTGAAAACGTGCATAGAGCCTCTGGAGCCGAGGAAAGGCACCGTCGACGCACTGTAGTCATCAATCTCTCGCGAAGGCTTACAACTTGCCATGGTATTCTCCCCAATATCACGCCTAGCCATCTGAAGCTCGCGTTTGAATACAGACTCAGTCAGCTCCATTTCTTTTGACCAGCCCCTCACCCTGTCCATCTCCTGACCATACTTAGCGAAGCTTCCAGCAGCGTCGCGAGACCTTTTCATCTCACGCCAGACGTCTGTTGAAATCTGCACAAGCAACTTGTCGAGGTTGAAGCGAAGCTGGGGAGCAAAAAAACAGAAGTCCATAGACGCCTTTAGATAGGCCTTGCGTGTCTCATACACGGTGAATGCATCCTCACGGAGAGCGGAGGGCTCCTTGGCTTTGGACTGACCAACGTAGCGAGCAAGTGTCGAGTCGTATGTCTTCTGGGCCTGCTCCAGCGATCGCTTCGTTTCCTTGAAATTACGCAAGTCGCTCGCGAGAAAGGTACGGACCGGCTCGACGGACAGAGTGTCTATCTTTTTGGCAATGCTCAGGACATGCACCCACCATTCCTTGGATCCATCGCCGATGCGCTTGAGGGCGAGCGCAGTATAGTCATGGTCGACAGAGACGATGCCTGGCGGGGGGATGAGGCGGGAGAGGTAATTGTTGATGGTCTCCTCAAGCCCGAGGATGTCGTGGGTCAACTTCGACGTCGTCCTGACATAACCCTCCAACCAACGCTCTATAGCATCAACCTGGTCGGCAAAGAAAACAGCTGAGGCACGGAAGGACGGCGAATCTAGGCCAGCTTCGTTTAGTGTGACAGGTATCGAAGGACTCGAGCGCTTGGGAGCGGCAGCAGGAGGCGGGATAGCGGGCGAGGCCGAAGGGGCGCTGTCGGACATGGCGACAAAGAATAGTCGGCTTTGGATGAAGCTTCACGTCGTGCTATCGGCTCATTGGCAGAACATTCGACGTCTGCGCCTGGAACTGGAACACAGAAGAGGGCATATAACAAGATTACGATGGGACGAGGTAGCAAAATGGTTCAGCGAGGTGACTGAGTGGCCTGGGACCGAACAAAGCCGAAAGGCTGCATGGGACGTGGGACGTGGGCCTTTGGTGGTGGTGGTACTATCCAAAGGTAGGATTGAATGTACGGGCACAGATGGTAAACAGATATGTACAGATGGTGATGCTTCGTTATTATTGCTATTACTGCTGATTGACGTTGACGGATGCAGCTAAGTCGATGCGTTTGTAGTAGGGCTATCCATGTATGAGGTGACAACCCCCAAGACCCCCCTGTCTTGCCGTATCTGGCTGGCGGCTACTTCTTTGAGTGACGTAGTCGATACGCTTGCCTCAAGATGTTCCTTCAATGCTTCTTTTCTTTCTTCGCTGTCGTGATCCCCCAACAATCAAGATAATTGTGTATAAGAATAAGCTATTAACAAGAGAATATCAAAGGGGAAAAAATCTTAGGAGCCACCAATCCAAGAATGATATCAAGACGCCGTGGATAGACAACGTCTTATCGAGTTAACGTGCCATACAGATGTGCACTTACCCCAATATTCTTATCGATAATCTAGGTGGGTATTGTGTACTGTAGGTATCAAGTCCGCCACCCACCTTCAAGTTGATGCAATACAACAACAGTTCTTATCAAGAACCCTACTTGCATGCTATCTATCAACCTACCTAGGTAGTCCTACATATCTAGTTATTCTGTCTTCAACACTTCTTCACATACTCCTAATTCAGAATTCAGAATTACAGACATAGCTTAGTTTCTTCTTATTGTTCTATTCATTTACCATTATTGCATACCAGCAGTTACTCTCAGCATAGTCTTGATCACCTTTGGACTGTCGTATACAACCTACATACTCTGTATCTATTACAAACGTTGATTCTAGCAATGACTATAATCAAGTCGAATGCTGCAAGCACTATATCATGCTGCACTTGCGCAACGCCATTGAATGAAGTGGCTCGTTCGAGCGACTCCGAAAAACCATTGCCGGAGAGGTGGTTGGAATGCTGTCCGCGGGCCATATGCGGCCGTTGTATTGTGGTAAGTCTGCTGGAGTCCTCTGTTCCCCCTTTCAGCATGTCTCGGATGCAATAGTTACTCCTGCTTCTCGAAAGCCTCGGTGATTTTAGTATAAGTAGACATTATTGACTGTTATATATAAATCGTGCGGGGCCATCATTATCGCGTGATCGCGAAGCTCCTTGACAGCTAGCACTCTGATTCATACAGGAATTTCGAATATTCAGAGTTAGCGAACTAACAAGACCGCTTATATAGGATAACCCCCGGTTCAACTCATACTGTCCTTATTGTCAGATATCAATATCTGACAATATCTTACCACCTGGGCTGAAGGAGCCACCATCCTATACTGCATCCACAAGTAGCAGCAGTAAGGTCTTTGAACTTGCCCCACCGCCCTATACACCAACCCCCACCGCCCGGAAGCCGCGGGAGTCTTTGAACGAGAAATGTGCTCCTGAGCCAGTCGAAGATATCCTCCATTTTCTCGACCACGCACATGACAGCATCAATTCGCTTTCATTACGGTATGGTGTCCCTGCTTCCGCGCTGCGGCGTGCTAACAACATCTCCTCTGATCACTTGATCGCGGGTCGACGAGCCGTGATAATCCCGGGCCAATATTATAAAGGAGGCGTGAGTTTGTCGCCGAGGCCCATAGAGGGCGAGGAAGAGGAGAAGCGCAAAGCCAAGATTCGGCGCTGGATGGTGGCATGCAAGGTTCACGAGTACGACGTGGCATTGTGGTACTTGGAACAGGCTGAGTATGATCTTCAACTTGCGACAGACACCTACTTCTCAGACGAGGAATGGGAGAGAATGCATCCAGCTGAGGCTGGAAGAGGGAAGAGAATCATGGGAGGTAACGGGAATAGCGTCCGGTTGGGTAGAAGACGTTGACATGTCCCACGGTCTCTATGTGACGCTATTGTTTGCCGATCATGCGAAGCGCTGCCACCAATACACTAGCTTCGCAGATGGCATGCTGCAGAGTAATACAATTTCTGTTTACCACCAGTTCAATACTGACTTAGAAAGCTGACCGGGTGCGCACATCCTAGCAACGAATCAGTCATATGATCACTTAGAGGGAAAACAGTTTCAGACTTACAGATATTTTTCTCTCGATCTCTCGCACTGACCGATCCAATTCACCCGCAATCATTTGCTTTTTATCATGAGAAAGGAGAGCAAACCTTTCGCACAAATCACCGTCGATGACACCCTTGACGGGGGCGTAGTAGCTTCGATAGATCAAGTGGTCCCTTCCGGCAAGCGGTGGGTCCTCGCTGCGCATGTGTAATTCGAGACTTTGGAAGAAGTCGACGTCCTCACGACTTACGAAAGGCTATGGATTATCAAGAGTCAACAACTTATCAGAGTATATAATTCTGCGGGTGTTTGGGGGAAGGACGACGGATAGAAAACTGCTAGACATGAGAATACTCACTACGAACACACCAACAGTACCCTGGACACCGCTCCAAAGAAGGACGTCTTGACCACCGACTACCAAGTTGGTTTTGCTGATGCTAGTCGGCACATCCTGCGCATAGAAATGCGTCATGAGACTAAGTCGATGATTGGAGCCATGGAGGTACTCTCTAGCATGCTGAAGATGTGCTCCGACATTGTCCTCGTCTGCCTCTTCGCTCGCTTTCTGGGGACATCGCACAATCCAGATGTTCCCGAATTTATCACCACCTGCCACAGACTCATAATCCACCATTGCTGTACAATTTGTCCATCGCGGGATGGTGTCATCAGCAAACGGAATTAACTTATTGCTCTCGTACTTGTAAGCGACGTACGTAACACTCTGCTGCACATCACCGACAATGATACGGCTACCTTGTGTCTGTATAGACACAATCAGTTGTGAAGATACATCCGCCTGGGACTTTCGAAGCAGTTGACGCAAGCCCAAATCATATGACAAGAGTGTTTTTCCAATACCAGCCAATAAGCGCCCTTGGAATTGCGCAAGAGCCATTGGCGGCTCATCAACCTTTGTCTTATGAATGAATTCGATCTCTTTACCATTTTCTCGAAACCTGTATACGTGAATGAAACCAGCACTGAATTGCCGGGGGCTGAGGATCATGTCTTTTCCAGTTCCGACAACTAAAAATGCTTCATTGTCCTGACTAGCAAAAGAAACAGTTGCCATGCTAACTGCGGCTTCGTTCTCGCCCAGATTGATGGTTTGTAGTACGCGTTTTTCGGTAATAGGATCTACCACGTTGATGCAAGAAGCCCATCGGCCACGACCCTTTGGGTAGCCAAAGTCTTCTGGTGGCAAGACAGCCGCATCTCCATTGACATCAGGATCAGCTAACAATTGTTCGCGGAGCTCCGGAGGCAAAGTATTGTTGTCAGATTCGATAGTGTAAAAGTAAGGTTGATCAGGGTGTTTGACAAGGCGTTTGGGAGTATATGTGAGTGGGATGGTTTGTTGCAACACCGTATCAGTCAATTTAGCGACGGAGAAGATCCTATTCAGAACCAGGTTAGCCTAGCTCACGATATCATGCTCTAGAAAATTCAGATGGTGAGAGTGGTCAGTAGGAACAATTGGTACAAAATTATTATGCCTCATCGCCAGTGGCATAGGATCCCAGTTTATCATCATTCCACAAGAGGACTGAAAATGGGACAAATTTACTTACTTGAGGTTTTGGGCTTGGATACCTACCATGCCCTCTTCACACTGTTCGCTACTAAAATTCCATCCCCATTCCAGATCATTGTAATCAAGTGGAGTCATCATGAAACTCTTCGTGATAGGATCAGAATAACCCAGCCATGTTCTTGAACTTAGTGCTAGCACGCAAGTCCGGCCATGAACGGCGACTTGGAAAAGGCGTACAGCCTTGGGTCCAAGAAATTTCTGGCGAGTATCTGTCAGTTCGCCCGTGACTTCATCGAGGACAGTCCTCAGATAGACGCCTGAGTGGAGCCCTATATGAAGGTACAAAGTACGGCCGCCAGACGAAGAGTCCTCCATGGACATGATGGATAACGAAGATGGCGCAGCAGTCAACGCTTGTATAGACTTATTTTCAAGTGTGGATTCAGGATCCAAGCTTAACACGCGAACTGTGCAATCATCACAACCAACGGCGAGGAAGGAGCTTCGCAGGCGACCTTCTGGTACATCTCCTAAACTTAGGCAGGTGACAGTTCCGAACATCTCCTTCTTTTCGTCGTATTCAGCAAGTGAGCCATCGGCGTCCATCTCAAAGTAGACAATCTCTCCAGAACTTAAAGCGACTGCAACCTGTCGGGCATTGGTAGATGCTGCGACGATTGACCGGTGTTGCGGCGCGGGCCACTCGTTGATCTGGCCATTGATGATATGACGAATACCTTTGGGATGTACTTGAAGAAGACCATCTTCGCCAAGCTGCTGTACAGCAAGAGTAGGCACGGAGGTAAGAAACCCAGTATCCGACACTTCTTCTACTGTCTCTCCAATGCTCAAAACTAATGTTCCATTGCTGAACGATAGAATGATGTAAGCATCATATTGGTCATCACGGCGGAGTTTCGTCGTCCACACGGCAGATGGGATACCTGGTAAATCCGAAGCCACAATTTCATTAACCTCAATGCCATGCTTTAAGGTTCTAAAAGTGCTTCTCGCACCGTTCCCACAAATGGCGTAGATTTGAGGCGCATCATCCTCAGTGAGATTCGCGACTTTGCAGTCAACAAGTGGATTCATGGAGTCGATACTCTCGACTAAGCTCAAATTTTCAGCTGGCCTGGGATAGAAATATGCAGGAGTATATGGGGCTTGCGGATCGGTCGGGTAGTCGTCGCTGGAAAATTCCAATTCATCGTCATCGTCACCAAGTTTCTCAAATTGGTAGAAGTGGTGGTTGCCAAACTCGCTAGCGACAAACAGAAATCCACTCTTGAGGATACAGAGACTGTTTAAGAATCATCGAGTCAGTAAAGGAATTAACAAGAATGGTAAGAACGCGACACTACAGCAAGAAGAGCAGGGGGGAGCAGGGGATGGTCGAGGAATTCCTTGCGTCATATGAAAAACTGACCTTGTCGAAACCGGTACTGTATCAAAGTATTTGATCTTTAGTCTTCTGACCTCCCCAGTCGCTTTGCCGTCATCATCCTCGGCCATCTCGATATTAACCTTGAAAAGGTCGCCATCCTCTGTTTGAAGCAAGAAAAAGAAAGCGCCCACGTTGCCTTTGAGTTTATGCATTACTCCAGAAACGATAGTGCGTTTGCGTTGGGGATCTTCTGTAGCTCCCTTTCTTCTTGGAATGGGAACGCGAAAAGCGTCTTGGTTCGAGTGACGATATGTAATATTTTCCTCGCCGCAAACTAGTACACCACTCGGGCCATCGTTACCACCCGGCACCTGGAAGAGTATTGAAGCAGTAGGATCAACTGCCTCATGCCATCTCCTCACGACGTGGTTCAAGCCGAGGTCAAGCTCATAGTAAACAAGCTGTGTCTCAACCTCATCAAGAGCTTGACCAGAGGGGTCTTGATCAACCTCCGACGTGTCCACTTCCAGAGCCGCGAATACTGGGTTCGCGTAGCCAACATCCAGCGCAGTTAAGGCGAGAACAATGGTGCCCGGCTTGTGAGCCTCCAATGGTGACGATATTGTGAGTTCCGCCTGTGCATTTCGATTTAAAACGTAGACCAGCTTCGTCTTCTCAACCGCCGCGATCAGACACGCTCGGCCTTTCGGATCGCAGGCAAGATACTGGCCGGGAATGACCCGACGGACACCTGATTTACCAAAGGTCTCCAGCTTCTGCTGCTTAAAGCGGTTTTGCTGTGGGATATATTCGACAATAGCAATACGGCCAGAGTCGGTCGCGAGGATAATATAGTCTATACAGACTCAGGTTAGTAACCGATGCAATACTATGCTCAAGTAGTGCGGGACTCCGCACCATGTCTTAAGATCCCACCGACGAAGGTTCTAAAAACGCAGCTTCGAATCATTATGTGTAGCTTGAGAGAAGGGCAAGGTTAGGAGCTTACCTTTATTGCTTCCGGCCAGACGAAAAGTGGCAATGGACCTGATGATACCAAAGACCTCATGCGACAAGAGTGTAGTTACCTTGCCCTGAGACGGATCGGGGCGCATTAAAGTGAGCCGGGAGCCTGACACAGCAACAATCTGTTGCTCTCTGGTGCCGGAGAATTGGCCAAGGACAGCCTGGGTGATGGAGGTGGGCGGTTGGATGGTGAGGGAGTACAGGAACATGTTCGATGTAGTGGCCATATTCGCAGGTGTTGCGCAGAAAGCCTGCGCGGCTGTCCTCTACGAAGTTGTGTCCTTGCAATAGTTGAGCTGTCGGTGACCGGTGGTAGTGAGACGATGGATGTTTTGCGGTAGAAATTCAAGAGCTTCCAAATTTTCAGAGGTTGTGGTTGGAGGTAAGCACCGATCAACCTTAGAGCTTGCATCTTCTCCACCAGGGGGAAAGCTTCAAGTTGTGCAGCTTAGGGGTGGCTGGTGTTTAATCTTCTACCAATCACAGCCACATCTGCTTGATCCGACGCCTCACTTAGGTGGGGTGGAGCTGAGTATATCGGAGGTGTACCTGGCTAATCCATACACCCCCCCGGGCATCTATCACATCCAATCATGCGACTTTGGTTCGACCTTTAGAGCTTGATCTTTTTTGCGACCGGGGATTTGACAGCTCTCAATTGCAGCTTCTATTTGGAAGTCAAACCTACAATGGAATCAATATCGCGGCACACGACGTCCGGGACCTGCCGCAGGTGTCTGAGGTCTGCGCTATCCAATTCGCCATATTCGCGGACAATACGACCCTTCTCCCAGCTCGCATCGCCGTCTCCCCAGCTGACTTCCCGAGCGAAGCTTGCCCCTCCAAAGACCCTCAGCACATACAATGTGAAACGATCTCTGTCACTCTTTGGCCGGAAAACCGAGGTCGCCCAACAGGATGCTCACGATTCTGCTCGCGCACAACGGGTGCTCAGACCCGACGATCTCTTCCATTCCTTTACCCACTCACCCATACCCGAAATCCGACAACGTGCTGCTTTCATAAGACAGCACGCATACTGCCCTCACCCGGACCACCGTATGACACGGGCACCTATAGATCCAGGCAAGACACCCGTTAGTTCGGGAAACGTAGCCGCCGCACATGTCGACTTCGAATGCCCCGATTGCGGGATTCCCGTGTACTGCAGTGAGCAACATTGGGCCGACGATTACGAGGCTCACCTTCAAATTTGCGACACACTGAGGCAGATCAACGAGGACGAGCATGATCTTCGCTCTGGAAGATTCTTCCCCGAGTTTGAGTATGCTGGTCCACAAATGGAAGAAGCCGTGGTGAACATGACCAACTGGGATACATTTCTCTACACGAGAGAGTTCGAGGCCATCAATGCTGATCGGAGCATGCGACAAGTCACTCGTCTTTTGACTTACCCGCTCACCATCGGCAGTATCCTTCATGAGCTTAGCCCGTACAACATTAGAAAAGGTGGCCGATTGACGCCCGAAGGTTTAAAGAGTCTCAGCGCTCTGCGTTACACCCTACACCCCCCAAGGACTGGCGGTGGTGTAGGTATCCAAGGTCTGAGACCAGAAGCACCACCTGTCCGCTTATTCATTCTAGGAGCCCGCGCAGAGTCTTCACTCCCGAGGAACGTCTGGGTACAGCTTGCTCATCTCTTCCCCCGAGGCAAATTCCATTTGATCTTCATTGGTCCAGAGAGCATGGCCAACCGAGACGACGAGTTCCCGTTGCCGCCTCGTACAGCATCTAATCCCTTTGGTGCTATCGTCGAGGACCGCGTATGGCCTACCATGAAGATCAGCACGATTGTGGACTATTATCATACACTTCATAAGACAGGCCATTTCTACCCCTACGACCCTTACTTTGACTGTTTCGTCATGTTCCATCCAGGTCTGGGCCACCCAGCTAGCTCGCACGACTGGGCAGAAACAGTGCCTCTTCTTCTCGAAACAAAGGCACCAATCCTAGTGACAGGTTACACACAGCACGATATGGAAAGAGACATTGCGTGGGTCAACAAGACTTGCCATGGCGAGTTTGACATGCTCATGGAGCCGGGCGAGAACATCTTCCGAAGCCTGCGATGGGATCTCAACGATCTCGACCCACAGGACATCAGTTGTGGAAACTGGGGAGTATGGGCATTCCGGGGCAAACGGTTAGTATATTCCCACAACCCTAGATAAAGCGTGGCCGCCGCTAACTCATTATCGCAGATATGAAGCAACCCGCAAAGAAGACGAATAAGGACGGGCAGATGGGGCCCTGAGAATCACTAGATTACTATGTAGCATTAACCAATCCTAAGAAGTCATAGAATATGGCTCCATCTGGTTGGATAATGCAATATGATGCGGATGTTGTATATTATGTGTAGAGCCCGGCTGTGTCGCTTGAAGTCAGGCTATATATGCCCCAGCGTGACATATGTAGATCAGCAGTGTATACAAAGGTCTAGACGTGTGCTAACAGGTCCTTTTAACCTCCTGCGCAAGCGAGAGGCCGAGGTACATACAACTGATATGAGCGCGTCGCATGCCACGGTGAAGTTTCGTGAGAAGTAGGTATAAGGTACTACCAACCACTAATGGGGGATTTAAGGTCGGTAGCGGAACGTTCCGTTGCAGCGTCGATGCAGCTAAAGCGGGCTGCAGGAGCACACATACTAGTGCCCCTAGAAGCGGCCTCTCAGGCGGCCTACCTTACCTAAACATTGGCGTAAAGCCTCTCCAAGCCTTGCAGCAAGGCGGGCATCTTAGTCTTACCCAGGTGGGTACGTAGCACAGTCCCTTATGATAATCCAACCTGCCGAGTGACGTGTGATCATTGGTACATAATCACCTTCGCGAACACCACCACCAACACCACCAACTTCCGGAGTAAGTATCGCCAACGTCCCGCGTTGCGAATCAACTCTCCCGCCCTCGTGCAAGGGTATTCGTGTAGTCCGAATTAGATTAACCTCAACCATGTTGGCTACATAACCGGCACCACGCCCCCAGCTATCTTCGGGGGCCATGGCTGCAACAAGCGCGCCTATTCCTTCGACTGGCGCACGTGGTCCGCTCCCAGACAGTCCAAAGGCGCCTGCGACAACGATCACCGCTTCCGAATGCGTCGCGACAACCGCAGCTGACGCAAGATGCTCACCCTCCCCCTCCCACTCCCACTCCGCTCAGCCTGGTGCCACCCCATCTCCATCTTCCCAACCGTCCTCCTCCCAAACACAACGCCGTCCCGTACGACCAGCATCCTCTGAGTTCCTCTCCGACAAAGCCACTGCGGCCTTAATACGTCGAACCCTCTGCGCCCGCCACCCAGCCGACAGAGAAAGAAGTTCCCCTGCTCCTATCCAAGACCTGCTCCCGCCTCTCACGAGTCGCAACGATGTCGATTTACAGTTGTATGCTCTCATATCCATCATACTCAGGGAGTATGTGCAGAATTGGTACAGCAAAATCACTCCGGACGAAACGTTTGTGGCCGAGATCGTCCAGGTAATCGCCCACTGCACACGCGCACTGGAACAGAGATTACGAAAGGTCGACTTGGAGAGCTTGCTGTTTGACGAACTCCCGGAGCTCCTCACCACACATATCCGAGGTTTGTACTCACAGCCTCACGCATTTAAAGTCCGTCCTTGGGTTCTGTTGCAACTGACGCTACAAAGCATACCGTACTGCTACCAGTCCGACTACAAAGCCTCCTCTCCAAACAGATTCGCACCAGATATACCATTCGCTTTGGCCTCTACCAGCCTTGTCACCAGTCCCACGGCCTGACGACCAGGCCAGTATACAAGCCCAGGCGGACAATGAAAGCGCATATCGCCAACTTCTAGTCCATGGAGTCCTTGCAGTGTTGCTTCCTACCGAGGACCTGGAAAATGAATGTCTAACATCCCTCGTTGGGCAGATTCTTTCAGAACTCGTTATTGGCAACCTTGTTGCCGGTAAACTCTCACAGCCCTGGCTTATATGGGAACTTCTAATCATGGTTACAAGACTTGTTCGCAAGAAAAACAATTCAGAGGACTCTGATATGCCCCCTGACAAGACTACAAAAGCCATGAACTCAAATGGCATAGGCAATTCCCCATTTAAACGCACGTGGCCGTGGTCCCCCCAACAAATCTTCTGGTCTTTTGTTAACTGGGTCTTTCTCGCGGCTGGGATGATACGCTTATTTATCAGTACAGTGGCTCTTTCGCAATCACTACCTCCGAGGGCACACCAAAATGCCGTATGCGTCGTGGGGGCGACGGATTATCAGCAGAAGAAATCTCAGTCTCTGTCACCCGACACCGCCGCTCAGACGCAGCCTACGAGAACTCCAGTCATTGAGTTCCACGTATGGCGATGCATGGGAGACATCTTGGAAGTAGAGGCGCGAATGCCCTGGCTCCAGGCCACACTTTCCATGATGCAATGGATTGCCCTGAAAAGCCCAGGTCAAGTCGGCGCACTTGACGGAATGCTCGACCGGTAAGCGAATCAGTTTCTTCGTCTCATCCTCTCGTTCAATTGTTTCTCCATTACCCCGCACATATCTGGACGTACGAGATTCAGACCAGTACGCCCCCAGTCACCCATGAGGATTACGTTTCGCAAGTGTGAGCTCCACTCATCCTTTTTCTGCAACGAGTACACACTATTGAGAATAGGAAGCGGAACGAACACGCTTGATTCTGTACCACACTTCATCTTTTCTTCTGACTGGTATCATATCAACGCCGAGTCCATAAGCCAATAGCCGTACGACCCTCCAATATTCATTCGATTGCGCGACTCAGTGCTGCCAGCTAGATTCCAATAAGCCAAACCTGGCGGCCAGCTCTGTCTACTTAGGCGCCCAACTCAACATCTACAGGGATATCCGTGGATTGGTCATTTCATCATGCGTTAGTGCAACGCTACAGGGACTTTCCCTCTTCCATTATGGTCAGCCTGCAAAGGGTGACCTTGTACCTGCGCACGTCGTTCCACGAAGCCCTTGATGCCTGTTTCAACAAAAGCAAGCGCTATGAATAATGCCAGTAATGATGCGATCCGCGGGGGCCGTGCTCGTGGGCGACTTCAATTTATATATCAAGCATCCATTAGCGACGTTGACCCGCTTCCTGTTTCTTATTCAGCGAGTGTCGTTTCATGCAACAGCCACGAGTATTACATCCACCTGTCGTCCCAGCTGGGAGCTATCCCGTCATTTTTATTGATCATAGATAGATCACCACACCGTAATTCACCAATCATTCATCCCTGAATGGATCATGAAGCCATGATTGTAACGCTATTCTGCATTGCTAAGCGCGACCAATCGGCTCATCCTTCATATTGCATAACAGCAAATGTCGTGCAACACTACTTGCTCTCCTCCATACTCGTCCATCCCCAGGCAAGCGCATACCTGAATTATAGGTTCCTCCTAGGTTCCTACCTACCGCTACCCCCACGATATGCAATAGTTCTGCTTTGAAGTTTCGTTTCTGATCCCCGGATCAAACTCGTATTTCTTTGCTAATCGTGGAATAGACTAATGTCGCACTACATTCATGTTCACGTTCTAGATCCCTCCCGTCTACCCCCACTTCTCAGAGCGATCCGCGCCGCATTGTATCCCAATAACGCTCCAGGCGTGTCGAGCCTGAAGCCCCCCTCATCCGGTGAGGAACTAGCTGCCCTGCGTCGCAGATGCGCTAGTGCTTTTTGGGGGCTTATTCCGAGGGCGGTCGGCGAGTTGTATTACGGCACAGATAATTGGGCTTGGTTCGGTGTGAAAGCTAACACCATTACTAATGAAGGAGTAAATCTACGGACCGATCCGCTGAAAATCAGCAGCAGCACTTTCAAACATAATCACGCTACTAATGTCAAGGGTGGCACCGATGCGGGACCGTCACACATATCGCCCGCTGATGAGAACAACCCCATGATGCGAAGTGATGCAACGTTATGTTCTCGGCCCCAAGCCAATGAGCCGGGCGAATCTCTTCCAAAGCATGACGGAGAAGACAAGTCCAGAAGACTGTCCGAGATTGAGACAGGTATCGTGGACATATTCTCGGATGCATATTTTAATAAACATCTGATCTATGGCATTTTAGAGCTGGTACTCGTCCGTCTTGTGCCAGAACTCACCGAGAAAGGAGTCGGGGAACTATGGGAGGAGAGGCTACATTAGTGAAAAAACTCACATCCTTCTCATAGTTAAAACCCAAAACCTTTCCCAATTGCGGCCAATATTCCAATCGTGAATGATAACAGTTGTATAGAACCGTGTTCAGTTAATATTCACTTGTTACTAACCTTCCTGGTGTAAAATAGTGTCATCATAGTAAGGAATATCAAGGTCGTCTGTGTCATATTCATCTATTTTAAGTTCCTACCGAATTGAACTTACTCGCGAGTTCCCAGCCCCGGCCCCTCTCCTCTACTTTCCCCGGGGTCACCATCATCCCATAATAAACCTTGGCAAGTCCCTAGTCAGAACAGTGCCTTCGATGGGGTCTAAAAGGAAAGAAATATGTATTTGGAGACGACTAGCTCGACACAAAATCCAGTTGAATGAAATTCAGGAGGGATGGGGGAAACACGTATGTTGTGGTGATTTTTCTTAGTGTAAGCAATAAGAACCGCTCCCTGCTAAAAAAGAAAAGCGAAGAAAAAAAGAAAAAAAAAAGAAATGGTATTCCGCCATTGAATTTGCCCTTGCGAGCCCCTGTTGTTTCGTTGGTGATGTCGTTCGTTTCTCTGTCCTCCTTGCATTTTGCTCGTCCTCGTTTGTTCGTTTCCCGTCTCTTGCGCCCACAACCCTATTGACCCGCCGAATGTGTGCGCGATGTAGATGTGGTTTTGGTATCTGCGTGGCTTTTTTTGTTCGCGCGAGCGATTAGTTCTTTTTGGGTATTTAGTGTCCGATTGCTCGAAGAAGTTGTTTTCTCTTTTGTTTGATTAGGATCGCGTGGGCTGATCTGATGATTAGATCTCGTCTCCAGTTTGGCTTTCGTGAGAAAGTGGGTATATAGAGTATTGTAGTTCGGTAGCTGTTTATGATAGATCATTGGGGGATCATTAGGTAGGTAGATATAGATTGCTATCTCGGAGTCCGTCTCCCTTGTGTCTGTTTCCGTGTTTGTGGATATCTCTGGTTGTCGTGAGACTGTTCGATCGTGTAACTAGGTATAAATATGTTTTGTTCTACTCGTAGACCACAACAGTGGAGAGCTAGAACACAATTACTTCGTATTTGTCGTGGGACAAGTGTCTATAATCGCATAGTCCGTACGGCGCCTCCCGGAACGATATGTATGTTATGAATTATAGCCGTAGGTAGCGGGTTCGCGTAAAGCCAGTATATCGTCCACTCAAGCCATACTCGTTCTTTGTCATCGTCGCGGCAAGACGTGTATATTCAGGATTCAGGCCTCATGCCTGATCAGTGCCAGCCAAGGGCAATAGGCATTGAGTATGAAGAAGTATCAAGGCAAGATCACACTCACTTCTTCTATGTTGCTTCGTTTTTGACCAGTGACGACGTGTTTGCCATCTCTGCGTCGCCCTCGGGTATTCTAGACAGAACCCCTAGCCCCTGGGTAGCTGAGCTCGCCTTGGGGCCGCCAACACCTAGCTTCTCGCTTAGCCGCAAGACCGTCAGATACTCGCCTGTCTCATACCAGCCCGTGAGCTGGTGTTGCATGAAGCTCAGAAGAGTGTCAGCCGCGCGTCTTGCATCGTCTTGGGTGGGCGAAGTCGGTGTGGAGCCGACTGTAACCGACACAGTCCCCGAGTTAGTAGATCTGCCGGCCAAACTACTGCTACTGCTTGTGTGGTGTAAGGTTCGAGGCGATATGGCCGAGTCCAGACCGAAAGCGGTTGTCGGCATCTCGTGCACAGGCGATTCGATAACAGACGACGGTCCTGTGCCAGAGACATTGTATTTTGGCGTCAGTGGTTCGGTAGTTCGCGCTGGATTGATGTATTCTAGGGGTGGAATGCTTGGTACAGTCTGACTCCGCGGTCGATGAAAACCGCCGTTGCCGGACACGACATCACCGAACATGCCCGTGTTCGGATCAGGAGAGAACGTGAATTGTGAGGTTGAGGTTGGACTGAAAGCGCTTCCCGAAAACGTTGAACTTGGTGGATCAGTGACGGCGCTGTTGAGGGAGGTTGTGCTCTCCGAATGCGGGTGTTTATACCCGCTGCTCCCAAAACTCACGTTGAACCCAGAAGGGTTGTCTTTGTCTTCAGCTTTCCCACTCGTTGCCGAGGATACAAGAGGCGATCCCCGAGTTGCTGGAGACGCAGGTGAGATTCCGCCAGGAGTTTGTAACGCAGATACCGTTGGGGACTCGGTATCCAGTCTGTCTAACCGCGTGCTGTCCGGGATGGCCGTCTCAGAAGCTCTACGAATCAGCCTGCCAGGGCCCATTCCATGCTTCTGCTTAAATTTCTCGATCCATGTCGATGTGATCGTCTTCAGGGGAATGTCAGAGCCCGTGCAGAAGACCTTAGCCTTCTCTTCCATCTCATAGTCGTTAACTATAACGCCCTTTTTCTGCTGCCCCCTTACCCAGTTCGCGAGGGCTCGTTCTATATCTGGCGATGATTTCCCCTTGTTCTTCTTGACGGGGGATGCACTACGATCTTCTTGATTTAAATATTGGTCTTTCCTACGCAAGACCTTCGAGACGGTGCTACCATCTTCGTTAGTTTAATGCTTGTCTACATAACGCGACTTCTCTCACCTTCGTTCGACGCCAAATCTTAGTCCAATGTCATGTTGTTTAACACCGGGGTTCTCGTCAGCAAACTTGCACATATCACGCCGGTCCTGGTCAGTTAATGTTCTTCTTGGCTGAGAGGTGTTGATGGTTGGAAGCTTTGGTTGCTGTCTTGGGGGAGCTGAGACACTGGGTATGGGCACAGGGGATTGATAGTTCTGAGATGGATTCGTTTGCAGGCTGGGCCATGGGACCTGTCCCGGTGACGGTATCAGGGGCGGAGGTGGATGCGGGAGCTGACTTGGGTAGTTATTCGGTTGAATATTCTGTGTAAAAGGTGATGGTGCCAGGTGTCCCCCCAGAGATTCCGATGGAATTCCATGTGCTATATGTTGCATGCCGTAGTACTCCTCCTGATAATTTGCCATTGGCATATGGTTATAGGAGTGCATACCAACCCAGGGGCCGTTCGAGTATGAAGCATCGTGGACAAGCTGGTCATCCTGGTCAGGGCTCGTAGAGGTGATCATGCTGTTATGCATGTTGTACGTAGCCGGTCTATTGTCTTCAAGCGATGATATCAGGGAATAGTTGAACTGTAAGTAGTGTCCAACAGTGATGACAGCACTCAAGATTCGCTACCACTGCAATATAGACTAGCGCCAGACCCAGTAGAAGTCTAGGAGAGCGAAAGGCTGCGTATGGGCAAAGCGAGCGTGTCTTTGACGAATTGGACTGTACATGCGGGAGACGACATAAATCCTCAATGAAGTGATTGGTTCGTGGGAGGTATAGAGAGATTGCCGTCTTGGTCAAAGTACTCGTGTGCGCTTGGGAGCGCCTGTGACGACAAGTTGGGCGTAGAGAGGTCTTCCCTCGAGACAATGAGTGGAAAGAAGCGGGAAAACTGGATTCAATAAGTAATGAGCGTGGTCTTGCGTACGTACACCCAGGCACGGGAAGAGGCGGCCGAGTCCTATGAGCACCAACCAACAAACATTCAGGTCTAGCTTCTCGGTCTCAATATTCACACCTTGGACCAAGGTACGGATATCCAGCTGAGACAAATCTTTGCCAAAATTTCCACCTGTTTTTTTTTGTGCCTGTACATCAATAAACTGGAATAGTAGGTCCCCTTCTGTAGACGCTTGGTTTCGCTTTAGGTCGACGGTGACTCACGTAATGAGTAAATGAGTATATGGAAGTGGCGAATCGGCCAACTACTAGCATCAGTCTAAATTAGACTTCAAAACGACGTGAAAGTCTACGCCGTGATGGGGTTGATCACGGCCAAGTCGTCGACGTACGACTATCTAAAAGCACGGCGAAGGACGGTGGACATAGACATGTGGAGGAACCCATACATGAGCTACATATGTATGTATGCAGCAGCAGGGGTGCGAGGGTGTGAGAGCTTGCGTGCCGAGTCCGGGGCTCTTCGAATCCCCAGGGGGTGCGTGGTAGTAGCTCTCGAAGGATAAGACCGGTATGACAGGCTGGGTAGAGCAGGGGGGGTTCTCTAAAGGAAGATATGTCTATACACTAGGTATGCTGTAGGTAGTCCATCAAGGCTGGATTGGGACTCTTCGTTGGTTCGGTGTGTGGAGGATGCCAGTCCACAATGTTACCGTGGGTTTTTTGCTCGTTAGTGAAGAGGAGAATCAGACAGGGGAGCGACGTTCTAAAGTACATAGATACCTCTATAGGCAGGGTTTAATTCAGCCAGTCGAATGAACACTGCGGTAAGTGGGAAAGCAGAAGACATGGACAGAGCATGGGCAGAAGATAGACTCCCGAGAAGCAAAAACTCCAATCGAGCATGAGAAGTTCAAGAGGATGTCATACTGTACGTACAATAACACACAAGATTGATTACAAGTTAATATCAGCAATTCGCTTATACGAGGATAAATGTCAACATTGGCTACCCCTACTAGGTAATTAGCATGAAACGACGTGGCACCTACAGTAATAAGAAATTGTCAAGGCTGATCTTTCAAGGCTGTCTGTCCATTTGTGTGCACCTGACTAGTCGTTGCCAAGGGACTTTCGCAAGCGTGCTCTATACTAGAATAAGATGAAGGATCAAAGAAGCTAGTGTCCATCTGTATGCTTCCCGATCTGGTGATGATACTGCTATCCGGAGCTGAGCTTACCTACAGGCGGACACTGTTCACTCCCGCTCGAATGTGGGCATGAGAAGCAGTGTAGGTACCCATGTACAGTACCGACCAAATGAAAAGCAATTGGCAAATACCTAACCGATAGGACGAACTGGTAGCGGTGTAAGTCTGGACAATGCAGATACGATGACAAACCGCAACAAAGCGCAATTGCTTCTTCCAGGTTGGAACTCCACAGACAAGCAAGTCGGCAAGAGAGTACGGGTTTATCGAGCTTCCTTCATTCCATCGACTAAAGCCATCGTTGTCCGTGTTTAGCAATATTCGGGACACCAAACGAAGCAGGCATAGCGCAAATGTTCCAATCCGTCGGGCTAAATCCAGACATACAGGTTATTTAGCAACACCTTCATGCCCATGTGATAGAGTCAGCGGTCTTTCGTTATCGTAGCCCGGGCCAGCATCTTCGAATGAGGGCGCTGGGATGAGGTATTTGGTGACGGTCGTGAGGAGCTCGGCTTCCCTTTTCGTTCCACTCAACGAAGGGCTCATCATTGACGGGCTGACTAGCAGGGGGGCTTGGACAGGGTACACAATGGTCCACCCTCCCCATGTATGTGGGCAGCGGCCCGGATGGTCTCTCATAGGGCGAACTTGGACCACTCCCTGCCACCTCTGCCACAGTAATGAGCGGTTCCACGTTTTCATTCGATGGTGATCTGAGAGCAAAAACTGGCAAGTTCCTCCTAAGAGCCCCTCATCATCCACATTGTCTGCAAATACATCCTATCATCAACGTACTGCTCGACAAGCTTCGCACTACACAGGCAGGTACTACGCTTCCTTAAATGCCACACCGTTTCATGACCGCTCTTATCCGGGGATATGGTAGTGCAGATAGCGCAGAAGTGATATCGCAAGGTTGCTAGTTCCAGCTCGACCCAGTCAGCCAGATCGGAGGATGCCCTAACAAATCCAACTATAAAAAATACTGCGAGGTAAAAGAGGGGAGAAATGGTGGGGGGCTTCCCAGTCAAGTTCGTCTTCAGCAAGCCATCTCCACCACAATAGCCATTATTCTCCGTCTGTAAGACAACGTTGACCACTTCAAATTGAGATGAGCAGCATTCCAGGGCCCTAGCTCGCCGAGAACGATTGCACGCACGCACAACAGGGGGTGTAAAGCCGAGTCTCTTTAACTCTTCCGGCGCTTTTTTTCTCCTCCACGACTCCACACCTGAAAATGATTGAGAGCCTCTCAATATACGCAAGCCTCAAAAAGAAAAGAGGAGTGGGAATGCGGCACTGATGACGATCGAACGTCATGCCAAACCGGGGTGGAAGTCTTAAGATTACCGCAGTAAACGCCTTACACCAGATTGACGTGAAAGAGGCCCCCGTTGTAGATGCCTGGGATACTATGCGATGGGATGAGCTGTCCTCGATGCAACAGATACCAACAGCGCAAGAGCTTCCGTTTCATTACCTTGTTTCCAAGGTATTGAGAATGGCAGGGTATAGTATGTTATCATACCGTCTTGTATACGCATATGTAGGTAGGTCTGTTCAGCACAAGAAATTTGGTGATAAACAAAACGGTCGGTCAAGCCCAAAAACCAATAATGCGTATATTATACCTCTTCATTTCTCTCCACGGCTGGCGGTCACTAGATAGTGCAAGTAGGTTAGGTGGATCTGGATAAAGAATGGGACGGCACTGGGACGGGCCTTGTTTCCACCTCCCTCACCGAGCTACAGCGTAGTGTATATCGTCGCTCGGCGAGATGAAGTGACTTGGCTCGACTTGGTTAGAATTGCGCAACGTTTTAGGTATTAGTCCTCTATAGCTTTTCAGCGAAGCAATCAACGATTATCTGTTACTACTGGTAACAAGAAGAGGCGCGCTCTTGGGATCAGATGTGAGAGTCTCGGCGATTACCACAAAGCGATTGGGCAGAAACGGTCAGGAGGCCCAAGCGAGCCAAACCGATTTTGTGCACCGGGCAACCTTCCAGTTGGTCAGCCTGTATCTGATCCTTGGCTATGAAAGCCTAAGAGCTCAACAGGAAGCGTGAGTAACTAGGAGCTCGACCCTGATCAAGTTTAGCGCTTTCTCTTATGTCGTATGCACAATGAATGCTGTAAGTTGCTAAGAGAACCAGTCTATGTGTTACGCAACGCAAGGCGGCTGCGCAGTAATCCGATCCGCAAGCATTCTCTTCTTCCCATTCTAGCCAGATATCGGCAACTCTTCCCTGAATAGTATATTCCTGTTATGAGGCTACGCGGTCGCAAAATGCCCGTGATTGCGACCCTAATACTGACCCCTCTCGCTGTGTTACAGACAATATCAGCGCAGAGTTGGAAAGATGCCCCGTAGTCGAACCTCAACGCAACGTCATGTCTAGGCAAACCAGGGTTTGCTTGATAATGCGCCATAATAAGAAGCCTTGGCTAGGTACCACGACGCTCCCCTACCCTGGCTTGGAGCAAACCCCTGACTATATTCAGGGCCTATGGAATGAATTGGGGCTTGACCCAAATTCGAAATACTGCTTAAGCTAGGCCATGCTTAATCGAAGAAGTCGAGTCGCTTACTACCCAAGCGGTCACTATTCATAGCATCTATCTCGGAGGGCTTTCCTAAATGCGCTGAAGAGACAATAAGCTTCAATTCAGAAAGGCTAATCGAAGTGGAACAGCGCGGCATTTCGTCTGTGGAGTCAAATATGAGAGAACCATGTAAGCAGGGAATCCTTCCCCAGGCTCATTGTTCACCAATTGGCAGATGCTCTTCTATGTATGCGCCAGCACTGTATGGAGTGTGCCGTTATACCACGGTGAAGAGCAATCAGTGTAGATAGCTCATTGGGACGTTGCGACTTCGCATTTTATTACCATAGTCGCTCTAACTATTGAGACAAAAAAGATATAGAAACCTAAATTGCACGATCAGCTTCTTCTTTTAGCGAAAAAACTTGTTCGAGTCTAATCGCCGACCAGCCGAGCAAGTAGACAAGACGCGACATATCATTTTAGTTAGGAGTACCGAGATCGTTGAGCCAAGAAACATCAGCTGTTGGATAGGATTGAAGGAGAGCGCCCCATCCCTCCCCAATATCATATGGAACGTTCTCCACGATTGTACATAGTAGGTCAGGTAGCAGGATATTGTGGACATGGCCGGCGGCTACAGCAGCGCTCTGAAAGGCTGGAGCAGGGGGCAGTCTACCCCTCGGCCTTTTGTTGGAGGGACAATCTCGACGTTAACTGGTTTGGATGCCTGAGTGGTCATCCAAAAGCTCCGATCGTTTACGTGCAACGATAGGATGAGCCCAAGCCCACGACCGGCAATATTCATGTCTCACTTCACTCTGCAGATTTTCGTCGCCCTCTTCTCCACGTACTAGCACACCGTATGCCAGCAAGGTGTTGTGGAGCGTGTCTCAACGGCTCCCATACAGCACACTAAAGCTGGCCCTGCATCCCACACGCTTCGTCGGGAAAGGCGGCCGCAGCAGACGTGGCCCGGTTGCTGCAGGTCCTCGTCTGGCTGGGTGCACTGATCATTTCATCATTGCAAGATGCGGCAAGGATGGGGTTCGATTTTATGCCCCACAACAAAATGGTTCAACGTGACGATTCCGCGAGGTACTTCCCAAAGCATAGGCGGATACACATTTTTGAGCGAGTAACGATCGAGTCAGGAAAACGAGACAACAGGTATTCGCTGCAGGCAACTCGGTGGTTCTTTTGTTTTATACGGATAAAGTTTCAGTCTCAATGCAACCTTTCGCGCTCAGTAGCCATTCGTCCGAGCCTACTTCCCCAGGCTTCCCATGCGATGGAGTTACGCCTCTGGACCATACTGACTAGCATTGTATTGGGTCGACAGAATTCACCTATCTCTCCGCGGGTTGCGATAGAAACACAATGTGAGACACGATCCCAATTATTCTACACCAAAAGCCATGTTCCACCTCAATGCGGTTGCATATGACTGGCTTTTCATGTGATGACGCCCGCCGTGCATATCTCAATTCTTGCCATATGGAGAAACGGACGCTGACAATCTGCTTGTAGCGTACCGCATCGGCTGCGGCCTCGTCTCTTGGCCCGCCGACCGGCAAACAACCGTGATGTATTGGTCATGCAAGTCGGCCACCAGCCTTGTACAAATGAACTAATCCCGTAGACTATACCATGTCGGTGTAACATAGGCGTAGCGCACTATTCGAATTGATCGCATTGTGTCACGGAAGCCTGCGTAAATGGCCATGGTTGGCATTGACCAAGTCAGAAGCGCGAGATGGGATTATCCTTAACAGAGCAATCATCTCTTCATAATCGTGACTGTAGTGTACAAAGTTAGCATATGGCCAATAGTCAGTCCCCAGGTGTGCGCATCATGTATTACCTATATCCTCGTCCGCTAGCTCGTGGGACAACCCCACACGTTGCGGTTGGTGCTTCACAGACTTGCCGTAGACGATTGCGGTTTTGAACTGCTCAAGGATGCTTCGATGGATTGCGTTACACTTTGAAAACCTCGGTCAGCAACACCAGCCCCCGTTCACAACATAGATTTCACGACCACCACTTACAAAGTCTTCCACGGTGCACCTCGTGGAACGTAGCACGACCGGTGCCGAATAGTCCGGCATTTTACCCTTTGGTTTCGTGTAGACCCGTACCAATTTCAGCTTTTGCCACCTGTATGAGGTTAGCTGTTAGGCCAGGTTGGTTATAACGCATGCGTCCAACACATACATGACTTCCATCAACTCGTCGACATTCCATCCATGCTCGGAGCTGATTGGTACAGCATTAGGGATTCGGTATAGGAGATCTAATTCTTCGATACTAATAGCATCGATCTTGTTCAGGACGTAAATAACAGGGATGTAGCTGCGACTTTTGGCCTCCAGAACATCGATTAAGTCGTCAATGGTCGCATCGCAACGAATAGCAATATCGGCTGAGTTGATACGGTATTCGTTCATTACGGCCTTAATTTCGTCATGGTCAATATGGGTCAGAGGTACAGTGCTCGTAATGTTGAGACCACCCTTGTCCTTCTTCTTGAAAGTAATGTTCGGCGGTTCTTTGTTAATACGAATCCCAAACCCTTCCAGTTCCGACTCAATAACTCTTTTGTCTGTTAAAGGTTTGTTCACATCCAACACTATGAAGATCAGGTGACAAGTCTTGGCGACAGCAATAACTTGGCGACCACGACCTCTTCCGTCTTTGGCTCCCTCAATGATACCCGGAAGGTCAATCATTTGTAACGGTGCACCTGCTCAGATAGGTAAGAATGAAGCATATATAAATGTGGAAAATGGTACTTGTTGGTTTGTTGAGAACGTACCATTATACATAACTTGACCGGGTACAGATGTCAGGGTCGTAAACTCATAGGCTGCCGCCTCAGAGTGTTGGCCAGTAAGCCTACTCATGAGAGTACTTTTTCCAACAGATGGAAAGCCGATAAAACCGACACTAGCAACACCTGTTCTGGCAACATCGAAGCCCGCTCCTCCACCACCTCCACCTGAACTAGACGGCGTAAGCAGTTCTCGCTTCAGCTTGGCTAGTTTCGCTTTCAACTGGCCAAGATGAAACGAAGTAGCCTTGTTCTTTTGAGTTCGAGCCATCTGCAATGATACAGCAGGTTAATAAACCTATGCCAACATGAAGGCAATGGAGGACACATACTTCGGCCTCGATCTCCTTGATCTGTTCACCAGTTAGCGACAACAACGACAGAACTACATCTTCTACTTAGACTCACCTTGTCCACTGTCGTCGACATGATGACTAACAAATACAATACGATATGTCTCCGATGGATTGATGATGGTGATGTTGGTTCGACGTCGATGGTCGATGATGGCCAGGTCCCTTGGGCTTAAAGGGCGGTATGGTGGGGCAATTCAAAGAAATTCAGCAGTGATGTCAAGCCCCTCAATTTACCGGCGTTTAGCCGCCCAACTTGTGTCAGGATCGCCTCGCTACGACGATATTCGCTTACCGATATAGGAGCTTCTATGGGCACGGTCTAGTATGTGAGAATGTCACTTAGCCTTCCCAAAACTTGGTGGAAGTGGGATTCTGATTCGAAATATCCCTCTGTGATTTCTGTCTTCATCGGCAGTCGACATAGCTTACTGCCCTACTCCATCACGAGATAGAAGTTGAAACCTGAAACCTGGCTTCCAATTATCCAAGATAATCTCTATCGCAATTCTTTAATGGTAGATTCAGTACGGACTCGTTTGAATAGCAAATATTTATTCTATAAGATTGGTAAGATACACGCTATTAAACCATAGCCCTTTGATCGTGCAGTACAAGCACCCGAAGCTAAGGGTTATTCGAACAGGTTTCGTGACAAATAGTCTCGAGGCATTCTGAACTCGTTTAAGAAACCTAATAAGATCAACTAGGTCATGAGGGAAAACGTAGGCCATTCATCCAGAAATAATCATGGGTTCACCCAGTTTTATGATATTATGACACCACTACTGATATTGAAATAAGAGCAGCATATAATCAGAATTGTTGTGCGAGTGTTTTAAGCTTTTCACGCAACAACAAGAATCTTTGATTGGACTCTGTAGCTGGGAATTTAACAAAAACCCTAAAATGTTGCTCATGATACAGCTGATGATCACTCACTTGAGGTGTAAGATGCGAGCTGCGCGACAATAATGACTAGTCATCTCAAGTATCCTGTAACCACACATATCTGCACATATAACGCTAGTCATAAGATTTTACTCGAGTGACATATACATATTATGCACTAGGCGTCAGTCGGGTAGCCTAGAATAAGAAACATGTATTCCCTCCTCCTCTACTGTTCCTTTGCGGTCCCTCGAAATTGAAACAGCATGAAGAGCGAGTTGCTTTCATTTTGTCACGACAATCTCATAGACAAACAGGCTTTGTATATAGTAATATAGCTTCCATGGATGTGCTTTAGATCCCCTCGCTCGACAACAAGAATCTTTTGTCCCCCGTCAAGCGTAGAAGTCCTAACATAATCGATTACAGTCATGCCGACTAGAAACAGGTTGTCGTTATAGTATAGATTATATGATCTGTCTATCGAGATTAGCGTCATTCTTCTAGCGTATTGATACCGGCTTGCACCAAGGTAAACTGACTATGATTACTCTAGTACAAACGACAACGACCGTGCTGCTAAAGGGACATTGCCCAGTATCTCCTATACACTAAGTATTGTTGTATTCGAAATATAGTGTTTTCTTGAGATGACTAGATGAGATGGGACGGAGGTACGAGAGACGGTGTCACGGAACGCTACAGAGTGGGTATAGAGGCACGGGCCTTCAGCCCGTGCCTATATATACTGGCTACAGAACCTCTGCTGTATAGATAGAACTTCTCCTTCTTTGTGCAATCACAATAAGTCAATACTGGAACCACCAGCGGTGTAGACCGTGACAGACGGCGCGAAGAAAGTACTTACGATCTCTTGCTATCTGGGCCAAGAAGAACGATGTTGGCCGAAAATGATAGTAACGGAACCAATATATTCAGGGGCAGAATATTGATGTGTATGTCCTAGACGCTTGTGGGTGCGCCAGGAAGCCCCCCGAGCGCTCCGTAGATGTTAAACAAAACATATGTGTATGTAGACGGTTGTTGTAATTTGGATATATTTCCAAGCCTCTGCTGTTAGTCCTGGTTACTCATACTGTTAGGATTCTATAGGGGATCGAGTATACGGGTATATATAAAATTATTACTGTCACACGAAGGAGTTGAGATCACCTTCGTAGTTGCTAAGATCTATAGTATGGGGTAACGTGTAAGCTCTGTTGTTGCGCGAAGAGGGCTGCCTACCTTTGTGGGCTAGTCCCTGGATATATACATACATGCCATCGGTTTACGGTGATCGTGATTGTTGTAGTATGCTTCGAAGGCCCCGTGTAAGTAGGAATCCTTATTTGGGCAAATAGAAAGTCAATAGATTATATATTTAGATAGGCTTGCCTTTCTTTGCATGTCCACGGCTAAGCTTTTCTCTAGTTTTAGTATATCAGCATTACTATATAAAATAAGGCGAATACGGACAAATGAAGAGCTGAAGCCTTGTAGACAGTCTTGTGGAGTCTTATCATGTATGTTTATATATATGATATGTAGGGTCTAGTTTTGGTAGGCATAAATGTCACGGTACGTATATAATTGCTGCAGACGGTTGAGTCGCTCGACTTGACAACGTTCTATCTTGTAATAATGTCGTGGCTTAGTGCTGCGGTTCTGGTCCGTGACACATAACAATAGGCCATATTAATCTATCTGTAAAGTGCTGTTGATTCTATACATAGTATTATAGAATACTTAAAGTAATGGGCTCTTAAGATACTGCTCAGTGTTACTACAAACTACAAAATTTGAAGACTACTCGTAGGAAGCTGTCCGTATAGAAATCCCGGGACTTTACGCTGAGATGATCAGAAGTTAATTGATCGAATTACCATTCTCGCTAGTATAGACCTTTTCCTCTCCGAATGTAAACACTATTTGCTTACAGTAACTAACATCATTGATAGCAAGCTCTTTAAATTTCGACTATCTCGATACTGGTCTGATATGGAGTGTGGAGATACATGTGACGTATTTACATTATCTTTAGGGTAGGTTATAATCTCGACTGCAAAACCATCTCTTCAATGATGCGAGCCTATATTGACAACTAGATTATGCGTCACGCCATAATCGTCGATAGGTAGTCAGGAGTTCTGTGCTTGGATTAGGTAATATACTTGTTGTTTGGTAAATGTCTTTAAAATCATCCTCATAGACTAATTTAACTATACTTAAAAATCCCTTTGCTATGTATGTACCCCCTGATAATAGTATCCTTCCCTGTATAAGATAGTTTGGAGAAGAAAGTAATGGGCCGCTAACATGTTTAATTGGTGTATGACATTACTTGACACATTGTTCGCTAGATTCGTACCTGCGAGATTTGAGCAGCACAAAATAGATTAAAAACTGCTCCGAGACTCACTTTAAATATAGATGGCATGGCTTACCGAGTCAGTAAACATTTGAACTTTACCACACGATGTCGTGGTCTTGACAGCAAACACATATATGAGTGGTTGTAGATGTCAAAGCATCCGCATCTTGATAGCGTTCTACTTTTGACAGTGTCAGGGTACAATGCTGTAGTTTTGTACTGTGATAGAAAGACTTCGTCTTGGCTTAGTGCAACGGGCTGATTTATTCCAAGGCGCCGTCCTTAATGCAGTATTAAATGGTAAAATTTATGATTGAGGCTACGTGAATGCCTGTAAGAACTTTCCGAGTCTCGCGCTCGTTGTCTCTGAAGTGCAGAGATATTCCACCCCCTTCTCAACCGTGTATCAAGATAAAAAAGCCATATTTGATTCCGTAACCGTGTGTGATGCTTCTGGTTATAGTCAAGCTTACAACCCGTTCGTCTAAGGATAAAGGCTGTATTTGACCAATTAAATAAGCCCCAGAAACTTGACCTGATATCTGACCCTATCGTAAAAATCTTACAATGTGTTTTATTAATAAATATAACTTCTTATCAGTTCCCCTCTTGGCTTCAGAAGTTAAAAACGGTCAGGCGTATGTATCAGTTCTCCTTCAGCAGGGTGCTATAATTAACCTGTTGACTAATAACCGGCTGACAAAATAAACCCGCTAGTTACATATATGCAACTCCCGCCTTCCAGGCTGATCCCGAGTGGTCTTGGCCACAAATCTGGCACGCGTCGAATTAGACATCTCCCACGACTCAGAGGTGTATTGATAGATACAACATGACGACGCCGGTCATCGATAAAATTATGGACCTGAGTCCGGCATATATCTGTCAGCTCTTTTACGTGCTAAGCGCGGCAGCTGTGCTGGCGGTCGCGGCAGTTCCAGATACAGCACAGCAACTGCTCACACAATACGGTGCGCGAAGCTCTCGTAATACATCAACATCAACTTCATCTGAAAGCCGCAAAGAGAGAGACCTGGGTCCTCTCTTTCGTCTCATAGCTTGCCTTACGTCTGTGGGCCAAATTCCACATTCTTGGTTTATTCACTTTTATATTCTCTCTCTATCCTGCACAGTATTCTGGGCCGTCCAATTCGTCATTGACGGAACGTTGCTGGAATTTATCATTAAGAATCAGCTTGCCAGATGCACATCTTCCATGACTTTGAGCCAAGTTCTTCTGGTCTGGTTTTTGATGGGTCTCCAAGGAGCGAGGCGCCTGTATGAGTACTTGGCCGTCTTACGACCGTCGTCTTCTAGCATGTGGATTATCCACTGGCTGCTGGGAAATGGGTTCTACTTATGCACAAGCGTATCTATCTGGATCGAGGGATCTGGTAAGTTGCAATGCCATCTACAATATCCCTCACCTTCTGTTAACCAAGACGCAGCGGCGATACATTGTTTAGGTCAGAGCTGTTCTGGTATCGAGTTTCCACCCTTGAAATCGGTCATTGCAAGCCTCGTGTTTCTGATTGCATGGTTCATGCAATATCGATGTCATCGGTATCTTGCTGGATTAAAAAAGTACTCGCTTCCAAATGAGGGGTTGTTCCGGTACTTGGTGTGTCCACACTATACCTGCGAATGCCTGCTCTATCTATCATTGGCAGTATTGGCGGCTCCCGAAGGCCAGTTATATAATCGGACTCTCGTATGCGCATGCTTGTTTGTTTCGGTCAATCTTGGCGTCACTGCCAACGGAACCAAAAGATGGTATGACGAGAAGTTCGGTAAGATTCAGGGAAAATGGAAGATGATACCTATCGTGTTTTGAACTTGGCCTATATGGGTGAATCATGTCACTTTTGCTGGTTGAACAGAAAACCGAGTTTGTTTCCTAACTTGGAAACGTTTAGCACATCTCGGTAGGTCAGACTAGTTCGCGTTTGGCGTAGGTTCCGATCGCCCTGAAACGTCGAACTCGGTCTTAGTAAGGACCAATTCGCAATCGTCTCTTCTGACAGCTTAACGTCTTCTACGATGTCGTCGATGCCGTGGAGATAATCTGTGTAGAGATTTGCAGTGGTGATTAGGAGGCTTCTGGGTTCCTGTAGGATTCTCCAAACCGGATCGTTGTTGAGCGTGCCGTTTTCCTTCATCTCATGGATATTCAGACAAATACTAGCTCCGAGACTAATTGTGCAGACGACTGGATGATAAGCGGCGCCGTCTTTATGGGCCATTATGCCAATGCCGGGCGGATATTCATTGATAAGTACGTGGTTTGGGCGCTTATGAGGACTATCGGAGAAGACGTGCGAATGTGATTCCGCGTCTTCGTCCAGACGGAGCGACCGAAGCCTTGCGACAATGGGCTCCTCAAGCCACGGTGGTAGAGGCGCATCTACTAACTTGTTGTGGATGAGATCTGATGGCCAGGTCTGCAAACGACGTCGACTTAACTGCTTCCATCGTGGCTTCGGTGCGGTCGCTATCTTGTCGAGTATGAACTTCTCTTCATCTTCGGTGATGAACTCCGATATGTAAAAAGCGGAAGAGGGCAACCGAAGTACCCGTGCGTGGTTAAGGGATGGGGGCAGCGAAGGCTTGGTTGATGTGTCCATGATCGTATATGTCGGATTTCTGTTGTTGCGCGACGGAATCTTGATCACCCCAGCAGGCTAGTCTCTTGCCACACACTCGTTCCAGGGGAGTTATCGCAGTAGAGTACGAAGGTTCTACACGAATCAAACTATTAGTGAGACGGTTCAAGTATGTAGTCTTTCTGAAGAATTGGCCTGGTGTTCAATGTCGTAGTCTAAATGGATGATGATCATGAGAACAAGAAGACCCGAGGGAATGACGACGGTAGTCAATCCGAAATCCTCTCTTGAAATTGTCGATCAATAAGGCACGCAGACGGGCTGTGTACGTGTATGTGTGTGTGTGACACTTATGGCCGAAATAACATGATACAATTGAAAAGACCAACAAAGGGTGGGGGCGGAGGACGATCGGTTTGCTGCTGTGTTGGCTTGATGATCGCTTTACTTAGTAGTACATGCGCCTAGTGTATGTAGTAGGTATATGTCGGGCGCACCTTCGTGAGTAACAGGAAAAACGAACATCACCAGATAAGTATGCAGCAAACAAAACGGAACACACCTGCAGCATGGAAGAAATGCCAGATTACCTGAACTTACATGGAACAAGAAGTCAGAAGTGAGAGTGAGAAAAAAAATGATTCATCACAAGGAAGTTGAGGGATGGTTGGGACGGTTGGGACGGACCAGGCGAAGGGAAAGAGGAGGCGGGCGCCCCCATTCTCATCTCACCATCCTCTTTTTATCTTAGGACCTTGGACACGACCTTGGACAGGCTCAACAGGGGGCGACAAAGTGCAATTTTGCGGCAATACCGGGCTTTGTATGCAGGCTGGCCCAATCACAGCTCTCCAAGCGACACTCAGCATCAAACCAAGGTGCATCAAAATACAGAGCGCTGCTTGGACGCCTGGTGCAGTGGCGTCGTGCTAGCAGAAAGCCGACTAGCACAGCCAAGCTCACGCTGCTAAGCTGGACGCTAGGCCGTAAGAGGAATGGCCGTGTCTCTCTTGGAGGAGTCTGGTGGATACGCTACCTTTTCAATGTGGTGCCGGACACATGTCTCAGTAAGTACTGTACCTACCTGTAGTCGTAGTCTACGAAGGTCGGTAATAGGTAGGTAGCAGGTAGCAGTAGGCAATCACAGCCCCCCTCTGTTCGAGCTTCTGCCTTAGACCTTGATGCGTCCCTGTAATTCCCCTGTACAGAGGCACAAATCGCGGTGGTGCAGTGGTCTGTCTCCGTCTCGTCTCCATCTGCAAACCGTACTCCCGCTTCTTCTCTTCTGGTGTGGTCTTGTGCGTCCTTCTCTTTTCCTGGCACTCTCTCAATTCCCAATTCTCTTCTCGCCTACCACAAAATACCATTCTCCAATCCGCTCTCGTTACCAATCTACCCATTTTTTCACCGGCATCAAGGCTCAACAGCAATACGCCCTGTCTCAGTACATGCTTGCCCGACCGTAGTGCTAACCCTAGCCCATCTTTCGCCTGGCGCCCGCTACCATTTTGTTTCTCGCCCCCGTGGTCGTCGACTGTTCTATCTGACTCACACCCGGCCGCACCGACTTCTTTGGCCTGACACCGACAGCACGAGACGTCAACGCGACGGTGTAGAAACATCCGCCTCAGGCCCTCCCTCGCCGTCGCGATTTACTAGCCAACGTCGTCGACGAGTGGTCATCATGGTGTACTGTATGAGAGCCTGGTATATGAATTAAATGCTATGGATGCGCAGAATGCTGCCGAGTCCTCAAGTACGAAGCAGCTCGCTTCCCCCAAGGGAGGAGACACGGGCTCTGAAGCCCCCAAGCCGAAGCCAACCTCTGCTACTGCTGCGAATATCCTCAAATCACCCACGAACGCCAAGGTTCCATCTTCAGCCAAGGATGCCCGGCCTGTGACGCTCGCGCCCAGCACACTAGAGGATGATGCTGCGCTTGATCAGAACTCCGACGCGGAGACAATCGTCTTGCCCGGGAAGGATGGCATCTCTCCGTCGAAGCCCCGGAAGGTTATCAAACACGAGGACAAGAGTGACGATGAAATGAACAGTATCCCACGACCGAGGAAGCCCTTGAAAGCGACGAGAGATGCGGACCGCAACGGTGGCCATTCCGATGATGCCACCTCAATTCCTTTCGGTGGGAAGAAGAAGCGACACGCTGAGAAAGAAAGCCAGCGAGCGACTAATCACTCAGGACCGCTTGGTTCTGCCCCTGCGTCTCCGCCAACCCACAACCGCGTCAATAGTGTCGCCTTTTCCAGGCGTCGCAGATCTGGTGATGTCCATTCCGAATCTGGGTCCGAATCGTCCAAGTCACGGTCGCATAAAGTGCTCCGCAAGGATAAGGCCAAGTCGGTAGAACGGCTCCTTTCCGGAAAACGAAAGACGGTCAAGGCGGAATCGGATGACGATGGAGAGGTGCGCAAGGTTCGGCGCTCGCGCATCTCGGATGCCGGCATCGATGCGTCGAGTGGCGTCCGAGAGAGAGATCACAAAACGTTGATGGCGAGACACGCAGAGAAGCAATCCACCGCGAGGAACCGGTCTACTTCACCACCTGCTCGTATACATCGCCGCAGCATCTCTACGCAACTGCCCTCTCAATCTTCCAATGGCCTGAGCAACAAGAAGCGGCGTATACCCGCCCCCCTCCAATCTACCGAGTATCAATCAGACGACTCCTCCGCGAGCGGTAGCCCACCTCCCAGGAGCTCTAAACTGAAGAGTATCGCTACCCCCATTACGGGTGAATCAACCATATCGCCCGCCAGGATGCCCGCTCATAAGAAGCATGTTGATAATCATGGCCAGACACTCTTTGCAAAGGCTTGTGCGAAGGGCGAATACGAAACCGCCAAAAAACGTCTCGCTGAACGGCCGGAGGATTTGAATTTTGCGGATTACGCAGGAAATACCCCCCTGCAGGTCGCGTCTTTGAATGGTCATGAGGATATCGTTCAGCTGTTAATTGAGGCAGGCTGCAATTTAGACTGTCGCAACAGTGACAAGGAAACCCCTCTTCTGGATGCGGTAGAAAATGGCCATCTGGCTGTAGTAAAACTTTTACTGAAAGCTGGTGTCAATCCCCGAAAGGCAGATGCAGAAGGGCACGAGCCTCTGGAGAAAGTCCCGGACGATCTAGATAATGCAGAAGAGATCCGTGCGGCTCTGAGGGAAGCGAAAGAACGTGTGGGCGAACTGCACCGTGCCTCAGAAGACCACCAGCCCCAAGATCAACACGATACCCTCTCGTCTCATGGACCTGATAGCCCGCGCGATTCCCCGGCTGCTCCTATAAGCAGTCTCCTTGCAGAGAAGCGCCGTGGCGGCACTGTACGCTCGACGAAGACCAGTAACCATTTGCTATACATGAACCTCGACGACAAAACTCTCCGGCAGGCCGCGGCTCGCGGTGACAATGAAACCGTTACGCGCGTGTTACAGGTCAAGGAGCGTTGCGACGACCCTGAGGCTTTGGTGAACGCAGCACGAGGAGGTCACAATCTAGTCGTGGAGCTTCTCCTCGCCCTGGGTGGCGCAAACCCCGATCCCCGGCCAGTGGCAGGCCTTCCAACAGAGCATTCAACTCCCATGCTTGCGGCCATTGGACAGGAAAATATCGAGGTTATCAAACTACTCCTAAACGCTACGAAGTTTAATCCAACACGTCTGTTTAAGGGACAGACGTATTACGAAATTGCCCGTCGCCGGGAGGGTCCAAACTGGAAAGAAGAGGAACATTTATTAAAAGAAGCCTATGATCATTATAACCGGGGTCCTAAGGGTTCCTCGAAGACGAAGCCTTCTCCTAGCAGGCGAGAACGGGAACGGGAACGAGAACGGGAGCTTGACGCCGAGTCAAGACGGGGGAACCGTAACGAGCCTACCTCCGACGTGTCTCGCCCACAGAAACGGCGGACTTCAGTCAGCCCATCCCGTGATTCCGAACCTAGAAAGAAACTTAACCCCGTCAAGTCTGCAAGGAGCCCCAGGGAGAAGCGCCGCTCGCTCTCTATCAGCACGCAGGACGAACAGGCTTCTAAACGTGGTCCTGGTCGTCCTAAACGAGACGAACGAGGCTCAAATACTGCATCATCCGACCGCGAAATCTCACCCGTACGTTCGAAAAATTCTGCAATGCCAAAATTGATCGAGCCGGAAGTAGCAGGGTCCTCTGACGGCGAAGCTATAAAACCGCGACGCAAACTGATTTCAGGAAAGGATCTGAAAGGTCAACGAGAGAAACAGCGCCGTGAAAGTATGGCGTCGAACATTTCTGGAATCGACCGACCCGAGTCCAAGAACGATGACTCAGAAAAGTCCCGAGGCGACCGCGAGAAGCATCTTAGCCGGACAAAGGCCCTGAGACGTGAGGAGTCGACCGACAGGCTCTCCAGCACTGATGTTCCGGGGAAGAGACATCGTTCCAGTACCAGCCCCTCTAGGCGTGGAGTTGGAGAGAAGGAAGACAGCGGTGCACCCCTGAAGCGACGAAAACTAGATCCCGATGCTAAAGACAAACGGTACTTGGAGCCTCCATCGCCTGAACGCCGCCACACGAAACGGGAGCTGTCCCGCGACCCTATCCAGCGTCAACGCAACCCCGAGAATGATCGTGAGGAAGCCTCAAAACCAACGAAGATGAATCGTGATTGCAGAGAATTAGAGAAGCCACCGAACTCTGACAAAAGTATCACTGTTGCTTCTGAGGAACCTGACGTAGAGATGCGGGATACGAGCCAGTTGTCTGAGGAGGAGGGTGAGATACAGGCCGATTCCGAGAAAGAAGACACGAAGAAGTATCGAAGAAAATCTCCGTTGAATTCATCTGCCCACGATGAGGCTCGGAGGAAGGATGCTGAACGTGAGTTACAGGAACGGGAGAGGAGGAAACAAGAAGAAGAGCTGAGACAAAAGGAACTTGAAGCTGAGAGAAAGCGTTTGGAAGCCGAAGAACGCGCTCGTCTTGAACGCGAAGAGTCCAAACGTAAGGAATTAGCAGAAAAGGCTCGGATGGAAGAAGAACAAAGACTACGGGAAGAGGAGGAACGAAAACGACGGGAAGAAGAAGAAGAACGGAAGCAGCGGGAAGAAGAGGAGCGGAAGCAGAGGGAGGAAGAAGAGCGGAGGATACGCGAGGAAGAAGAGAGGATTCAGCGGGAGAAAGAGGCAGCAGAAGAAGCTCGTCGCATCCGAGAGGAACAAGAACGCCAGGAGAAGGAGCGTGAGCGAGCTGAACAGGCTGCACGTGAGGCTGAACTGCAACGTGCTCGGCAAGCAGAGCAAGAGCGAATTCGTGTCTCGAAACTGCCACCCCTTTTGCGTTGGCTCGATGGCTGTTCAAATCCCAGGCAAAGAGAAACTGCAGAACTCTTCGCTAAAGCGCAAGGGGTGAGATATGACACTATTGATCCGTCGGCAACCGGCAAGCCAGGCGGGCGCAACCAATGGCTTCTTAACACTCAAGTTGCCCTTCTTCTAGGGGAGAAGGATCTTTCGTTGGCACAATGTAAGTGGTCGTGCCGATTCCGCTTGGACCAGATATAGACTGACTGAACGAGATGTAGATGCCTCTTGGGAGCGGGTTCCTGTGTCTCGCATTGCCAAAAGGGTCATCTGGCGCCTAGAGCAGGATCGATACGCTTTGACGGAAAGCAAACTTTATCACCTAGGGGAGCAACTCTCGGATCTTTATGGTGGCGATCCACGCACTGTTGGTTATAGGAAGCTCGAACAAATCCGTGGCGAGGCAGCACATCGTTTCCTCGAGACGGAGATGTTCTTCGTTAAAGTGAGTCCTGTCATTGTTTTGCATCTCTGGTGTCGTTTATACTGACCATCTCGAAGGAATCCGACTTCCTTCATATCGTCCCATCAATTCCTCACCTTTCCGATGTAAGAATTGCCATCTGCTACCGCGAACTTCCAGAGAATGAATCGGATCTCTTCACTTTCACTGGCCCGAGCAAATGGAAACAAGACCCAGACGCCGCCAGTCGTGGTTCTTTTGCACCGAGGAACAAATACTATGTCAACGGACAACTCATTGGTGAAGAAAAGCCCGGGAAGTTTAGGCTTTCTGCTCAACCATTCCCTGAACACAGGGTCCCCAGGAGGCATGGATTAGTCGCGGTAGCTCCAGATGAACCTGATTACGCACGTCTTTGCATCGAGCAAAATCTGGCCTACCTTTTAACGGAACAACAAAAACAGTCGGTCATGAATGGGTCTCATTTGACACCGAAAAGTATGGCCTCGAACGAACCGACAGAATATGCTGGGGAAAACCTATCGCCATCCAGCATATCCCCACATACGTATCTAGTAAATGGATTTCGCAGAAACCTAGGGTCGCCAGGCACCAATGGAATAACCAGCGATAACGACCATTAATTCATGCATCAAATGGCTCTCACGAATCCTACTGTCCAATCTCTCATGCACCAAAACGCGATGCGCCCTACACCTCAATAAACACCTCATTATGTATGATATCCCGGATTCAGCGTCGATAATGACTGCACGTTCTGTCTGCTATGATTTTTCTCCCTCGAGATGAGTTTTTTGTCGTCACGTATCAAAACATGTCACCACCCACATACACCATTCATCTGGCTTCATGGATGGAGTTCTTGGCTTTTGATTGGCTGTTTACGGCTTTCATCCTTGGATTGTGGTCCACCTTCGTGCTCTCTAATGTCAGCGTATATGTCAGTGTAATGTCACGACGAGTCTAGAAATGGTCTGGAGTAGGTCGGGCTGCGGACCGCAGTACATTAGATATCCATGCAAGTACATACTTGTTTTATAAAACAGAAGACTTTGATCCAAGTCATTGTCCATATTTCCACACCTCTGAACGACTCAGAATATGTATCGCGGTCCTGTTGTGCCACAACCAACGATTTTTCGGCTGCCCAACAAGAGCGGATCTCGTATATCCGATGCAGGGCGAAATGATGATAGCCCAACAGGGGTGGGCTGCGTAAGCGAACGTTCTGATCCATACTGTAACTCGAAATGTTAGAATAGATAAGCTATTAGCTTGTTCTAATAGGGCACCTGTCTGCAGGAGTGCTTTTGCTGAGGATAATACTATAGTCTTCGAACAAACACGCGTTCAAGGGTCTTCTTCCGATGAAGATGGTGTACTGGCGCAAAGCCAGAACTAGACCACTTGGCTAGGCTGATTTGGTAGAAAAAAAGCAAGAGATTAGCAACAAAAAGCGGGGGTAGGACTTTTAGAGCGACGGGGATAAAATGAACATCGCAATGAGCTTGCAGAGCCGCAAGCGAATCATCTACCGCGTCGCTTTAAATAGATGGAAGGATTACGACTGGGCTCTTGCATGGGGCAGGATGTGGAGATGGGCAGCTGTTGGATCACGGTCGTATTCAAGACTGATAGCATCCGCTTCGCAGCATTAGAGCTAGGTACTGTACAGCCTGCATACATAGTCTGCCTTTACTCTGTTTTATATAGGTAGGCATCCGTCACTCAAGTACGGGCATTAACTGTGTGAGTGCTGGCATTATTTTTTTTCGGGGGTGACAGAAGCAGCCAAGCGTCTCGCTACATGAGCTGAGACATGCGGAAAGGCAATGAGGTAGGGATTATGATGAACCAACCCATGTACCCGAACTATGGGCTTGGAGCCCAGCCATCTGTTGTTGGTTGCAAGCTTGTGTGGCGTTCACCGATCACCTATGCTCTTCTCTTCTTCCAAGTGATGAGGTATTGATGCCCCTAATACAACAACATTAATCCAGGACTATAACACCATCCTCACGCAATTAACGCAATACGCAAAACGAAACGAGCCGGACATCTTCCTGTTAGATAGAGAAACGCCCCCAAACAGAAGGCCGGACGGTCGACGAGTGTCAACGAACCATGAGGACGTTCCTTCTTCCGACACCTCTGCTCTTCGTCCTGCTTCTCCAAACGGGTTCCTCGTTGGCCGTAGATAATGATTTCTCTGCTTACCCCGAGGCTTCTCAGTCGTGCCTGTACGATTCGGCGGACGAAGCTGGCTGCCATTCAGCTGATAGCGGAGCCGAGCTTAATCAATGTCTGTGCAAAAACCGAAACAACTTCGTCTATAATACGGCAAGTTGTGTCGCGAAAGAAAGCCCATCGGACTTAGATGCCGTCTATGAGACGTTGTCATCCAATTGCGCGGGCACAGGCGTAACGCTCTCCGTGCCGAAGAATGCTTTCCTCGCTGCGGCAGCGGCAGCCACCCAAACCACCTCCCCGATCCCAACCCCGACGAATACAGACTCCTCCCCCTCCCTCGACACCGAAAATCCAGACCAGACACCGTCAGACAGTGGCCTAAGTACCGGCACCAAGATTGGCATAGGTGTCGGCGTGGGATTCGGCGTCATTGCGGCCGCGCTCGCGGCATGGTTCATATGGGCGTACCAAAGGAAGCGGCGCTTTGCGCAGTCAGTCCATAGCAACGACATATCTGGCGGAGGTGCCGGTTCTGAATACGGCGGCGCGGGCGGTTCCGGTTTCGGGATAGCAAATCAGCCACATCATGAATACGCGCATGATAACACGCAACAGGCGCCTGCTGAGTTAGCCCCTGTTGCTTGGAGGCCACATGCTGGATATCCGACGCCGGGTTATACATCTGGCGAGGGTAAGAAAGACGGAACGGCTGGTATGCCACTACTAGCAGAGCTAGGAAACGAGTCGGACACTCGGCAAGCGGCGGTCGAACTCCCGGCTAGCCCAGGATACTTGGGATATTCCGATCGAGCCCCTGAACAAAGCTTAAATCGATCCGTCACACCGGATATCTCACCGGCAACGTACAGGAGCGACCTTTCACCATTCACGCCTTCGCGGTCGTCCGAGGCCGGAACGTTCACATGAACATCTACGTAGGGCGCGAGTTTTCGACGTGTGAGGGGAAACGATTAAAGGCAAGGCGATAATAATCTAGAAAAAAAGCCGGCTCAGGATAGCCAGCATGAATTACACCATAGTGTTTATTGTATATAGCTAATACGTATTGATATCGGAGGGTGGTGGTGTTTCGGGGCTTCGGCCACATAATAAACCTGTTCCTTATTGCGGAGAGTCAGGCACGTGTATTTGTTTCATTCCGATCACCGAGATGTACCCTTGAATACTACCTACGTAGACCCCATAATTAGATTTACTGTTCATGATTTTGCTACATAGTACGTGCGGGCGAATTAGTATGACCTTCCACATTTGGACCATGTCCGCATACTTGTCCTGCGTGTGTTTTGAGACCATTGCTCGCGCATATGATATTGTTGAGCAGTGACTAATTGGAAATAAAGTTTTCATCATTTAACAGATTCCCAAAATAACAAGATCTCCGAACCAGAAGCTTCATGAAATCGACCAATGGCATGAATCATATACTGAGCGCTTGAAAAGGAGATACCTATGCAAAAGTTGACGAAGACCTCGTGGTGGTCGAAGACGCGTCACTGTCCGTGTCATCCTCACGACGTCGCTTCCAGAATGCGAGTCTCCTGAACACCCCAGCGATCCGTGCCTTCACACCCGTGCGGCTGGCTCGTTTCTCCTCATAATACTTCTTCGTGGCCCATCTTAGGACGTTAGGCTTCGCCCCTGATGACGAATGGCAATAGCAGTTGCAACAACCGCAGCAAACTTTCTGGGCAGGCAATGGCACTTGTGGTGGTATGACTCCCATTGACCTCGGTCTGGGGACTTGGATGAAGGAGCCAGAGTTCGCATCCGCGTCGAGAGACAAGTCCAGCGCCATTGTACAGGTTTGTTGGAGCCCGAACGAGCCGATGATCTTGTAGCCTCGCTTCCCCGCGAGGTAGCAGAGGAACTGTGCTGCAGCTTGCACTAGGCTGTCCCCTTCCAAGTTCTCCTCTTTCTCGATAAACGTAGCCCATGAATGCATTCCCACTCCCCCGATCGAAGCTACGGTGCCCCGAAGTAATTCTGGTGTGGCCTTGATGTGTGGTGGTATCGAGAATAGCTTTCTCGAGATAGGTCCTTGTGGCATCTTACGGTGAAGCCGTGCTACACGCCATGAGAGGGAATCCCACGACGGCATGTCCATTGGCGGAGGTGGATTGATGCCATCTACGTTCTCGAGACGGCGAACACGGGTGTCGAGTTGGGTAATGGTTAAAGCAGCTTCTTTAGCACTGGGGAGTGCCCAACACCTCCAGCCCTCCAGATTGGAGATGACCGTTGCACAGTAGGCTTGGGCTTCCTTGTTTGGAGAAGGTTTCGACAGCTCTACGTCAATTGAATCCATGCCGGGCTTCAGCGTGTCTTCCATTGTAGGGTGGGATGAATAAAAGGGGAGAGGTTTGCTATGGGTTCTATGGCAGATGATCCGTCCTGGAGGGCTATTGACTGTAGAAGAGAGACCGTTGGGTTTCTGTGGGTGGAATACCAGCGAGATAAATATTCAGCTTTCATCCTACCAGAGCGAGCAGAAGGAGTTCTAGGCCAGGGTGATGCGTTGTAAGCGGCACCGCATCACTAGTCAGTCTTGAGGCACGAATCAATGACATTATCGTGGTCTTAGCATCCTGGCTTCCCTGTCGGCGAATCTGCTGCGGGGTACGTGCCATATAACTTACGAGAAGTTGATGTATCGGCTGCATCGTGACGGATTCGAGCGGGGCATTATCGTCGAGCATGTCCAATACAACTGCATATTATACTTCTAGGCGTTCGACGACGGCGCGATGTACCGGTCGCGAGCACCTAGCCTTGTTAAAGTAGGCGCTCTTGCATTTGGGGGCCGTTCGTGACTCCTCATATAAGCAGCGTAAGCATGTCGAGATGCATGTAATGCTCCTATTATATTAGGCAGTCTAGGCAGCCTTGCTCCCTTGGCGGGCTCGAGGTGTTCCTCCCTTACGTAGTCTAGTCTTAATGTCTGACAAGCATTCTGTACCATCGCGCGAAATGCCGCGCTACCTAGAAACGGTTTGGGGTCAGTACGCTGCATAGATGTGGCAATCGTTTTTCATGCGGTGAGACTGGCCATATGAAATCTTACCTCTTTTGATTCGTTTCCTGCTTCTCCAACCATATCAGCGTCATGAAAATGTCCACCTTGGCTTCTGGTGGTATGCATGGTTCTGAGCCTGCTTCTCACCCCGGTTGATTTCACTTATGGCCATGATCCTCACACTCCTCAGACGGCCGTCTTGAGGCGCGCCCAGCATCAAGGGACCTGTTCAACTGCGTTTCGAAAAAGCGGTGTGAATAGACTCAATAGTTGCTAGAGGTGTTGGTCAAAAACATCGAAGTAGCTTGGTTGGTGCGAAGGCGCAACGTTGCTGCTGGCCCCTTTGAAGTTTATCGTAGCGAGCCGGAGCCTAAGAAAGAGCAAAAACCATGTGTTTTCATATTTACCTCTTCACTTTCACGGTTCCTGTCGCGCTACAGTGCAATATCAGTAAACCCAGATGTTGTTCTTGAGAGACCTCAGGACTTATCGCAAAAACAGAATAAACGTAGGTCCGAGACCACACCGTGAAGTGATACAAGTTCTCACTTCTCGGCAAAAAGGTGCTCATCATAATACTCAAGACATTATTGTACTATGTACGGGATCTCGAGCATTTTATCGACACGCTGACCTCCGTGTGATACCTCATTCTCCAGCTCGATTCGTCAGTGCGAATTGGTATCTTTCCTCTTCTGATGCTCGTACAAGAATACACGTAGAAGAATATGTTCACAGAAAAGCATGCATGAAATGTGGTATGACTGTAAGCTGTATACTATAACAGTAGGGTAGGCTCGCTACCCCTTGAAGCTTGGCAGAGGTATCCGAGATAACTTACCTCTCAGGCAAAGCTACTCAAAATCTATCATCAATTTGCCTTTACTTCTTTATTTCGCAAAGACATGTAGAAAATTTAACTGTTAGATTATTACGTAGAGCTTAACGTCATACTATTATAGCGACCCTAAGGGCGTCCAAATCGATTTAGTATTGGCCTGCGTATACATGTGTATATTGACATGATGCCTTAAGTCTAGAAAATTGGCTTACAAGTCATCATAATACTCATAGCACAGCGAATGGTCTATAACGAGGTAAAAATGTAATCAAATCAAACTTGATAGACGCTATTTAGATATCGTGCTGAAGTATGGGGTACTTTGCTTAACACAGGTTGTTTTTCCTAAAGGTAGAATGCCTTGCGGCCTTCATTCCCTAATGAGCATTGAAAAGAGTAACGGGTGTTGGAGTAGAGTGTTTCCCCCAACACGTAGAAGGGTGTGTCAGTTTCCGCGCCTGTTTGACGTACTCCCATCCACCGCTGTTTTGTCCCAATGTCCAGCTTGATATACCTCCTAGCTTGTGTGTTGGAGAGTCAACAATATCGTGAAACTTTCGCGTCATGGTCTCAATTGTCTCCCAAGTCCAGAAAATCTTTGGGCTAGTGGTTTCATCGAAGTACCACACACCGCCATTCGGTTGATCGTATATAAAGTTCTCTCGTGCCCTTTTAAAGGATGCTATGATATCTGGGCCATTACAGCGGCCAAATCCAACCTGACAATCTGGAACACAGTATGTCACATCAACTCCGCACCATCCAGACTCGCCGCAGCAAGAAGATCCTGGGCATATATAACCAGTGAGCGTGCCGTTGTTATAACCACAGGATCCATTGGGACTTTTCTGCAATTGCGACGGCACCTTGCGGTTCATATTCTTCGCTTCAAAAGTCAGGACGCCGCTCTTGTAAGTATCGGCTCCAGAACAATCCTGGGCAGGTAAGATAGAGCATCCACCTGGAAGCATAGACTTATCACAATTGTCAGCGACTCCAAAATACTTGGCATAGAACGCGAGGCCAAGGTTAATCTTCTCAGCACACAGGCCAAGGTCAATGTATCTCTGTATGGCCGTCCTGGAGCCCTTCACATCTGTGTGATGCCCGGTATTAAGACTGTTAACGAAATCATATGCCATAACAGTGATGAAGTCAATCGCGTCCCAAATAGGCTTCGTCTGCTCGACGGACTTGAATGCCTCCATCCCATAAGGCGTGCCAGCTACGGACAGAGTAATGAATTGGTGTTTGAGCTCCTTTTTAATTGCTCCCAGGAAAGGAGGAAAGTTTTCAATCTCCTCTGTCGCGTTTGTTGGCGTAGAGGCCCCATTTCCACCTGGGTACTCCCAATCGATGTCTGGATACCAAATTAGGCCAGTGACATAAATAGGGCGACATAGGGATATGGAAGTCAAAGGTGACAGTTATGTGGCTCCTGGGTAACTGAATATCACTCACCAACAAAGTCGTATCCCTGTTTTCCTACCCAGATCGCCAGGTTGGCAGCGAATGTGGTCCGGTTCTCTTCCGTCGATACTGAACTGAAGCTTGTCGAAAATGAGCCCCAGCCACCAAGAGAAACACCAACCTTGGTGCTATTGCCGAAGTGATTGCGTACCTCACTAACTGGCATAATAGGAGGGTTAGGTAGTTGAGCCATGGTGGAGAATAGTATCGGATCAACAAAAGCCATTACAACGTGCGTAATACCAGCTGTTATGCTAAGATTGGTTGGGACATTAGGGTGCCATCTATAAATAGAAATTAGGTTCAGTTATGAGTACTATAGCAATAGCAGGATGGCTTGCTCATCGATATACATGACATTGCGGAAGGAGTGAACATGGCAAACAAGAGTGATATAGGCCAATCCGGTGGCCCAGGTTGAGCGTATTGGCAAACGCATAGTGACAAGAATTTGTTGACGGAGCGCAGCTAGCAACTAACGAGAATTGTGACAGATAGATTTTGATCTTTGCAATAAAGAAAGGAAAACTCTACAGCCAACATATAAGTATCTATTGTTCAACATAAGGCACGGGGAATTATATATTGATAATCTGCGCTGTGTGGAACATTGGTTCTGTAGAACCAACAACCCGCATTCAACGCTGAGATATATTATAATTCAAGTAGACATAGCGTCAGAGCGTGGGCGCACAGCTGTCTTGTTTGGCTCTTAAGTGAGACTAAGGCACTCCTTGATCCGGTCAGTGCCCATGAAGGTGTCCAATTCTCATCACCAGACTTGCTCGTAACCCCAACGTCAGGTGTATATTAAGGGAACAGTCTTGTGGTTTGTCAGAGTCTAGCTCATCTTGCCTCGCACCACGTTCCAGCCACCTAAATACAAGTGTCCCATTGCTCGGATTGCCCCATCCGCTATGCTCTAGTGGTTGGTTGCAAACTGCTGGTTTACGTGGATTCGATGCCACAAATTGTGGGCAGCCTCATACTCGAGAAACGACCTCTGTCGATTGAAATGCACCATCCTCTAATTTGGTCGATATCAACTAGCATTGGGTCACTTCTATTAACGGTGAGTACAGAGTCCCCATGGTTTGTGGTGGAAGATATCATTTTGTAATGGAAGCGAATGCCATAGTAACCGATCAAGCTCTTTGATAATTAGACTATGAGTGGATCGATATAGCTGATCTTAGATTGGTGGGTGCCACAAGAAAGGGTGAGGTTTCATGGTACCGTATGAGAAGAAATTTGTTCGCTACCACTGGACTAATATCACTGAAGACCATTCCTGCTTATCGGATGATGAATTACCTCATTACCACTAATGGTTAATTCCTTAACTTAGTCTCAAATAATGCAAATTCACAATTTGATGATCTATATCAGAGCAGGTACGTTGTAGGAGGCGACAAACGAATTAATAGAGGGTGTTACGCTATCAAGAATTTCTAAACTTGCTGTGATACGAAGCATCCACTCGACACAAAATGCCTCCATGGTTGTTTCAGATAACGTCACACAGCCAGTCCCTTTCATATGCCCGGCAATGAGCGTTAAGTAATGAGTTACAGCATGTCCCTCTGAGCCACAGCTTTCTCAAAAGCTTCCATCATATCGAGGCATTTGGTGTTTTGTGGGTCTTGTTTACGAGTTTTTTTTTCGTGGGTCTTGGAGACTAGGGTTATCGGATGTGAGCCAAAAGCCTGGAATCATATATTGACGAAATGTAAACCCAGTTATGTAGATTAATGTTTTATTCCTCGTGTATAAAATGAACCAATACTAGAACCAGCTGTGAGAATTGCGACAAACGAAAAAGACCCGAGCGGAACATTAAGAAGAATGCGGGAACTACTTTTGCGATATACTACTATTTTTGACTATGTTAATAGCCAGGTTTGTAGTTTCATAATTCTGGGGGCTGTCATGATATGAACTGGTGCCGGCAATGTGAGATCCCTGTATCATAGTGAACGTCTTTATTGAGATATATCTGGAAACCAATTAATGATTCCGCGTTATACTCGTAGGTCTCAGGGGAGACTTCAATGTTATGGTTTTATCGTAGATGCAAATGTTGCTCGGTTGATAGCCAGGCATGATGTTATTCTCTAAAGTTATTACTTGATAAAGATCGGTGCATCGAAAAGTACGGTTCTAAATGAGCAGCTGGTTTAAGACTTTGAAATATATAGGTAGTATAGGTAGGTCGCAATGATAGCGCAGCTAGGCCGACAGGATGGCTACAAAGGGGTAAAAAGCAAATGAGTCGGGTGCTACTTGTCGACCATATTGCCAGATAAGTAAGTGGTCATTATATATTATAAAACTCTTGCGACATTCTGTTATTTCACAAGATTCTCATCTTCTGAAAAGAATAGACAGATGAAATAGTTAATAGGCCAGCTTATCTTTACATGTAGGCGTATGGCCGATATCATGGAGCGCCAAAGTGCATTTCAATATAAACCTCTCTCTACAGAGGACATGTCACATACGCCCATAGGATCTGGAAAACGCAGGGTCCCGTCCGCTCCCCCAGAGCTAAACCAGATACCGAAGGAATTCATGAACAAGCCAATTTGGCTTCGTAGAGGCGTGTGTAGGTTGCCACCTGTGAAAGGGACGAGTCCATGTACTAGCCACACACAGAGGTTCAACTAAGGTTGTCAGTTTAAGCGCTGGAGTCTTGATTTTCTATTTTCGGCAAGATTTTGGCTCTAGAGACATGTTGTCTCGGGAGCCTGCAAATTGTCCAGCCGTAACTGCGGCCACCAAAAAAAGATTAATAATCATAATAATAACAACATAGCAACGTATAAGTAGTGACCCGATTTGAACACTTTATAATTCACTGCGGTAAAGTCCGAGCCGGGCTAGGGGCTAGTTAGTATAAGGAGCAGAAGCGATTATACATCAAGTCTTCTCGATTTTCATAGTATAACACATTGATCAGACCTTACAGCTTTACCCCGTGCTTTTGGTTTAATGTATCCAAGTGAGATTTTAAACGCACGCATAACGTTCGATCACGCAGAAAGATATCTATCCAGCGATACAAATTATGACTGTTTTTAATACAAGTCTGTTTGTTAAAGGAGCGATCATATCAACTAGCAGATAGGTTATTAATACCTACTACGTACTTAACGCTAAAACGTTACAAAAATAGCGAGCATAGGACAAGCGGCGGACTAAGAGAAAAACAATAATTAACTTTCTACTTTCTGGTTTTTTTTTTTTTAAATGTTAAATTGTAATTATTAGCGGCACAGCCACTACGGCGTAGTAGTTTAAATCCAAGGTAATAATGTGGTTAAACTATATACCGATAAATAAGCCGCCCTTTAAGAGACAGCAGAGTGGTGAAGCAGTAGTTAAGATTACAGATTTCAGACTTTGGACTACAGCTAAATTAAGATATAGGTACGCCCACTGTAAAACCTTAGACATATGATCGCAAATAGCCCGCAGAGTATTCGTACAAATAAATGGACGCTCCAGGGAGCCATACACACTACTATTCCCGCAAACAGTGTTCATATAATATGTATAGCCTTAAAGAGTCGAATAGTTGAATTCCTGTCATCCGTGCACAATTGGTGTGGCTATACTTAATACAGCTAATTAGACGTTGGTGAGCTATCCTATACTACTTAGGTGGTTGTGTCGCGGAGGTATAATAGCATTGTTTTTCCGTCACAAAACTCGATTGCTGTATGACTTAATTTCACGAAGCAACCTTGACGACTATCTGTGCAGATATCAACTAAGCGTAACCCCTTATTTGTGTGCACCATTGCTTATGGGTCGCAACGTTCCGGCCATACTTCCACTACGTATATGTCCAGCGGAATCCTTAGGCGCTTCGTCTACCTACTCAACGTGTATGTTACATTAAGGCTAGAACCCTATCCCCCGATTGGCTACGGCTACGATGACATATTGGAGGGGTAAAGTAAATGCGACCTAAGCTGCCTATGGCTTCATCAGCAATGGCTGATGTGCACAGCCTGACAATTACCATTCAGCTCTTCACTTCGCACCCCATTGTGCCATTTGGAAACAATACGGTATAACATGTTGTCTGAGAGCAAGATTATTGTTCTTCCAATGTGCATACCTGTAATATTCGTTTATTGGTGCTGAAATCAGCACATCTCCTCACATCGGCTACCGCGATTCATATTGCACGTCCCGAGATATCGATATGCCTGGCTTACGCCTTCTGGCCCTTGGTACTACACCTCTGTCTTTTTTGAGTGATACTAAACTGATACAGTTATATTTAGACGGTGGTGGAGTTCGAGGATTGGTGACCCTTATTATCCTAAAGCGATTGCTATTTCTCATCAACAGAGACAATCCGCCTAAGCCATGTGATGTGTTTAATGTTATTGCTGGAACAAGCACTGGGGGTTTGATTGCTATTATGTTGGGGCTATTTGTGAGTCCGAGCACCCAGACGATGACATTCAAGTGTTAACAAGAAAAGCAAATGGATATACAAACATGCATAGACACGTATCTAAACCTATCTAAGGTCGTCTTCAGACCTCGCAGGAGGGAAAAAGTGTTCGGACGCAAAGTTTTAAACCTGTTGGGCCATGCTCCATTTGATCATTCTCTTCTCGAACAAGAAATCAAGAGCCTTGCCTTTCAATACTTGGGCGATGAGAATGCATTACTATATCAAGAGACCGCAAAGTGTAAAGTGTAAATAGCCCCTCACCTAGTGGGCAATCTGAAGCTTGAGTGATTTCTGACCGATAACAGATTTGTATGTACGAGCCTAGCGAATACCGTAACTGTACGTCTCCGGAGTTATAAATCCGACTCTGAAGATCCTATAAGTTGCACCATCTGGGAGGCTGGCCGAGCCACATCGGCAGCGCCGATGTTCTTTGACCCCATTACTTTTAGTAATGGATTGGTGTTCCGCGACGGTGCCTTGCGGGCGAACAACCCAACATCTGAACTTGTCCAAGAGGTTACAACTGAGTTTCCATCTGAGGAGATTTCCGCCATTGTAAGCATCGGGACTGGTTTGCATGATTCGATCACCATGGGTAATGGACTCGCCTCCGTAGCCAAGGCCTGTGGAAAGATTGCTACTGATACTGAAGAATGTGCGAAAAAGTTCGAGAAAGACTTTTGTTCTCCTGGTGACAAATTCCATGGCAAATATTTTCGGTTCAATGTGGCTAAAGGGGTGGAGGGAGTCGGGCTCGAAGAATGGTACAAAGCTGACACTATGATAAGTAATACATTGTGTTACCTTGCGGGACCGACTACTATAACGCAGCTTGGTGCATGTGCCAAAGCACTCAGAGTCGAAGGTGCTGGTGCCAACGAACCTTCAGCTTCGCCAAAATCTCGAGATCTCGGTCTCAACCATTCTTCTATATCTGTCCAGCGAGGATTGGTCGAAACCCGCATTCCAAAGTTATTCATCTCTGGGGAAGACGAATCCCAGTCTTCGGATCTTTCTCGAAACCCTTTCTATCAGCTAGACCGTATAGAAAAAGTCCCCGTGCCTTATTTCATATTCAGGAAAGAACTTGATCAGATCAGAGATCACTTTCGCCTCATGAACACCCCAAATGGGAGCCGAGTGCTTTGCCTGCTAGGCCTTGGCGGGTCAGGGAAGACCCAGCTAACACTTCAATATGCGTGGTCAGAGCGAGAGCAATTTGGAGTCGTTTTATGGATTGACGCAGGGAGCCGAGAAAATATATCTGCCAGCTTCAAACTCGCTGCAAGTCAACTCGGCCTTCGTTTGCCACCGCATGAGGCGGCCTTATCGACTAACCAAGCTGTGACCAAACACCAACCTGAGTTTGAATCTGACAGGCGTGCAGTCACGCAGGAGCTGCTTAGGCGAAACCAGAGATGGCTGTTGATATTTGACCAAGCAGATGATGAAAAGCTTTTCCAGGAACTCAGGCGTTATATGCCGTCCGATTCGAGAAACGGCCATATTCTGCTGTCGTCTCGCCGCAGAGAAGCCTGCCAGCTTGGACAAAAATTCATAAATGTTGAAGGGTTATCCCCTCAGGGAGCACGTGACCTATTGCTTTATCACGCCGGCATTCAGAATCCCACGAACGAGCAACTTGCTGATGCCGACCAAGTTGTCCACAATCTGGATTGCATTGCACTGGCCGTGGATCTTGCAGGCAGGTAAGTATTGATTCCTTTTGAACCTAACCGGAATTATTAATACCCCATGCACAAAGGTATCTGAAATTTAATGACAGTACTGATAGTCTTATGGTCTTAGCTATATTCAAAGTCCGGGAGGGCTTCAACGTTACCTGGATCTCTATAAGAAGAATAAAGAAGAGCTTTTCAAAAGATCGCTTGGCAAAGAGCCACCGAAAGTAACTGGGTATGGAATGTCCGTTTTCGTGGCATGGCAAACTTCGATTACCGCGATCTCTGAGAACACTGCCAAGTTTTTGTATCTATTGTGTTTTCTTGACCCAACGAATCTTTCGAAAGACTTGTTTCAAAGGGCCTGCACAGAGAAGGCATACTGGACGAAAAGTGGGCAATGGGGGCTTTTGAATCCCGCCGAAAGTGGTGTTCCGTCCTGGTTGCTAGAACTCTTTTGTGGCCCAGCGAAGAAATGGTGCGAATTTCAATTTCATGAGGTCGTCAATCAACTGGCATCGTTTTTCTTTGTCCGCCAAGAGAACTTCAAAGGTCCATGGTTACATCCAACCGGAATTGTTGATACCAGTTCTCTTGTCACGGAAGGAAACACGATAAGCCTTCTTAAATTGCCGCAACCTTTACATGACCTAGGCAGGTATTACCACACGGAGGAAACGCGCCGTGAGTTTTGCTACGAAGCATTCTCTGTTTTGATCCATGGATTCTGTAATGGCATCCCACACATTAATGACATTGATCTGGCCGTCCACGAACCCGCACATTTGTATGTTGGGCGGGGCGGAGAGGCACAGGACGCTGCCACTCTGCAGCGTAACCTGGAAGAGTTTGAAAGGCACATTCAGATTTTAAGGCACGATATCGAACCCAATACCAAGTACTTTAGCCCACATCAGTATCGATGCTTCAACGACACCTACCCATCATGGCACACCGGAGAAGTCATCATGTTTGCGAGCATATGGTGGCAAGACCTCCTCGCTTGGGACCGTAATCGTGCTCTGAGACGAGAGTACGAGGGGCCAATCATTGTGAATTCGCCCTGGGAGACCGTCATGGAGATTGCAGATACCTTGATCGATTCTACAGTAAAATTCGATGACGACAAGTACTATAACATTATCTCTCGATCTGACAAGGTCCAGGTTTTGGAGCCTATTTTCATCACGACAACTTTGTATAGGATCACTTCTCATGCAAGTCACATGGCCCTAAATCTCTGCTGGTCATCTAAAGAAGAATTTCTGAAAGCGCTAGCTAAATGGGTGCGTACCAAAATTGGAAACATGCACTTGTCCGAAGAGAACGGAATATTTGTGCCGTGTAGATTCCCGGAAAGACCGAGTTTCGAGGGATCAGATTTATTCAGCTATTGGAAACAAAGCCTAATGGGCCAAACTGTTTTAAAGAGATTGGAAGCTTATTTATACACGCAAACGGAGGGTTTAATTCTCACAAAGTAAAGAACGTCTAGTTAAAGTTTCCAGTATAAGTTAATAGTTTTCGTACTCCTGCTAAAAGTATGAAAAGCTTTTATAACTAGCTGTTTTAAAAACACATTCGAACGTTTTATACTACATTTTCAACAAAGTTACGGCTACCTGCTCTGGCAGTTGGCTGTGTGGATTGGTTGCCATATTCATATATAGTAGTTGGTGTGGTTAGTGGTGGCAGTGCCGTAGGCACCACCTAAGCCACCCATGGTTCAATCAGGTAGGCGTGTGTATGTGTCAGGTGCCACATTCTGGGCAGCTTTCACGCCTTCTCTATTGAATCTAGCCCGGGCATGTGTATACACGACTGCTATGAGTGTGTCTTACATCGCACCACTGATGTCCCCAAAATGGCAGTAGAAGGACTAGGGCCGAGAACATACCTAAACCGGTCGCGGTGGTGGATGTCTGCGGAGAATGTTGCAGCCGTCGTGCGTTCCCAACTCCCTATTTGGTGAAGAATATGTTTGGTAACGAATTGTGCGGCGGGTATATGGTATACCATTGTATAATGAGGCGGCAATTTGCAGACTCAGCAAAATCCCGCTTGTTTGCCTGTCTCGCCGGTAGGGGCAGCAACGAGAAAGCAAGGAGAGCGGGCGGGCGAGCGAGCGGATGCATCCTCGTCTCGGGATACGGCCGTACCTTGATGGAACAAGGAAGGTGTCCTTTTGCCGTTTGCATTTTCAAGGCAAAGTCTTTTCTTGGCGTTTCCACAGTTCGAATCTCGTCACGAAGAATTGACAAGTCTTGCGCTTTGCTGCGAAATACTTGATCCCAGTTAGCAGTAACGGCCACAGTGCGATGAGCAAAAGAACAATCTCCCCTCTCCATGCAGGGTCATGGTCGACCTGTGTAGAGGCAGGGCGTCACTCTTAGAAGAAGGAGAGTCATCTCAGAAGTAGGAGAGAAGCAGTCGTGTCACCTCGGTTTGGAATTATTTGCACGTCGCCAAGAATACGGGGGTACGTACCTGAAAGAGCCTCAAATCTTGTCTCGTTGCGCCAAGCTCGAAACGAACCTAGTGCATTGTCGTGGCAGTAGCACCCTGCAACCCCACGTAGTTCACGTATACAATTGCTGGACCGGTTGCGACTAACGACGGCTCATGTTACGGATAACACGGATAATGGCACGTTTTGCGCGACTGGCGAGGGAGCAGATACTGTTATCCCACTCGTCCTAAAAGAGGCTAGTTCTATGACAGTTAATCTGCTCCTCGCCTCGACTGAATGTAGGTACAGTACGGATGACCACCAACATTTTGAGGTGACCCGACCCCCGGGTTCAAGATTGTTCATTCCACGGATGCGTACATGCGTACAGTTTACAAGTACCTAGGTATAGTGCAACGAGGCCAAAAGTTGGAACGTGAGCTGTGATCCGTTTCGTGTTCAGACAAGTTTGGACGGCCCAGATCTTCCGCCTGTTACGGTAGCCCATTCGTGGAACAGGAACTGGTTCACCGGCGACTACCTTCCACATCCCACATATATAATCTAATTCCCGGTGAACCGCCCGCCCGGCCACCTTTACCCAAGAAGTGTTCTAGGTGGAGAGGTAGGTAGGGTTGTTTCGTCATGATGCATTACGTACGAAAAGAGAGGGGAAAGGGGGGGGGGGGAGGGGGGCGCAAGCAATCAAGGCAAGATGCATGCGACGCATTTCACAACGGGTAATGGAATAGCAGTCTTTATCATGGCTAGTTTTGTTGCATTTGGCACACGAACGAAGGCAGGGCTCCGCGGCAATATATGCTATATTGTACGAAAAATCTAAGCTGAAGAAAAAGGAAAGAAAAGAAGTTATTTTATAGAATTACATAGAGCCTTGCCCTTAGGTCGACGCTCAATCTATACCGTATTGAGCTTTGTCGTGGTGTATCACTGCATCAAATGACAGGCCTCCTCGCTCAACTGACTAGCAAATCGGTAAACCTGCGCGATTTCTTTTTCGCCTGACATTGGAAACACAGAGTTCCCTAATGACCAAGTTTGCTGAAGTATGTCCAGCTGGTTGAAAGCATTCTTTGCTAGCATGATGAAGGCTTCTACGTCCGGGATTCCGCGAGCGAACATGGCCATAGACAGAAGCGCTTGGATCGACAGCAAAGTAGGTTTGTGCAGAATAAGTTGATGAATAACCAGCGACGCATTCCTGTAGAAACCCAACGTGATGGGAGACACTACAACACTCAGGGTCAGTCACAACGATTTGGAGCCCGATTTGTGAGGGTTTCAGAAACTTCCGGACACTCCTTCATCCCCGAAAGGAGACCTCGTGCTCTGATAGTCACCGAAACAAGAAGAGAATCGTCCGAGGATTACTCACTGTCGGCTTCTGACCCGGCCGCCGTCTTAAACCGCCCGGCTAGGGCGATCACGCTGTTGACTACAGCCCACCTAGCGGCGTCGTCGCCTGGGCCAGTCGTGTCATCGGCGTATTGGGCATCGAGAAGTCCAATAAAGCTTTCCAGACTGATGAACTGAGGTTGGGGTATAATATCTGTAAAAGAGTTCTCCACCAGTCGCCTCGAGATGTGTAAAGGCATGAGTGGAGAGTATTTTCCTGTGGATGTAGCGTTTTTAATTTCTATCTTGAATGCTCTGATTTCTGTAGCGAGGCTCTTTGAGAGTAGGAACTGTGGGAATATGGTCAGGGCTTTTTTGTCATTCAGGGTTGTCCTTGGTATATCCGCCGAGACTTCATTCGTTGAGCGCTTGTCTGTAGCATCCGTGACAGTCAGATTCACGCCGTCGTGTGTTTGGTTCGTGATGCATGGTGTATCAGTTTTGGTCTCCTGGTCTTTCGTTCCCTTATCTCTATAATCCACGTTTTAGCCGCTCAGCTCCGACGATGTTGGAGACTACGGTTATATTACTTTTTCCCTGGTCCTCTCGTCCTTCTTACAGCTGCGTAGCTGCATTCTGCGTTGTGTACAACGCAATTGGAACACCTTGGCGTTTTTCCGTCGCATTTCCTTTTGCGAATCTTACAGCGGGCACAGGCCTGTCATTTGTTAGTTAGGGGCGTCTCATCCGATGAGATTCATCGGATTCGTTGCACTTACTATGAATATCTTCGAGGGGGTTTCGGTAATTGGCTTCTCCATACCCGCTATTATTTATCACCTCACATGGACGGTGTAATGCGATTTCCGACTTCATTATTAGCTTCCGTCACTAATGGTAATGAAGTCCAAAGGTAGAGAGCGGAAGTTTTTGGCTCCTCATAATACCTATCCAAATTAGTCAGCCCAGAGACCCATATATATTTTGCTTCCGCCCCTTACAACATTTTGCGTCCGCTCCCCAATACGATCAAGGTATTGTTCCATGTACAATAATAATTCCGTGGGCTTGCGCCTAATTATAATCGGCATGGAGATTTCAGGCCTTCCGTGCAAGTGCCCATTATCGTCCACAATTGGCATCTACAAGACAGGGGTGGTATCAGTATAAATGCCTATTTCCTAGTCCATACGTCAAGTTCTTCATTCCCAGGGTTGCATATTTCGTCTACATCCTGAGAGTTTAATGCCAAAAATCGACTACACGGGAGGCAAAATGGCACTTCATTTACGAGGTAACGATGCGCTCAATATCAACCCATCTATCGGAGTTTCCGAGGCCTTCAGCGTGGAGGGATCTGACTGGCTTTGGGCTGTAACAGGGGTATACCTCGTCGCTTTCGTACGTGATTTTGCCTTTTCACTTCCACTCCCCTCAGTATCATTACCTTGCTATCGTGTATATTGACATACTTGAGTAATTAAGTTCGGTGTGCTCGTCCCATGCTTCACTTCACGCGAGAGTGATAGGGTGTTCCATTACCTCTATACTCTCACCATTCTTGTCGGCGCTATAGCTTACTATGCAGAGGCGTCTAATCTGGGATGGAGTGCGGTCGAATCGCGTCAGGTTTTCTTTGTTAGATAGTAAGTTCGTTGGATTCTTTCATTCCCCTTTTTGTGATGCCATCACCACAAATTGCCTTAACAGGCACATTGTGCACTCGCTGCTCCTTCACGAAAACCCCGGTGATTATTACTATAAATGGACATTATTGACTCTAGTGTTGTAACAGCGTGAACTGGGTTGTCGCTTTTCCTTCAGCCGCACTGGGTCTCGGAATGTTATCGGGCGGTGAGTAGTCTCCAGTCAATCCCGTCTCATTTTGGCGACCTTTGATACATGGAAACCCTCTTTCCGGCCACAATCGTACCCTATATTAGGAACTAACTCTCAGTATCACAGTGTCTTGGACAACTATCATCACCAATATTGTCTGCTCCTGGATTTGGGTTCTCACATACATTGCTGCCGCGTACACGACCTCAGTTTACAAATGGGGCTTTTATGCCTTTGGAACCTTTACTTACCTTATCCTCGCCCTGAGTACTCTCAACGAGAGCCGCGAGGCGGCTCAGCGTATCGGAATTGCTCGGGATTATATGATATTGTCTGGTTGGGTCAATGTAATTTGGCTGCTTTATCCCGTCGCTTTTGCCTTGACGGATGGTGCTGGCATTTTGAGTGTCACAAGCGGCAGCATCTTTGTGGGCATCCTCGACATTCTGATGATGCCTCTATGGAGTGCAAGCTTCATATTTATGTCACGAAACTGGGATTACAGAAAGCTTCAACTCAATTTCAGCGAGCACCGATTTGACCCAAGTGACGACGGGTTTGATGGGTCGTCGAAGGGAGATTCTGCCCCCACAACTGATAAACCAGTAGAAACAAGCCGCTAGGGCAAGATGTTACACGAAAGAACCCCAGGTAGGGGTATGCAACTCTCCCTAGGCTAGACGTTAATGAACTACTACTACTACTACTACTACTACTACTACTACTACTACTACTACTACTACTAGGGGTATGCAACTACCCGCCTACCAGGGCTTGGTCGGCAATATCGTGACACCAACTCTATTCTGAAGGCTTGACAATGATAACCCAAAAATTGATATTCGCAAAGTATAGGACTTCAACATGGGATTATTCATCAATCTTACTATTCCTATGGAATACGAAATTCAAAACTAACATTTAATACATTCTTATGTACAGGGGTTGGCAACTAATTAGAAGACACCTCCTTAATACACGCATGATTTCTTTAAGTAGTTTCAACTTATGTTCAATCACTTCTACGACGCATACAATCTGATACAGCATCATTAACTCAAAAGAATGTTACATGTATAGTTCAGTATAAAAGCTGTGACTGTGAGACAGTTACCAAAAGATTTGAAAGTAAGAACAAAGCCATAGTTGAACAAGCATTATAGTGATTTCAAACAAACCACTTCTCGACTATAACCCATTCATTGTTATCGAACAATTTACTTCTCCTAAACAGACAAAGCACATCTATGATAACTACTTAATTTCGAAACCCAAACTCAACATTCTCAGACATTGTAACCAAATCATCATTAAATACTTGGCAAAATGTCGTTACTTTCGCTCCCAATTATTTATATCACTGGCGCTACAGCATGTGGAAAAGGGACTCTCGGAAAGATGCTGGCTCATAATTTCGAATTGTACCATATATCGATTGGCGATTTGAAACGTGAGCACCTTGCACACATTCGCGCTGGTCTTCCGGGGATGGCCGAGCCCATAAAAAAGCTCGCCGAGGATGGTCAGGTTATCCCTAATGAAATGTTGAAGCAGTACGAAGTTGTGCCTGCTGTCCTACAATATTACAACCACCGTGCCTCTAACGGCCGAGGCACTTGGACCACTAATCTTGCAGCTGTCATGTTGAACGAAGCAGTAAGTAACGCGAATACTTTAGCACGAGAATCAGGTCTGTATAAAGGCATTGTCATAGACGGACACCCACTATCAAGCGGAAAAATTTCCGAAAACATTGTCAAAATGTTTAAGGCGGCATATGCAGGCCTCACTATCGTTATGGACAGCCCCAGAGAAGTTGCTAGGCAGCGATATCTCGAGCGGGCAAGGAGTCCCGGCAAAATTGAGGAAGTTTTTGAAAAAAGGATGGATCTCACTGATTTAATCCTTCCAGCTTTTATTGAGCTAATGGCAGGCTATGGTGACATCGTCTATTCAACGAATGAAGGCACAATGTCAATCGACGACGCATATGAAAGTTTACTTGCGAAATTGCAAGATAACAATGCCTGGTTGGCCTTCACTAATCAGACAACATAGTCGTAGGTAAGGTCTTACTAATGAGGCCAGCATAAGGAAAGTTTAAAAGCGGGAGGAATATATGGACAAAGAAAGCCAGTCGGTAACAATTGCTCTTCCCGGCGTTGTCGCGCTTCTATCCAGGTAACTGTATGAAGCTTTCACAAGTGTGAAAGGCCCTTGATTATGTCATTTCTTTGACTATATCATTATCTTGATTAGTTCATCCATATACCTAGAATTCAATAAAAGCTTTCCTCAAAATCAGGCATGGTCCGCACTCATCATTATCTTGTTGAGCCTAAAGTTGTCGATGTAGGCCTGTAGCTTTAGGGGACGGACGGTGGGGTAAAAGACCTTGGGTTAGATAATGTGAATTGTTTGGTGGGGTAAGTAAGCGACTACATCATACATCACAATAAACGCCTTTGCTTTGTTTTGATTTGTTTTGAGAGACGCAAATCAAGTAGAATATTAATTCGATACCGTTCATGCAGCCTAGCTTAACCGGCCACTATACCCAAGGTTACTAGGTTAAGCTAATATACTTCGGAGACTTTGGTCGGCGTCACAGCTCAGGATGACGGGGATCTCGATGGCGAACAGTACGATATTAGGACCAAACGTTTACGTGTTTGATCCTAGTATGCCGATGGCGGCAATTCAAGACAAATTAATGGCCATTTTCAAACAAATGGAAGCCAATGAGTTCGGCACAGATCGTTACGCGTTGCTGTTTAAGCCGGGGACCTACAGCATTCTCTTCGATGTTGGCTTCTATACCCATGTCGCAGGCCTTGGAAGAAACCCAGGTGACGTGCTTATTGACGGTGGTGTGAACGTTCCAGCATATTGGATGCCTCACCGCAATGCTACCTGCAACTTCTGGCGTACTCTTGAGAACTTCGCAATTAATGCCTCCTCCGCCACGAACAACACAACTACGATAGCAGTCTCACAAGCAGCCCCGATCCGGAGGATGCATATCAAAAGCTCCGGTGGTCTTTGGCTATTTCAGGTTGACCCAGAGACCGGGGCTGGAGGCTGGGCGTCGGGTGGTTTCATGGCTGATTCGGTTGTGGATCACACGGTGCTGCCGGGCTCGCAGCAACAGTGGCTATCACGAAACAACAAGTACGGCAGCTGGGCGAACGGTGTTTGGAACATGGTTTTTGTGGGAGATGCGAACGCCCCATGCCAGGATGACTTCCCAACAAAGCCCTACACCACCATAAGCCGGACACTAGTTATCCGAGAAAAGCCATACCTATATATCACTGACCAAGACAAGTATGAGGTCTTCGTTCCTGCCCTGCAGCAAGATACTCAGGGGCCGAGCTGGGTCAATGAAAACAACACGCCCGGTAAGTCCATATCGATCGATGACTTCTATATAGCGTACCCGACAGATGCGAGCGCAACCATCGTCAACGAGGCCTTGGAAACAGGAAAGCATATTCTCTTTACGCCTGGTATCTACAAGCTCGACAACACTTTGCAAGTAGATAATGCAGATACCATTATTCTAGGTTTAGGTCAGCCGTCGCTTATTCCCATCCATGGAGGACCGGCGATTTCCGTAGCCGACGTGGATGGTGTGACGATAGCAGGCCTGATCATTGATGCCGGCGAGATTACGTCACCAACGCTTGTTGAGATTGGACCTCAAGAGAGCATCGCCAACCATACGACCAATCCCACGGTTCTCTATGACCTGACTGTCCGTACGGCCGGCCACTGCAGGAATGATATTGGTATCACAATCAATAGCCACAATGTCATTGGGGACCAATTATGGCTCTGGAGGGCTGATCACGGAGAAGGGGCGGCGTGGGACTCGAATCCGACAAAGAACGGGCTCGTTGTCAATGGTAATGACGTAACGATATACGGACTGTTTAACGAGCACCATAAAGAATATCAGACTCTCTGGACTGGAAACGGCGGCAGACTGTACTTTTATCAGTCCGAGATACCCTACGATCCGCCAGACCAAAAGTCGTGGATGTGCGGCGAGACCAACGGATTTGCCTCGTACAAGGTAGCCGACACAGTGACGAATCACCAAGCCTGGGGATTAGGGATCTACTCGTATTTCCGCGATTCGCCCACGAAGCTTGAGAACGCGATTGAAGTCCCCGAAGCCCCTGCCGTCCATTTGAAGCATCTCACTACCGTTTGGTTGACCGGGACACCCGGCTCATCAATCGAGCACATAGTAAATGGTCGAGGAGGCCGTGTATACGCCAATTCTCCCGAATCCGCAATGCGACAGACTATGAGGGAGTTTCCCTCTGCTAGGTGATTCGTAGTGTCGTTTGATCGGGTGTCGGCAATGACTGGCTTGACTGGGTAGATTCAGGGCGATAAACGACGCTATGGGATCTGGAGATAAGCACTTACGTCAATGATGTCAGCCCCCCGCGTCCAGCCCCGAGCCATTCATTAGCCACACGTCTCTGGGCTTATGGGCTTATCGACGTCAAATCATCCACAATGCTCTCTCAAGTCCAGAAATCAAGTTTCTTGCCCAAACATGTCCGCGTTCAGTGACGTGAACGAGCTCCTGTATCAGAATCTGCCCTGTTTTCTAGAGCCCCGGATGCATTATGTAAAGAGTGTGGAGGGCGGCTGTACTCTCCTTATATTACCGCCGTAGTGTCCGCTCTCCGTCTCCGGTAGGCGAGAATTGATTGATCTTCTCTTAATTAGTCACGTCTATTAGATCGGTGCTTGCATCTCATCGTTTGCTGGCCACCACGATGTCTTCCGAAACCGAAGCCAAGCCAGCGCCTTATGCTGAGAGCGCAACAGAGAGTTCCGTCTCCCCTTCTCCGTCACCCCACCGTCGTCGCCGTGGACGCAAGAGCAAGGCTCAGAATGCCATGCAGCAGATGCAAGACCCGAATCAGGCCTGGCAGCAGCAGCAACAAATGCAGATGCAGATGGCGCAGCAACAGCAGATGATGCAGCAGCAACAACAACAACAAGGAGGCGACGACGGTGGCAAGAGCGATACACTCAAGCTACGACTTGACCTGAATATTGAAGTCGAGGTCACATTGAAGGCTCGACTACACGGAGACTTGACGCTGTCTCTTTTGTAAGTGCTGGTTATGTCTTTTTGCTTTAGACATTGCTGTGTGTGAGTTGTACTGACTACCATCGTAGGGACACATAAAAACATGTGTTGAGATAGCATCCCGTTAGGCGAGCTCTGCCTAGCTTGCTTGGGGTATATACATTTGGTTTTCGCTAGTTTGCGGATTGTTGAACTCTCAATCGGATTTTCTCGAACACACCAAGCACTGGAGCGATACTCATGGGTCGATTGTTGTCGCGGTGGTAGAGAAATCGGAGGTTTCAAGGGATTGGCATTACACGTTATGATTGTACGAGATACGACGATATGCGAGGTTCTCATACTAATTACCATACGTATTGAGATTACCAGCAAATGCCATGTGATGTCTGATTACACGTGCTGAAAGTGTTGTAATGTAAACTGGGAAAGTGGTTAATTTCATATTACCCTGAAAGATGCTGAATTGCCTGTATTACTCTATTAGACTTGGTTACCATAGATACAATAGTATTCCCCCCTTGTACTCCTTTAGTTTCAATCACCAGTACTCTCATATCCCGCTTGTCGCATACCTTTACTCTCATCGACCATCAGTGTGATGACCACACAGAATAGTAAAAGTGCTGAGCTTATCGCCGCAGGCAACCGGAGGTTGTTCGTCGCATCGACGATCGGCCCATTCACAATCTGAGGGATCCACACCGTACCGAGCGAGAGGACCAGCTGAAATCCAAAGAACTGGATCTCATTGCCCGGCGGGAAAAGTCTCGAGAAAAGAACTTTGAACGCAATACCGGCTATACTTGCGGCAACCGACTGCAGAGCTTGGAAGAAATAGAATTCCCACCGGTGCTTGAATCCAATGCTGACTGAGGGCGAGATGCCGATCGCGCACCAGAGGGCGCAGAAGCAGGTAAGTGCGTAACAGACAATTGTCCAGTGTCGTAGTGTTATCCCCAAGGCATTCTTCAGGGTTGGCCTTACGTAGAGAAAGATCGTGGCACTGATTATTGCAGCGCCTGGTTGGACGAGTGAGTAATAGGTGAACTCACGTAAACTCGGTCGGATATTGAGGTTGAACAATTGGCTAGTGACAGAACTGAAAGCGAACAACGTATCCGTGTACACTGTATAAGCCAGAAGGTACTTAAATGACTCTGGATACTCCCAGATTTGGCGGAATAAGAGTGAAAACGTTGCCAAAGGAAGCATCAGCCATTCTCGGGTAGACTTCTCCTTTTGGCTACTCTTAGGCTTTGGAGCAGGCAACAGACGCCACGCTATGAGAGAGATAATAATGCAGAGAGCTCCCGCCGCTGTTGTAGTATAGAGTCCGGCGTATGTCGCGGAGACAAATGTTAGACCAAGGGAAATCACATATAGGACGATTTGGCCTGCGCTTAGACCATTGGAACCCCAAACTCCCATTTTCACACCATCCCTGATAGCTTTCCTCGCAAGGCCTTCGTCATTATTGGAGGGCCGTTGAGATGAGAGGGATTCCGACCCTTCCGACTTGTGCATCACAAATGGTATAAAGATGTTCATCCATGCGCCGGCTATGAATCCTATGACGTTGAAAACCACATATAATCCTGACAGCGTATTGAAAGTCATCAGATCATTGCCCCTGAGACTCGCAATTGGGAGGCACAAAATCCCATATATGATCAGCTGAACAACATATTGTTCACGTTGATGGTTGAGGTAATCCCCAATGCCAGATATGATTAACGTTAAACCTCCACTTAAGGCATATATGATCGCATTCAAGTAGAGAACATACGAAGTGAGGTTAACGTCTCCAGATCCAGCAAACGGCACCCGGCAAGATGTCGCCGTTGGTAGACATCCTGATCGAGGCGCTTCCCCAGGAGCGTGCCCCACGGTATAGCCAATATTCTGAAGCTGGAAGCCGACGTACGTCCCGAATGATGCAAATGGGGGGCCAATCGCAAAGGTTGACAGGAAATATCCTACTTCATAACGCCGTAATTGCTTGCTTGAAATTGAAGCTGGCGAGTCGCCGTCGGCGTCCCCTGAACCCTGAGTCTCGGCTTCTTTCCCGAGCTTGCTGTTCATCGTTACTATTTCAAAATATCCAGAGCCTCACTCAGAAATTTCATGAGATAGGAAAGATTCTGTGCAAGACTAAACAAATGATTGCGTTCTAACCAACCTGCATATATAAACACGACCAAGTCCCCACTTCAGACGGCGCTATGTGAAATGTGCTCAAATATGCTTAAACGTGCGCAAATTTCTTGCTCCCTTTAGGATCCGCCACATCTTGCCTATATTCTGACCCAAATGCTAAGAGTCATCCTTGCGGAAATAGTCGTTGCGCGGACGTTGACAGGACCCAGTAGTGGCTACCATATCTTGGTCTAAAACATATAAAATAGAGGGCTTATAGCAAGTTCATCTGATGCGGAGTACTTGTTGCTGCAACAATTTGTGGATTTAAATTATATCAATCAAAAAGAATCGATTGAGTTGCTGATGTTTACTATCATAGAGCATTAAATTGAAGAAATCATGTGTCAGTTATTACGTAGTGTATGTACCGTTGCTCATCGCAATATTAGTTGAAGAAAACTAATGAAAAGAACTATGTTAGCACATTATAGTAACACTCGAATTCACTATACATATGTCTCTTGGCGATTTAATATTCATTGAACGTTGTGAATTGTACTGAGATACAAACATGTAGGCGAATAAGACAGCGGAGATCTGATATTAATCGCTTATCTTGAGTCCATCATTGAAGAAGATCTTCTACTTATTAATACATTATGATTAAGCTTCCATGAGCAGGATTTGATCTCGTTCATACTTCATTGAAACCCCACTACGAACACCTGAGAATGTACTTTCCGGCTGCAACACCAAAGCTGGCTCTATGCTTCCACAGAGATTAATTTTGTTGATGACAGCCATCAGTCCAGGTGTTGCATTGCCCGGTACCCTTGACGTTCTTGTTGACGGCCAGGCAGTCGCTGTACTGAGCTTTACAAGCAGCATCGGCATCCTTGTATTGCTGAGTAAAGCTACCACTCTTGCAGCCCTCAGTGTATACCGATTCGCACTGTTGGAACTGTGTCTTGCAGGCGTCGGCGCAGGCATTAGGGCACGAGGGCCGAGGGTACGATGGACACTTGCGGCTATCGTTGTCAGTGTATAGCTTGAAGACATTACCAGAGTTCCAATCGTCCTTGATGTTATTACACGTTACCTGTAACACTCGAAGTCAGTTATAACCATTTTTGATTTGATTGGGAGTGTTTCAGAAATTTCTGGATACTTTTGTCCCGAAAAGGAAGCCCTCTGCTCCGAATCTTACCGAATCTAAAAGAAAATGGTTCTAGGAATCACTTACTATAGGTAAAGGTATTCCGCCCACGGGATTGCCAGGCCCGTAATGGTACTTGTTATTAGTCGGTTGGATGCAGATTCCGGTGGGAGTGGGGACGGGGCAGCTGGAAGTCGGATATCCGGCGGTTGTTGTGGTTTTTGTCGTCGTAGTCGTGACGGTGGTTGGGCATGAATATGTAGAAGTTTGGGTAGTGGGAGGATTACCACCCTTGGGGGGATACTTCTGAGTGAATGTAGACTTGCCGCCGCAAGCGCTACCCAGGCACTTCGAGAGACAATAGACGTCAAGCGCTGCGCACCATTCCACATATTCAAAACAATGCAACGCATCGGGGAATCCGGCTTTGAGGAAGCAGCTTGTACTTTGGAGCGCACACTGGGACCAGGACAAGAGGCAGCTCTTCTTGTCATGCCAGTCGGGGATGGAATTCGAGCACCATTTACCAATTTTATATTCACAAGATGGTGGGGTCACAGTGGTAGTTGTGCAAACAGGGGCGCTCGTGGTTGTGGTAGAACTCGGGGTTTTGGTAGAGCTTGATGAAGTGGTCGTAGACACGGGATAACTGGTGGTGCTCGATGTATCTGGGGGCGTGCCACATGGCTCAAGAGACTGCAAGTCTTTAGCAACGTAAAGACTTAGTCTGGCCGGCCCACCACACGTCTCGCTTGAATTGCCATTGCAAGGCATGTTGCAAGTTGACGCGTCGGTGGCTAGGTCAGTGCCATTGCCAACAACGACACCACAGTAGCACTCTCCGCCTATATTTATTATGTGGTGAGATTGGGTATCTTCTCTACTGGCGCTGGGATCACGTACCATACTCAGTTCCGGCGAATGGGAAACCACCGTTGAGGCAGGACTGCAAGCATTTCTCAGTCGTCAGTGTAGAACTGTCAAGGTTGTCCTGTCTGTAGAACAGAGCCTTGCCATTGCTAGAGTCATCAGTCCAGCACCCAACAGGAACATATTCGGTAATGTCCTTCTGGTCTCCAAGCGGCGGGAATGTCGGATCCATCCAGATATTGATTTCTGAATCGCCACCGCAAGTTTCTGAAGAATTACCTGAACACGGGAATGAACACTGGTCTTCAGGAAGTAAAGCTGTCGAAACTGTTTGTCCGCAGTAGCAAACTCCATAATACGACAGACCAGCCAATCGATAGTCGTTCCCTAGTAGCTAAGTAAGCTTTGCCCTTCAAGATTTTTCACAGGTTACTCACCCTTGCAATGAGCAACGCAAAGCTCGACCGTCATATTCTGTTGGTTGAGGTCGGTACGAAGAGATAGAGCTTCCGGTTGTCCCGGTTGCCCATTGTCGTAGCATCCCGTGTAAACGAATGGATCGAAAGGTGTGAGACAAGAAGGTAAATCATTATACCAAGCGTGGGCTGTATTAACGAACGAGAGTGCCGTAATGGCAACTAGCGAGTTAATCGCGACCATTGTTTTAGTGAAGGACTTGCAACCCGAGTGAAAATATAACACTCTTTGGAGAGGTGGTACCCTGAGGTCTCGTATCGTACCGATCACAACATTTCAATTTAAGGTGGCAACGAAGGGGAGAGAGGGTTTATGTACTCGACAAACCAGCAACCCTGTGGAGACATAGAGCTCGAAGTTTTCTACCCTCAAGCTGTTTGCAAGGATGCTCGCCTAGCAAGAGACATCGAACTTGTACATACGCATGTCGAAAATAGTACCCGTACGCCATAGGAACAGGGGCCGATGGCCGCAGTACCAGGTTAACGTGAATAATACGACAGCGTTTGATCGGTCCAGGCCCTTGCATTTCAGCTTCTTGTAGACAGATCCGATAAAACCCAACCGAGTACCATAATGCTGTTAATGCTCACAGCCCACCCAACACGATGCCACATCTAGGCCAAAGTGGGTAAGAGAAAGATACGCCTTTGGATCTATTGTGCTGGAAATGGATATCAGGGTAGCTAGATAGTCCGTCGTCTAATCTATCTATTGTACTTTAGTTGGCGATACTAGTGGACACGCTCTGGATTGGTCGGCAAAGGAACCGGATCGCAAGGGTACCTAAATCTTCGGTAAACGAACCGAACCCCGACCACGTTTAGCCAAGATGGCGCCAAATGTTTTCACTTTACTTGCAACTTATTCACGATAATAATACAAGAATTATTTATATTATAGAAATAGTTACAATGTGCACTTTTCTGATAAATTGACATTTCTTAAGAAACTTTCATAACGGTAATCTCGCTGGTTATACCTGACCTTGCTTGCTCCGCTCATTGAGCTTTACATGTATATTGATTCTGACCATGGATGCAGTCAATAGTATGATTCGAAGAGCCCGCATGGATGCATTAGCTTATATTGTGTATTGTAGATACGGATGGCGCCGGGCTCTTTTGTGAAAGCAGGTCTCGAAATAGAGCCAGAATTCGCTATCATATATCAGCTGTTGCCTGAAAGTTAGAAAAGCAAATAAATTTAGTCACTGGGCAAAGCTCTTCAACTCTCTTGAACTGACATGTTATTACATTTTGACTCAGAACAAAAGCAAAGTTTCGCTTATATTCACTTAGTGTAGAGTCCCATCGCCTGTATTGTTCTACAGCTGGAGCCCTGGCTAGTTCAGAATCGTCTTATGAACACTAGGCGAGGGGTCTCGACTGGCCGCTAAAATGCATGACGCCAATACTTCCATCGGCCTGCAGGGTCGCCAAGGACGCATCGAAGTATTAACGATGTTGTAGTCGAACGTTACAGTACATATCAACACTGGCAGTAGGCAGGTACAATTACGCTACGATATGAGCTTGACGGCAGCTTATGCCAAACATAGGGTGCAAACCATTGTGGCAGTCTATGTTAGGCGTTCCCGGATCTTCAGGTACATTTGCCTTTTTGGACATAATAAGCGAGAGTCTGGGGTAGATCGGCAAAGAAGCAAAGTTTCACTATAGGATTAATCATCGCAATTAGACAAGTTTCGGCGTCATCCGTTCACTATTCACATGTATATATAGAATACCTGATAGGTATAACATCTTTTCATAAATGGATAGGGGCGGCGAGGCAACCAACTCATGAAAAGGATTTCAATAATGCACTTACAATGTGACGGTGCTTAGCAGTGGATATTAACCCAGCCACCAAATCGCCAAGGGTTCACTTTGGCCCCTTTTTTCTGACAAGTCACTAGCTCAAATCTAGCGAGTCTAGAATCTATTCACCTAGATGTCTTACGAAGATAAGTAAGTAGCCATTTACTAACCATAGATTATTTGTTCTTCGTCAACGTCAAGTTTCAGTATCGTTGATCGTTAGTCTAATGTGCCGAACACGTGAACTAGTATAGCGTCGATCCGGCAGCTAGAATCCGCTAGGCTAGCTAATATTTAGCTCGAGACTAGGTTCGTCGACATGCTGTAGGTATTCTGTTACCTTCACTCCCTACTATCGTAACCAGCAGGTTATTATGTAGCATTTTCGATGTCTCCAACACTGCATCTTCCCATGCCCGACGCTTCCGATTGATAATATTACACTGTGGCTGGAAGCAACCCTGCCATAAACTCGTATCCTGCGCAGGCTTTTTGCCGCCCTCAACATCGACCCAGCTTTGTGAACGACAGGTTCCCGGGTCTTAAATCTTTGGTAGCAGCACGTTAGGATCGTACGATACGCCATCATGCTATTAAATCTGCCCAATTGACGCCTTGCAGCTTGGTGAAAAAGGGTTTTCTATACAGCACGCCCCAATATGAAAATATCTCACCTTGCTCAGTATTCGCAGTTGGACGATGCCGGCGATACTCGATACAATTACCATTCTACTATGTATATTTAAAGTCCTTTATAAATACTCGTAGATATACATAGCTCCGCCGTCAGATACCGAGTTCAGCTAGACATTACCATTCCAACCCGGCAAGACAACTTGACCCCTTCTGCCTTTCATGTTATCCAAATGATGTCCGATAGGTTGAATCCTAGGCGCAGCGAGAGCCTTTTCCTTTTCCAATCGACATGCCTTTCTAAAGTCATGGAATCCATCAGATCAGGGCTTGTTTTCGTCGAGATCGATTGACACAGCTTTCCCCAAAGCCGGTGATAAGATGACGAGAGATCTTGTGGTCGAAAAGTCTACTGCGCGAGCTCAAGTGTGATGAAGCAAGCAATCGACTCTACGCTCATAAGTACAGCAGCGGATCATAAAAGATAGCTGCAGGTCAGATGCGGGCCTAGCTTCTCACCCAATGACGATCCATTGCGAGAGACGCAGCTCATGTCTGCATATATCTACGGCGACAGAGTAGATTTCTGTATAACTAAGTCCGTTACGGCCGCTGCAGTTATCCCAGTTACATTATGATGGCAGATAAGAAGGGTAATATACAAGTTTAAGCAGATTGCAGGAATACGAGGGTGATTATTTCTCTCTAGGAAGGAAGTTAATGCTGCCCGAACAGTCTGTGAATGATAGCGGGGTGGTATAATCTGAATGGCGGTGCGACTATTCAAAGATGACGGCCTGCGAAAGTAAAGAACATAGAGTTCAGGTGCCTAGCTGACGACCTTAACTGGGTAGAACATATAGCCGCCAAGAGCCTGGATTGGTGATGATCACTTAGAGAAATTCCAGCAGCAGAGATCTCATACAGAAGGACAATTCCCTCGCTGTACATTATCTTGTAGCTCGCAGAGACGAAGCACTCTTTGATAAAGCACTGCATTTTCTTGCCACTTCCCATCGCGTCATAAGTTGTCCTCCGGGACTAGGTAAAATCAAGATTCGTACAATATTGCGACTGGTCTTATTCTAGACGAATATGCATCCTCATTAAAGTAACTAATTGAAAACCTACCTTTAATAATGAAAAACAATTGATTGATGTTGGAACTTCTCTGGTTACTATAGACAATCGAGGTCTAGGATAGACGCGGGACTGCATCCCTCCCTGATCCTGGTAGGCACTCTATAATCTCAGATAGTAACCAAAGCCGCGATTTCCTCAGCAGACATCAAATAAAGCAGTCATTTGACGTGGTTATTATGATGTTTGATACCGAAAATAAGGATATTCATGGGTTTTTATCAATATCTCATTTTCTGTAATATATCGTCGCATGTGCGGAGGGACTCCGATGCTGATGGACATACTTTCGAATTGTTGGCGAGAGCCTCATTTCCCCCTACTTCATAGCCAATTAGACAGCACTTACTTAAGCCTTTAACATCCTATTCTTAGCGGTTAGCATACGAGCGCCACAGGTGAAAAAATATTAATTCTTATAAAGTATATTATTGGAGGATACTATTCGGGAACCCTTGAAAATTCCATGCAGATGCCACTACCGAGGGGCATCACAGTCAGTCTTTGACGAACATGCATAAGCGACTATTACATTTTCGAAGTAATGACCTCTTCCGTCAAAGATCAACTACAATACTGTATGTAACTGCTAGTATTGTTCGGATCGCGCAATCAAATGCAAGCTAAACGCCTTGTCAGAACGCGACGGACTTACCCCATCTCTTGTCCGGTCTATTTTGGGAATTGTCCTGCCGAATCGAATCTCTTACAATTAACTAGAGCCCTCATATGATATATCACACTCAGATTCCTGTCATCTGTAACTGCAGTTCCCCGAACAATACCTGGATACATCACATCTTAATGTGTATCGTATCACATGTCTTAGGCATTGTCTAATGCAGTTTATTATTATCATTATCATTTCATTTCGTTTCATATATCTCATAATCTTGTCGTGCGATCACGGGGTACTTCTGAGTCTGCGCTTAACTCAGGAGGCATTTCGCCATGCCACAGCTCAACTGGGCGCTCGTGAGCCGGTAACTCCCTCACATCGTCCGCTGGCAACTCCACGCGCGGAGAAGGTGGAGAAGGCAATTCGGCTGCACCCTCAGGCTGCTTTTTGTAAGCCCCTTCGACTTCAGCGGCGGTTGTGTGTTGTGTGACGCTCGCTATGCCACGTCCATCTTCGAGATGGCCCCCTTCGTTGGGAGGCGATGTACCTCCTGCTTCGTTTCTGTCGGGCCTCCTCTTCTGCTGTCCAAGTCGAAACGCTAGGAATACCAATCCGCCGATCACCGCTAGAGATCCAACTCCTACGCCCACGCCGATTCCAGCTTTAGCTCCCGTAGTCAGATCTGATGATGTGGCGGAGACAGTTTCGCTGGGCGCTGTCGAAGAGGACGAGGTCGATGAGGAAGTTGGGGGTATAGACGGTGTAACTGAGGTGGTCACGGTTGAACTTGGTACTGGAAACCCTGGACCCCCCGGACCCCCGGGATTCCAGCCCGACGATAAGTCTAGCGGCGTTCCAGAGTCATTGCAGAATTTCTGCCAGCCAGATGTGATTTCCGCTGCGTCTGTGTTAGTCTCTGTCCCTAGAATTTCCTTCGAAAGATACGTCCATCTACGGCACGCAGGGAATCTCTAGCACCCAGGAAGAGAAAGAGACGGAAAGCTAGATGTTTTCTCAACCTGAGAGACAAAGAATGAGTCTTATACATACACCTTAACGCGTTTATATCCGTGTTGTTGCAAGTCTGGAGAAAACATATCCTCGCGGGATATATGATTTGCTGAAAATTTGTGCAGAGGCATTTGTTATCGTTGAGACCGGTGCAAGCTTTGGTGCTGTTCAGCGCTTGCTCGACGCACGGCGGCGCGCATTCAGGAACATATGAAGAGAAGTTCTGCGCTTCGGCGAGTATGGTGAAGGAGAGCACCGCAAGCACTGCAGGAAGACGCATCGCGCAAATCTCGACTCCGCCCACAGCGATCGGGCTTTTCTTTGGTCACTCTTTTGCCTTATACTCTCTTCCGGCCCTGGAGTGAACGGCACGCTCAGGATGTTAAACTCCTATGGAGCTTCGGCGCCAATCTATCAAGTAGGTTTACAGGCTCCGTGTCGCTCACTTACATTCAGGACCAGAATCAATAAGAGGGGGAGCACAGCATAGCGCCACCGCGCACCCGCGACAGGCGTGCGCCATGATTATAACGGTTCATTGCAAGCAGGCTGGCAGGCATGCCTGAATAATCCTTGGAAATATGTGATGCATTGGGGGTTCGGCACCGATATTATGGAGCATGGTTACAATCGCCTGCTAAAAGGCAACGAGCGGAGAAAGGGCCGCGCCTGTCAAGACTCGCTAAATCCGCACCGCATCGACGCAGATCGTCCAAGAGGATCCTCAGAGGGGGAAGCTGGGGTCACATCTTGCAACCCTCTGCAAGTTGCGCAAATTTTCAGTCTTCACAAATAGGGCCAAGGCTGGCTGCCCGCCCGTAGGTGATACAAGAAGCTCACAACCGGTCCGCAAGAGCATTGCCAGTTCTCGATTATCGACGCGCTATATAGATGTCGTGTTTTCCTAGCCTCATATTAGAACTCATGTGAGGCATAGTGACCCCTGCCCCCACGTTGTAGCCGACTTGCCTTTTGAGGAGTGCTAAAACTGATTATACCATACTAATTGGCTTGCCTAGGTTTACGCTCCTTCAACAGCAACATACAATACAATACTTAGTAAAGAGTGTTTTAAGCACTATGGAGAGTTTAAAACTTCCAAGACCCAGGTCATAGTAAGCCTTTGCACTTATAGAGAGATAGGTATCAAAGAGAAGAAACACGGTAGTCAACTCGTGCTCAACGTAATCAAACAAGTACAATATGAAGTTCGCATTGTTACGGGCGTAAAGACTCTAAATAAAGTTCGAGGCACTCACACGCCACTATAATACAAGCAAGCAGGCATGAGGTGACCTTCGCTTATCAAATTTAAGTACACCTTCAATGTTGCAAGGCCTGAGGTCAAAAACAAGCAGGGTTCTATACTGTACCCTTCTTGTTGTTTCTAATGAGGGGCACGAAGAACAATCATGGGTTGAAGTTCACCTGAGCTAAATCGAGTAGTATTACGGAGCAAATGAGGCGCACACACAACATTAACAATCATCATCATTTTCTGTTCCCAGCCAGACAACTAGTCTCAAAAGCGGCATTGCTTCTTTTCATGAGCCTAAATTACAAACTACGTGGTAAACCCAAACCCCCAAACGCCCGTCCTTGCAATGCTTAAGAACCCTGCTTATCACGTAAATGCCGGGGTACCCATTTCCCAGGAGCTCCCGAAGGCTTCAAAGGCTCTCCAGAGGCTGGGGGAGCCTCACCACGCGCACCACTCGCAGGCTCTGGAGGTGCGCTACCACCGCCACTAGCCTTTGCAGCTTCACGGTCACGCCATGACGGCTTTCCACCTTGTAGGTTGAGACGCGGGGGTCCTCCGGTACGACTGTTGGAATCTGTTCGTTCGACCGGTGGAGGGGCAGCACGTGGTGGTGGTGGTGGTCCATTGGAGTCACTTGGGGGGGCAGCAGTTCGGGAGGCTTCCCGGTCACGCCACGACGGTTTGCCAGCATTGCTTGCAAGCTGGAGGCGGGGCGCGCCGGATGGCCGGTCGCGAGAGTCGGTACGTTCCATGGTGGCCGGCTCGCGGCGTGGGGCAAGACGCGCAGTCTCTTTCTCGGCCTGCCGCCTGGCCATGGCCTCCTCTTCTCTCCTGGCTTGCAAAGCAGCCTTTTCCAAAGACTCTTGACGCTCCTTTTCTCGTTGTTCCTTGATCCTGGCCATTTCCGCTCGCTTCTGCTCCTGGCGTCTCTCCTGCTCTTCTTTCTCTTTCGCAGCGCGCTCCTCGGCTTCCCTGAGAGCTCTCTCCTTTTCCTCTCTCTCGCGCTTTTCCCGAAGCTTCCGCTCTCTATATTCCTTCTTCCTTATGTTGATTTGTTTTTCTAGCTCACGCTCGGCATCCCGTTGGCGTTTCTCGAATTCGTCACGACGGCGATCATGCAGTGATTTCCGGAAGGGCTCATAGTAAGGCATCAGGCGCTGAAGACGATGCTTAAGTGCAACACTCTCCTTGTGTTTCGCTTCAGCCTCTCGCAGAGTCTCTTCCTTTGTTTGCTCATACGCAGCTAGATCACGCTCTCTCTGTTTGGCGTAATCCTCGTGCAACTTAGTAGCTTCCTCTTTCCTGAAAGCGCGTTCGAGATGATCAATGCGCTTGCCCGTGATACGAAGTCTTTCCTTGATGTCGTTCTTCTCTCGTTCAAGCTGAGCAAGTTTCATAGCTCGAATGTCAATGTCGTTCAGATTCTCAACGTCAATCTCCACGGCATTGGCACCCAGCTTCAAATCGGCAATCTGTTTCTTCAGCTCTTCTTTGCGGACACGATCTCGTTCGTCTTTGAGACGCTTCTCCTCCCGCTCTTTTTGTTCTTGAGCCAGACGGCGCTCTTCAGCCTCGGCAAGAGCCTGCTCCTGGAGACGCTTTTGTCTGGCCTTCTCTTTCTCTCTCTTCGCTTGCAATTCGGACGCTTCTTCCTTTCGCTTTTGAATGATCTCTTTTCGGGCAAGAGTGTCACGGTGCTCCTTTTCAGCACCTGCCTTAGTGCGTGCTAGAGCAGCATTACGAGCCTCTACTTGATTCTGCCTAAAAGTGGGATCGGTGTAGAAGCAAGTAGTATACAGAGCATTTGAAAGGCGAGATAATTGCGAGCGCACAATCTCCGAGGGAGTACTTTGAAGTCTCTGAACGGTGCCAGTTTGGTTTTCCGCGGAACCTGCGGCAGAACCAGCGTGGACGGGTTTTGAAGAGGCAAATACGTCCTTATCGAACTTAAGAACACCTGTTGCATGATCCATACGGATGGAGAGATCACCCTTCTTGTTTCCGTTCATGATAAACTTTTCAATAGTACCGCGAGAGATTTGGAAAGGATCAGGAAAGTCGGCGAGGCTTTCAACAAAGGCAAGATCAACACTCTCATAGACTTGAGATAGCTGCTGAAAGAGGCGTGTAAGAATAACTTGTTGGAGCGGGAGTATATACTTCTCCATCTCAGAATCAGTACCGATCTGGGTGAGGATGGGAGAAATCTTCTTGCAGATAGAGAGGGGGTGGAAATCAACTTCGAGGATGTTGTACAGGTCGCGAATCTCAGGACGTGCACGTTTTAAAAGAGACTTGGACAAAGCATCACGGAACAGGACAGCACGAGTAGGAGCGACCGACATCCCTAAAAGGTGAGTGAGGCGCGAATTCTTGTTCTTCCGCGCCTCATCAAAGTCCACCATTGCACCTCGCGATCTCGTGGTGCTGATGACAGGGATCGACAGAGCAGACAGAAGAACAAACGATGCGGCCTTCTGCAGATCTGCGTCGGTTGCAGATGGATTATCAGCCTTCTTGCCCTGGCCAGAAGCGACCAGAGCGGCAGACTGCCGGAGAAGGTTATAATACCTGGACCAGGCAGCGGCATGGAAGAGGTAGTTTTCACCGACAAGGAAGATGCGCGTCAACTTCTCGTAGTAATTGGCCATCATGATGTTCTTTGGCGGGCGCTTGCTGAGATTCAGCAGAGTATGAATGTCCTCGACACTCCGGAAAGCTTCTTGCCATAACTCCAGCTCCACAGCAACATTCAGCTGCTGGAAACGAGTCTCCAAATGTCTCTGCAATGTATCCGGATCATTAAGGTTAATAGCATGCATTTGACTGGAATATTTGGCGGCGGTCTGGACATGGTTGCGGAGTAGCTCGCAGAGGCGGCGGAATTCGGTCTTTCGCTGATACTTAAGACAGAATTCAAACGCCTGCAGTGCAGTGCTCTGATAGAGAAGTTCGAGCCTGGCATTATTACGCAAAATATCGAGAACGGTTCGGTAGGCCTCCCAGAGAAACTTGAGCCAAGGGGTTACAACGGCGCGCTCGGTGCGGTCTCTAGACTGCTCGCCAGATACAGTGGCAAGTAAAATAGATTCGGGGGTCTCGGTAGCTTCGAGATCTTCCACGTTGGCAGTGGCGGTGGCGTCGAGACTCTCCTGCACCTCATCGGCCTTCTTCTGGGCGGCAGTGACCTTTTCGGCGGCCAACTCGATGAACTTCTTGAGGACCAGCTCGATGGTGGCAATGTTGGTATTTTGGGCAATATTCTTGTATGAATAGAGTGCATCCTTGGCGAGCTTGCCCTTCTTCTGCTCGACGGACAGCTCGACCAGGAGGAGCATCACGGGCTCCAGAGAGACGATGGGGACATTTCGCGAGCGTTTGGAGGTGATGTGGTCGTGGAGGAGCGTGAGGGCGGCGGGAGCCTGGTTGACACCGATCAGCTCATTCGCACGCTTGAGCACGTTCTCCGGCTTTTGATGCGGAGGCGGCGGCATCTTGGGCGATCTCTGTGATGGCAGAGGATCAAAGGCGATGGATGCGGCCGGAGCGACGTGACGTGTTGGTGGGAGAGAAGAGGCACCGAAAAGAATATTTTTGCTGTGTGCCAAAAGGCGGGGCACGGGCTTTGGGTGGTTGTATCACGTGATTTACGTCGGCTGGGTTACCTTCACCGTTAGCTCCCTTATCGCCGGGGCTATGATACCACTACCATCAACTATCATTCAAATGCTCCCTAGGTACCTAGATATGTTCAAGCATCTCCTTCAAACACTCAATACTATTTTTCCATGCCCTGCCCACCAGCGATTAAGGGTAGCATTTCTGGGCCTGCGAACCAAAGACATGGTGCAAATAGGATTGCAGTGTTGATATAGTGCTCCTCCAAGCAGCTCAGGTACGTAATCTTGGGAGAATCCTATGCGTATTTCAAATAAGTATTGCATACAAGGCTGTTCTGAGATTTGTTTGTTGTTTTATTCCCGTCTTCCAATCCGTGTTTCAATGTCGCCGCGCTAGCCAGCCATACACACTACTTTGTACACTAGGACCTTTCCGTCTTGCAAATAAAAAAGAAGTGGAATGCTTAAGGTACCCGGTACGTACATATGTACATATTTTGTTTGAAACTTCCAACGGTCAAATGTGTAATTACATGAATCGTCCTGAATTTGCAGTGTTTAAAGATATATACACAAACATGTAATAACAAAATCCCGAGTCTTGAGACGAACTACAGTAGGCATTTAAATGCCTTCACCAGGCGCAATATCAATCAATACCTACCTATGTAGGTAGCTATCATCGATAACATGTTGTATGTAGGTAGGCAGGTAGGTAGGTATAACTCTCCTTTTGGTCGACTTCAAGACAATTATATGTATGCGATATTACTGTACGCTTCAGGAAAACGGCGCACAAACCACCACGGAAACTGGAACCACCAATTTCCCAGCCTGCACGACATGCCCCGCCCCCTTAGCCTTGAACCAATCGCGAGCACCAGAACAGCCAAGCAGCAGTCCTAATTCTCCTTAGTGCCGGAGCGGCGCCAGGCTCTTCTACAGCAGGCCTGCGCTATACCTGCCGTGCGCTCTGCGAGGGCAGCGCTAGGTCTACCTACCTAGGTAGGATAGGCACCTGTCGCTCTGCCTCCACCTCCGCCCTAGCCACCCCTAATCCCTCCCCCGAACGCTCCTCTCCAATCCCATTTTCAGCAGTCCGTCTCTGTCTGCCTTCCCTACCTACCTGCCCGTGTCTTTGCCCGTGTTCATTCATTCGCTCACCTCTCTTTCACGTTGCCGCCGCCCATTGACGATAATATACGACCCCCTCAGCCACGGTGCCGCCTGGTCGCTTCTCTTCGAGCCTTGAGACGTCATTCTTCAATCGCATGGCGACTTCCTTTAATTAGCTAGCTGTGAGTGACTCGGATCTCATCGTCAATTGATACCAACCAAACCCGATCGCCGACCGCACCCTGCTTTGCTCGCTCCTTTTGTTGTCGCCAGATGAAAGGCTACGCGGCACATCACGATCCTTCTCCACGTACCAACGCAAACAACGCACGAGGCTCGGATGAATCGCTAACAAATTCCGCATCTGTCATTCAGGAACGCGCAATTTCACGTCACCAGATACGGGCGAGGCCGTCGAATTTTGCTGCCACTACTCACATCACGCTTTTCGCATCACCGTCTCTCAACATCTGATTTTACCGCGTCATCCATCATCATCATCACCGCCATCATGCCTGCATACACATCCAGAGAGGTCGGCGACCCGTCGCAAATCAAAAAGAACAAACAGTCTATGGCAGATCTGAAGTTGCGACGTTTGACCGAGCTGAACAGCAGGCTACGGGAGGATTTGGAACGGGAACGGATTCCAGTGTCACAGGCTGCTAAGAGGTGAGACCAATCTTTCAAGGCTGACGTCGGGTTACATCTTGGACTACGCTCGAATGCTAAACAGTATGTGTCAACAGTATAATCGCGTACTGTAACAGTACGAGGGATTACATGGTGCCTTCAGTATGGGGGCCTGTGCCGAGAGGAGAAGACCCATATGCACCTCAGCAAACCGGTGGTTGCTGTTTGGTCATGTAGGCCGTGGAGATATCGTCAGGCGAGTGCGATGGGTTGGGGGGTTTCATAAACAAGCAGCGTCTTGGGACGTACCTTGTGAGGACGATGTTCACGGGCGAGCGGGCTGGCGGTTTGAACCTCGCGATTGTGCGACCACGGCCGCTTGGCCCCGTTTTCCCTCACGCCTAAGGGCCATGTTTGAGTATACACTGGAAGAAAAGCCCGGCTACAACGGGGAAGGCGAGGAGAAGAAGAGAAGAGCACTAAAACCAAAAGGCAAGACGCCAGGGTTGGAGGAGATGCTGGGGCGTCATTTACGATAATCAACGGCATACTTTCATGTTTTATGCTCAAGGTGGCTGCTATAATGGACAGCCACAAGGTCAAGACGCGGTGCCGGAGAGCTCTTCAGCATGTAATACTTATTTGCTTATGACCTTGTACTTTGTCCTCATTTTCTTTGTCGAACACGTACTCGATGAAATGCGCATAGATTTCCAATATCGAGCATTACTTTTTCTACCATGGTCCCGTCGGACTACGTTATGTACGTGACATGCAGCATCGACCACTCCGATTGGAATCATCTCTCCCGTACGACGACAAGTGCCAACGAGGGGTCAGCAAAGATTCGATAAAAAAGTCAGACCGCATCTGAGCCTAGCCTGACATAGCTCGAGTAAGTCGGTGACATATGGGGAACAAAGACAACGGCGCCAGTCATTGTCACAAGACTGCCGCTGCACCCCTCGCATACATGTGCCTCCCCTTCCCCTCCCATCCCCTTCAACCAACAGACCAACTAGCGGTCTAGGACATTGCCTGCCGCCATGGTTGCCGTGAAATGCTGCGCGCCCGGCTGCAAAGGTTGCTAGGCTCGGCAGTCCAAGCAAGGAATATCTTGGATGCATACCTACCTATCTTTCCGATGCCGTATATTAGTGCCATTATAGAAAGTTACCAGGTAGGTAGTTGGCCCCAGCGGCTGACCGCTGGCTCAAAAGCCGGATGTGGCGTCTTTTCTCGTATAACTGTTTGATAACCAAGTGAAGCAGATTGATTAAATTTTAGTACTTTTGTTTCTGCTGCCTTCACGAGAGGGAGCTATCCGTTATTTCTCCTTCCTCCATTTATCAAAAGAGCTATAAGTTCGTTAAGGAGAAACAAGCCTAGGGTGCCTAGGTAAAAAGCTACCTTAAGGTACCTAGATAGATAACTATACCCTTTGATGAATGATAGCTACGGAGATACCAGCTCTACAGTAACTCAGCTCAGATCCCCTCGCAAAAGAACCCCTGGAATGACGCAGTGAGAGCCAAGCTCCGGCTCCACCATTGATAGCTACTTAGTATACTTTTACCTTGCTGCTTAGTCTAGTGACAACAACAATATTCACACATCACCGCATCCAAGATACCTACACATACCATTGGTGCCTCCAGATACTTCGTTGTTACATCTACACAAGAAATTGACATTCCCCACGCCATCTTCTGAGCCTACATAGGTGATACAAGGCCTGACTCGCATCTTGCCGCTTCCAATGGCCGAGACCGTCCTCGCCATTCCAGACCAACGCCCCGCTCCCGCACGTGCGTCTGCATCTGCATCGTCGTCGCCTCTGCCCCGTGTCACGATTCGCTTCTGCACCCAATGCAAATGGATGCTGAGAGCCGCCTACGTGGGTGATCTACTCTACTCTACTCTATATCCACCATCGACCACTTCAACAGACACAATGGTCTTGCGATTTCTTTACGCTCTCGCAGTCGCCATTCCTTGCTAAGCACGCTTATAATCGCAGTTTGCCCAAGAACTCCTGTCTACATTCTCGACGTCCCTGGGCGAAGTAGCCCTGCAGCCAGCCACAGGCGGCATCTTCGTCGTTGAGATATACTATGCCGACCCTACTGCATCCACGATCCCAGCCACGGCCACGATCGTACAAACGGACCCAGACCCGACGATCCAGCACCGCGTTCTCTGGGATCGCAAGGTTGACGGCGGGTTCCCAGAGACCAAGGAGCTCAAGCGGCGTGTGCGCGACGTGATCGAGCCGGACCGGAATTTGGGGCACGTTGATCGGGACTACCCAAAGCAGCGACAGCTGCAGAGAGACGAGGGCACAGGACAACTTCCCGCTCCAGAAAAGGATGGCACGCCGCAAGTGGAACGACAGCAACAGCAGCAGCAGCATAATACATCCGAATCCTCGCAGTCCACGATGCAAGGACAACAGACCATACCAGATCTGTCGCAAACTGCGTCGCAAAGTAAGGCACCAGTGGACTTTAGCCCTGTTCAGCACAAGACCATAGACGTGGACGGCCCCATTCATGACACCCGGATGCCCGTGATGCCTCCCGCGGCCCATGATGCTAGGCCTAATATCCAGGACCCTCCGTCACAGGCTCATCTCCAGACACAGAAAGCCCAGGAGGAATGCGAGGACTGTCAGTAATGCAGGCCACACCTTTTATGCTTATCCCATAACATAACATATATAAGTTACCCTCCGGACGCAGCCACGAAGACAGCCGTAGAAATAGCGCCGCGTCGTCCAGACCACATTGCTACCCTGAAAATGGCAGCTTCCAGGCATCCAAGGCTTTTGCATTCATAAGCCGTTTCTCAGTTTGTATGAGCCCCGCTGTGGTGGTCTCGTAGACGTAACAGTATGCGCCAGTATCCAACCAGTCCAACCAGGATGCATGTCTTCAATGCCCTCCACTCTCTGACTTGTCAGAAATCCAGAACGGATCGAAATATGGTAACCCAAAGCTCCCTGTAGTCTTGGCAGCAAACCCATATTCTGGATCCAGTAGTATGCAGCTTCACAGGTCTAGGCGTATTCGGTCCATTTTTGTCATGGATTTGGTAGGTACGGAAGTGGCTAAGCTAAGCTTCCAATGCATATCAACTTTCACGCATGCATAGCCAACGTCAAATCATTTTCGTCTACTCGAGGAACAGCACCCTGATGAACAAATATTTCACTTCTATAGTTGGTGTGAAAATTTATGTTCCGTGCCTGGGCAACTATCCAAGGCATGCTGTGATGACTATTTTAGATAAAGTGACAGCTGGCTCTCGCATCCTTGTGTCCATCCATACACATTTATATCCACACACCAGTTCTCACCTGAGAGCAATATTGTTACGGCAGCTACATTATTGTGCCAGGAAAAGCTGTGCTAAACAAAATATGAAGCACTCAACTACTCACAGTCCACAAGTGATAAACATTTTTATAGAGCATGTGCTGTTCTTGGCCTCAGAAAGCTCGAAAAGGTCCACGTATCCCGATCTCCCGTATTTACAAAATCGCACACAGTCCACTCGTTCCTTGCTTCGTACATGATGCTAGTTAGCATCTATCCATGCCATAAGTAAGGTTACGTAGGCACACACTCTAGACGTCCCTAGTAAAACTCTAAAAAGATAGGCCATCTTCTTCTGGAAACATGACCATGGCAGGGTCTAACATGTGAAAATTCCATCGGCAATGAAACATATCAAAAACGAAAACTCAATTGCAACTACATGTTATGTTACGTACGGCAAAACTCATCAATATTAGTCTTACTCTCAAGTAAAGGGAAAAGGGCAAAGAGGAAGCGTACATAAGCATACCTATTCAAATTCGAAATTTGGCTTGCCCGTTGTGGGCTTACTTGCCGTATATTCAATTCACAACTACCTGACCGGTAAATAGAGCTTGGTGGACTAACCTAATACCAGAACCTGATAACTTCGGCTGACGAAGATGGGAAGGCACCTATACTTCTAACAGAAGTGAGAACAACATATCACAACCAGTGTATTATCTCCACTCAGAGCATACAAGCCAATAGTTAGTCTTCCGTGTAATGGCATGGGCTCAGCCGGTATAGGTGAATAACCGCAAGTCACAAGGTCACCATGACCCAGAACATTACACGTCAAACTAAAGTTGATATTATCAGGGAAAACAACATGTTGAGTAGGGGACACGACGGACATCCTATCACATTTTGGTTGGAGGTGACGACGGCGACAATATAAGACCTTGAAAAGCAAGTCATTTGTGTAGGATTCGTAGAATCCGCATGTACTTGGGGCGGTGGGAAACAATTAACCTTCTAGACATCTCCACGTTTGATCACCGTGAAAACGGGCACACCAGGAAGCCCATCCTCGCACGGTAACCGCAGTAACCTTGACCTTCCAGCTGAGGAAAACCTGATTTTATTTCTTTTTCGTGTAATAACAACATTCACCATCAATACAGCCGTCTACATGGATTGTCGATCTTCTGTTGACGAAGCGGGGGATTCGCATAAACCGGGGCGCATCGCAACCTGAGTTTCGAACACTGACGGCTCGATAGCCCATCGTCGAGGAACAACCTGCCGATAGTCCCAGTTGGCTGGTAGCGAGACTCAAATGCGGTCTGGGAGCTGAGGATGAGCTCATCGATTTCGGCCGAACCTAGAAGACGAGGAATTCGTATGAATATAGGTACTCTTATTTAAGACTTGGATTGCTTTCTTGGAGTTGCGAAAGTGCCGCCTCCGAGGCCGCCATGAACGTACTTTTGTTTCTTCTCAGCGGGCTTGAGAATCTGCAGACAGCTAGTTAGTATAACCACCAACTCGAATTGGACACTTTATGGCAAACGTACTTGGAAAGAGCAAAGCAGGCTCTCGTCCACACTCATCATAGCTCCGGCATTATCAAATTCTCCGCAGTAGTTTGGCGCACTGAAAAGCGTAACCAGTTGACGCTTCGAAAAAAATTCGTAACCGTCCTCGACGACTTGGTGGGCACGACAAATGAGATCCATGTCGTGTTTTTGCAAGAAACGAGAAACCACATCTGGACCGAATGTGAATGAAACGCCACGGTCATTTTCGCTCCAGCCCGTGATGTCCTTATCAGGATCAGACCACAGCAAATCGCACAATAGGCCACAATCAGGAATCTAAACAGCGTGAGTCAATGACCAACCGAAGCTGGTAAACATGGCGAGGAAGGGCGGTGGGGCCTTACATCTGTTGGCCGCATGACCCTGCGGATCTGCTCCATTGAGTTCAGGTCAGGACTCAAACCACCGTGCATGGTAAAAATCTTCTCGTCGATGATGGCGGCGATAGGTAAGCAATTGAAGCAATCCGTAAAAGTCTTCCATAGTTTGATATTGTATCGGCGTTTGCATTCGTCGTAGAACCCATAGATGCGGTTGATAGAAGCACATTCATGGTTGCCTCTCAAAATAAAGAAGTTCTCGGGGTACTTGATCTTGTATGCAAGCAAAAGGCAGATGGTCTCGAGAGACTGCTTGCCACGGTCGACGTAGTCACCAAGGAAGAGATAATTTGCTTCTGGGGGAAAGCCGCCATATTCAAACAATCGTAGAAGATCATAGTACTGTCCATGAATATCGCCGCAGATCTAAAGCATGACTCGGGTTAGGGCCTCATCGTTGAGTGAGAGATAGATGGGAGAGAGGTGTTACCTTGATAGGAGCCTCTAGCTCAAGGAGGATTGGCTGGCTGATGAAGATCTCTCTCGCCTTGGTGCAAAGGTACCGGATCTCGGTCTCCAAAAGTTGCACCTGCTTGCCGGGTCGGCTGCCACGCACCTCTAGGAGGCGGTCGATGATGGAGTCGAGATCGACGTCGTGTTGGTCGGACATCGTAAGGTGGTGTCCTACCAGGCAGTAGGCCCACGAGGAAGTCGGATATTAAGATATTAAGACCACGAGGATGGGGGGGATTAATCGGGGTCGAGCAAGAACGGTGGTGGAGCCCAATAACAGATTATGATACACTTCTTGGGCTGCAACGACGACGAGTCTTAGCGTGCATGCAACGAACGGTTCAACTGAATTATCGGGCCATGACCAGCGAAAAGTGCGGTGCTGCCGCATAAGACCATGCAGGTGTTGCGGTGCTTTGGGGGGGGGGGATGTGGTAGCAGGCGACAGGATGGGTGGGGAAGAGGGGCGAACGGATCAAGGCCGAAAAGCGATGAGCGATGGGCGATGGAAAAAACTTACATTGAAGCGATCTCAGCCACGGACCGGAGCTTTCGGGGAGAAAGCTGGTGCCTCAATTATGCCACTCACCCAGGGAGTTGGGACGGCTGCTTGCAGATCAACCGTGTATGCCGGGTGCTTCTTGTGGATTGTGTGCACAATGAATCGTCGCCGGGTCGTGTGATGCCGGTTCGGCCGTCGGAAACCTCGCGATGCGGTCGAGGCGGGCGGGACAAGTCGTGGGAAGATAATACTAAGTCGCCGTGATGCGGCACCGCAGTAGCGATCGATCTGCAACGGAGTGTTATGTTGATGGTTCATGTCTCGGGCCCAAATCGACCAGGTGGCAGCAACAGCTGACGTCGGAGTCGTGGAGGCGGAGCAGGTACGAGGGATGGAGGATAGAGGGAGCATTGGCGGCAGGGTAGGGAAGGAATGATGATCAAGGAAAAGCTGCTCGGTCGCGCATCAGATACGTACGTTCAATTTCACAGGATTGTGATGGCCGGGGGCGATGGGCAAACGGGCCGGAGTCGTTGCCGTCGTGGTTGCGCGGGCGCTGGCGCGGTCGTGGTATTTGTAGTCGTCAGATGAGCACAGAGAGCGTGCTGGTCGAGTGCTGAGGATACGCAGATGCGATGTAGCAGGCAGGAGCAGCGAATGTGCTCGGTCGCTTCAAGGGAACAATGAGCAAAACTTCTTTCAGACGTGTAGCTCGACAGGCGGCGGTACAGACAGACGCAGGTGCAGAGATGCAGACGCGGGTGAAGACAGGCAGGCGTGCAATGTGTGTTGTGTGTGAGAAAATGATGCCAACAGATGCTTGCTTATCACAGTAAAAATGGAGATGCGCAGAACAAGACTGGGTGGACGGGGCTGGACAGAACAGGAGGAACCTGTAACGTATTTCGCCGGAGTGTTTTCGCGGGGTGTCAGTCGAAGGGGGAGAAAAAAGACTGGTGGTAGCAGAGACAAAAACGACGGGTGAGGAGCGAGGGAAAAGGGTCAGAACCTGATTGCTGCTGCAGCGCGCAGCCCAGGTGCAAAGGTGGATAGATGGAGACGTCAGAAAAGAAGGTACAGTAGTCTCAGTAGGTACCGTGCCGCCCTATGCCGTACTTCACCTGCCCAAGGTACTGTTGGGTACCTCAGGTTAAGTACTACATGTAGGTAGGTAGGTTACGGGCTTCTTCAGTAAGGGGGTTCTACCTTACCTACTGCTAGTTATGTGCTTCAACGCCTGTTGTGGTCGGCTCTAGATAGGTAGGTAAGGCCTTATAAGGACGTCGCGTGCCCTCTTTTCTAGGACTGCCTAAGGTAGTATCCACTTTGAAACAGCTCCAGCCGCAGATGCCTGTGAAAGGATGCGCCGGGCGGCTTTCAAATCTTGGAAAGAGGTAAAGCATTACTCAGGGTCGCGTCTTCAACGAACAACAATAAGTTCAGTCTTGTTCTGGACATTGCTCGACCTGAATCTGGCAGTATGTAGGTAGGTAGGTATGAAGTCTAACAAAGCTAGAGGCGTAACCAACTCTCCACGCCTTTGGTGGGATTTCCTTGTAGGCCTACTGCTAGAGATGGGTACCTGAGGCAATGCTATACTTTGACTAAGGTGGGTAGGTACCTTGAGGTACCTGGATGGCATAACAATCCACCTTTCACTGCTCGTCTTTTTTTTTTCTTTTCCTTAAACCACGCCCCCTCTAACCAACATCGAAATACTATACCTCATGAACCTCACCGCATAAGCACATACCATATATGTCTATCCATTTATCAGTCTCATTTGTACGCCGTTTATATCGCAGTCTATTGTAGAATTGGCCTCAGATCATCCGGTCAGCGCCTTGCGTGTTACAGTGTTACAGCAGCTAAACCCGTGCCAGTAGGATTACAGATCTGCCTCGTTCCCGCCAAGTCGGCCATTGGTTGAATTTGCGCAGCCAGCTTTTGGTCTCCTTACTATACTGGTATGCCCGCAAAGCGTGGTACGCCGATTGTCTCATCTCTAGCGCTTGCCTCTAGCTAGTCCGAGATATCAACATTTATTTTCTCTAGCAAATCGGTTTGTTCTCTCCTGTAGTTATCAGGTACTGCAGCATTGACGGTAGTCAATTCACTGGCCACAGTATATCGAAGTCCCTGGTAACTCTAAGTTGACAGGGGCATCTACGTTGACACTTTATTTCTAAAAATCATATCGACATACCCCCTCCCCTATTTCGAAGCTTTAGGGTTAATGAGGCGGCTCTGCTGGGGCTCATGTTATGATGACCCATACGTAACCAAGTGGTCTAGAGCTTGACGGGCTCGGATATCAGGTCAGCAACCAGTTCAACTCACTACTTACCTACTACACTTTCCGTGCTACACTGTGGAATTTTCATGTGAGCCCATTCACGTGGCTTTTGTTCACAGCCTTTAGCCCATCGCTAGAGTAACTTAAATTCATGCGTACGCCGTACTTTCGTTCCGATCTGACTCCCCAGTCAGTAAGGGCAACTTTGCCAATCGATACACCTGCAGTCTCCACAAGTTGGAATGATCGACAATCCGCGATCGGGATCTACCCTCCTTCGACCTCGAGCAATTTTATTGGAATTTGAGAAAGATCACCAAAGCTTCTAGTAAGACTCGTGGCACTGTTAGATTAAATTAATACCACAACATTAGGCATCTGAGTCCTGTGTACCGTTCCACGATTACATGGCTGCTTTGTGCTCAGGCAAACCAATCTAATGTCACTTAAAAGCGAACAAAAACTACAGGTTCAAATCCAGAGCTTTGCTTAGCTTTTGAGTCGTCTCAGTCTTTATGATTCGACTCTCCACTACTTAAAGTAGCAACCAAGTCTGTTGAGCCACTTCAATGACTTCCCTTCGGGATTTGCCATTGGATCAGATATCGAGCCCCTCAGTACTTTCAACCAGATATCTAATCATTGGCCGTCTTGGCTGCGGAGATGCGTACCACCCCGCCGTTAGCATTGAGACTCGGAGCGGGGAGCCATCCCATAGTACAATACGGTGCAAGGAAATGAATAGTTGATCAATCATGATCGCGCTCACCGCCGCCTGTGCACCTCATGCGGTCGCCGGAGCCCCTTATAGCAGGATTTCCAACTAGAGCTGAATATCTTGTGCTATGTGACGTATACCAATGAGCAACTCGTGTGACAACAATGACACATCCCTTCAAGCTCCACACACTCACATCAAGACACCTTCAACTCAAACCTCAACCTTCAGACTAGCTGGTAGTCTATGTAGCTGTCTCGGCGGTGTGTGTCTCTCTCTTCCTTTATCCCCGTTGTTATGATATCAGATCACATGATCGAGCTCTCCATGCGAGACATTGCAGTCAGAACAATGGCCATACGTCGAGATAGCCCGGCTCACCTCTCATTGGGCTTACAAGTCTTACGGCATGAGGTCCAATTGGAGCCACGTCTTATCGAAGCTGCACCCTGCAGTTCCCCGGCCTACTTAGCATTTTCAACATTGACCTCAACTTGCCTCGGTTGGACCTTCGGCGAGGCGAGATAAAGTTTATTTAGGGCGAACATTGACATGAGTCGGGATATCAACCGTCCCCTCGGATCCTCGGATGCACAATACCACTACACCACCTCTCCGTACTGCCGGGTCGAGCGGTTGTTCATCGCACTAATCAAGCGGGACGATCCCAGCGAGTCGACGTGTCGCTGTCAGATCAAAACTCAAAAGATTCGATCTCTACGTAGAGGATTTATCCTCAGAGAGAAATTTTGTTAGGAAGGTGCCATTTATATTGCCAGACTCACACGTGTCCCCTTACGCATTCTCAGCGTTATACAAGAAGAGTGCCTTCTCATTCTGTATATCCACAGATTGTGTACGGATGACAATTACAGGCAACGCTAATGACGGGGCAATGTTCACTTTCTATATCAATGCGGAGGGCGGATGGACAATCGATGGACGATTGCATGGTTAAAGGCTACAAATCCAGCTTCCCTCCTGAAAAATATAGCGTAACACCGTGGGGAATGATGACCTGTCCACTACGAACCTCTTTCTTGTTTGAATCAAGATAGATCTTCCAACGCCTGGTCTCATTGTCGCGGATGTAAACATTGCTATCTTGCCATCTGACAGTTTTTCCATACCCAGCAAGTGCTGCGGGCAACCTCGCGTTTCCGACAACATCTGTATCAAGAGACCTAATGTCCAAACTCTATACTGCGTTAGATCCCTTTTATTTCTAATGTGGGTAGCTTACCATTGCAGCGATATGTCTGTAGGAGGTGTTCAATGAGCTACGTGAAATCTTCGAGGAAGCAGGGTAGAAATCCGGGAGCAAGAGAATATCCCCAACCCCACGGAGAAGTCGGTTCAAATACATAATAGACCTCCCTACGGTTGTAAGGTCGACTTATCCATTGGGTTTCGGTTGCCTAGGTGTTGAGCCACCTGCAGGGACAGCTTCGCATAGGTAGGCTGTGCACGTGTGACACTTAGACAGGTAGAAACGAGCTGAGGTAAGGTAGTAAGCAAGGGAGTTGCCAGCTTTCGATAAACATCTTGGAAGCGGCCTGTATGCCGCTATAACCGTTATATTTGGAGACGACATCTTGATAGATTGCCAAGGCCATCATGGAGTCTATGATAAACGAATCGAGTCCGTCCGAAGTTTTTGGTAAATTAGTATTTCAGCATCCCTGCCTTAGTGACACAATAAGCATCATTCCCGAGACAGGCTCATTAAGAAAACGCGGTAGCCTATCAAATCAAATACACTTCATCAGATTTCTGGCAGGTCTTCCTACGAACAACCAGATCATGATTTACGAATATGCACCAGATAAGTCTCACAAGATAGTAGATGTAACGGTCCTGCGATACTAGTATCATACCTTAGTGAGACTATTACCAAACCTCCTGCGTCTTACATGTCAGTATATAGATAACTCGAGCCTGGATCCTTCGTTCCTACCATCAACTTTTTATGGATCGGATATCTTTCCGCCTTTTATTTTGTATACCCCCGAGGTGTAGTTTCTGCCGGTTTGACTACGCAAAACATGGAGATATCATAATGGGTAATCATAATTGTCGGTCAGAAGTATCGTTGGCCTTATTAATAGAGCAATGGAACAGTGATACCTGATGGTCGGTCCGCCGCCCTCCCATTCAGCCGCTGGTTCGAAGATGCTCTGTATCACGGTCCACACCGGTAGTAGTTCTAGTAATAACTTATTGTTATTGCACAGAGACAGAGAAGGAGAAGTTCTATTTATACAACAGAGGTTTCGTAGCTAGTATATATAGGCGCGGGCTGAAGGCCCGTGCCTCTATGCCCCTGACTCCCGGAGGGTATTCCGTAGCGTTCCGTGACACTTTGCCGAATGTGTTCACCTGGACGGAAAACTTGCTAGCTATGGCAACCGTATTCAGCATAGAGACTGCCAGTCGGTCCCCAGACTAATGAAGAACATTTTTCTTACTATGACCATGGCGTGTTAAGCGGTGCCATTTAGCTTTATATTCTATTTTGTCCGCGGGAAAGAATCATGGATTCAGTGACGGCGCCGTGGGTATGGGCAGGATCCAAGGGAGGTTGCTTTAATTGTAAGTGATTCGACTATCTCTTAGATTTCTCACTAACAGTACTAAGGCCATTACGAATATAGATCGCATCCTTCTTATGGGAGCGTACCCCAGACCCGACTGGGATCCGTGCTCGTACGAACTCTTATATAAGGCCAGTCCCGACGAAGAATCCTTTTTCATCGATCGATCTCCCGCAGGCATCCATGCTGTGGCATCCGGGCCTTTAGTCGGAGATGCAACAACCCGTAGTCTTCCAATCGCATCGGCCCCATATCCCAAGTCCATGGCTTTTGAGGGTTTTCTATACACGACGGCTAGCGTTAAGAATGTAGTTCACGTTAGAGGGTATGGAGCCAAGTCGGATTCAATTATCACCGGGCTGCTTTTCAGGTACACTGATGGTCATCAGGCAAGTGTTGGGCGAATACCCCTCGATCGCCTTGAAGCTCCTGTTATGATTGACGTCTCCCAGAAGATGTGGTTGAAAGTCTCCGCGCGCGCTAATCATGGCTGGCCTCGGGTTGTTGATATCGGATTTTCCTAAATGTCGAAATCTAATAAGGAATATATCTATATAATGTGGCATAGGTTTCTAGAATGGTAGTTTTCGACGAGCCAGTGTCAATTATTTCACAATGACCAAAAAGAGCATGTCTACACGATGTCACGGTTGGAGACATCACCCTTTCTCTACTTATTATACATAATATGTCGAACATTGCAGAGGTTGAATAAAGTTAACCACGTATTTGGTTGTGGCTAGCCGGTGGCGTGGCAGCATTAAGTACCTAATCCATCCGACTGTTAAGATTAGGTCCGTAGACTCTCGCAGCTGCCTTAGAGGCCTGAAACGTGTGCATATAGACGAAGAGATATGATATAGATACACATAAGCCTGCTGAGAATCTGGTCTCGAATCATGATTAATCATGAAGAACACGATAGAACCGGTTGAATGATTATTTGTCATATTGATACTAAAATCACTCTGTTCAAGGCCACCATTTGGGCGCTCTAAGACCATCCATACCGTCATTGCTACCAGTAAACGCCGAAACCCCTGCCTACAAGGTATAATAAAGCCCCGACTCATACCTGTCTTGACGCCTTCTCAAACACCATCTCCAGTCGCTTCCGTAACCCGAAGTAAAGCATGGTGGATTGCTCCAAATAAGACCAGCTGTACAAAGCCGGCGAATATGAGAATACAAAGCCGACGAAGACGTGAGGCTTCCCAGGCAATATAATACAAAACAGAAATCAATCCCGATATACTGTCAAATTAGTCATCAGCGCCTTCGGTAAGTCGTTTTACGCTTCTTAGCCTTCGGCGCTTTCTTCGTAGGACTGATGTGGTTGGTCCCATCGACAAAAGGAGTAGTATCCGCTGGCGATGCCGTGATGCTCTCCTCGTTGATTTCAACGCCGAGCCCTTTAAGCTCGTCGTCGTCAATCTCCGTAAGTTCCTCACTAAGGCTTCGTACTACGTTTCTCCCATTCCACTGTTCTTGAGCTGCAGATGTCCCCTCTGGTTCGAATTCTTGCAGATACCACAAAACGCCACCATCCGTGAGGGCATCCATCGGCTGCCGTCCTAAGCTTCCGTTGGATTGCGGCGGTGTAGGGGGAGCGGGCTGAGAGTTGGGTGGCACCGAGACATAGCCGTTTGTCGCTGGTGGTGTATTAACAGATTGCACATCACTCTGGCCGCTCCCATCCGGTTTTGTCTCCATCACTTCAGTGTTTGGCACGGACACATCATCAGTTGTCACCTGCGCGCCTTCGATCTTTATGTCCGCTCCGATGGCAGACGTGTCAACTTCAATATTCCCATCTGTAGATAGAGCTTGATTGTCAGCATCTACCATCATGGTATCTCCATTCCCATCCGTAGTGGTTATACTCTGGTGATTTAATCCACTGGCGGCGATGACTGCTGCAGATGAGTCTACCATAATAACATCCTGGCTTTGCTCTCCTTCAGCATCAGTCCCTACAATGACAGCTTTTGGTCGATATTCAAGGCTTGACTCGATCATAGTCTCCAGCTCCTGCTTGAGGCCTTCAAAAGACCGATGATTGGCTTCTGCCTCTAGGCGCAGCGCCATCTCCAGTTGTGGCTGGATAGCTTTAAGTATCCGCTTACCGAGCTTCTTTCGATCTCGATAATCAGAGTAGTCGGTTTTTGTGGATATTGCAAGACCATGTGCTGGGTTGTGCGATGCCTCGTTCGAGGTATCAGGCTCAGTGTTGATACCAGTATGGATGACATCACAGAGGTCACGGGCGAGTGTCAGGGTGGTTGTGTAGTGCCGTTGATCGATTCTAGATGAGATAGGCGACAAGCCGTCGTAAAAGAGATTCTTATCAAGCCTATTCTGTTGTTAGCCGCAATTATTAGATAAGGTATCACGAAACTTACGCAATGGCTTTCTCAATAACCGGCGGTAGCAGTTTGTGAATGGGGAAGTAGCAGGTGTCTACAAAGTCACGCTCCATTTCAGCTGCATCCAGCTTGCTTTGTTCCCTGTCCACTATCTCCTGGGACAATGACTTCAATTGTTCGAGGTCCTTTAGAAGCATCTCGGCGAATTCAATCCTCCTCGTTAATCTCGCTTTACCACTAGATCCCATCGCTGCGAAATTGCGACGAGTGAGTTCCATTGATGAGAAAGCCTCCATCTGGAGCTGCAAACGTTTCAAAAGGGCAGCGCCACGACGCATCTCTCGTTTCAATGTCCAGTAACGACAGGCATCGCTAACGAACTCCTTGCGTTTTAAGAAATTAAATCGCTGGAGGGACGCCTCAACAATATCAAAGACTGCTTGGGGAATGACAGGAGCTCCCGAGGGAAGTTTCCATATAGACTTTCCCTGCTGACCTTTTTTATCTCCGAGGACAGCCGAGAGCTTGGCCCCCGTAATTTGCGATTCATCCGGCGGGTGGTCGGTGATCGAGTGGCGGTGCGAAGCTGCTAATGCCATGGCTGTTGCTTGATTAGTAGCCCAGAGGCGACCTCGCATGGTCTTCCTGTAAAATTTCTTTGCTCTTCTGGTGGCTTGAACTACATCGTTCTCCTTGGAGTATTCGGATGGGCAATGCTTGTCACACAAAGCCTTCAAATTAGTGCTACCGTCGAGGACGTCTAAAGCGCCAGAACTGTTCTTCATCCGTAGAAACAGATGAGCACGGCGAGCGCAAGTGACGTGGAAGGCTTGGTAACAGGCTTTGTTGCCACATTGAATGCATGCGCCCATCTGCTGGTTGCAGATGTAGCATGTCAACTTCCATCGACTCTTAGGCACTTTGTCCACGTCCATGACAGGCTCCATGAAGGTATGATTGCCGAGAGTAACCTCGGGTATCCACATAGCACAGAGGAGATGAGCCCATTTCGACGAATTTGTCTGCTTGAAAGCACCATCAGAATTGGGGCAGAATATGCAAGTCTAGAGATGGTCAGCATAAGCCATGAGGGCCAGGGGTATTCATAACCAACAGGTACACCACGCCCAATCAACTGGCACTTTCGGCAAAGCCATTGGCCTTCTGGGATAAACGGAACACCATAGCATTCCTGATGGACTGCTAAATCGCATCCGTCGCAGAATACGATGGCGTTGGTGTTCTCACAATCACCATCATCGCAGATCGCACACTTGCTATCTTGTTCCTCGCCCGGCTGAGGGTCGCCGCTAACGGCCGCTGCTGAACTTGATCTAGGTCTATGGGTCTGTGGTGGTTTCGGGTTTGGTTTCGGTATTCTCTTTTCTAGGGCGTGCCATTCCTTCTCAATCTTCGTAATTGTTATTTCGAAGACCTCGCGAGTGACTGGGTTCCAACCCTGGCTCTTTCGGTGTGCATTGTATGCCTCTAACCACATATCATCCTGTTCATCCATATCATACTCCACACGACCCAAAATGTTAGTAGGTTGATGTGGCATCTCACCGTCGACCTTGGAAACAGCAGAGGCATCTTGGTCGTCTTCAACGCTGCCATCGGTGGCTTTAATCAGTCGACGCTCTGGTCGGATATAATTATCGCTCTCCTGGTAGCCGATATTCATCATAGCCTTATCAACATAACGTGCCTGACCGAACGTCTTGCTCTCGAAGAGCAAGATGCGATCCGTCTTGCGATAGAGGGGCTGTTTGAGATCAAGCTTCTCCTTGTTGTTTTGGCCATGGATTGGTAGTGGGGTAGGGGTGTTCGGTGCTAGAGTTGAATCACCACGTGTAGCGTACAGTGACTGGCGCGCGCCACGTCGCCGCGTGGGGGTGGTCGCCACGATGCTCTGAGAGGTGAGCATGGCACCGTTTGCTTGAGCGTTGGGGGAAGCGTGAATTTGGTCTTTGGAAGGACTGCCAATATCGCTGGGATTGCCGTAGAACGGCTTTCCAGATGGAGTCTCGGGTATAGTCTTGGCGGTACCGTCGACATCGTCGGCATGGAATAGCATAAAGATAGCTTCGATATCTAGATTAGGGTGGAATTCTTCCCAGCCTCGTTCTTCCCGGGGCTTGTAGCCTTCGCTCTGCACCACGGCGGCTGCGACGGCGGCTGCGGAGCTTATCTGCATCTCGTCGTCTTGCTCGATGCGCGTGGACGTCCTGATGCGGGTGCTTCGTTCACGCCGTGGGGGGTAGAGGGAGGGGGAGTCTGCATTGTTAGGGATGCTGGTGCGGGTCCGGGAGCGGCCACCTGTTGTCGCAGGGGGATCAATCATGTCGTCCTCGTTCTTGTCGAGAAACCTACCGCCACCACCGGGGCCGCCAGGAATATATCGACGCCGCTTCAAAGGAGGCTCGGTGGCGGCCACGATGCTGTTGGTTCGGGCGCGTCGCGCGGTGCTGGCCGTGTCTGGTTGACGAGTGCGCTGGCGCGCGGATGAGGTTATCCGCGGCGTCCTCGGACTGGGGGCCATGACTATGGTGTTTGGGCTGCCGTGGGCGAGCGACAGAGCAGCGAATTAGAGTTCGAGGAGGGCGTAATCAGCGCGTCGCAAGAAATGGTGCGAGGGGCTCGAGATGCGGCGGATGGCGGCAAAAAGGCATTTGACAGGGCAGATATCAGGGTTCCGGAGTGATTGTAGGTGGCAGAGGGACAGCGGGCACGGCCTTTGCCGGTCATTCGTGCTGGTGCTGGGGTTGAAGGTGTAGAAATAGCAACTAGAACGCGGTGTTGCGAGACGTGATGTAGTTGCGATGGGCGTGGGACAGGCCAAGCAGGAGCCATGTGAGTTATGTAATCTACGGCCCCACTTGCCCAATCCATGACATCTCCGCTTTTCTTTTGGAGACTGGCCAGCCGCCAGCCAGGCCAGCCCTCCGGGCGGTACTCACGACACCTTTATTTCCTTCATCATTCACCAATGCAATGCAGGTACCAGATGACGGAAAAACCCTCCTGCAGCTCTTCTCATGGCCGCCATAAACATTGCAATTGCCAACCCAAGATGTATTGCGTGGACTATTTAAACTAATCTAATAATCTCGCATATGTTTCGTTGTCTATACGTATGGTATTGACTCGATACTTTTTTCTAGAAGCCCTCAGATTCCTTGGTAGCTGAGAAACATACTAGAAAACACCGCGGTATTGTTCTATAGGCCTTCCTAGAAAGTCAACATAAGGGTACCATAACCCATATAGCATATAGTCAATCTACCTACTCTACGATCGCAGCATATTAGTATGTCGAAAGCCGGGTTAGAGGCGATTCCAGTATATGCTGGCTTTCCACACCTACTTACTTTGGCTGGCGCAGAACCAAATTGGGGCGGTAGACTTGAAGTTGGGATTGCGACACTCGTGCGCGCCAATCAAAAGCTATCGAATTATTGACAAAATGGTGGGGTGCCGACTAAAATCGCGTTCCAACCTCGCAATCCAGATTCAGCCCTACGAAAAGCAGGGCCGTTTGGGGTATGATCTTTGCCGGCCCCAAAGTTGGGGCTCTTGGCTCTTTTGGCTTACTTTCTTACCTCCTTGTTCCCCCTGGCTTCATTGCTTGACATGAAGTTTGTTCTGCCGTCATGTCCCCCGCAACCACCCCTTCCTGGGTGCCGCCATCATACTGATCTCCAGCTCACCAACCCCACAACAACAAAGCTGTAAGATGATGACGAGATTGGCATTTGTCCAATTTGTCGCTACGTCATACATAACGTTCGTTATAGAAATCGTTAATTGATTCATCAGCTAACTCGACGAGAATCTTATAAAAGTTGCAACCTACGAGCCCTTGATGGCGACCTCGTAGTTCTACAGTCACCTGATTCGTTAGTTTTTTCAGAAGAAATATGTTCATAAGGTTTCATTCCAGACTCTCATACCTCAGATAGGTCTCAGTCCCCCCCAACATAAAGTCTCTAGTTTTGTCGCGCGAAGTAGCCACATGGATTCACTCGAACGAAATCGCTAAAAAGCATTTGCTGTAGTGCATCAAGTCTATTAAATGCCCAGGTCACCGACTTGTTTCGTATTTACCTACCCTAATTCCTAATCCTTATACAGCCCCATAATGCTCAGAATATCTTACACTATGATACTAGTCACCCCAAATTTAGGGGGAAACGGCTAATCCAGTCGAGAGGGATCAAAGTACCCAGGTAGGTAGTATCCGTACAGTAGATATACAGCCGACCGATCTATCAAATGTGGCTGGATGATTGGGGTCATGACATCGACACCGGCACAGCCACTAGGAACAGTTTTCGAAACCCCTACGCCGCATGCAAAGCTACCCCCAACCCTCCTGCTGGGAGCTCAACGTAATGCATATATCTATTATGAGAATGATGCGTCAAAGCCACCTTACTTACATATAGGTGTCTATGCAGGTAGACATAATGAGAGGGAGCAGATTGGAGACATGACGATATATTCTATGTGCCTGAACACAGCCGATATTATGCGAGTCGCATTTATCGTGTTTAATACCTTGAAATCTAGTCTCAAGGTGGATGAACCGAAAAGTTTTAGATTGACAGAACTTTGCTTAATGACCGTTTCTGGTTGTTGTTCATATAGGTATTCATTCCGAGCTGCCACTATAAGATAGCATTGAGGCTAAAATTGCCGCTAATGATAAGAACACATCACTGAGGCAAAATGTCAAGCACCTAACACTTGTTTGCTAGCGATATAACATACATGTGTATCTAACCATTTCCAACTACTTGGTAGTAGTCGTCAGCTACCATGGCCGGTCGTCAATCTTGGATATATACGATGATATAACTGATGCCATCTTATGATACAGCTGATAACTATTTCATCGAGAAATACAGGGACACCTACGAGTCGTCCTGTCGAGATATGTCGGCCAGCCTAATGATCCTAAGGGCTCCGGTGTAGAGCTTCCGATCCTCTGCAGGCACTACAAGTGATACTCGGACGAGTTTTTTTTTTTTTTTTCAATGTTAGCCTCAAGGTATCTAGTTTCGGACCAAGTCACCGACGACAAACAACAGAAACATAACGAGATAAAAAATAGAGTCTATTTCATTCACCCTTTAACGTGAGGAATATAGCTACTTCGTAATTGCTATTCCGTACGGTGTTATTATTGCTATTTGATCAGCAGACGAAGACACTGATAGCTTTTAGACTGATCAATTAGGTTGCTCAATTGAGCCCTAATGCTTTTGGCAACGGCTTCAGCGATCTTGACCTTCTATTTGCTCTGCAATGCCTCTCACGACACATTTCATAGTATATATATATTCAATTAGATCTATACCTTTCATTGTTCGTAATCCTTAAGTCTTTAGTGCTCGTCAGCTCAAGTGTGTAGTGCCCAAGAGCAAGAACACCGCGGGCTGGCAACTGAACCTACCTACACCATTGTTGATCACCACTACTATTATCATGTTCTGTCTACCTACCTAGAAGCTACTGCATCTTTCGTAAGAGGGGCCAAGAGAATATTTGAGCAGATTTATAAACACTCGAACGCTTATTAATTCCAAATCAGACTGAGTAAATATATACTTGTCTAGGTAGTAGATTGAAATATCCTGGCCGCTTGCTCTGCATTAGCCACCCAATAGCGCGCTCATATACCTGTTAGCCTATCTAGAGATTTCCCCAGCATGTCCTGTATCTAACTGAACAGACCCAAAGGCCGATAAACTAATGCACTTACCTACATCGTCTTACTTACCCACTTGAGGCAAGGCGGATATCAATAGTCTTTTAACTACATCACATCAGCCACCTGATGTTTACACAAACATATAGATAGACATTGCTCTCCCTCTAAGCAAGTCGAATACAAGACTTCAACGGCCATCATTCTGTGTCACCAAGAAAGCCTTAAGTTAATGATAATCAAATAACCAACTCTTGCTCCGCGGCTTATCACGCCTTATGTTACCATTCCTCACACTACCAAGAGAAGAACGTTAAAGATGGTAGTCTCTTATTATCTGTAATCACTTAGACTTACTTATTCTCGGAATTATGATACTGTAGAAAAGAGGCCTGCATGTATACGCTTAGTTATTGCTTGTAATATGCGTCGGCTATATTTCTATATCTGTTGCACGAGGCTTCCTGAAAATACCTTTCGTGGGCTGGGCTAGGCTACGTACAGAAGAAAGATCTTTACTGTGTAACCCCAAGCCTTGTAACAATAGGAAACTTTTATCTACGTTCCAGTACTGCTTCTACTACGGCCACGAAAACAATAGGCTATAGAAATTAGCTGGGTGGAGGCACTTAAAAGGTATAGTGCTAGATGATAGACCCTGTCAAGATTTTGTACCTGGGGTAGGCAACAGGTGCGAAGGATTCTAAAGACCTTCGTGGACGCCCGATCTGGCTCTATACAGGTAGTCTCTTTGTTCCACGCCTTGTGAGCCTATGCCTCGTAAGAAAACCCTTAGGCCTGACGAATTCATAGATAACCTGCACGCTACGTTATATATCTCAACTTTGCTATAGTGATAAATCACATTACGGTGTTATGAATAGCAAAGATGAACCATGGATATGTTTTTGAGGAATGAAGAATGCGATCCCTTTTTTTTATTACCAGCGTCTCCGCCGGGGAAACTGATGTCTCTACTCTTAGCCCACCGGAACCGGAACACCTGACCGCTTGTAAATGCAAAAGAACGCCTCCGATCCACACATCTCTCATATCATCATGTTCTGCAGACTGAAATAGACCGTGTATGCGGGATTCGGAGAAAAAAAAAAAAGCAAAGATAGCAATGCCAGCGCGGGGAATCTGGGAAAAACCAACATCCGACCGAGCCTTGAAAATACCCCTCCAAACGTATGGATGAGAAGAGATGAACTGCAAACAGACCAGCACACCAAGCCATTCGATACCACCCTGATCACTAGGTTCTTCGAGTGTCCTCCCGATCTAACTTCTTCCCGTCGGACGGGACTTCTGGGGCAAATGAAAAAAACCCTTAGCGATTCGCTCAGGTTGCGTAGGATTTTTCAATAGATCTACTTTGGACCATGTCCAAAATAAAAGATGAAGAATCCTCAGCTTGTAGATGCGATCATACGATAAGACGATGCCAACCCTCCCGGCCAACGCCAAACGCTATGCCCCAAAAATAATCAAACATGACAATGAGGATAAAATGCATGAACAAACGGTGACCTCATCGCGGAAGAGGCCATGATTTCTATAAGTTCACCGCAAAGTAAAAGGAGCAGACGATGCAATGGCGATTGCAGCGTATGATCAGACCAATGCCCCGCCACTGTGAATAATCGGCGTACTAGGCATTCGTGATGTTCCAGGACCAGGGCGGATTGGCGAAGCTGAGCCAAAGTCAGCAGCCATAAAAGGTGGACGAGAGGCATCCCAATTTTCTTCATCCAGAACACTAAGATAGCCGTTGCCAACTTTGTCTCGCAGCGCTTCGATCTTTTGCCGATAGATTTCCCCACCAGCATTCCAGTCTTCCAAATCACCCCAAGAGTTCCGCGGTTCTAGCGTAGAAGATGACGTGGTGGGTTTCAATACACTGTTGGTGTCGATGCGCGGCACCCCGGGTGGGTTGAGCGTGGTGGATGGTGTCAATTCTCCAAGTACTTTAGCAGGTAATTCTTGCTTCTCTGGGGGCTGAGATATGCGATAATTATCTTGTGGACTGGTCGGTGTGAAATTGGTCTCGGGTAAATCCCCAGCAGCCGCGACGGACTGCGAGGGGTCAATGACAATACGCTCGCTTGTCGCAAGATCAACAATACGACGTTTTGGCGTACGACGTCTCCGGGTCGAAGACGTATTGATTTCGCTCGTAACAGCCTTAGGCGTTGGGCGAGCTGGCCGCTCTTTGCGCAAGACGGTTGCTTGCTTTGGTCCATCATAAATGATGGCGGGTTTGCTCACATCTACCACAGGTAATTCTGGTACCGTCGGCTTTACAACGGGAACTGCAGCCGGTATAGCAGCTCGATCTACGAGATGTTTCCTCTCTGCTGACGTTGGGCCCGAGGCATCTATTATAATATCTTCTGTGAAACCGGGGGTCTGACGGAAGAGATTAAAAATAGTGACGCGATAGTCCCGGTGGGTTCGTATGAATGGATTTCCATCAACCCATATCTCGCGAATATCGGGTATACCGGTAAGCCGAGCTAACTCCATGGGATCCGTAAGGCGATTGTCTCGAAGATCTAGTCGCTCCAATGGATAGAGTTTCTCAATACCGGCAATGGATGAGAGACGATTGGAACGCAGATTCAAGGCGCTTATGGCAGGTAGCGGGTTTCGTAAAAGAGAATGTAAGGAGTCGATCATACAATGTGAGAGATTGAGTGCACGGAGAGCTGTCAATGTAGCCAAGCTATCAGGTATCTGAGTGAATAGGTTTGTAGACAGATCCAAAGAATTGAGGGTATTAGCCAGAGGCGCCAAACTTGCAGCCGGTATGACGGTCAACGAATTGTCTGCCAAGCTCAAATGCTTCAAGAAACGCCACTTGGAAGGAGGCAAAACCCCCATAGAAAGCAGGTTGGAAGCACTGTTTCTCGGGTTGTGCCACGAGTCAGATAAACTAGAGTGAGAGCTACCGGATCCGGAACGCTTGACTTTGTGTATACCCCTTGTGTTCGTAGAATGATGACGGGAGCTCGCCGGACGCCTGGGCGAGTGGCTTCTCGGCCGGCTCGACTGGTGAGGGGACCCTGGCTCTTCAATCTCAACCCGAGCAACCGACGCTCGGCGACTGCCATGCGGCGACAGGCTCTCGGCGGATTCATTTCCAATAGAGCCTATGTTCAAGTCGGCAATCGTATTCCTGCGTTCAGGGGTAATAGTGGCTAGGCTGGAGCGATATAATTCGGCAGTCGTAGGGCTTCGCTTTGGACTAGACGCATGGGCGTAGGCACCAGTAGGCGTAGTCTGTGCTTTTGCTGAACGACGGCGCCTCTTGTCCATGTCATCCAGAACAATATCGATCAAAATGTCAGCTGGGTCCTCTATGCTTGCATTCTTGAGGGTGAGGGAGCGAATCTGCTCGGCCAACCGATCCCATCCAAAGAATTGCCGGAAGTCAATACCACTAATCTCAAGCGCTTGAAGGTTTTTGAATACGTAGAGGGGAACAGCTGAGTCGAAGGGAAACTCTTCGTATCCGCGGATCAACTTGGCGCGCCAGTCGGGCGCCAGCCGCAAGCAAGGTATCTTGGTGAACGCGGAATAGAGGTATTTCAAATCGGCCTGAATAGCAGCCTTTTGCTTCTCGTTCCGGGCGGCGGCTATGCTCGATCCGATTCCGAAGCTGTTCCATAATGCTGACATGCCTGACATGACACTCCGGATACTTGACACCGACCTTATTGACACCGCATCAGATCCGCGGCTCTTTGTGCGCTGAGACGGGCTCAGGAAAGATACATAATTGGCCGAAGTGGTGCTATCATGTAAATTCTCCAAGCGCACTTTCATCGGACCTACATTGATACCTAAGTCTTCAAATCGAGACAATAGATAGAACAGGTGGTGGGGAGTAAGTGCCAGTCTAGTCGACTTGGGGCTATGGGACGCGAAGCTCAGCGAGCCAAGAGATAAGGCGGTAGCTAAAGCACTGGATGTCGACGCAGATGTCGAAGGACGATCAGGGAGAGGGGAGCTTGTGGGTTGCGAGGTCTGGATAGTAGACACACTCTGGCTCGGTCCATGTCGAGGCTGTCTTCGCATCTGGAGAGCATTGGCCAGCGCCTTCTCGTGCGTGCGCACAAAGGTGGCCAGTTGCTAAGAAAACATCAGCCTTTTGTCCCTCGGCAAGACCAACTTCAGAAGAATAGTACCTTTACAAACAACTCCCCGTCTTCGGAATCCATCTTTTAACGCTTTGTATACATGGGGGTCGAGAGGCTGAAAAATGGACAACGGATATAGAAAGCTTTCAAAAGCTGTTTCGAGGATATGTTTCGACAGATATACGCAGTATCTACCCAGGCGCCCGACTGATCGGCCGTGGATTGAGCAACACTATAAGAGATGAACATGTTAGCGTCAAGATATATAGCCTTGCCATGACCGCGTCGGTTTGAGGAAGTGCACTATCTCTGCCTGGTCAAACTGCTATCGAGGTCGAGAAGGTCTAGATGTAGATAACAAAACTGCTAACGCGGCTTTGAAACAAACGATAGACGAAAGATGTGGTGACCATGACTCGATATCCCCCAAACCGGGCGACTCAGCGACCTACATCGACCGATCCCGAGTCAACCCGCCCGGAAACAAGGCAAATTGGCAGTGAATAAACCGCCCATGTAAGCTTGTAGAGACATCTCGATCACGTAGATGCAATCACGTACGCACACTCGGGCGGGACAAGGCATGATGACAAGGCGACTCGGTCAACAAGCACACACACATAGTTTACGACGACGATGACGACAACAACAACAACAACAACAACGCGATGAACATGATGGCGAGAGCAGACAAGCAGGAGACTAGCTGGCGATACTGCAGAAAACGACAAGAGAATACAAGAGATGAGTTCTGACAAAACGTACCTTTGCGAATCCCGATGTTTGATTTTCTACGCTTCCTCGGAGCCCCGAGGATGAGCAATGGACACGCGCTCCGGAGCACACAAGCGAGTGTGAAAAGGAAGGATGGCAAGGGAGCAAAGACAAGAGAGTGAAGACGAGGCTACCCCCAAACCTCGACGGACCGCACTGCACCCACGGAGAACGTGGTGATGGCGTGGCAGTGTGTGAAGAAAAAAAGCAGGACAGTAAGAATGGAGGGACACGATCCCGCAGTCTCTGCAGAAGGCTGCGGTCCGGCTTGAGTTATACCACACAAGCTGGGGTGCTACCAGCAGACTCCTGGGTGAAATGGGACTTTCAGCGCGGGGCCCACCCTGTGAGAATAAGAGGGAACAAGAGAACATGCCAAGCCCAAAAGGGTATCAAGGATGTGGTTAGATCGGCAGAGGGGGACCACGGTGGATACAAGCACGGTACAGGGGGGGTCACCTATCATCTGTAGGTGGCATGCAGCGCCCAGGCGAGCCTGTACGGCGGGCGGGCGTGCTGCCTTGGGTACTGCCTGCGGGCCTACATAGGGGTCAACTTTGTGATGTGCAGGGTTCACAGTGCGATTTGATATTGCATGGGGGGATTCTGTGTACATGGCGCTCTTGGTGCAGCGGGTCATGGTTACTGGTCACACTCAGAAATTATCAGTCGTCTAAATATTTTAGTCAGTCCCTTCTCGGTCACCTGAACAACCGAAGGAAGCGATAAAGATGGCGCAAGATAGTGTAACAAGCCAGATCCAACATGACTACTGACGGGAACGAAATAATAAGGTCCCGTACACTAACGTAAATTCTTCATCTATGGTAAGTTCATCATCTTGATACCTAACATGTGCGCTATTGACATAAGGCATTCTCATCGTACTCGTACTCTTTCGGCTTCGTCATAGGGGTGCATCGAGCGACGAGAGCTGCATTTCGATGGGTTACTGTCAAAGCGCAAAAGTTGGAGATTTTGGTGGAGGCCAAGCGGGTGTTTCAATTGTACTAAACCTACCTGAGACTTAGCTCCATTGTACAGTAAGTCATCAACACCAGAACTGTATGAATGGTACACTACCAACATACCGTACGCATATCGACTTGTAATTAGTGTTGATGATTGATAAGTCTGCTGTTTGTATACCGGTGTAACCAAATGCAGAACAGCTAAGCCTCTTTCCTTGCGCTCTATCTAGTATAGAATCCTGGGAGAAAAGCACTAAAATCTTTTTGCCCATCATGGTCTCTCCCCCGCTAGATACCTCGTGAACCACGTGGGGAAGCTTGTCTTTCATTCTTTTATCAGTCGGTAATTCCGCGACATGTTCTCGAATGGTAGGCGAACTCACCAGGTGCATTTGAATCACGCACCTCGCTACCTGTCTACACACATATACTACATATGCTACACCCCCTTCATGTATTCATATATGTGGGGAGGCCGCCATGAGGATCCCGTGGAGTGTAGATGGGCGGCAAAACGTCAGATGGCATCGCCGACAGGGTCCTCTTGGCCAGCCAATGGAGCAACCACTTGGTCTGATCAGCTGCACTCCAACCAATTATCACCCTCCGTCCTGCCATATCCATTATAATTACCTACTCATTCATGTATTGCCGTATCAGGTGTACAGTGGCAACCTGCGCTCGCCATTCACCACCTTGCATCAGGTATGCGCCGGCATGTCAACAAGCGGCCGATATGCATCTCATACATACAGACAGTTTTTTGAATTGTGGAGGAATGAGGAGCCTCCCCCTTGAGTGCTGTTTCGCTCGATTATTATATTGTCTTGACACCGCCCTGCAGTGATTTACCGTCTTTCTATTTCGACATTCCTCAGCTTACATAGCACAGCCGCTCGCTGTAAACAACTCACACGTGCCATATGCTGATCCGGGAAATCGGCATGATCTTAAGTGATTTATTGTTGTATTCAGAGGCCACACGTCCCGACTCGGAGTTTACGTCTCTCTCAAATATTATATATATAGAAGCTACATTTTCTAGAGAAGGGCTTACTTACCTAGGCGTCAGTTTTACCGAAGAAAGACATGACTTTGCTTTAAAATATGGCATTCCAGGCTCTCCGTGCTCCGGGGCCAACGTCAAACACCCGTACCAATAACTACTCAACCTATGGACTATGACCGACTCACTCTCTTCAGAAAAAGTCTCACGAGCCGCTAAGTGTCGTCAACTGCATTCCAAAACTGGATTGCCCAAGCAGTCCAATCCCGTACTCCCGTGACTGCGCCTTACTTCCCTCACCGCTCGCTTTTCAGGGCTGTCCCAACATCGCAATACAACCATAAACCATGCTGCTTGACTTGTGAGCAACTGTAAGATTCTGACCACTCATTTTATTGTTCATTTATTGACTTGCAGAGTAGAGTGTTTGTTAAGTACAAGCCGGACATTAAAGCTCCATCAACGGTAACCGGCGCACTTCGCTAAATGGCCTGTGTTGAAATTACGGAGCACAGGCTGTAACTATAGTAGAGTCCTTATATATACATACACTATTAAACAATTAGACTACGGCGCCGTCAGCTCGCCAGCCCTCGCCAACCAGCGCGATGCAATCTTCGGCCGGGAAACCCCTTCTAGGAATTCCATGGAATAAGGGTCCTGGTACACTACATCACGCAAGCCCCCTAGAACCCTGTCGTCTTGAGGAACTGCGGTGTCTGTGCGCATAGTTATAACGTCCCGAGGATTAGATAAGGTAAACCCAATCCGTCCGACCGACTATTGTATTATATTGTAGTTACTATGATCTTTTTTCGATGTAGTGGGCGTTTGAACGTTTAAACGAATATACTCAGTATCGTCGCCGAGACCATACAAATAGTCCATTGAAACCGAAGGAGCATCTGGCCTCTACGTATACTCGTACGCTAGATAAAACCATTATAGGTACCTGCCCAGATTGGGTAGTTTGGCGGATAAGAGACTTAGACTCACTTACATAATAAGCCAAAATGATCTCCATATGGAATACAATTCAGATCTGGCGTGATGCAGGACGACCCTTCTTGCCTTTCGACTTACCCAACCCGCAAGTTTCAACTACTATTTCGTCATAGCCCCACAGCCTGTGTGTCGTGATTGGAGCAGATCGATATTCTGGGTTCGTTATCCCTGTAGCTGCGCGAGTCTGTAAAGGTATTAGCGCAGTCCCTTGGTCGGAAATAATACCCCGCCATCTGCCCATGTTTCAAATTCTATCATCCTATTTGCCCACCATCCTCACCTCCGCAAGGATATTATATCTAACTATAGCCACTAGTCAAAGGAGGGGTAATATACCGTTAACAGATCCCGCGATGCGCCATTGCCATTGCTCGACAATGACGACTCAGGCAGACGGGTCATAAAGGAGACTTGGTGGACCAATGCTCTCTTACCGCTCTAGAAAGGATAGACATGACTACCACGCGTTCTAACTCTACACTCATATCAGCATCCTACGAGCTGCGCTACGAGACCGGGAACGGGGACGGAAAAGGTAGGTAACTGCTTAAACAGGAGCCGGAACCCTATGATTAAAAGAGCATGAGAAAGAAAAAAAACGGTACGTATGCGTTCTCACTCGAGGCTGTAGATAATACTCGCCCGTGTTTCGCATAGTACATCTAGGATTTCTTAAAGCAATGTATCCACTCAGTCAGTTAGCCTGCGCGTCATATGCGGAAGGCAACCTGATAAAGGGTTGCAATTCGGTGCACACCGCTCGATTGGATAGTAGTTTGTTGGAGTAGATGAGGCTGCTGCTCACCAGACTCGAGCCATGCGGAAGTCTCCCATTGTCACTAGTCGAACACGACAGCTTCGCAGTTGTTGTATGACACACTGCCGAACCAAGTGTATGGCATGATCAACTTATTAGCGAATATTACGCCTTAAGACTAAGAAGCATCTGGTTAAGTTGAACACCCTTTCTCTTAGGAAATCCAGGCTATGTTATTATTCCGTCAGTCAATAGAACGAGAGATGAGAAATCTCTCTTCACGCATATAATCTTGCAGACGGACTTTTCTATGTCTCACAAAGGAACACAGTAGCTCACCTCGGCGGTAGCTAAAATCTCACGATACCAGCTTGGAGTTGAAAAGAAAAAATTGAAAAGCGGTGGACATGCAGTATCGTACACCTCCAATATAGAACATGGAAGATAACGCGAGCCAAGACCTGTCGTGATCCCTGACAGGCTGTTCTGATTGGTTCCTCTGAGCTAGACGAATGCCGGCTTCCTTGAAATGACAACGTTCTAACACCGCAGAACATATAACGGCGTGCTAGGTATACTATCCCGGGGCGTCTGTTACGACCGAGCCGTGCAGTTGTACAGAATTCGCAGCAAGAACGGACTGAGATCTAGAATTGCTAGGGTTCAGGAATTGCGCCTGCAGAAAGAATCGAGGCTGACTTCTCGCCATCCGACAGGGTCCCCAAGCGCCGATACCATTATCGGTCAGCAGCAACGAGATGGCACAGACAGAGCCGCTATCGGCAGTCGTTCGAGAAAAATATTTTCCTCTTGCAATGATCCCGTTTGTCAACGGACAATCATGCCTCTCTAGCTTGACTGCTGGCTTCCTGCTCGCCACCTCCTGTCGTCACTCATTCCACCCACATCCACATAGTAGAACAGCGCTATCTGCGGTTATGCTGCAACAAAGTGGTTTTTTGACCCGCTTCCAATCTGTTATCCTGTACAGCCCCTCATTTCCTTGGGGTTGATCCGCCGGTCTGGCACACACTCTTTCTTATAGAAACATCCAATGAAAGCTTGGCCGACAGCTTGGCACATTATAGCCGAGTAGAGAGGTTGATTCGTATTATCGAAGAATGAAAGCGATTATCGCCCAGAGTTTTCACCGCCCTGTGCAACACCAGAGATATGGAACATGGACATCCAACTGGCGTAGCATCGCAGGAAATTTTCTTATGGCTTCAGTATGTACAGCTTGCGACGCGCCCCTAAACATGCCTACTGTGAGTGTGGTAGGTGTGTGACATATGCATGTGCGTCTGCGAATAAGACAATGGCGCGCATATTAGCAGGCGTAACCCGTCTGAACCGTCGCTAGGATGCTGGCTGATTCCTTCGAGGCAAAGTGCTTGCAGAAACATTGTGCCCAAGCGGTGAAGACTTGTTGCGACCAACAGTAGTCGTTCATTGGTCGCTGCAGCTCCTTAACTCCCGCGCGAGACTATACTTCTCTTGGCAAGCCTAAGGCCTATCAAGTTTGATCAACCATACTTAGATAAGGCGTGTTTGAAAGTACGTATAGACTTATCATAAGTGTGCACTAACCAGTACAACCCCGCTCCAATTTGAGAGTGTCGCTCAATGAGCTAACCCAAGAATAGTCTGATCTGAGCTCGATCTAGTTTATCAGTAGATCCCCTCAGCCATATTAGGAAATTGGCTTACATGTTACTGAATTGCCATCCTGAACATATCGAATTGTCTTCTTCCCTGTACGTTACACAGTATTGAAATATGGCATCTTCTCAGTCTATGACATCTGATTGCCACATTCACCTGATGGACATGGCACCCACGAATCGAGTCTAGAAGCAGTGAAAAGACTTAGCGTCATGCAGCCAATCGATGACACTTTAGACACAAACTCGCCACGACTACAATGCACGCTTCTAAGCAGAATCGAGTCGCGGCGTAACACAAAGGATAGATTCGGCATCTATTGCCGGCGCTGAGAGTGAGACCGGGCTCAATTGGCCGGCTTGGCCCTAGGAGATGAACTCCCACAGCGTCAGGCGTTCGTCAGATGACTAAGGCGTGATCCCGGCACAAAGCAACGACTTGATCAAAAGAATGGCCTGGCCGCAAATGTCTCACTGAGATGATGATTAGACTCCCGGTCTGCTAACGACCAGTTAGCCATTTGTGCCGATCTACGCGGAGCGAGAGGTAACCCGTAGAATCGGCCCGCGCATTAATTTTCATGCTTCTACCCGCCGACAATGCGGACAAGAATGACACGTGTGTGCAGCAGGCAGCGCCTAGCTTCGTTCACGGCCAATATGCGTCGTCCCATCAGTCCAAGTCCGTATCACCACCGAGGGCTCGGGGCCAGCGGCTCTACAGATGATGCGATATGTCGAGTTTGACCTGAAATCCCGCACGCAGTGTGTTCACAGAGCATCCCCAATCACAGTTTGAACTACGCAAGTAAACCGTTCGTTACACTACATACAATCGTAGTTCGACGTAACGTACTGCTTGCGATAGCGCAAAGCGTTATCTGCCACCGATTTCCGTATCACTACTTGCAGCCATGTCTCACTTCCAATGCGGCGGTTATTCCCTCGTACCTGAATTCTTGTCTCACCTGCCGAGACGAATACGACACGTCTATATACACGCAACTCTGTCGCTTGGCGATCGCGATTACGCAGGAGGGGAAATGACGCCTTCGCCTTGTGTTGCTATTACGCTTCTAGCTCGCTCTATTGCTTCTACTTATTGTCTCAAATGCATGTAACGCTGTCTCGGAGCGTTAAGAAATGAGGAGTTTTCCCCCTACCATGATCCGATAGAAGCAGCATTTTAAAAATCCACGAACCGTTTTGTTTCCACCCCAATAGAACTAGTTGTAAAGCTTGCAAAAAGAAAGGGAAAAAGGCATTGTTAAATGAGAATTGTCTACTGTTCGTGTAAGCAACTATTACAGCTTCATTTCTAAACAGGGCGTACACACCTCTCCTTTTCTATTCGTATATCTAACACTGTTTGGGCTTATTTTCAGCCTCCTGTATACTAAACTCGGTTTCGAAAAGCGACGTGTCGCAGCTAAAACTTACTAAGACGAATAAGAGCTACCGGGTGGTGGCAAGCCGCTTATTGCCACGCAACGGAAGGAACATTAATTCTAATTAGATAATCTCCAAAGACAACAATATACAACACAGAGATTATAGCATAAGGATTTCGAAATTCGGCGCCAATGAAGGTTTATGAGCCTTTCCATGCCTATTAGACTCGGTGATGTCTTGTTTCCAGAAGAAGGAATAGTAGTATTCGTATGTTGATTTTTGCTTGCTGTATTTAATAATGAGTTCCTTCCTGTCACAGTCCCTTGAAATGCCTATAACTATTCATAACACGCAAATGAAATATTCGAGGCTGACTTTGAGAGGTCGAAACAAACATCTCGTGAAAAACCTGGGCCTTCTGATATAGAGTTTTTTTTTTCTAAATCGCAACACTTAATACTGCTAGATTACTTCTAGATTATGCTGAATAGCGAGCATAAAATAACTAGAAGTCTTAATCTACAATTAGATAGCGTAGCTGATGGGCTCTCATCACGCGTAGTGTTTTAAATATCCTTTCCCCGTTAACTGTTGTTAATCGTTAAACGTAGCATAGCAACTATTGATACATGGAGTGGCGGAGATTCCTATTACAGTATAGTGAAATTGGCAGCTCGGGAAGCTTGCCGGATCTACAGATATTGGGCTATCTTTAGTGCAGCGTATAAGTTTATTATCAGGTAGTGCGTACAAATCCTGCAAATGATTGCGATCCCTACTATAGCATATATAGGCTTTCAAAACATTCGCTCTCATCATTGCAATGCCATGAGAAAAAATTAGTAGCAGATGGCATGACGTCGAGTTATAAATCTCACGCCGAGGTTTAGCCATGAATGCCAACTTGTTAACGGGCTAGAACAACTTAACCCAATACGGAGATTCCTTATTCAGGTCTGTAAGTGGATAGACGAGTAAGTCGGGACACGTAAAGATCAAGCTCTGCCCGCCGCATGTCAAGCACATATAAAGTGCGCGGGTTCGCGAAGGAGATTCAGAATATGATCTTGTTTTCTATTTATTAGAATCCCCGAATAAGACCTTTTTCTTCGAGCCTCTTTCGCGAAATTAAGTGTTGGACGATAGGATGGCTAGCACGCAAAAGGACTCCACGGCTATTGAGACGGCCAAGGAACTCGCCCACGTCCCCTGGTGCGAGGAATACGAGAAGATGATATCGGGCATGCTGTGAGCCTTCTCATATATATGCGCAGTTTCTCACCTCAAATACTTTGCCCATTGTCAACATTTTATGAGCATCAGCGCTAACATGAAGCACAGGTACGATGCGCAGGTGCCGGAATTGGTCAATGCTCGCTTCAAGGCGCGGCGATTCATGAATAAATACAACACACACTTCCCAGACGACGCCACGGCCGAATCCCTTGTTAAAGAAAGGGAAGAGATGCTGAGGGGGATAATGGGCAAGCTCGGCACGGGCTCGTTCATCGAGCCCCCCGTAAATATCGATTATGGGTGCAATATCAAGATCGGGGATACTTTCTATTCGAACTTTAAGTAAGTTTACTTGCTTCGACCCCCTTATTCTTAACCGCCCTGTTTTCCCTACGTGACGAGAACATAGCGTGATCAATGCCCTAACAAGGATTGTCCTTCCCCTTTTACTAGTCTCGTGATATTGGACTGCGGTATTGTTGAGATCGGGAACCGCGTGATGTTTGGACCTTTCGTGTCCATATTCGCGGCTACCCACGAAACAGAGGTGCAGTCGCGCCGCGACAACATCGAGTACGCCAAGCCTGTCGTCATCGGCGACGACTGCTGGATCGGCGGCAATGTGACTATCATGCCCGGTGTTACTATTGGAAAGGGGTGCACCATCGGCGCCGGTAGCGTCGTCACCAGAAACATACCCGATTTCTCTGTCGCTATCGGGTCCCCTGCTAAGGTGGTGAAGAAGGTCACGCCTATTCCTGATTTATGATGATCCTCTATCTATCTACGCTGCTAAATGCCCGCCATGGCTGCGGGGGAATTGTTAGATAGGTAGTTTGTTGTTGGGAAGGGTTGTCGTGGGCATATGGAAAGCGGCTGATGCATATAGACTAGAGACTAGACGACAATTGCATTGAAGCAACCTTCGAGAACGCCGCTACGGAAAACTACTCACGCTTGAACGTTAATCTTGATCCTAGTTGTAGTTGTTTCCTAATAACTAAGCCGCAAATGATTAGCTTGTTCGGTTTATTTCAAGCGGGAGCACATCCTTCAACATTTAGTTCGTGAAGTATAGAATTGTAGTCCACAATGCTTGAATGCATACCACAAAGGTACGTATGTATAAAAGCGTCCATCAATATTACACTATCTATACAGAGGTATTTGTCGTGATTACGATCGAGGTAAGTATACCTCTCAATGCGTCATAGCTCGTGAAGGTGGAAACCATCATTCTAATATACAGTCTGACAATTTCATGTCCAAGTCCTACCTAGACATTGGGCTACGAAATAGTTCTTCATGTCTTTTTGGGGGGGCTTCCTGATTGAATTTGAGCCAGTCCTAAGTCGGGTTGGATCTTGACGAGTCTATCCAAGACGGCTCCATTCTCGAGACAGTAACCTCCCTCGATGTCCAGTTTATACCGGATTCCATTAATAAACACGGGGGCGAACCCTTCTCCGGTCAAGCCTCGGCGTATATTATCAAAGAGGGTGGAAGAAGCTCGACCAGCATCGCGAAAAGGGGCAGTCATGAGGTGGTCAAGCTCATATTCGCGCTCTGCTTTCCTACGTTTTGCGTCTTCCAGCTTCTTCGCCGCCATCTGCTCTCGGGTAAGAACCACAGGACGGTGCTGTATTCGGTTTACCATAACCACATTCTCTGGCTCCACCCGTATGCGCTTCACCGGCAGTGGTATAGGGGCAATGCGGCGAGCGGCTACCTCAAGCAGAACGCGTTGGGATGGGGAGCCTGCACGTTGCAAGGCAGCGTTTGGGAGCAGCTGGATTGATCTTATGATGGACGTAGGCCTCATGGCAAAAACGGTACCCAGAGCTGCAAACACGAAGCTGATGACACCGAAGCCGACTGGCACCCAGGGCGAAATGCCGGGAGGCAGGTTGAAGACATTGAACCAGCTGTTGATGCCAGCGGAGCCAAAGCAGAAGAAGCTCGCACCATAGCTCGATATGAGAAATCCCGTCTGCGGCGCAGCCTCGTAGAGCATTGTCGGCTTCGATTTCATCGCGAGACGCTGAGCATAGCCGACATGGAGAGTCTTGACCGTATCGGCAAGCGGGCTGGTAGCAGGCTTCTTGCCGGTAGGTGACAGCGTCTTTGTCTTGTTGCAAAGAGCGCGACAGAATGAAAAAGATCTCCGCTGTCGAGACAATTGCGTGGCGGGGCGCGGCAGGCTTGTCGTGGATCGGGGATAATACTCTAGAGAGCTTCTTGATCTGAGGGTGCTCCGTACAAGGAATACGAAGGGGTGAGTGAACCCCCGGCACTGGGGCATTGGAGACGTCATTGGATCCCACGAAGCTGAATGTGCATGGTAGGTGTGGCGGAGTGAGATAGCGAGTGAGAAAAGAGCGACGTTATTTGGGAACTTCAAAGAGCCCTGCTATACTAAATATCGTGGGTATGGCTCGATTTAGTGAGATTTTTCTTGCGTGAAGTACTACAAAGATCCCTGCTCTGCGACAGCAGCTTACCCGGTAGATACATAGGTACCTTATAGTTAGTGAAACGTGAGAGCTTCCTGGCGAATCAGAGCGTAGGCCGCTAGTTATTGAAAGCTCCGATTGGGCTCCGTTATAGATATCTGCCCGCGCCGGACTCCCCAACAAGCTGGGAGCCGGAGATAAGCAGGGACCGCCAAAAAAGTACAAGCTCCGAAATATTGTCGCCATAGTAATCCTCAACCCAATCCGAACGGAGGGAATCGGTGCGAAAACAGCTCAATTGAGCTTTGTCATTACTTTCCCACCGCCAACAATGGCATCTTTCGTGACGGCGACACGCCTTTCCGCCAGGCTGGCGAGCCGACGGGTTGTTCAAGATGCCACTTCGAGAGGTTCGCATTCCACCCTGCCCTGTTCCTATGCGCATATTGATTCCCATGATTCCCATGCTTACATGTCTCTTGCTTTCTACAGGCTTTCGCACCTCCGCCGCGTCGCTCGCCGCCCAGAACTTCACTATGCCTGCTCTGTCCCCGACCATGACAGAAGGCAACATCGCGACGTGGAAAGTCAAAGAGGGCGACTCGTTCTCCGCCGGCGATGTCCTACTTGAGATAGAGACCGACAAGGCCTCGATGGACGTCGAGGCTCAGGATGATGGTATCCTCATGAAGATCATGCAGGGTGATGCCAGCAAAGGCGTCCAAGTTGGCACCAGGATAGGAGTCATTGCTGAGCCTGGCGATGACATCAGCCAACTGGAGATTCCGGCTGATGAGAAGCCTGCACAAGACGCCAAGAAGGAGACGCCCGCCGAGAAAGAGGAACCCAAGCAAGCCGCCTCGTCTGAGCAGACTGGGACACAGAGGCAGCCGAGGAAGTCGGGAGAAAAGGCACCGCCTCAAAAATACCCCCTATATCCGTCGGTCGCACACCTGATCAAGGAGAATGGATTGGACGAGTCGGTAATCAGCGAGATGACGCCCACGGGGCCTGCCGGGCGATTACTGAAAGGTGATGTGTTGGCCTACCTAGGGACTGTGTCTCCCAGTCGACCCGAGGAGATCATGAAGCGCTTCAACCACAACGCTCACCTTGACCTCTCCAACATTAAGATCGCTGCCCCTAAGGTGGCCCCGAAGAAGGCAGGGAAAGCTGCCACCGAGGTCCCAATCGTCGAGGAACGGCTGGTTTCGTTGCCTGTGTCACTGGCGGCTGTCATCGAGGTGCAAACGAAGGTAGAGAACACGCTGGGTACTTTTATACCCTTGTCTACCTTCCTTGAACGTGCGGCCGCGGTCGCCAATGATGCCCTACCATTGCCGTCCAACTACAAGCCCACCACCGATGAGTTATTCAACCAGGTCTTGGGCCTCGACAAGGTTGGCCCTAAGGCTTCGCGCGGCCAGTATCTGCCCCAGATTGCAGCCCTTTCTCCTTCGACTTTTACCGGTGTTGCCCCGAAGCCAAAGGCCAAGGTAGACATCATCGACTTTCTCGCGAGCTCCACCACAAAATCCATTCCCAAATCAAGAAAGATCCCGACTCAACCTGGTGTCTCTACTGGCACCAACTTCTTCAGCCTCACAGTTCCCAAGGACGAAGAAAAGCGAGCTAAGGTATTCCTGCAGAGGATGAAGACTGTGCTAGAATCCAAGCCGGGCAACCTGGTCCTATAAAATGGCTAGAGAGAAGGGGCCAATCCTGTAACTATAAATTTTGTAATGCCTGTATGCGAATGCGCCAATAGACTTATGATGCTTACAACAGCTCAGGGATTTGATCGATCCACTACATTGTCGGCCAAGCGCCTGACTAAACAGTGCCAAGTCTAACGCGTAAAATCACAGCAGACTCTCATACAAAGAGTGATGATGAATATCCATTTCTTGAGTGCTTATCGCAAAACGCATTTCTCGAGCATAGGTGCTTCTTGTCATGAGTAGATTGAATGAGGATCACCGCATGGTCATACTTTTCTTCATACATTTGTAGAATTGAGGGCGGGGACTTATGTTATCTATACATTCATTATCGGGGTGTAAATGACAGTGTCATTGTTATAAGACGATGTCGTGATTGTGAAGCTTGCAAGCATAAATACATATTACTACCTACATACATACTTGAGAATGGGTTCCATTTGAAGCAACTTCAATTGCTAATGTCAGTTGGTTGATGATATACTATCCCCTAGACGTGCGAAGGGATTCCGCGGCGGGACCTTTGGTTGAAGCCAGGCTTCTTCGATCCATTCGCCGTCCTGTGCATCTTCCGCCCAATGGCCTTGATTGTGATGTTGACTCGATGGTTTCCAGGATATAAAGCGTGATAAGGTAGGCTCACCAGCAAACAGTGGATCCACTCTCTCGTAGCTATGTTCCCCCTTCCTCCGAATACTGTATCGTGAATTATTGATCATCCATCCTTGCATCTCTACCACTAGTTCCCTGGGGAGGTGAGGAGGCCCATGTTTGTGCTCAATAAATGGCCAGACATGAGCCTTGACAAAATCCCGCATGATTGTTAGGTCTATCGCTGGGTTCAGGATCCTAGATAGGGAGCTGTCCGGGTTAGGAGCACCGTCCCAAGAGCCGGTAATGCGAAGAAACCGTAGATTATCCAGACCGCCATTATCATACATGCGTCCTAGAGCCCGCACCCAGTTGCTCTTCGCCTGGTCTTCCGCCTCCTTTCCTTTTAGGCCAATCACCGCAAGAGCCGGGAGCTCTAGATGCCGTAGAAACCAAAATGTCCCAGCCGTCAACACATCCGCGAAGAACGTGGTGGCAGCATAATCGGAAGGTGGGCCCGTTGGCTGCAAGAATGTGTTTCCGTGAGGCCAGACCACGATCCGATTGTGTTTGAAGAACACTTCCCGGGCTTGTGCGTAAAACGCCTTATTCACGAGAAATAGCGCCCCCGGGGGCTTCCAGGATCTATTCTTCAATCTCCCTCTCAGGGGCACCTTGTACCCGGCTATCGGATTCCACTGGGCTTCACGAATTGGGGCTACAAGAGAAATTAAACGTTAGGAATTTACCCACTCGTGGCAAAGACTCTCAACTCATTCTTTGAGATTACGCACTCAGCAAATCTGTACACTCCAAAATATTTAAACTGATTTCGGCTGGTAGAAGCCGAAACGGGCTGAATGGAACATCGCCACTCCGTTGATGCATATGATCCTGATAATCTCATGCGGGGAAGATTGGCATCTGGTATCAAGAGGACGGGAGGGATCGGCTTTAGTTTTATACAAATTTGGTCAAGTGTTATGTTATGATATAGCTGAATAGTTGGTTGATTATATGCTGTGAGCTACATTGTAGTTATTTGCTCTATAGCCAAGGGGCGTGACGGGATGTGGTGGATCGGGACGAGACTGACTGTTGGGCAATATTGGGCACTCGGTACCGAGTACTTATACATATTCTGCCGGCCCTGACCGCCATCTCCGCGTATCCTCCAGGCCTCCGTTTTATTATGGGCGTGTATTAACGGAAACGGAACCGACAAATGCCCGGAACATGCTGCTCCCGTTCCGAACGATACCGCCTCTGCCTAGGCCACCCCCCCTTTCCCTCTTCCTAGAATGCCCTAGGCCCACTAGCTGATCCTTTGAAGGCGCGGTATCAGTGATCCTGGCCCGGACTCTTTGGTGGCAAGGCAGAGACTGTTGGCACAGAAGTCGGAACAGAGATCGGAACATGGGAAGTGAAAATGAAAGACGTCATCAGAACTTCAGGAGGCTTTAACTATCACCTCTAGACTATCTCATTCACGGAACCACCGCAATATTGCATTGCATAAATGCACCGCTATCACATAAGTGAACTTCGGCAACATCCGCGAGGATACCATAGCCGGAAACGATTGCCTTGGTCTAACACCCCATTTCCCGTGCCTGGGCCAATTTGGTACCGCCGCTACAGTGAAAGTCGTGATACGCCGATGAATATTTCCCAGTGCGAGATATCTTCCCAAATTACTCCCGTGGCGTTTATAACGGCCCAGCCTCGCGTTGTAAGGGTCTTGATTTCGGCAGTCACTTACCGCTCAACTGTCCAAGCGTGTCAAGCCCCAGGGGTTTGGAAGAGGTTTTTTGTTTTTAAAACTTTCTTTTTTTTATTGAGAGAGGGACTTTCGAGGGCAGTACTCTGCGCAAATGAAACTTTTGAATAATATATATTTATGCTGGTTTTCTACTAACTGAAGAACAAATACCTTATCCTTCATTTTCTCATATTGCACCCTTTAGTATAGTCATCTACTATGTGGTTTGAATAATCCTATGTTCTCGGCTTGATACTAGATAGATTGTGAGTATATAACGTAGTCTTAAATCTCGGCTGTAGTGGCCAATAACTACCCGTCTACCAAAGTTTTCACTTGGATTTATTGGTTTCCTCCAGCCATCTTCATCTACTATGAGAAGGCGAGGCCCGAACTATACAATAATATAGGGATCCACCGTCGCAGACAAGGATTTCCAAAATGTCCGAGGAGATGGCAATTTCAATTGCCGCGCTTCGTACTGTTCTGGACTAACGTTATCGGTGGCATGAGGCGTGAAAATGCACTGTCGCGCCGACTAACAATTCTCTGATGGGTCACAGTGTAACTGTGTGAAACAGTAGTGAAATATTTGCTTGACTATCGTACTTTGAAACCAGCCACGCAGAGTGGAGATACTTGAGTATGTAGTAGAAATTGTAGAAATACAAATGTGATCAAATACACCATAGCTAGCTATCTCCCCCTATTTTATAACGAATACCCTTGTACCTGCTAAGAAATGAGTCCCGGGCACTTTACTTACTGACATATCTATTAGATATCTCATACTGAAACCTAATATATTCAAGGCGTCTATGTATTAGAAACCCCTAGGATACTAGATGTGTCGCTGTCACTTTTATCGTACTACTTGGCGTTGGAACTTTTCTTTTGTGGTGTTATAGATCTTCGCGTGAGTAAAGTTTCCAACAAACATACTCGGTAACAATCAACATGTTGTGTGTAGTAATGTAACCGCATCGTGAATGAGCTCCATGGCCATATGAGACGTTTGATCATAAACTGTGTTTCGTAATAGGAAAGTCCAAGCGTGGAACGTGGAATCTTCCGTCTGCTGCCCAAGTATATATGCCCTGTAAGGAGAGATTCGTAGGGCTTGTGGCTCAGACCTTTTGCTTGATTGGTTGTGTATTTTACATACTGCATGATATCTATGAATGGCCCTTATTTTTGTAATAATGTGCGATCTACATGGTTAACCTATTGGATAAGTATAATTCCTCATTGTATGGTACACGTTGTGTCACTGCATATGCATAGGAACGTCTTGTTTCCAAACTCGATACTCAAATGCTTAGTATTAGATAGAAGAGTAGAAACATCTTGACAGCAACACTTGCAGGTGTGATGACGCTGGTGGAAATGATATATCGAACCTTGTTTGGGAATGAACCTGTCACCAACCCCTGCTGTGAGACTAGAAGGTAGTATCGGACGATATTAAGTTACTGTATAGTCTATCACGCGGAGACTTGCTAAGAGCAACCGGTGAAATCGATACCCAACTACGCATCCAATAACGTCTTATCTTCTTCCCAATCCTCCCACGTTGGATTATCGAAGCCGTTGGGGCGCGTTGCACGAACGTGGCCAATTCTCAAGCCATCAACACCAAGCGCTTCTCTTGGCCATCTGACAATACCGTCAAATCCGGAGCTATAGGCGCTCTGCATCACGTTATCGGCAAAGAGCCTTGGGTGTAATCTGCGAATCTAGAATACTGAGAGTTAGTAATCGCCATTTGAAGCGTCATTTGTGAAAGTTCTAGAAGTGTTTAAACACTATCTTGTCCCCTGAGAGAAATATTGTGCTCTGAGGGCTACTGAAATTAAAATTCTGAGAATTCTTACGCTGCGGAGCGCACGCTTCCCAACCTCATCAACCGAGTCACTATGCCGCAACTCGAAGAACTGAGGGTCATGAAGTCGTCTGAGTTCATCTTGGACTTCCATCGGATATGAACCAAGCGAGAGAAGAAAGAGGTTATACTGAGAAAGGCTGCAGTGACAGATCCAAGAACCGCCCTGTATTGCACGCCGATAGATACCTGCCAAAGCTACAACGGTGCCCAAGCTGCCCGTCCCATAGTCGGACATGGGAAAGGGCGGTACCACCGGCTCACTTAGACCCATGAAGCTGCCTTGCTCCCATGCTACGCCCGTTACGCAATCCGCGATTTGTTGCCAGCCCGCCCGACCAGACCATTCAGCTCCGGGAACGCCCGATCCTCCGAAGCAGTCCTCCGCTACATAGATAATCCCACGGCCGCGCTGGGATGCCTTGAGGGCAAGGACTTCGGGCGAGTATCCTAGTCGTGCGATTACTCCAGGACGGTAGCCGTCGATAATAACATCGGCGGTTACGAGAAGTGCTTCAAAGATAGCGCGATCGGCGGGGTCTTTTAGATGAAGCGACGTTGTATGTTTCCCAGCATTGACATCAAGTTGGAAGAATGGCACGTCGGGGATCTGAGGCGAGGTGACCTTCAGCACTGAAGCGCCGTGTGCAGCGAGTGACCTACCAATCGTCGGGCCAGCGATCACGCGACACAGTTCAATAACACGTATGCCACGAAGGCACTGATATCGTTCCGACCTGTTCTCGTGTCCTTTAAAGGGGATTGGCGGTGTAGATTCCTCGAGCGGTCGAATTGTAAAAGGGGGCAACGAATTCAATATGCGACCATGGGGGGTTTCTCTGTATTGTTTTAGTGTAAGTGCAGCGACCCCGGCTTGTCGGAAGCGCTGATTTCGCAATTCCAGCTCTGCAGTAGAGAACTGCTTAACAGAACTCTCAATTGTCTTGATACATTGGCCGTAGTCAGTGAGACCTGGAAGGAACGGCGGCAAGCCGATCATACTAAGAGTCGTACTGGCGTCTAGCGACCCATGAATATGGTAAAATACACCTGGATTCCGCGTTTCATACAGCCCTGCAGATAACCGACGGTATAGGATAGACTGAGCATCATGAAGGTCGGTATCTACCCATATCCATTAATATACGGCATTGAGGGCGAAGGATGGACACCAACCAGGCAACCTGTCCCTGATCTTTGAGTTGGATTTGTCAAGACCGTCGAGAGTCGTGATGTAGGCTGACATCAAGAAACAAGTCACTTGCTCAAGATTGACTACAATCTCCCTGCGACACTCCTTACGTTGGAGATCTGCAATAGCAGCTACGGCGCAACCCTCGAGCGCCTTAAGTGCTGCACAGGCTTCCTGCTGGCGCAAAGGACAGGGGAAACAGACCGAGTCCCCAGTAGTAGAGCGCCCATCAAACACTACGTCTTTAGAGTACCGGAAGAACTCGGCTGGTAGCTCCGACTGAGAAGCTTGGAGCAAGATTTTTAAAGCACGATTGGCATTGTTGCTTACTGAATAGCAAGCCTCCCGGGGTGCAACGGGTAAAGTTGGTGGCTGTTGATTAATAGTCATGTCGATTCGAGATATGACGACTTTTGCTTGGAGATGTGCTTTAGTAGTATTGAAGATCAGGGCCTAGAAATACACTGCGTCGCTGCCATTAAAACCCAGCGACCACACAACGCCACTGAATCCCACAAACATTTTGCCAGCAGGGCCAGTCAGCATTCGGGAAATCGTGATGCGAGCGTGGCCACTCAGACTGTTGTAACTCGGAAGTTATGATTTGTTTTCGGTCCGTCAGCTGATCGGTGATACATTTTTTGCCACAACTAGACTTGTGCTTGGCCAGAGGCCTAATTATACGAAGCTAAGTTAGTACGAGCTCCCATTTGATCAATCTCCAGACATGCAGTATAGCTCTCAGAACCGAGGTAAAGGAGATCTTCAAAAAGTCTCGGCATTATTAGTATGTCAGCTTGCGTAGTGCAGTCGGCAACGTAGCATAATATAACCTACCAACCCGTAAGTGACCCATATCATATGCCGAACTAATCACGTGGCCAAAGGCGACAAGATTATACCCTGTCTTTCCCGAAGTGGAAATCGATAAAGCACAAGATCTATACAAATCATCAACAATATAAAACCTGATACGCCACAGTTCTGAAATCAAAAATCTCCCCGTTGTTAGTTGACCAGACCAAAAATAAGGGGGGAGCATCAAAGGACCACACTAGTAAAAAACTACGAGACATTCTAAGGTATAAAATTACATCAAGGTGATATATCGTCAGGTTAGGACGATGATACCTCTAGCATCGAACCGCAGGATATTCATTCAGTTGACAAACCGGTCCTTCGGACTTTGGGGAGCTACTAGCCGGGTGCATTATCCGGGGCGACACGGAACCCGTCGGCACTGAATGCCTTGCAAAAAATTAACAGATGACTGAATTTGTGTATCATGGCACAGCAGTGTAACTTATAGTTCTCCGTACGCAGAACCGATTGATGCACCTAGCCTGAGTGAGTCGGGAAGCATCTCGATAGATAAGGCAAATGGGTTAGGTACGAAAGATACTTGATAATTGTTGACCAATGACCTAAGAAGATTTAATTTAGTGGTTATGTAAAGCAATCCTCTAGTATAAGTGATAGGTGGTAATGATAATGGTGGATGACAGACCGCCAAAAGAAGGAGACAAGGAGCCGCCAAAGGTGGATAGTTCTCATTTATTTTTGTGACATGTCTGCTGGGCTCGAAATATGGCAGACCTGAGAGAGAATCTAGGTACCGAGATACATAGATACGATTCATATTTACTTAAATCTATGGATTCAAAAAATAAGCCTCATCAAGCCAGAGACGGTAGGGCCTATCGTACAGGGTACATGCTGGAAGTATCCACAGCTGTATAAACAGTGCAAGAGAAACGTCTCGTCGGAGTGAACACTATCTATCGACATCTTCCACAGGACTAATAACTTCTTTTCTAATTTGCCTCTTTTGTGCCAAGTTCAATACTTGGACAGGTAGGTGTTATTCTGGAAATATAGATGCAGACGTTGATTCCATACAATGATAAATAAAGGGACTCAACTTTCAACCGGTGAGGTGTATTAGCCAATCGGACTCTGATGCGTACGTACTCCTTCATTGTCTAGTCATCCCTTCATTCTGCATCTCAGGTAGACAGCCAGCCAGCCAACTTTAGATAAGCACCAAATGAATCATGTCAGCTGCTTTCCACAGTGCTACCTATCTGAGCGAATATGTGAGCAATCATCTTTCTGCTACCGCGTAGCTCGGCGGGACAACCCAGTCCTGTAGGACTTGTACAGTACTGGTACTACTAGTACTGCATGCCTGTGGCTATGGGTATCTGTGTGTATTGCTCTCCCAATGGTTCTTTTTTGACAAGAAATTGTGCGTCGAGTTTGTGGTAGTCGCATACGAGTACAGATGTCAACATGTGCCTCCACTATGCTGCCCGATCCCTTACCGCATACCTTGCTACCTTGCTTTGCCATCCACCCATTTCTCATCTCGCCAGTTATACTCTAGCAAGCGAGCTTGTGGTGGTGTTGTGTCATGTTCTGCGGTATCCTTAGTTCACTGTTGTTCTCTACTGTGCTGTGCTGTGTTGTGCTATGGCGTGCCTGTTAGTAGACAGGCCGACCCACATACTTCGACTTTATTTACTTACGTGGACAGGTATACACGTAGTCGGCAGGATTTGACTTGACAACTAGTTGAGGATGTAGGCTGCGCCTTTGCTGCTGCCTTTCTTTTCGCTCGCTCGATGCGTGTCCAGCGCCACCATCCCGCCATCCCGGCCTAAACGGCAGTTCCAGTTGACTGATCCGCAACTGTATTGCCCAATCATGACTAATTCCAACTAATAGCCCTGTATTATCATCATCTAATAAATTCCTCTCGTCACATCGGTCATGATGGACAGTTAAACGCGATCAAGACCGGGGTTCCCTTGACATCATCATTGCCTGCCCAGAAATTTGCTTGATACCTTACTCTCCTAGTCTCGCTCTTGGCTTGAACCTGTCGTGCGCACTTCCTTTTCTCTGTCATCTTTCTCCTTTCTATGTGAGTGGCCTATCTCAGGAATCCCTCCTATCTAATTTTCTCGGAAGCCCAGACGGGGCGAAGGACGCTTTACGTTCTTACTACTAAGCTTTCGGTGTGCCTCCAGTGGTAGGGCGCCTCATTCTAGCTCATATTCAAAAAGTCATCGTATTTGTCTATCGTTCAAGATACTCCCATAGCTTGTCTACTTGAGAAGCCAGCTGCCGATACTACATGCAGGTCGGTAACTGTATTGGACCGAGACGATTACTTGTCATTCCAAGCAAATAGAGCTCCCCGTGGGATCTCTTGAGCCTTGCACCCCATCTGCGTCCCGATAGGGCTGAAAGGCCCCTATTGTCCGCATCCGAGACCGATCACTTAGCAGGCCCGTGACCTCGGCGCCGCCTCCCGAATCCTCAGTCATTGACACTGTCTACCTTGAGCTCTGTTACTTCGTAACTTCTGATCGGATGGCGAATGTGACCTGACTTGTAACCACTATGACACGACCCAAGGTTGATCCGGACAAAAGGCAACGCACTGCTCAGGCCTGCGATTCATGTAAGCGTAGGAAACAGAAGGTTAGTGAAGGTTTTTCGGTTCTTCTACTTTGCACTAGGTTCAAAATACAACAATCTGGGCGCAAATTCAGCTGTTCCTCCCCTCACACCTTATGCCTTTCACCCAAGACCAAATTCATTCAATACTGTTATGCCGAGTGGGGTAGTGAGTTACATATATACTCACTTGAATTCGAGTCTTGCTCATGGCTCGTGTAGTATTTGGGAAATAACGCAGAATATAACTCAACTCTTTCTGGCTCACTTGACTGGCCAAATCTAGTTGAGCGAGTGGTCAGTGACATTCAATTGTACACGGCGAGTGTCGTTCCATTGAACCGTGATACATTTTCTCCTTCAATAAGGTCACTAATAGAAACTCCATAACAGTGCAACGGCGTGAAGCCGTGTAATACATGTACTAAACGACATCTTGATTGTCAATATACATCTAGCTCAGATCACTCCGGCTCGCAAGACAGTCCACCTTCTAAACGCCGTCATGTCGACGACCAGTCACATATACCGAAACCTCCTAATGACACTAGACAGGCTACAACAAGACACAACCCATCAATAATGCCCTGGAACCAATGTGTCGGACCAGGGGAACTAGAGGCCGTGCTGGTCAAAACTGAACACAAAGAAATCGGAATAGGCCGTCAACTTCTAGGGGAAACAGATATTGATTTTGATAGCCGTTCTAAGCTCAGTAATGCCAGTGTGGCTGCTGATGAGACCGAGGTATACCCTCAGAACAGGATGCTTCAGGACTCTACTGGAAGACTTCGTAAGTCAAGATCGTTGCGACTCGTCTCCCAATAGAACTCTCGCGCCAGATAACTTTCGTACTTCATGATAACCATTAGGTCTAATCAACAATTCATATCCCGGACTGCGGTTTTTTTTTTGTAGTAATAATAGGAGCTGACATATTCTACAGTTTACATTGGCGACTCAGCTACTCTTTCGTATTTACAATGGATCCGTATGATCGTTGAAAACATATCAGGACCCTCCGACTTCACGATGGATCCTCGCAGGCACATGATCATGGAGAACACAATTTCGCTACCCCAAGAATTGAGACCGACCGGCATCTTGCCTGATCAGCGAACCGCAAATATCCTCATAATGTCTTTCTTTACCAATGTATGTTGCTGTTGATCATATGTTGAATACATTACTTATGATGATAGACCGCAGGGTTCATCGAAGTCTTCAACAAGCACTCATTTTTAGCTTCGGTGGACGAGTGCTATAAAGACCCGCTGGCCGTTACTCCGTCTCTCCTATGTCTGCTATATTTGGTTTTCGCCATTGGTCTAGTCATGGCTGCCCCTTCTCCTGGGAGTGATGAGGCCGCGGTAATCGACAAGCTCCGCTCTGAGAGGTCTAATCGTGCAGAGTTGTTCTTCCGCAGTGCTAAAAGTCTCGCAGACCCTGTGTCTGGTTTCGAAGACGCCGACTTCTGGTCCATACAAGCTCTCCTCTTGATGTCACTTTACATGCTATCAATCTCCAAAAGGAACGCGTCTTACGCTTATTATGGTAAGAACTCTTGTCACTCCATTTTTCAATGCCACGACACCTATGTGTCCTTTCTAGTAGCTATATCTAACACTGCTGGTCAGGAATGGCAGTGCGCTCTGCTTTTGCTCTGGGACTTCACAGAGAAGAGAGTATGGAGGTATTCCAACCCGAGGAGCGCATGGTACGGAGAAACCTGTGGAGAACTTTATTTATTCTTGATCGATTCCTATCGGCGTGTCTAGGCCGACCGACTGCCATTCCCGAGGAAGATTGCTCTAATATGGCGTTTGAAACCTCAACAACCCCAATAAGCTCTCCTACGAGCACGAGCCCTGGATCAACACATCTAGTAGCCCTCGAGGCTGCGGTCAAGACGTGTCAGGTTATAGGGATGACCCTCAAGCGCGTTTATTCGAAGAGGAAGATCTCGACAGCAGTGGGCCAGGAATGCGCAACTCACCTGGATGCCTGGAGTAAAGAGTTGCCTCCATCTCTTCACTGGAGAAAGCTTACAAACGGCCCGGACGACTTTGCTCAGGGTATTGCAATCTTGCATATCAATCTCCTTCATTGCCATTCTGTTATGCTATTGACGAGACCATATTTCCTTTGCTTGCTCAATAAAAGCGCGGTGGGTTTGGTCGGTAGCAGTTCTAAGCCGTCACGTCTTAGTCAAAGAACAGAGAGCTTCGCTCAGACTTGCGTGGAAGCATCGCAGCATACTTTAGTCCTTACACAGGCTGTCTTGGATGCCAAGTATCTGCCACAATGCAACCCTTTTGTCATGTGGGTAGCCCTATGATACTTCCGTTACAGCAACTGATAGAGAGCAGACACTGCGTCTTTGCGGCCGCACTCATCGTATTGAGCAATGAGTTCGCATCATTATACCATAACCCCGACGCCCGGCAATCCATTAATAGCGCAATATCGATTCTAAGATTCTGCGCCCAAAATGACAAGCAGGCAGAGCGAGTGTTGTACATCGTAGAAAGTTTCGACAAGGCGAATGAACAACGAACACCGACATCAAAAAGACTCTATCTGCCTGGTCGAAAAACGCCGACATTAGCTACACTCTCTCAGAACAGCAGCCTTGATCCAGTTCGCCACTTCTTCCGCTCAAGGAATCGCGCGGCTATTTCAATTAATACGACGTCAACAGCAAATAATAAAGAGACTGTCGTACCCGCTACAGCACCGCCACCGATATCGTCGATACCTATGATTCCATCTAGTATGCAGCAACCGAGTCCGGATGGAAATCTGTCCATAAGCAGCGGAGTGACAAATACTGCTGGCATATCGCAGGGTGTGGACGATATGGAATTTGATCTGGACAGCATCTGGAATGGTTGGAGGGAAGGCTCCAATATTCCAGCCGCTGTACATCACACGAACACTTTTGGACCGTTCAATCTTGACAACCCCCAAGTCCATCCGGTCGGCCCCAATGTCATGTATCATCGTTCGGATTTCGGATGACTCGTACGCGTTATGTTAATCTTTTGTAGTCAGCATTTTCAGAATTTTATCTTTTGTTATATATTTTCGTTGGGGCGAGACGTGTTTACGGCTATCTACGGAGTCTATGTCATGATGTGAAGCTAACGAAATCTACACGTTAATTTAATGGTCACAGATCCAAGGCTCTCGCATTCGAATCCAAATTGTATGTTAGGGAATGTCCAACACCTCTCTTTTTCTTTAGATGAGGGAGTCGGTGAATTAAGTCTGTTCGATAACGCCGGTGTTATTCTGTAACGACACCTACATATATAATCCAGTAAAACAAGTATGTTTCATGGCACACCCTCTGCCCCAGGAACGTCGTTCCACGCTAGCCACCCCATCTCTTCGCGATTACTTGCGAGATGGGAATAAAGGCTATGGCCCCATGATTCCTGGTCATTTGCAAAACCTTGATATGAATCGCCAAAAGAAAACAAATCCAAATGCTGCTCATAATCCTGGTCCATTGTCAAATCGTCGTACATGCATCTGCTCAGGGGGACCTGGGGAATGTCGTCAGATTCATCGGTACCCAGAAATGAAGGAGTCAAATCTGTCCACGGATCCCTCCCCTCGCTTCCGCTGAAGCTCTGGATTGAGTTCGAGCTGGATATTTCGGATTGACTAATCGGTGTTCTAACTTCTAGAGATATGCGTTCTTCGGCTGCAGTAGTGTCGAAAGCCTCCTGTCCATCTGAGAAGTCACGGAGTTGTGAAATGGGATGCAGCATAGTTCCAATCTTGGCTAATTTACCCGCCCACAAAGGATTCGCTTGCATGGTCCGAACCTGCAGCTCGCGGTGTTTTGCGACAGATCTCATGAGCTCTGGAAGAGGTTGGCGCATTGGGTCGCGAGACATCCCCTCGGATAGGTGTACAAACGCTTTCTTCGCAAAACCCCACTGCGGAACTCGGAGTCAGTTACCACCATCTAAAGCGTATCAAATCAAGGTTTCAGGAGCTTCCAAACACTGTCTTGACCCAAAAGGGAAATCTCGTGCTCTGAAAGTCACCAAAACAAGAAGAAAATGGTTCCGAGAATTGCTTACTGCCACCTCACTCATGGGGCCCCACGGGCTGGTAGACAAGCGCACCAGTATAGTACTCATTGTATGCCATTGAATAAGACCGTATAGATACCAGTGCCATTGCGAAGTTGCTGATTGCTCTGCCAATCGGAAAATATGCTCAAGACTGGCTATAGCAAGGGCAAAAGCCTTCCGAGGTTCGTCTCCCCCGTTAGGTGATTTGAAATTATTCGCCATGTGAATAATGTGATCGAATCTGGTTAATTCTATTGCGACAGTAGTCTGTATTAGGAGGTGAAATTGGTTCTCTGTGGGCTTTATATATTGTTCCAGTTCTTTTGCCATACTTTTCCTTATTTCAACAAGCGATTTGAGTTGATGGATCATAGTGGGTTTGTTCGCGAAGGGCTCAATAGCAATCGACGACCTAAATCCACGTGCAAAATGCCATATCTTACACCGCAAGAGACATAAAGTTAAGTCAGTGTATCCATCCTTTGATTCCGGCAAGGCGGTCATATCGGGTGTGATATCGGCGTCGTTTAGATTCGATGGTGGCTTGGTATCGAACAAACTCTCTGTTATCCCTACATTGAACACCTGGCAGTCACCGACCCTAGCATCAAGGAAACATAAATGATACCATACTCGTCGCCTGATTTCAGTATCGAATGGGGAGACGTTAGGGAATTGGGATCCGTCCCGGTGTAATCCCATTCCGAACGCTATTCGTGTAAGCAGCCCAGCTAGCGTCCAGCTGGCTCGCTGTCCATCATCTTGGTTAACTATCCCCAGATATATAATAAACGCTTGGACAGTGCTGATGTCGGTCGTGTTAAGGACTCCAGCTAGGGAGAGTGCTTGTTCTATTAACAAATAAGTGTCAGTGATTGGAATCCGCGGTACATCATATCAGAAGCATCGAGAGCCCCAGATAAGAAAAGTTGAACGGGACTGTATAGGACTGACCTGTACCAAGTCTTAGTCTGGCAAGGAGGGTTTTTCTATCTTCGCCGAAGTTCTCTCGTGCCTGGTACTATGGTTAGGCCCAGTGGGCTAAACTTTATTTGCGTGGTACCTCACCTCATCCTCCTGGAGCGAAGTGACAGCAGCAAGAGAGACAGCAAACATCAACGCCTCCATCCCCCGAGTCATCGAGCTAAACTTGCCTATTCCGCCATCGGCACAGTTAGCATTTCCTCGAGAAATTATAAATACTTGTTTAGAATGGGAATCGGGAAACACGTTTCCAAACCCTTGATTTACCTCTGGCCTCTTTAATTATCCGCCCCATCGTTGGGACATGCAAGACTTTAATGAATGGGTCAACATTTTCCACAAATATCTCCCAGATGTAAGGAACTTGCGAAGGCAACGGCCGCAGATTCTCATGAATTTGATTCGCGGAGCCCCCCCAGAAGAAAGGTACCCCCCGGATGGAGGGCTTAAGGATCCTCTTTTCGAGCGGCTCCGATTCAATGTCATTATCTTCGACGGCTTGACGAATATGTTTTACCTTGAACACAATTAGCACACCAATTGCTCCGAAGCCGTCATGATCATTAGCCTGCCTCATCGCAAATGACACCCCATAGCCAATTGCCAATATATATGCTTTCATTGGCATGGACTACCAGTGTACCAAGCTCATGAGTGACACGAGCCAGGTCTGCCGCCTCGGAATGCTTGCCTCTAAGTTCACTTTGCGATTCGCCGACTGATAAGTTCCTATTCCGAGCACCTTTGCCCGAGGGAACTTCGTTCTCATGGTTTCCCCCTTGGAGCTCTGGGCCCAATTCCGCGACCAAGCCCTCGAGCCTACGAAGCCGGCCTAGAAGGGCATCTTGCTTCTCCTTTCTAGAAGCGAAGGATGGAAGGTCATGCCTTCTAGTTGGCGTGCGACCAGAAACCGGAAAACCACAGTCAAGGTCGCCCTTCTGGCAGTTGGAACATGGATATTTTCGATCACAGCGAATTTTCCGCCGTCTGCAGGGGAAGCAACTCCAAGGACTTACAGGCAGCTTTGCGGGGTCAGCTTCGTCAATATGGGCTCGAAAATTAGGGCTCGCCATTGGTTCAGGCCTGGCAATCAAAGGCTTCAATTCAGAGTGGTACAATGTAAGTTACTGTTCCTCTGTCAATCGATTTGACCGGAAAATTACACTGGCAAACGATCATCTTGGATTGAAGGTTCTCGGACTATGGTCTACCTTCTTTAGGCTTAGTCGAGTCTTGGTCCGAATGGTCCGAATGCCGTATCGCCGGGGATCCGGCTTCCAGTCTCTTTGTCTTGGCAGTTGTTACGGGTCGGATATGATGGTCCGAACCCGGATCACAGCAACAGCAGACCAAGAACAGCATCATGAATAATAATGATTATACAATCAGTCAATGTTGATATGTAATGAGCGTTGTTGTTCCGAAGTTTGAAGAATTAACCTAGATATATAAAAGGGTGTCTCAGTTGAGACCCCATTAACATCATCAGCACGCAACATATACTTTTCAGCAACTACTTACCGAAAATTAAAGTCACAGTATGTCGAAATTGCAGCCTCTAGTTGTATATTCATCTGGCCCCGCGCCGAATCCCTGGAAGGTGGCGTTTGTGCTTGAGGAGCTTGGTCTTCCTTGGAAGTTCGAGCCAATCCAAATGCCCGACTTGAAAAAGGAGCCATATACAAACCTGAACCCGAACGGTCGTGTACCCACTCTGGTCGATCCAAATAAGGATCAAATGACTGTCTGGGAGGTAAGTCGTTGCCTTTGGTCCCTGATAACAGCCTACACAAAAGCCCAATGCTAACTGGCCCATGCTAAAGTCCGGAGCCATCGTCGACTATCTTATCGAGGAATACGACAAGGACGCCAAGCTTCATTACACCACACCAAAGGAAAAGAGCAACGCACGTAGCTGGCAGTACTTCCAAGTTAGCGGACAAGGGCCGTATTTTGGGCAGCTGGGTTGGTTTACAAACCACCACTCTGAGAAGCTGCCTTCAGCTATTGAGAGGTACACGAACGAGGTCAAGCGAGTCATCGGAGTGATCGATGGGCATTTAGCTAAGACTGGCACTGACTACTTGGTTGGTGACAAAGTTTCGTACGCTGACTTGATGTTCATCCCCTATTTCAAGTCTGTTGGGAAAGGTCCGCTCACACTCATGGCGAAGGACGTGGATACTTCTCAGTGGGTTCATTATACGGCCTGGATGAAGCGTCTTCACGAGAGGCCCGCTGTTGCGAAGATAGCTAAGATTTATGATGATATTTGGGTGAAGATTTTGGCTGAACAGCATTAATTGGAAGATCAGATTAGGGGTTGAGTTAGGGACAAAGCTCCTAGTATACAGAGTACATGGACGACCTCTTCATCCCTATTATAGTTCTAAATAGTGCCATTCGTTTCCTAGCTACCTACACATATATAGAGGTTGACAAATCGGACTATGCGTCTGAGCTTGCGGGAATCAATACGTTAACGAACTATTATGTTGGCTAAAATTGATCTCAGAAATTGGAAAGGCCATAATTAAATTTCAATTGTTTATGTGAGTTGACGGCGATGTTTCTCGTAGAGTTCGTTAAGAACATTAGCTAAGGTTTAGCCTGCCTTCTGCATGCCCCTAAAGAGCGCAGTCTTAATGTTCAAGATTGCAGAATGCGGTAATCTTACTTAACAGCCAACTATGCAATATGTGTCTTTCAAATAACGCTCTTTTAACGCGAAAATGTTTACACTGATCTTACATTGATAATTCTCCTTTATTTTAGGGACAGGAAACTTAAAAAACTATGATAAGATGTGTTCCTGACGAGTTCCGTTACTATGAGCTTTATCAGTGCACCTGTAATATGGCAGAACTACTTATCAGAGTACCAGTGCTTGTGATGCATAGACCTCATAAGGAAGGCTATCATGTAAGTAAGTGCATATTTAATCATTGAAGAGAAGTATTCAATGTCGACAACTTGCCTAAGGCTCCGATGCGGTGGTAGCGGCGCTCTATGTAAGAATAATAATGTATCAAGTGCTAGACAGATGCCAAGCACCCGGTAAAAACGTATCGCTTCTGTATGACGCAAATATCTCAAGTGAAAGAGAGATCGGAATTTACCGAACGCCGACTGCTGTTCCTGCATACTTTACCGCCTAGTATGTTGGGCGTTGAATTTTGAAATTGTATTTGGGATGACGTGAGAAGCTTTCAATAAGTATTCTAGGATTATTGCTAATGATCCCAACGACTAAACACATAAATAGCGCCATGTTGGCTCGAATGAGTATTCCGTTTGCATGTCTAGAAAATGTTCGTAGGCTGCGACACACTCAATGTTAATCTGAAGCCCACAGCTTTCGCAGTGCACGACTTATTCCAGAACAAGGTCTTATCGTGATATCCAAAGTACAAATATTGTTCGGAACCCGAGGGGATTCTCTATCATGTCTGTTCGCACTGGGTTGGAGGTAATCTGTGAGACCTGATCGATGTAAAGAATTCTGTCGATAACCTTTGTATTTGCAAGATTTCTGGTAGGTGAAGGCCAGGGAAAAGCACATTTCTGAATATAAGTGCAAGAAGCATAGCGTATCACGAATAAGAAGTAATCTGATAGGTGTCGTATACTTCGCACGTTTTGAGTGCAGTCGCTTATGAGGCCGAGCACGTCGGATACGGTAAGTTATTCGGAGAGTCTATTCGCCTAATTTAGATCTCCTCTCAGGATAACGAATCACAGCAGGAAATATGTTTTCGATGGATGTTTAGAATTGAGTTCTTTGTTTGTCGCTGCCCAATATGCGCCGTTGATGATAATAGTCTATAAATAATACGGGCTAAAGTCAGAGATTGGGATAACGAATTGGAGTACGCAGCAAACTAGAGCAGAATGAAATAAATGAGGTGTTACGTCAGTATACAACCTATAAATCGCGTTACATACATTTTAGCCTAGACCCTGTTGATTTTTGCTCTACTGTTTGCTATATATTAAGAAACCAAGCCGTACCCTCAAATCAGAAAAGTTGCCAGTAACAGGGGTATCCAAATATAAGCTACGCCAAGACCAAGTATATGATCTGATATCCTAGAAGCAGCGCCCTGAACCAACACTGGTGTTCCGGTTGTTGGCGTATCGTCAATGCTGCAGATATTCTGGCAGCCCTCTCCGTCCCTTTTCGCCTTTGACAGCGACGGACTTGTACCATCGGTAGTTTTCGCATTGCCGGTTGAATTGTAGACCATCTCGATCCATTGGATTTGGAGATAAGCTTCACTGCCCGTGGTCATATTCCCCGACCACTCACCGCCATCCGACCAACAATTAAAAATGACCTGACTGGGATCGCGAGGAACTTGGAAAGCGATCGACGCAACCTCTTTGCCATCGATATACCAAGTCGTGTTCTTTGGGGTCCAGTCCATTCGGTGAACAGACCATTGTGTCCAGTCCGCCTGTACCGGAGTGGTCGCGTTCCGAGTGGCTGCCGGAATATCATAACCCTCCCCTTTCGTACTGTACGACGGTTGATTCGTATATTGGACCTTGTCCTTAGGGTCCATGGTTCGAATTTCTAGATCCGACTCTTGAACGGAGGCAATTTGCGATGAATCACCAGAATCTCTGTAGGTGAACATGGCCGTCACTGCGCCGGGTGCACCGACCGTTCTGGCGTACATTCGCACCGAGAGGAAGTGGTAAGCTTTTGAAATCGATTCGAATTCTGCCGCCGATTGGTATTGCTCATATCTTAAAGTTCTCATCGTCATGAAGGTGTCAGTTGTGGGATTGTCGTCTGTATTCTTTTCGATATAAATGTTATTGGGGGAATTGACTAGAAGCACCGGCACGTCCCCTGAATCCACCGAGTCGCTGTTATTCCATCGCTGGATACCCCAGACCTTGGTCCAGTTATCGTCAAGGAAGTATTCACTCGTTTCATCAGCATCGCTACTGTCATATGGATCTTCGATGGGACGAGGGACATTGGCATATTGTGTAAGTGCTCGGAAGTCGAAGAAGTTGTGTGTTGTAAAGTAGTTCGCGCTAGTATCGTTGGTCACATAGCAGTCGCATTGTCGGTCGCTAACTTCTTCCAAACAGGCGACTCGACCCAGAACTTGAAGAACAACAAAAAGCAGCGATTGCAGGAATCGGCTAGCCATCTCGACTTGAAATGCCCAATTACCTAGCCCTCTACGGCCTTGTTCGTCTTGTTATTCGTAAGGAGCCTTGGGGACATACGATGTAGATCAGGGGCTGGTTTAAAGCTGACGGATTTCAGACACCGATTCTGCAGGTAGCCAGCTTACTTCTCTTATGACAGCTTGTATCAAGTATGAATTTTGACGGAATAAAATGAAAGAGCGGAATGGAGCAGGGGTGTAGGTAAGACAAAGAAGGATAGCCAGTCAATTTATAAAATATTCAATACATAATTCATAATGCATATGAGCAGCAATTTCTGTTTGGCATACACAGCAGGACCCAAATGTTACCCTTTACAGGTTTGGGGAATAGAGGAACAGCCTATGGCAAGAGGGCTGTGCGATTTGTGGCCTTTTGCCAACAGCGGACATGGTTGGTCCTAGAAAACATAGCTGAATAGATTAAGCTTGACGTTGGCCAATATGTACGGGAGGGAACCTTTCCTTGAAGCGTCAAGTTGGACACGATGCTCAATGGCTGTCGGGGGCAGGGCTAGATTAATACAGCCTATGTATGCGGTTTAACCGACGTGTAGCAGTAGTTTCCCATTGGACAAGACTGGGATTATATAAAGTCTCGACCTTTAAAGAAATGCTGATCTCCAGCCACAAGGTTGCAATTGAACGCTTTAGCCTGCCTCTGACAAATGCATATTGCAGGCAACGTATGACATGCATACAACAGTCTGTGTTGGCATTGAAAAGATGAGTTGGGGAAGCCCAACTATCAGCAAGGACGGTGGATTTGGGGAGAAGTCTAGCGACGCATCACTTGAGGACTCCAAAAACGGCAGGCACCAGTTATCTCAGACCACTGCGATCTTGCGATAGGTCCTTCGTCGTGGTTGTGAGTGAGTGGAGGATGAAGAAGAAGGGAGCAACCCCTGAAACGGCTGAAACCGACGAAGGCGTGCCTGATCGAATGTCTAGACCTTAAAGGGAAGAAAATCAGGGGCCAACGGTACGACCCGAACTGGGGTCTCTGGATCGACCATCTGAATTAAATTCACCAGATATCGTTCATGTATGAAATGGTGATCATGGATCTGAGACTGGGTTCTGAACTTTCAAGAAGCCGTTGGACCCGAGAGAACGGTAGACTGGTAGACTCGCTTCCATTGATTTCTTGTCAAATCCTGATTGATAACATGATGATGTTGTTGCATGCTATCTTAGAAGCTCGAAATTAATATTCGCTTTCCGGTCTAGACCAAGATGTGCTGCAACGTCGCCAACTTGCAACTTACCTATTAATAGGAGAGACACTGAAAAGCGCACTGACTGAGGTTACCTTGAGCAGGTTAAGTAATGGTGCTCTACAGCAAGTTGCAGTGCTACTTAGTGTTGACTTAGCACCTCCGTTGATTGGACCGAAGATCATCCGATGCCGATAACCGACAATCGATTAAGTGAATGCAAACATGCTCCCGGGCGATAAGGCCAAGCCCCGGTCATTTCCAGCGAAGGAACAAGTCTAGTTAGTTACCGGATTACTGGATTACTGGCTGACTGGATACAATCAGCGGCGCAAAGGGACCTTCACGATCGCCTCATCCTCTCTCCACCTCACCCTCTGGCTAGCCTGGGTGTGTCTCAGAACTTCCCGCACGACGGCTGCCCCTTAATCACATAAGTTGCATTGATTGAGCACGTTGCCGCTCTCTTCCAGCATGTGTTTCTTCGACCATTCTTCCTCGCCCATATAGACCTTCATATTAATGTGCCTCTAGCTATTGCACGACAATGACCGCGCAGCCAGCCACTCCCGAGGCTGAAGGGTCCAGCCCGGCTACTAGCCGCGACAGCCCTGACAAGAGCCCTCAAGAAAGCGCCATGGACGCGCAACGCGATACTCGCGATGATGCCGCGCAATCCTCGCCTTCTACCTCTGGCGACGAGCCTGCGCAGACACTCCCTGCCGCCGAGTCTGACGGCCCCGGTGATTCTAGCCGGGAGACAACTTCAGCGTCCCCCAGTGCCACCGGAGAGCCAGCCGCCGATAAATCTGACGCCCCGCCCCTCCCCGATGAACCCCTTCCTGCCGCACAAGACGATGGTTGGGACTGTCATTGGGATCAGGCGCACCAAGCCTGGTTCTTCCACAACCGCATCACCAACGAGTCGACCTGGGATAATCCCCGAGTGCCCACGCAACCCCAAGCATCAAAGGAAACCAATACTCAGCTTCAAACGCCGCCCGCCACAGCCGTCCCTCCGATGAACGAACGACTACCGGCCGGTGGCTACAACCCTGCCATTCATGGTGACTATGATCCGAATGCCTGGTATGCTAAGAACAGCCACGAGGACGATCAGTCAGAAGTTGCTGTGATGGATACCGCCACTGCATACGCTACTATCGGCTCTTTCAACCGTTTCACCGGCCGATGGCAAGGCGACGACCAGAATCCGGACCGCCACACCGACGAGGCCAAGTCGCGCCGTCAGATGAACGCCTTTTTTGATGTCGATGCCGCAGCAAACGCACATGACGGGCGCAGTTTGAAAGCCGAGCGCTCTGGCAAAAAGCCTTCCAAATCCGAGCTCAAGCACTTCAAAGAGAAGCGTCGGGCGAAGAAGGAGGAGAAGCGCCGAGCCTGGCTCCGCGACTAAACTATGGATCAATTTCACTATTCTGTTCATGGAATCGGAGTTTTACGGCTTGTACTTGTCACCCGACACTAGGTTACTAGCATTGCATGAGAAAGGCGTTGGTGGTTGTTTCACACATACGGATCGACACATGCCGACTGTTGCATCTGGAAAGCATTGGAGGACTGTCATCTGCCACAAGTTCTAGGAATTGGGGTTGGACTTTGCATTTTGCGTACGTGGCTAGTTGGTTGTACGATATGGATATAACCTCGCGGTTGCTATCCGATTTGCGTGAAAGCGCAAGCCTGAATTGCTTATACAGCCTACGCCTTATTGATATTATACCCACACTTGTACTTAACACTAACTTTCAATCAACGAATCACCCTTTTAACTCACTTCCATTTAGATTTCTCTTGTAATTATCGTGCAGCATATCTTCCGCATATTAGCGAATGCTACACTCCCTGCGGTTTTGACACCTGCTTATCTTTGGCTATTTATTACCTATTATTGAACCCTGCAGGGTTGCTCATACGTTAACACAACATCAGGCAATCAAAAGAAGTACTGTCGTGTGCTCTACGATTAGAATTCGCCGGTCCTTTTTCCTATTTGCTCTTTCTATATAGTACAGCAGCTATAGAGTGGTAATGACCCCCACGGGGTGCCGCCTTCGCCTTCCCTGTCATCAACTTCACCGGTCTTCAATGGTCAATTCCGGAATGCTACTCTGCTTGGAAGCCGGCTTGGCTTTAATCGGCTAAAGACCCTTTTTCACTCGTCATTCTCGTCGTCATCCTCTTCTTCGTCATCTGAATCCAGCTCCATGTTTAGATGCACACTCTCATCATCGCTACTATCGTTTTCGCCAGCCACGGCCCTCTCTGCCGGTCCAGGTGTGGTGGTAGCGGGAGTGGCATTGCCTGAGGCGGTAGTACCGGAGCGGCCTGGGATCTCAAGCTCAGTGGCCGGTATGGACGCGTCGATCTCGACCCTTTTGGAGAAGCTGATTTCTGCAGCCGGATCTTCATTTTTCCGCTTTAGGGAGCTCGTCGATGTGGAGGAAGGTTCCACGACAGTTATTTCTGTCCGGGACTCGACCCTCGTCTCCGACGAGCGCGCGAGGAAGGGCGTCTGCATTGGCTCTACGCTGCGCATGGGGATGGGACTGGATGCCTTGAGCTGGCCTGTTGGCGCCGGAGGAGCTGCGAATGCGCTCGAGAACTGGGCGCCAAACCCCTGGTCAAACGAAAACCCGTTGGGTTTAGACTGTGTTTGAGCCTCTTCGTCTTCCTCGATAGCCATTGCATCATCTGTTCCCAGGAGTTCACCAGATGGCCCGGTAGCCATCGGCCGGAAGTTGAAGCGCAGCACCTCTACACTTTCGTCTTGTGGGAATTGCTGGGTGAGGTATGGCAAGATTACTTGCGGCGTGCGTCCGCTCCTGTCCCGGGCTGGATGGAGGATGCTTGCTACCTGTGCATCTCTGTTGCGACTAAGGATCGCTGACCTGAGCATCTGAGACCGTAACGAGGATGGAATGTGTTGTTGTGACAAGTGACTGAAAAGTGTAGTCAATAATGCCTCGGCTGCGCTGAGGTGCTCGACGCTGAGTGAAACTGACATCGTGTCGTCCTGCGATCTGCTAGGGAGGAATGCGTCGGCGTTTTGAGAGATGGTTTTAGACTTCTGTCCATTTTGCAGCGTAGAGGAGCTTTGCAGCTTAGGCTTGGGTAAATAGCCAGCTGCTCCTAGCACATCGCGACAGCAACACTTCATGAGGAGGCCAAGGCTTTCGACGGTGAACTTAGGCAGTGTCGGACCACACAAATGTAGTATGTCTTTTACCAACATGAATATGGTTGTTCGCGCTTGGGGTAGTCGATACACAGACTTGAAAACTCGCAGAATCTGATCCAGGGTCTCTTGAGCTATCGGGAGGTAGTTTTCTCCCAGTCTCTGAACCATTGCAAGATGCATTCTCATTGCTGCGACTTGAATGTCTGGAAACAGTGTCCAGAACTCATCTCTTTCTTCCTTGCTGATAGCAGGATTGGTCCCTAAATCAATTTTCTCCTTACCAGGTGACGGCAGTCTGATTGAAGATATCCTGGAAGTAATATCGACTAACGCGGTGATTGGGACGGTCACGGCTACTCGAGTACGACAGTGTAGATATTCACTGATGAAGTCGAGCAAGCCAATAATCCGCTCGCCTCCAGCCTGTACACCGACCCAGCGAGGAAGTTGATCTGAGTCTCCACCACCACCCTGGGGTTCTATATCAATGTTGACTGGTTGTGGTTTATAGCCAATCATTGACTCCCAGGTTTCCTGAACAGTTCGGAAAACTTGATCAGCTGTCGAATGCAGGGCCTTGACTAGTTCCTCAATGTGCTTCGTCCACTCCGTTGAATCTCCGCCTTTCGCCGCTGTCATGTGAAGTCGAATCGCTAAACGTCGACTGCTCACCTGTAGCGTAGTCGGAACTAAGACATTATCCGAAATAGTCGGGACCAAATAAGGCCGTGCTTCGGTCTTGAGTTTCCCGGCAAATTCTCTAAGGGTAGTTGGGTAGAGTGGAATCAGGGTGGACATTGCCTCGAAGATGGCCTCAACGAGACCAAAAGGGGCTTTCCCCACCTTGCTAGAGGCTGGGGGCTTCAGTATCTGCAAACAAGCTTTTGCAAATCCAGATAGATTGGGCGTTACAATCTCTCGTATTAGGGTTGGGTATTCATGCATCAATGTAAAGATCTTGGTGATGGACACAACACATAATTCTTTAGTGACGGTAGGATCCTTCTTCTGTTTAAGGTCAGTTTCTCGCTTTTAGAAGACACAATAGTTTTTAAGTCGCACCTGTATAATAGAGATCAATCCTCGCACCCAGGGTTCAGAGGTGCGGAGACATTCCCAGCCCCCATTCTCGACAACTGCTTTTACTAAAGCGGCCCCAACAAAACGACCTTGGCTCGTTCTTCCATTCAGAAGCGTGTTTATCTGGGTTTTCAAGCTGTGGACAAGTATAGTGGCCTCCGGAGAGCCTTCCGAAGTCTTGGGCTCTGATGGCCGCGAGAGGATTTCCCGGCAACGCGCAACATCCTTGAGGAGGACTGGTAACAGAGATGGTAAACGCTCAGATTTAGTTGATGTCAATCTTCGGCAGATGCTCCGGAGCTCGGGTGGTAATGAAACAAGAGCCATTGAGGAACGTAGCAAGGACCAGCAAAGTTCTCTTGAAATCCAAAACGAGTTAAAAAATCGGTGAATCCTCTCACCACTAGTCGTCCGCTCTGAACTTTCCAACGAAATCTCTTATCAACCGGAAAATGTGTATGTTGGGGATGCGGGTATGAGTTCAGCAAATTGAAGAGTGTCTAGAACAGATAAAAGAAGTCTCACAGCACGAGGCTTCTTATGGCGATCACACTAAGAATGTGAGGAAATCCATGTATAAGATATTATGGCACCTATGCTTATGTAGGTAGCAATATGAAGCTATACTTGGATCATCAGATTCGAGCTTGAATTTTCCAAGCTAGGTTTTGTTCCCTATAATCTACTCTATGTAGCTACTATAGATTATGTAGATAAGCTGTAATTGTTAGGTACCTAGCTAGCGCGCCACACTTAGCCACAAGCTGGAAACCAGTTTTGCACCTACCCAAATTAGGTAAGTAAGTACCTACCTGTCTGAAGACGATGACATCGCACGCGCGGCGGAACCCCCTGATTTGTCTCTGTAAGTAGGTCGGTAACTCACTGCAACTCCATGCTAGTTGCAGGGATTCGTGTGTACGAGCACCCACAGCAACACGTACACGACACTAAAGTCCTAGTTCCAATTTATCGATCCAACAATTTGGACATCACGACCTTGCTTCATTCACCCCCTTCCGCCCTCATCCTCCTACCACCTCCTGACTCTCCATGCTCGAGATGGTTTCGCAAGTTCCTATCGACCAATAGCGCGATAGTCTCGAACCGGGAGGATATATCCAGCTAGACAACCAGTTGCTAGGATGAGTGTATGTTGCGTTTTCCATCGTTGTGACAGGGGAATCTCTGGTAGCTGCTAACGTGGTCTTGCCCTAGAACCCGATCAAGGCAGCCCAGTACCTGAACAAATTGGAGGATGCGCGGTGCGAAGGACGATGGGATGAAGTACTGGAACTAGTGCGCAAGGTGCGCAAGCATGCCAACGATCGAACCTGTACGGCCTTCCAGCCCCTGCTATACACTCGTTCGTTCTTGAGAAAGCAAGATAGGCTGACAAGGCGATACCCGTGGCCCCTTCAGGTCTCACCGCCGCAGCAGAAACAGAATATGCCGTCGTGAAGGCTTCTCAGACGCAGACAACTAATTCGCAGCCGACGACTCCCCTTTCCACTGCCGACCTGGACATTGCCCGCTTGTTGCCCAAATTGCTGGAGGCTATCGATACTGAACAGACATACCCCCAAGATCGGTTCCAAGCTCAAGTGTGTCTGGGATGGATGCATTGGACGGTTGGCGAGTATGATCACGTTTCGGCCAGGTTGCCCACTGATCAAGAACAAGAGCTTCTTCCACTGAACCAACCCGATGGTGTGTCTGAATGGACACGCGTCTGTGCGCTCAAGGCTACATACCTCAAGGCCCACTGTCTTTCTCGGGACAATAGGACCATAGAGGCGCTCGATGTCTTCCAGGGCGCTTTAGCATCTTTATCACATGTTTGGAGTGGCCAGAAAGGTCGCACACAGCTGCAATTCTGGGCTGAACTCCTCCTGACTGAATATTGTATGCTGCAAGCCCAGGCCCTCGAAAGGGGGGAGAAAAGTCTCGAGGATGATGCTGCTCTAGCTCCCTTCCGCTCATGGGCCAAATACTGGGAAGTCACCAAGACGCAAGGGGCTCCTCTTGTGGGTGGCCACGGTTTCCGTGATGCAGTGCCGAGGCGAAGGGTCTGGAACGAGTACTATACAGCCATTTCAAACATTCTCCAGCAGGACTTGCCGTTCCCCACAAGTTACCTTGGTAATGTTGCTAATGAGTCCTCCGCTCGCAATCAGCTCCAAATAGAATTGAAAAAGGTTGAGACTGCGTATGAGGCTCTTCTCCTGAGCGAGACCACCTTTCCCCGAGCCGATGAAGAGAGAGAAGAAGTTGAGAATTTCGTAGCTGCCGTCATGAACAACTGGAGCGTTTCAGTCGGCCGCGATTGGCATGAGCAAGATCTTGGATCTGGTGGTAAAGAAGGCCTCAGTCGCGGTGTACTGGACATCTTATACCGTGCGGCAACCAAGACTTTTCACTCAACCGCTATTCTACGATACCTCTTTACTGTCCACCTTGCCGTCGCTGAGTTTGATCTTGCTTTTCACGCGTTCGATTCGTACATGGAAATCGTGAAGAAGGGGAAAGCACGCGTTGATAAGACCGGTCATCTTGAGCCAAGCCTGGATGATGATGCAACAGTGCTAGAAACTATCTCCCAAGCGATAATTGCTCTATGCAAGTACGGATCTCGGGACGCAGCCGAAACAGCTCGTGATTTGAGTGTTGAATTGGAAGAAATGCTACAAAAATCGCGCCCACCGTTGTCCAATACGGGAGGTAGCATTCCTACAGTGGATGAGGAGAACGGGAATGGTGTTATTCTTCATCCCAGGGTGCCGGCTCGCGTCTATGCTCTATCATGGCAAGCCATAGGCTTATCACAAGCCCACTGGTCTAGGGCCACTTTCGACGCATCTGTGAGGATTGATCTACAGACAAAAGCTATTCGAAGTCTCCAGAAATCACTATCACCAGAAATTGGCAATCCTACAGACATCAGGTCATTGTTCACTCTGAGTCTCTTGCTGGCGGAGCAAAGGGAACTGACTGCAGCTATTGACATTGTGAAGGCTGCATTACTGTCTAATAAAAAACCTGCCGAACCGACACTCGAGACCGGCCCATATTGGCGCGAGCGATCTCTCATCCCTCTGTGGCATCTTCTGGCACTACTGCTCAGCGCCAGGCAAGACTACGCGATGGCAGCACGAACGTGCGAGGCGGCATTTGAACAGTTCAACGACCCTGAAGTGCTATTTGGAAGTCAAACTTTGCAGGGTTCATTTCGAAGCGAACACCTTAACGAGGCTGAAGCTCGAAACGATAGAATAACTCCCCGCGGCCTTGTCGACGAGATGGATGACTTAGAAAAGGAAGGCATCATTCAGGTGAAAATGACACAACTTACACTTCTAGAGCTATTAGAAGGGCCGGAAGTCGCAGTCAATGCAAGTCAGGAGCTTCTTGTTTTGTATACCCGGCTGTTTGGGCCGATACAATTAAAAACCCTCACAACATCGAAGTCACCCTTAGAAGTTCCAAAGAGCTCAGCCGGTACTCTTCGCAGTATCAGAGGGAGTATTTTTGGCAGCAAGTCAGACAAAAACACCGCCCAAGCGAAGAGGAGAAGTGTTCTAGGCAGTGATAAATCCACCGTTCCGTCAGAAAGGCCACAGACTGCCCAAGCTGCTGTGAGCCCTACTACTGTGGCACCGACCATAGAGGTAACCAAGGAGAATGGTGGAGCCAGCGATTCGTCGCAGTCTGCAAGAACTGGAAGCGTTCGTGGACGACGTAGCCAGTCGTTGCGCAGAAACAGCTTAAAGAAACGAGATGGTAGCGCCCATCAACAGCGTGCACAAAGCAGTAGTGGCGTGCCACGAGAACCCGCCGTTGCGGATAGTGAATCTCCTCTTACGTCAAATAGCGCGACAGCGACCGATCATCAATTGGGATGGAGCAGTAGAAATAGCAGTACCAGCCCGCAATCGTTTTCAAAAGGTCGAAGTCTATTGTCAGCTAAGGGATCAATAAATGGATCCGATCTGCAGGTTTTGGACTCCCTGTCTTCTCCTTACCCTTTACCAGTTATAAAGTTTTCCGACGTTCAGATCGAACGGCGGCGCCGAACGGTGCTGGTAAAGGTGTGGTTAATGATCGCCTCGTTCTATAGGCGCTCCAAGATGTATGGAGACGCTAGAGATGCGATCCGCGAGGCCACAAAATTAGTGGATAGCCTACAAGTTGATATATCCAAGGATATCAGTGGGTCTGTGAGTCCAAGGAACCCTGGTTGGGGTGGCAAAGCATGTCTGGAGGAACTTGTAGCTGATGTACAAGCTGAGGTGAGACTTGCAAATTTATGGGTATTGAGCGCTCAACTGACAACGACATAGATGGGTCTCCTCGCTATCGATGAAGGTACACCATACATCTCCAGAGCTCACTTCGAAGAAGCTTTGATGCATTATCCTGATCACCCATCTGCCATAGTTGGATTATCCAACATCCTACTCGATATATACAGCCAAGTACTTCTTCCTCCTCCAGCAATCCCCAGCATAACTGGGGAATTATCTCTAGGGGAAACCTCCACGAAGACCAAGAAAACAAATTCAGGGAACGCTAAGACTTCTTATTTTCCACCGGCCACCCCTCTAGGACTTGGAGGTGGTGCCAGTCAGGACATTGTTACATCTAATACCGAGAGAACAGTTCTTCCTACCCAACAAGCATCAGGACTCACAAACACAGACGGACTCCCTGCGCCCTACAAGGCAGACTCTCTACCGCTCATTGATCGTCTGGCTGCACGGGACCGAGCGTATGGGCTCTTGTCTGGCTTGACTAAACTTGGACAAGGATGGAACTACTCAGATGCGTGGTTCGCTCTAGCTAGGGCACATGAGGAGAGTGGACAAATAGACAAAGCTAAAGAAGCATTATGGTGGTGTGTCGAGCTTGAAGAAGGGACGGGCGTTCGCGACTGGCACGTTGTCGGCGCCAATGGGTACACGCTCTAGATCGACACGCGTCATAGCAAGATCAACGTTGAAAGTCATATTTGCTACGATCCAATCTCACTCAACTGACGTCACTAACACAAATCGCTACCCATCCATTCTTCCAACCCCAAACATACGACATGGCGACAGATAAGATAAGCTTAGCAGGAGTATTGCGTGCAGACCTAACGGTGATACCCTATCATATGGATTTGATTCATTGCTCGTATTAGAATACACAATACACATAATTAATGTAGAGACCCAGTTCTTTGACCCGCGAAGTCTTACAGTTACAGTCCTTCAAACAATGTAAGCTCAAGCCTTTGTGTTAGAAACTTAGCCTGGGTGATTTCACGATAATCAGCCAGAATCGGCTGGCTTGATGGTTTACGCTATAGACATCACATGCTGACCCGGAGGCTCGGGAAACTAAAACGAGGACGCCCATATATTAGTAAGAGGTAAGGGATGCCTAGCACGTTCCGATAAAATAATTAAGTTTACGCTACATGTCTGTTCCCAGAATCGAAATCACACGACCCGACTCTCTGTTGCCTGTCCGCCCAAACCGAGCTTGGATTTAACGCCTAAGCATAGCAACAGCTTATCTCCATTTCCCATCATTGTTATGGCCGTTTCCATTGGCTACCGCCTCTGTGGTATGCATCACGGGTGAGGCGAACCTTGCAACATCTAAGTTCGTACCCGAACCGTCTCCTGAACAAGGATACCCACGAATACCTCGAAACTCAAAAGCAGAGTCTGGAACAATGATGCTCACTTGACGTGTGCGTCCCCTACCCCGATAATATCAAAGACCTCGATCGGATACCGCGGGAAGCTCAATTACCAGCTCAGGCTATGCAATTGGTTGGAGTGAGCCACGTCCTCGGTCCTGGTTTTCTCTAGTGTAGTTGTCAACCACAATGACGGTACAATGAACTATCAAGTTTGGCGTGTGACTTCGAATCCCCTCTTTCACGATGAAGTGCAGTGCTTTTACTTCTCTTTTCCCAACCCTTGGAATGCGTAGCGGTCCGCAACCTTAGCTTCCCCGCCCGCAAATTAGTGAATACCAATTCATCGTCATGACAGCAATCATTCATCTCAGTTGATGATAGATATCTCCGCATCATACGCTACGCCTTGAACCGATGTGAGCTTTAAGCTTAGAGACCGGCAAATCTACCTTCGTTAAGTGGATATTGATGATGTATTTACCTAATCACCACATTGCTTCCACATAGATGAGATAGAGCTGTCGTCAAGTGAACTCAAAATGTGTAACTTGATAGGCCTCGAGCCATAACAGAAGATAGCATTGCGAGGTCACTCATCCCTAGGGGTCTTCGAATATAAATATAACCATTTACCGACCTTAATAATTACCTTTTTCCTTGCATCTGACAGGCCTTCAAACGACCACATTTCGTTAACTCATCAGATTCTCATCCAATTTACACTTTCATCCCACGTGGGACAAATACACCCCGGCCAAAATGCAGCTCACCAAGTCCCTCCTGGCCGCCATGCTGATGATCGGCCCTACCGTTCTCGCAAACCCTGTTGCGGTGCCAGCCAATGTAAGTTATACCTTCCCCTATCTTCCGCCAGTGGAGGAAGGACTGCCCCCACACCAATTCTCCCTGGTTCTCATGCTATATTCATCCTGTACCCGTACATTCGCTAACGGCATAATCGTACCCTCAGGATGGGGTTGCGCTCACTGAGCGTGAAGCGCTTCCGGACACAAACAATGCCGAGGACAATGAGCACGATGACTGGAGATATCGCCACCGTTGGCACCACCACCATTACGGCTATGGCAATGGCTACCATCATTGGAAAGCTCGCGAAGACAGCGACGACAACGCCGATGACGGTGATGATACCGGCGTTGAGCTAGACGCTCGTGACATGGCCCGTGGTGGTCGCGGCCGCGGTGGCGGCGGAGGCGGACGTGGTGGCGGCGGCGGCGGAGGTGGTGGTCGAGGAGGCGGCCGCTATGTTAAACGAGAGGAGTCGGATGACGATTCGGCCGACAATGATCAGGAAATTAAGATGGAGGAGGATCCAAACGATACCAATCAGAAAGCCCAGCTTCAAGACGAAGTTGACGATGATAATCAGAAACAGTCCGACTACGGCTACGGTGGTTACGGCCGAGGCGGTTACGGTCGAGGCGGGTATCGAGGAGGTTATAGGGGTGGTTATGGAGGGTATCGAGGAGGTTACGGCGGGTATCGTGGATACGGATACTAGGGCTACGGCCGTGGCAGACGTGTTTGAAAACGCGACCAGAAGGCTAATTTTTGGTGGCTTATTCTCATGGTGATGTAAGTCGGTATGGATGTATAGGTTCTATTACTTTCAAGTTACGCGGTTAATGAGGCGAAGGTTCACGATAACAGTGCCTGGTATGCAGAAAACTGTAGGATTATTTGGACATTTTTTCATCAATCCTTTGAGCGCTTCAAGTGAACAATTCATTAGCATTGCATTCTCCCGGTTTTGCACTGAGAGGTCCCTCATCATTAGGATATGAATATGGAGGCTCATTCGTACCCCACGACCGCAAGTGTTTCCATAAAGCTTTACGATTGCTTCCAAACGCCTCTATTAGGCATTATGTCGCATTGTTAGCAAGCAGCAGCCAAATGTACGAGGAAAAATAAGTTGAAGAGAGCTCTTTTAGTAGAAGTCCTCCTGGTGGCCTTGGTTCATAGTATGTGCCTTGCTCGTCAAAGAGCGCAAGTACGATGTTACGGATGCCACACGTGATAACGAGCACGATTCGAGAAGTTCCCCTGGAGACTAGATTTCGTCCGGCTTGGCAGATCCTACACTTCTACTCCGTATGCATCATCGGACAAAGGCAATTGGATTCACGAGTAGAGCACCCACCGGTGGGCGGCTATTTTTGGTTGCTCGTCCTGTTCCATCTTTTATTTTTCCTTGGGGTTTTGCTTTCGTTTCACCGGTTGGGGTTCAGGCGCAAGGATGGCGTCAAAACCACACGGAGGACTTTTAAAGGCGCTGCTGGGCAAGTTTTTGCCCCTACCCTCTTTTCTTTTGGTGGCTGCAATATGTGCGGGATTTATGAAGAGCGAGAACGAGATGCAAGGAGGGAGTGGCTAAGACATGCTGGCAACCGCTTATGGTCGCATCATGTACGGCCTTACTCCTAGATCTCGCAAAGGTCGTTCGCATCATCAAGCTCAGTTCCGAGTTCACTCAGGCCTTAACTAAGGGTGAAGGCCTCGGGAACATATTAAAGCTGGGGCTTGAGAAGTGGCGTCTGGACGAGGCTGGAGACGTCAGCTACGATGTGATTGGAACCAGCGGTGCCTCGGACATCTCTCGGATATGCAGCTGGAGGTGCGGGTGAGCGATACCCGACTTCCATTTGCCCCCGGCTTTCTCGCCCCGCCAAGGGCTTGGTTCCATGTTAGGAAACACTTGCATAATGCAGTTTAAGACTGAGGAAACTGACCCGGCATATTGGAATCCATTGTGCTTGGTGTCGCGGAGGACAGCAAGGTCAGGGGTTTCACTGTCGTGAAGAAGATGTAGGTACACGGCTGGCAATGACGTGTTCGATGAAGTGCATAGTAGCGTGACGAGGCAAGTAATGTGTTGATTCCTCCCTTTCATCGAATGTGTCGCACTACATTAATGCAACCACAGAGGCTACTGCATGTGATTGATCTGGACTTATTGACAAGGGAGCAAGTGCTGAAAAGAAGACGCATTTAGATTTATGTTTTGAGGAAATAGGATTCTGCATCATTGAAACGGAACTGCAACAAGGACTAGCCGGCGAGTCGTACAACGAAAATATACATATGAAACATGGAGGGGACATTGTCTATGGTAGTAGTAGTAGTCTCGTATATACTTCCCCTATACGGCAAACAATTACGGTAATAACTAGTCAAATATGATAAGGCTTCGATTCTAGTCCGTAAAAGAAATATGTTCGAGTTTATCCATTACTTGGGCAACTTAAACGTGAAGGGTTCGAGCCCCTTGACTCCTACATCTATTTTATATACTGCCCCGCTGAGCTCTACTGCCTCATCTGAGCCTTCGCCCTTCTCCATAGCCGCAGTAGTCATAAATATCTCGGTGCCGACAAATTGTGTACAGGTGATGTTGTGTGTTGGCAGGTTGATCCGACCAACAAGTTTGCCTTCAGGGGAAATCTTGAGCACACACGATTCGCCGTACACAGCATGCCACAGGTTGCCGTCTGCATCGATGCGGAAACCATCTGGCTCTCCTTGTCCCTCGTGGCGGTAGAAAACGCGCTCGTTGGACAAGCTCCCGTCTTCTGCCGAGTAGTCCCACGCGAACACTGTCCGCTCTGTTGAGTGGGTGAAGTACATAATCTTCTTGTCTGGTGACCACCCAAAGGCGTTGGGGATCGTCACTGGGTGTCGCATAGACTGCGCGACGGGGCCACCGCTGAAGAGATTGACGTGTCCTGTTCTGTGTTAGTCTATGTAGGCATGTATCTCAGCGCCAGATTTCACAAATGCCGTCTTAGTCTCTCTATTTCAAACACGTGAATCGTGGCAACGTAGGTAGCACCATGCCTCTGTTGTCAAGCTCTTGCCGAGCTCTCAGAACCTCCGTGATCATTACAATGAGTGATTCTCTTCTTACCTTCAGGTTGGAGATCCAATCCGATATCGGTCATAGAACCCATCCAGAACCTGCCATGGGGGTCGGCAGCACCATCATTGCTTCGCAGTCTCTCGTTATCGCCTTCGGCAAAGCGGGCGACGTACTCGTATTTACCAGTTTTGCGGTCTAGCACGGCGATGCCGTATTTGACGCCAATGAGGATGCGGTCCCGCGGGTCAATACCCTCGATGTCTGCCGTGACGGTGACGGGTGTGTCCAACTGCACCGTTGTCACCGACGCTGGGCCCTTGTCAAGGTCTACCCAGTGCACGCGTTTCTTCTTAATGTCCACAAATCGCAGGCTATTAGTCTCCGCTTCGTAGTACGGCCCCTCACCAAGAGCGCAGTGCAAGTGAAGGTATGGCTCGGTGATGTGCCACTCCTGTAGCGTGTGTCCAGAGAGAGCTGGCATCGTATTTGCGTTTGCCACCGTTACGTTATGGCTTGGATTCCTTGGTGTCTCCAGTTGGTGATGCCTGCCTGACAAGGGGCTCGTTTGCGCTGTTGGCGTTCACGGTTCACGACAATGAGGGGGTGAAAATGGTGGAACCCCTATTAGCGTGCGATCGTTTTAGTGCAATCACGGGTGCTGTACTAGTCGGCCAGTTCTCACGGCGTTCATACGGTGTTTCCTCACAAATGTAGAAATAAATATGTAACTTCAAATCAAGTTCTTGCAGCGGTTTGGTAGTGGTTCATGACTCGTTTTAAGAGGACAGAGTGTAGCTACGTAGATCGTCTAGACCACCTAGAACGCCCTAATTACCCGGAGATACGGGCCTTGTAACCGTTGAATCTGTGGTTTCTCCGTCGAGGCGCTTCTCGCTTGCAGGTAACGGTAGTTGGTGTCCCGGCGGCTCAAGTCAGAAGGCGATCGCCCGACGGCGACATGCAGAGAGACGGCTGCTATGTAATCCTTTCAGACTCTATACCGCAGGGGCCGAGGTGGTTAGCCGCCGCCAAAAGCCGGCAACATGTAGCTGCTGGGCATCGCATGTCATGATACCACATATACATCTCAAAGCATGCTACAAAATGCTGAACTGTACCTATCCGACATATGCTAGGTTAGGCTTAGCAGTATAGGAACGAGCGTTACATATGTTATTAGCGAGAAGCATATGACGCGCGAGAGTAAAATTCTATCCAGGCCCCTTATTCAGCTTTACTAGAATAAGGTCACTAGAATCAGGTCGGCAAATGATGGGCTCTCGCTGTGGCATCAAGCTGTCAAGTCAAAGAGGCGGGCTGACCGCCCATTCATATCCTCCGATGGAGTATTAATTCGAAATATCGTGAACAGCTATCCGACTAATATGGTAGCCATGTCGTCCAACTTACCCTCACCGCTGTAGAGTCGCGTACAGCCTAGTATATAGAACACATACGATATTATACGGTGACCGCTGTTTGCATGTAGCTGTTGTGTGCGACTTACTCATCGTTCAACGTCGTGGGTACACCCTTGAAGAGTTCATGCGACGCCATTTCATGCACGGTCCTATTCGGCCATGCGGCACACATTGCTGCAATGTCGGTGTAGGATTATCGTTAACCAGCCTTCTATTGTTCTATCTGGCCTGATTTTCGCCGGCAACGGACGCTGGTCTCCGCGGACGAAGTGCACCCATTGCATTGCAGCAACAGCAGCCACCATGCAGCCTCCTCCTCTCAGTGGTTAAGCCCATGTGTAATCGAAAACTTGACGACAATAAGATCTTGCCCTCTAAGTAGAAAAATATTTTAGTAGGGTGGTTCTGCTAACAAGTGTGCCTTTTAGTTTTTTCAAACACGGCCACAACCACATGACCACCGTTCGATGCGGTCGGACTGTCTCACCTGGTTCTCTGGAAATGAAAATCTGGGAAGACCAAAAAATTTGACAAGTCAATTCTCCCAATTCTGCTTCCCCACTTAACCCTCCGCATGACGACTAGCGAGAGGGTCCGAAAAAAGGACATATCGCTTAACATCCGCAATATCTTGAATACAACTATGAAGCTGATACTTTATTGATTTAAGTTCCTAAATATGAAGGGTTTTTTTACCAAAACATTAGAGCTAGGATGTAAAATTATTCGGAGTATGAACGATTTTGATCTCGATCGCAGATTGCAAACGTGTCTATCTGTTAGTTGATAAGTAACATCTCGTCAACTACGCCGACTGGGTTGTGTCCGGATGCTTACCGGGACTGATAACCCTTGTCAAACGGGACCCATTGAGGACTCGAGCCCGGCAAGCTGCTTGCGCTGAGTGCTTGAACCGGCTTGCATTCTTCGGTATACTAGATCTTGGTATCTCTGGAAGCAGAAATTCATGAGTAATAGGACCTTATGGTAGTCTTTGGGTACAACTCAATAAAGTCAAGACGCCTTTTGACCTCGTGCTTTAACGTTTTACCGGTATTAGCAAACGAGGAAACAAGACAACCGTTGGCTATGTTAGACCCAAATCTACACTGTATCATACAGTGTTAGCCAGACCAAAGGATTGATGTTCACCGGTAGCAAGGCAAGCTAGGGGAAGCAACCCGGGACCCCAATCGTGGCCCGGCCGGGCTCAATAAGGTGTTTTTTTTTTCTGGTGACGAAACTGAAGATTTTCTCTCGGCATCACCTGTGGATTAGCGCCTTGCAAAGTCTGTGAAACTAAGATGTACCAATTGATATAATGCGACTATTATAGAAGTTTTTTTTTAATGATTGTCTTTTCGTTCAATGTATGCATAAACAGTGCTGCTTTCTTTTCGTTTGATTACGTTACTAATTTGTAACATGATCCTGTCACCTGTTCCATGCATATGTTCTAGGCGGTTGCTGAGGTGGCTTATACGTAGGACTCGATAAATGACAGCTTGCTTCTGGAAGTTTTACTAAACCCTTCCATACAAGGAACCGTACTAATTAGCAAAGATTCCAATCAAGATTCGAGCAGGGGGCGAAGCGGGTCCAGCAAAAACCATTACACCAGAGTCGTCTCGACAAGCATTAAAATAACCCCAGAAACGTGAGGTAAATAGTAATGATACTTTCAAAGAAGTTGATATGTGATAATTGATCTAGTATAGGAGAACAGTGATCTTCTGATAAGGTGAGGACTTATTTCGTGCACCCTACATGTAAATCCATCTAAGCACTTGCATATTGTAAAGTGTAATGACTAAGTACCTATCTTCTCCTGCTTTATTGTATACTTGTATACTCGTAGATCTCACAATTAAGTTTTCCCTCTTAGTTCTCTTTAGTCATTTGCTAGTCGTCAAAGTGTATTACATCTTTCAGTCGGACCCGCTTCTGCCCAAGGTTTTTCGACCCCTGTTCTCTGGAGTTGCTGCAGTCATTGCTTAGCTGCAGATGCATTCTGCATGCCATACCTTTCAGATTTTATACGCATGTGGTCCCGTTCTGTCCCCCGATCAAGATGCGGAGCCCTCGGCAACAACCAGAACGAATGACTGGGTTTGTGGTATTTACTTAATGCGCACGGGAGCGGTTGTGATGAGAGGTGTGGTATTCCCAACCACCCACTGACAGGGCCTAAACACGCGCTACCTTCACACTAGACGCCGTCTAGCAATGTAGGCGACGACGAGTGTAATGGCTAGTAACTTTATGTTTTACCTGAGTACAGGACTTGTCGGCGTGACTTGAAGTCATACTAGCTAAATATACCCGCGGCGCTAACATGGGGAAAAACTATGGTGTAGCAGTACCATCGGTGATTCACTATTGCCTACCTATTAATATATGGGCACGCAATATGGAACGGGCCGGCAAAGATTGGAGTGTAGAGTGTAGGCACTGTAATGCTAAAACGAAAACTCTTCTGGTTCTTCTGACCATCTCCCCACACGATTACACGCCGGCACCTGCTAGTATCTTCGTATCAAAGCGCCTTTGCGGCTGATCTCTCTGGCCCAATCGACCGAAGCGAGCTCGATGGCAAGGTAGGGGATCGTTGATCATTCATTCCGCGTAGCGAGCCGTGCCTTGCCTAATTGTTCAACGGTGTCATCGTCAGTTTTCGTGGCGCGTGTGATTGTTTGATTGACCGCCCACGCTACGTCAACATGGGTTTGATTAGAACCTAGCCTGGGGCATATCGGGTAACCCACGTGCTGGCACGTCCTATGGTTACGGTGCTATACACAGAAAGGAAACGACCTTATCAGATTTGGAACGCCTTGATAATGACTAGCCTCGGAATGACGCAGATGATTCTTTGCAGCAGCACCATGCAAGATACGTGTATAAGACGGTTGTGATATAACCACGCGCGATGCTCCATTGGGTGATTGTTAAATGGATGGCTCGGACACCCTTGCCGAACTATGCAAGGTATATCCCGGCTGTGTTAAAAAGCAATGTTATGAAAAGCAAATTACCTCGAACCGGAGAAATTCGTAATAAATACAAACGGGAAGCTCAGGGCAGGACTTCAGGGTACAGGGTGCCGCTCGCTGCACGATGCTGTGCCGTAGTTGGAGCGTCAACACGATCAAAGGACGCTGGTTGGCCATTCTCTATCTTCTCATCTCTCTCTCCTTATAATAACGTGAATGTGCACCGGGACCACATGGTCACATCGGTCTTCGCAATGGGTACCTATAGGCAGATCGCGAGGTGCCGTTATTAATTGCATATAGTGTGATCGTCGAATGTGACATAGTGTAGAGTTTATTAGATGCGACATCATAAAACAGCATGGGCGCGCGGATATGATATTGCCTACACGAGACCCAGATGACATGTTCCTTTACATGCCTTTGTCATATCCCGCAATGGTTGGAGACGGCCAACCAGTTCATCGAGACAGGTGGTATGAAACAGAAACTTTTTTCGAGAGGTACGCTGGTTTGTATCACGATCGAATAACATTCGTCGCCTACGCTACACTACTTGCCGCTCAATTGACACTACGCCCGAGGCGGTTTAGGCCGTAGTTCCTTACCCAGATGCCTGGGTTGGAGAAGTCGGGACGGAATCCTTGCGCTTATTATGGATGCTATGGGGGTTAAGCCAGGAGCTGGGCAATTTCGTAATCTCACGCGGGAGTAATAGTAAGTAAGGGTTTGCTAGTCTAGTACTTAGCTTTGAAGTTGCCCTTTTCGAGGTCGCATGGGAGGCCGCAGTTGGTAGGGCCGGGCGGGAGAACACTTTTGGTCGAACACCATTTACACTAATGTAGTCTGAGGAGACTCCAGATAATATTTACACTATATACATGTAGTGCAATGTACGCTGTGTTATGTCTTTGTATACCTACATAAGAGGTAGCAGTGCTCGGCAGGGGGTTACCAGAGATTTGAAAACATGACTGACATGCTCATCACATAGTTATTGAGAACCCGCCCCTCTGCGGCACTTCTGCTGGCTTGGCACGTACAACGCACATAAGTACATATGCAAAGCGTCAATGTCGTGGCCAGTGTGCCCAATTTTGGTAGATGGTGGTGTCCAACGTTACACGCTTATGCAGTTCATTGTTTATGGATATCTGCCAGAAAGACATATATGGGGATAGAGAATTCCTTACTCAGCTCAGACCAGGCTAATATATTCCACCTCGAAGCTCTGACGACTTCCCGCTATCTTTGAGCCCTCACCGTGGCGCTGGGTCTCACACCGAGGACGTTGCTTCATGGTCAAAGCCTGCAGCTTATGTCCTGTGCCACAAGATGGTCAGTATTGTACTGATCAAGGATCAAATACCGTCAGACACACTAGGCCTGACTGCTCGGGTATGAAATGAGTACGTCCGGGCCACTGATTGGTGAAGCCGCCACACCTGTGAACTTGATGATCCAACCCATGGGTCTGTTACGCCCCGCAAAATAGATACGTATGTGTGTGCCAAAGGTCTGGCTGTGTCGGCGATCCTCCTGCGGCCCTGCGTAATACTGACAAGGTAGGCTGCGATGCGACACCGCTTCGGCGGCGTTGGGCTGGAATCAGCTCCCCCCTGCTTGACCACTCGCGTGTTGATTGGTACCTGATGGCTTGATCCGACGTGTCACGCAAAGTCACGCACAGAGATGTACTATAATTGTTAGAATCTGGGGGTTTCTCAAATTGCGTAACTAGACTAGTATGGAAATGAATGATATTCGAGCGGTTCTACCCGCTCTGTCATTATCAAAGCGGTCCAGCACAGTACGCGCCATACAACATTATTAAAGCCCTGTTCAGTAGGTTGGTGCAGTAGTAGTATTGCGTGCAGGACAAGCCGCCCCAAAAGCATGCTTCCCGCTTTCCGCGGTGTGGACGCCAAAAGGGCTTTATTTCGATCGTGACCAGATTTGGGAGAGCGTGCTGCAATCACCACTTGTAGGGGTAAGATAATATCGGTAACAGCACGTGAATTTTCTGTTGTCACGTTCGTTATTTCCTCTTCATTTTTCATTAGTACGGCATAGATAGTGTATATACAACATAGTATACCCCAATATGTTGCTGTACTTAGGCGAGTTGGTCAAAGTGCCCCCAACCTATGATGTTGGCTCAAGGTGGCAGGCAGCCTATACATCGTACATGTTATTATGTATCTCCTGCGTATTGTATGTAGGATGTGCTGGCCGGTATGGGTCCTCTAATCTTAGCTTGTTTAGCTTCTCAGGCTCGTCATTACCGCTGTCGAGGCCGCATTAGTCGACTACCTATGACCCAGAAAAACCCACATGTTTCATCTTCCCGTCCCGAGTCACGATGTTCAGGCCATGACCCGTCATATTAGGTAGACAACTACACTAGGTATCCTATGTCTATGGTGATATGCTCTAGGACATACCGTGCCTGGCTGGTATTGAGATCTGGCTAACCTCGTTGTCTGTTATTGGTGCTCACATGATGAAGCGAGGTCTGGAATAATTCTGACCAGGTTCTCATACACTAGACCGTTTAACCCAACGGTGGGCTCGTGACCAATAGCCCACCAGTGACTCTGCTACTGACGGTGGATGCACAGTTATGCAGTTACATTTCGTATCTCTGCTCGCGTATTGCATCACTAGCCCCCAGGACTCGCCGATCAACTAGAGCTTCTGTAGTAAACAGCTTATGGCCAAATTGATCAGAAAGCACAGGGCCGTGAAAGTATATGCTGGTCTTTGCCTCTTCCGTCAACTCAACCATATCAGATCCATGAGCCCACCTCGAGACATAACTATGCTACAACGCAGTACAATCCAGCCTCATCTGCCCCCCCGTATGTCACGCGTCGGTCTCACCGCCCGAATGATCATGTCTTCCTATGCGAACTGCATGCCGACTTACGTGTACACTCCGAACACAGTAACAATGGGCTGGCAGCTCCATCACGATGCCTTCATTTTTTGTCAAGTCGATACCCGCCCTCAGATTAGAATCACTGGCTAGAGACTGGAAAGCTGGAGAAGTTAAGCATATTGGTACCCAAGGTCCCCACTTACTTTGCTGTGCGGTCAGCTTCGTGGTAGTTCTAGATAGTCAACTTCGAAGACTGTGTGAGAGATCGATCAACGTCGCAGTCAATAGGAGATATTATCGGCCAACTCTCTAGTGTGTGGTTCTAGGGTCCGATGTCATTACTTGCCGGAAGGCTGCCGGTATACTACGAGGAATCAGACAACTGCTAGCAGTTGTATCACAATGTTTCACGTACTCCTTGCAGGAAACAAGTATTTTACAGCCCCGATAGGTCCAGGCCATGAGGTTGCGAGGTTTCGAACTATGCTCATTAGCACATTATATCACTGCCTCACTTCACGTACTTGTTGTCATCCACTCAGATGTTAAGTGCCTATACAACGTACTGTACGACCTTAAATTCTATCCCTCAAGTCCAGCTGTAACTACATCAAGTAAGGCTCTAAGCCCTGTCGGTAACTCAGCACCACCTTTCTGTGTAGACTTTCACAAGGGCCCCCTGGAGTCTGCACCCCGGCTGGCCAAATCATACCTACCCATGTTTGGCCCACACTTGAACTAGCACGAATTGAGAATGTTCCTATGATAAGAATCCTGAATCGGAGCCATAGCTTGAAGTACATCGTAACGATTCAAGAGCAGCAACTTCGCTCAAAATAATTCTAAACGAACTATTAGCCTAAGAGTTTTGCCCACGCCTTCCTCCTAACCGGGTCTATAAACTACAAGAAGCATCACGAAGTCCATGTCGTAAAGGATCAGTTACCACATTGTGACAACATCTCTATCAAACTTGGATATACTTCACTTCATAGGTGCTGATACTAATCACATCAAACGACGAGCCAGGTTACAACAACTTATTACAGCTCCTTCACTACTCAAGAACTATCGTTCCTCAACTAGGGTGCTAATTAGTTCAATCACCTAGACCCCGGTATTGAAGATTTGCATCTCGAGACCTTCCCCAGCCATTCATTGTACAGGGCTTCTGAGCAGGACTCTGACTGGTCAAATTCTTGCGTCACTCTTCATTGGCAGTCATAGTGGTAACAAGTCCCGGTTTGGGCACTACAAGCTAGCTGATCCTCGTGTCGCTCTGCCCAGAGCACTGACCCAACTTCTCCTGCTTCTCTTCCACCAGCAACCGCCATTTCGAAGCAACCATCATTGTTATTATTCACTACTCCTGCCTTCCTACACCTTTCGTAGGTTCCAGCAAGTCCTACGTCTGTGCCTAGATAGGTGAACTAGTGTCGTCCACGAAAAATACATTTCTCGGATAGCGCTACCACTGGTGAAGCACACTTCTTCCAGACATAGGCAGTGAGCTTTGCATAGCAAACTCCCTTCATTGTTTTACCCTGCAATAAGAACCGCAAAACATCTTCCCTACACCTTCACTACTCTACAACTTTCAGAGTACTCCTTCTAGCTAGACATCGTGGCGGTCCTACAAAAAGTTCACTCAGCAACCCCGCAGCCTTTGTCCTATAATTATCACCCATTCGCAGTTACAGAAAGCCCATCGATCTGTAAATATTGGTCAGGCCAGCTACGTGGTGGCCCGGGCGGGGATCGGCCTCACATTGGCGGGGTGGAAACCAGGAACTGCGAGTATCGGGCTCCGGGTGTAAAGGGTGGTCGATGTCTGGAATTTGGAGACCACCAAAGTGTAAGGGAGAAGGCTTCGATGTCAGGGGAACAACACACAGGCCCGTCTGCTTCGCCCCAGACATCTCCCAAAACGCCTGGGGAATCGACTTCATATCAAACAGGTCTTCGGGGAGGTGGTGATCGTCAAACGGAGAATAGGGCGCTCGAGAGCACCGGTATCTTGCAGTCTAATGGCGAGACAACACAACAATCACTACCCTTGAGATCGCTCGGCGTGCATACTATACTGAACCCGTCTGAGGTCCAACCATCTCTAATGACGAGACGAGTCGAGGAGACTGCTTCAAGCCCCAAAGCGCCGAGTCTGGCATCGAACTCGAGTCCCGGAGTACCACCACCTTTCGTCTTCCCTGGGCCGGGGATGGCGAGACCCGGAAAGACCACGCCTACCATCGACGATCAGCCATCAACAGCGCCGTCGTCTGCAGAGCGTGGCTCTCCAGGCACCGGTCGCCCATATCCGCCGATAGCAGCAGCACGACGAGCTTTGACCCCCCGTTCACCACGATTAATAAGTCCCGCACAGCCTCATCCTATCCGAGCTCTGAATCCTGCCCAGTCTCAATCATCGCATCGCTCAGCGGGGTCTCAGGATTTGAATAGAGTACTATCGTCGGAAGCTGGTGTTTCTGGGCGGCTAGAGCAGTCCTTTTCCGCGAGAGTTTCACCTCTAACACAGCAACTCAATAGAGTCGCAAGCCCTGCGGGTCGGACGCCTCCCAATATCCCACCGTTGCCCGCATCAACGCGCTCAATCTCACAGCCGGTTCTTAATCACCCGAGTCCTAGCTCACAAGGCCGTGGCTTTTTCCCTGGTAGCCCGAGTGTTCCGTCAGGACAGACTCCAGGATATCCACCGCACAATCCATACGGCGCTCCTGTCATATCACATGGCCATGGTGGATACCCAGGGTATGCAGGAGATCCCAGGTGGCCTGGGGGGAACGAGCACGCCTTGCAATATAGCTCAACTGGCGTTAGAAGCTTTGCGTTTGGAGAAGGCCAGGCCGCCCTTCGTATTCAACCAGCTCACGGTGAACCATTCATCGTTCCCGTTGATACACATCAAGGATCGAGACAGGCCGATGAGAAGCGTCAACGGAATGCAGGGGCATCTCAAAGGTTTCGCAAGAGGAAAAAGGATCGAGAAACACAAGAGCGCATGGAGCACCAGAGGATGGAAAGTCAGTACCGGGAGCTGGAGGCGCGGATTCAGGCGTTAGAAACCGACAGAGAGAGACTTCGTTCAGACCGTGATCGGTTACGCGACATCGTGTACCGAACGCCTTCCGTTAGTGAACTTGCGTATCAAGGGCCGCCAAGTCCGGATCCTAGCAATGGATCTGGGCCTTCGCCGCTCATGCCCAGGCCTACCTATGGCGCTGCCGACCCAGAGACAGGCGAAAGATCATCACAACGGCGTAGAACGGATCCGCACCCTCAAATCGAGTTCGTAACTATCCCCTACGGCTCAGCTCCAAGTTCTCTCCCACCGATCACTGCCTCGGGGTATCCCACTTCGATTTCACATCCTGGAACTCCTTCGGCAAGGTCACAAGCGCCCCAGCTTCCGCCATTGCGACTTGGTTCAGCATCTGGTACACCTACAACAGCAGTGTCAGCTGTAAGCACGCCTGTTCAAGCTTACCAGCAGCTGAAAAGGGAATCGTACGAGACGGGATGGGCAACAGGACCGCGAACACCCGCAGACTCGTCACAGAGGTAATCACCAGCACAGCATCATCAGCATTATATTAAGTGCAAAATACTTCATTTTTTCGACATGCCCTCTTTTATCCCTGTATACACTCTTCTAATAACCTTCTCCCCTTCCGTACATGACAGGCTGGCGGCGCCAGCAATAACAGAAGAGGAGGCGTAATTTCACTCATTGGACATCAGGCGGAGTTCTTTTTATTTAAATTTTGGATACGGCGGCCATCATAGATCTGATTTCGCTATCGGGCAACCGATCAAAGCATGAATCGGGGAATTGGACTCCAGGAAAAAGCATTGTGGCTTTCCATGTTATTGCTTGGTTGAAGTATCTACGATCAGCATACGGATTCATGGTAGTTCAAAGCAAGCAAATTACATACTTTGTACGGGCCCGCAAAGAATGGCGGGAGCCCCACGGTTGCATGGTAGGAGAGAAGAACTACAAAAACTAAACTCCACGTTCAACTCAGTCTACCAGTGCTTTAGCACCGTCCCCTCTTCGATCTTTAGCCGGTCTTTGGAGGGTATCATAGTATACGTTTCAGCGCATGATTCTACAGGAATCGAGGAAAATGATTTGTTCAAAATGGGCGTTTGGGAGTCGTTATCTACATGGAATTGTCTTTTTCGGATCCAAACAGTGGGCGGCACATTATTGATATCAGATTGCTGAATATGTCAACAGACTACAGATTGACTGGTTCTTTTCTTGAACTATGTAATTTTCACACAGATTTAAGGCTTTGCTTAAGACAGATCTTGTCGATACTCTTGTAGTAACATGGTTAAAACGATGGCTGAAAAGGAGTCAGACAAAGGAGGGAGCTATAGGGTCAATTAGTGACCAATCTAGATAAGAAAAAAGACGTTTCAAGTTTATTCAGGATCGATCCACAGGAAAAACAAATTTCGCCTGGTTCAGTCTAATGTAGCTACAAATCGACAAAGTACTTGATAAAGTACAAACATGAAAATTATACGCTTTATAAAATAGTAAAGCAGCGTTGCTCACCAGTAGAGAGATCTTCTAGCCTACCAATGCGTCTGCACAAGAGGAATAATAAATTAATTAGGCTACGTGAACACCTATTGAGTGGTTCATACCAACTTAAAAGCTAAGACGTAATTTCGATGTTATTATGCCCTCATCGCTAAAACTGGCAGGCTTTTAGTCGCAGCCTGATCAAACCTTTCATGAGTCATACGCAACAGATTAGGTGAGGCTTCGTCAAAAAGCACATCTAGTGTAAGATAGACCCTCGGCATTAGGTAGACGGGACATTGGGAAAGATACATGCTCACAAGCTGAATTATGCCTTCAAAACAAAACAAAAACTCTTCGCGGGCAAAAGAAATCATAAGATTTACGTGGTCAGCAGTTGAGATGTCCCTGCTGATCAGTACATTGTTATTGCTTATTCAAAGCATGCCAGGACAACTGTATTCCCACCTGCATCGTCTAAACTTGTCACACCGAATCCTTCCTAAGCCAGAGCTTGCAGCTCACTACCCTTTCCCTACAAAAAATCCCGTACCGTGGTATCACGGGCGTTAAGGCGGCGAAATTATCTGCATTTGGTTGGCGAAGTATAGGAAACCTCTCCCTGAACTTGGCTTATTCGTGCGGCTAGAAAGGAGACTGCCAGTCTAGCAGAGCTTGCCCAAGTCCAAAGCCGATTCCCGCAGCCCAATTTCTATATCGGTCGTGCAAGTAGCTAGAAAGCTCGAATCTTCAATACTTGTTAATCTGTCCCGTTATGGATTAAGTAATGATTGTATACTTTGACTAGATATGGTGGAGGTAGCACCCAAATTTGCAAATCACTTGTGGAAGCATGTTTCGTACCGTAGCCACTGGCGCCTGGCGCCGTAATCCCGTGTTCCTGATTTATGATAAGCCAGGTTGTTTGTGGGGGAACTGAAATAAGATACCCTCGTGACAACTGTTTTCCAAGGGTCTGATTCGCCCCCCACCACCTTTTAGCTCGTCACGCACACGATTGACAGTTCACCATGCACATATTTCCCAATATTATGTAAACGAAGATCCCTCACTTGAAACGCGTGATTATGTATGTTGGTCTTCATCGCGTACACTTACGTTGACCCTTTTGTAAGTGAGTGGGCCATCCTCTTCGTCAAAATACATTTCACGATGCACGACGCATGTGGCTGTTGACATGTCGATCATTTGACGCAGGCTTGCTGGAAAACGCCACAATGATTTGCAAGCTGCCCTGGGTTCACGTGTCGTACTGCTTGGGAGAACTCGAGAGAAACGAAGGAAATAGGGAATGGGGGAACCCTTTCTAACCCGTTAGCCGAGTGAGCCCGTGATTGGGAAGGGACGAGCACCTGACTTTACGGTTATTCAAGGGTGCCTCCTGCATCTAGTGGGTATCATATACTTCGAACGTGGTATCATATACACTCAGGTTGCACGCCGCGAAGAATCACTATCCCTTGATAACTTAGTTGATTATGGCAATATAACTAACTAGATAGGACAAGTATTTTCTGAATAGTAAAGTATTGACAACTGATTGCTAAGTGACCGAAACTAGAAAGATTCACAACTAGATAAAAATCACGACATGGTATTTGGCTGCTAGATGTCGATTGTTTATGTTCAGAGTACAAAGTAGGATTTACTTAGAAGGATGTATAGTTACCTACATGGCGATGCGAGTCAGCTCAGTACTGTACCATAAATGTTCGTCAGATCTGACAACACACGAAAACCCACCCAAAGTATTAACATCAGCGCCAAGAGACTCTCAAAAAGGAAATATATATACAATACGACTTGATACAAAATACAAGCTACTGCCTAGACCATGCTCAGCCACTGAATCGTCTGGACCAGAGGACGTCAACAGCACTGTAATTTCTGACGGCCGTATCATGAACAGCCAATGATAGGTAGGTATGCCACGTACCAAATTGTAATGAGTTGCTGCCTTCAGCATGTCTTTCCTCCCACAAGCATATTTCGTGAATAATCATAGAAATTTCATGTATTATCAGCGTACAGTTCTATTATTTTATTTTAGTTGCTGATACACAGAGCCTTGATAAGCCCCTAACAGTGCGTTAGCCGTTCTGTGTGGGCGAAAGTGTAACAAGGGCTAGAATTCTAGGGTTTGGAAGGATATTCAATATACAATGATCTACTAGGGCGTCTCCCTGGTGGCGACTTGTGTCTATTCACTTCCGTTCGCTTGACCTTACCCACTGTCAGACTCTCGCGATACTTACAGCTGCATACCGCTTCCCTAGAATGACAGAACAAAGAAGGCATCTTGTATATAGATCTCTACCTGTAGATGTAATAGTTCGAGCTCCTTGTGCGACAACAAGTATTCAAGACTTACCCCTACGTTGCTATTAGTATCAAGAGGCCGTGACACCCATGATTACCTGTTCTTGCAATTAGGGTAGCTAAGTACAGGTAGCTGGGTCTACAACCTGCCGCCTATATGCTTATTTATATTATTACTGAAGCTCTGACCTAAATTAACTCGGATATTTCTGTTTCTCTTAAGACACACTACACCACGTTGTTCACCTTTAGTGCACACCCCTTTCGTGAGAAAAGAAATTCTAATAGATGGATTTATCACATAGACCTAAGGATCTAAGGTTGAACCTGATACCATTTCGCCCAGAATGTCAAGAAACTAATTCACGACTACCTTATGGTGCAGAGCTAAGGAAGTATATGCATAGAAGCGACTAAAACCCCCCTTGATTTACGTGGTTCAGGAGTCAAATGACCAATCTATTGAGCTATAACTACCCTCCTGGCTGCAAGCAGTTCTCTCTACTCACTCCGTGGCACCATATCCTCCGATGCAGAACCCCAGTATCATGTACATGATCATCTGAGCGGCAAGACTTATAAGAGACCCCTAACGACCCTTGATCGAATAACATAGGCTATAAAAGACAAGCGGGAGTGAGTGAGCGAAAGCAAGGCCTTTTGAAATACAGACCTTAGGTTGCTGCCTAGCTGCAGGGGAGGACGATATAATGGCTTCTTTCGAAGCCCGGATGATTACGTAATCAATAATTTCTTCCATTTTTTTATCTTGAACTCTTGTCACAGGAGCAGCGTAATAAGGTAGGGAGGACATATAATAATATGCAGATATGTGCTGCATAAAGCTAGAAAGCTCAATGATGCCGGCGTGTGCCAAGCTGCATTTCTAAAGCTCAATTCTGATGGCAACGTAGGGGTACTTGTTGTCGCACAAGGAGCTCTAATTAATACATCTACAGGCTAAAGATCGATATGAAAAGCTACTTCCTTGTTCTGCCCCTCTAGGGGAGTGATATGCAGTTGTAGGTATCGTGAGGTATCGCGAGAGTATGACAGTCGAGGCTTATGTCGCTAAACCCAGCAACATCCGTGTTAAAAACGAGTCACGAACAGCCTGCATATGCATTTCATCATACATCTATCTATATACTGTCCAGTTACTGTAGAAGCCTCATTGAGGCATTGCTACTCTAACGTAGCCGATGCTATAAGTCGTCAATCATGAAAGAATTACTACGGGTGTATAATAATCGACGAGTTCTACGCAACATACGTCTAAGCACCTATCTCCCATAGCACGGCGACATGGTTTATGACTTCAAAGAAGACTGCCGTTGCGTATATTGTCTAACTTGGCACTCGCTAGTTTCTACCAATTCGTGAAGCACTTGAGTAGCCCAACACATCGTTAGATTTCCTCTTTCATCTCCTGGGTTCCCGAATCCTCGTCACTCTTCTTACTAACATCCTCTTCTTGAGCTTTTTCATTCTTGTGTGCCGCATTAAGCGCACCACGAGCGGCAGTGTCAATGAGACCATACCTCAGAGCTTCTTGCTCGACCTCCTCATCTGTGAGCAGCGGCAGTTCCTTGGCAGCCTTAACATATGATATCTTCTCGACATTACCCTTGGCGAAGATTATGTCTATCTCTTCTAGACTCCTGCGTGCTGTCTCAGGATAGAAGAAGTAGATTGTGGGAAGGAATGTGGCATTGAGGGCCGCAAAGAAAAGGAATGTTCCCCAACCAATATTTGTTACCAGTACAGGGGTAATTAATACAACTATAACAGCGGTTAGGTACAGTGCGCATCATTTAAAACTGATTTAGGGAAATTGTAGAATTACATACTGAAGAAATTGAAGAGCCAATTTGTACAAGTAGACACCGCGTTCGCTTTCGCTCTCGTCATAATTGGATTGATCTCGGCAGGGTATCTGGATACGAATATTAGTCGCACGTCATGATTGCTATTCGTAAAACGGGTACTAGAAGAATGACAACTTGAGGTTGTCAAGGCACGATTATTGGACGATCACAGAGAGATTGGTACTCACAGCCATGGGAGTGGCAGCCATGTAGCGCCGAAACTAGCAATATACGTGAAGAGCGCGACGCAAGTGCCGATAGCAGCAGATTGAGTCTGAGGGATGAGTGCTCCGAATGCAAGCACCATTGACAGGAACTGACCAACTGTCCCCCAGAGGAACAGTTTACGGCGACCAACACGTTCAATAAGGAACCACGATACAGTAGCCTATAAGTATGGCGTTAGTAGAATTCCAAACCCCACTCTCGTATATATGCCTTGATGTATAAGGCAGTGTAGCAGAATCAATAGAGCATGACATACTGCAAGCATGTTAGTAAGTTGAAGCGGAGAAAAACTTTTGATCATTTTATCTTCTTCACTGACCAAAAATTGCGTAGACAATGGCATTGACACCGCCTAACAGTAGTGCCATGTTGTGATCCCCTGGGGTGATAAACTTCTCACAAAGAATCGGGAAGAAGTAAATGACAGCATTGCAACCGCCGACCTAACGAAGTTAGTATGTCTCGTGCCATCCCTCGCTAACGAATAGTTGGCTATTGAACAATTGATGGCTCACCTGTTGCATGAACTGACTGGAAGCACCAAGAAGCATTCTACGGAAATGCTGGGTTTTGCCGTTCGTGAACAGAGCCTTGTATGGTGTGCTCTTGCCACCAAACACACCGGAAGCCCTGATTGAGTCGAGGATGATAGCGCGCTCGATGCTAGTCTCTTCACTGTCGACGTCGTATCCTCGAATAGCAGCGATCACGTTGTTGGCATCTTCATATCGTTCGTGAGTGAGCAACCATCTGGGGCTCTCGGGAAGCCAGATCATAGCGCTGGAGACAATAATGCCGAATATAATCTGGAAAGCAATTGGAAAGCGCCAGACCAAGTCTGCCGGGCCGTAGGACGCGCCGTAATCTATCCAGTAGGCGATGAGAGTACCGAAAGCGATGGTACCACCCTGAATGCAGATAAGGAGACCGCGATTTGATGTTTTACTACACTCGGCTACTATCATGTTAGTAGTTCATCTTGATAAAACTACGCGGCATAGCTCTGTACCTTGGTATGTCGGAATAGTCGACGTGTTCATACCGTTTCCCAGGCCAGTCACTATACGTCCGATAATGAATTGAGCTAAGGGTGCATGGCCCGGATAAGCGGTGACTTGAATGAGAGCCCCGATTATCATGATAATTCCACCTGCGATTATGGCTCGTCGTCGACCGAGCTGGTCACCAACCGTAAGGACGAAAATTGCACCGAATAGACATCCAAGATCGTAGACTGAAGTCACGACACCTTGGAGGGTGCTGTTATTCCTGGTTTCTTCAAATACGTCGGCAAAGGCCGGAGCGGTCAATATACCACTCATCACGCCTTGGTCATAGCCGAACAGTAAGAAGCCTGTCGTACAGATTGCCGACACTGCTAGAGAGAGAGGGCGGCCGCTGAGGCCCATGTAACTAGGCGGGGCCATGTTGAAGACGACGACAATGCGGTTCCTCTCAGGTCTAATAACCCCACGAGCCGGTACCAGGATAGTCCAAATTAGATGAAGTTGAAAGGAATGATGAAAGGTAGAAATAAAGTTGAGATCTAATCTGGATCTACAAGTCTAAGGTGAACCAGAAGTAGTAGTCAGGGTGTCAAAGAACCCGCGGGGAGTCCAGGTCTTTATTAAAGCTCCCCACTCACAACAGCTCATGCTAGACTAGTACAGTGCTCGGCTACAAGATCTTACACATGCAAATGAGCAAATAGCGGTAATAGCTAACCGGAAATCCTTGCCCCCGTCACACTGCGGGCTCGAGAAGGTGGGCAAGGAAACACCAGCGGCAACCACCTTGGAGAGGCTGGAGATAGCGCTTATTATGGACGCTCTTTGGGAGGCGTGTGGGCTCTCGAGACTGACCCCATTATCTTATTCGATGGGGGTTGGTAGACCGACGACAGGGTACGGGGACCTGGGCGCGGCCACCTCGACTCTTTCCTGCCCTTACGTTACATCTCGTCATGTGTGAAAACGGAGTGCTATAGGCGAGTGAGGTCATGCCCTCAAAGCCCCGAGAGCCTCGGCAGGGGGGTAAGGACTATAAGGTGCGGCAGCACCTTGTCAGTCCGGGTTGGTTATAGTGGGATTGGACGACCGCCTGGGCGACGTCTTACTAGGAACGGCAGTTGTGCGGTTGTGGCTTGCTTGCGGGAGCCAATCCGGCAAGAGGCACTAGCATCCCTGCTTCGGTTTCCGATTTCCAGCGACTTTTGCTTATGATTTCATGCAGTGACGACGGCAGGATAGTCGATGAGGAGGGGGTTTGAAATGAAGATAGAATGAAGAACTGTGCCTTGACTAACGTGTCTGCTATACATAGTAAGAACTACGCAGAATCTCAACCAACCAGTCATCGCATCACGCCTCGTGTTGTTTCCACATAAGACTGGATAGCGCTCGGGTCAACATGATAGACTGTTTGATGATCGTCACCTTCCACAATTCAACTTCCCCAGCCTCTCTCTCATCTGACGATTTTTTATGAGAGCCGGTGCGGGGAAACATTGCGGGGTAAGATCCGTTTTTTCTCGGGCGGTCCGTGGAAGGGTTAAACCCACATCGTGCCGGCAATGTGAAGATCCTACCTACCTAGGATTAGACTACTCGCTAGTTACTATTCAATAGCGAAAACGTTGTGACTGGGAACTCGAGATAATTGAAGACGCTGAGTGACTTTCAGATTGTAATGACTAAGATAACCAGCGTTAGTCTCGTATATGGAGTATTATTGTCTAATTTATAAGGTGAGATTTCAGTGACTGGGTTTGCTGGAACCGCTGTTGACTGGACACGATGTGGGGAAAGGGAAAAAGTAGGTATGCGGTGTAGATTTCAAGGGCTATGTTTTGTGGGAAGGTTACATATGAAGATAATGTAGTGCCCTCACGATGTTTTTACAGATGTCTCGATACAGGGATATCAACGAATATTCACCCTTGTATCCGTTTATTGTTGAATAGGGGTTTTTACACAGGGCGTATCTACATGCATGCCTACATGATGTACCAAAGGTACCTACCTAGACTTGTAAGTATTACCGAAACGAAAGCCCTCTCAAGAATAAAGAATAATTATATAATCTAATGGTTGCGGCTGAATACACCCTTAGATGGAGATAAGAGGTAGCAGGCTGCAGTACAGTACGGTACGGTGTGAAGCTTTCGTCTGACCTGACCTATGGGTACCTTATGTACCTACTTAGTAGGTCTCGGTGCAACCACACCTGCAATCCTCTTTTATTTTCTGTTGGTCGCTCTACGTAAACAAGTCCCTACTACACACCATCCCGTCGATCCCGTCGTAGAGGAAGGCTGTTTCCTCTCGCTGTCTCTCTACAGCTTTCACGATCTACGCACAAGGAATCCCGTCGCACCACAGAATTGCGACCTACCCTAACTCGTCTTTTCTATTGGCGAATTCATAATTATCTCTCTTCCTGGATCACATCATGGAGGCTGCGCCACCACCCTTTACCACCCCGCCAGAGCAAAGGGCAACGGTGCGTGCCACCTTACGGCGACAGCTCTGTGTTGTCCCACCTCCTGTAGAGGATGTCGACCTCGGCGGCAAAACTGCCATCGTGACAGGATCGAATGGTGGTATTGGCTTGGAGTGCGCTCGCCAACTCTTAGGTCTAGGCCTGTCCCGACTCATTCTGGCTGTGCGCAATGAGCAGAAAGGCCAGCAAGCAAGGTCTACATTGTTGTCGGAGCACAAGCTCTCAGATGACGCCGTCGACGTTTGGAAACTCGACATGCTATCCTATGATTCTATCACTGCCTTTGCCGAGCGAGCAAAGACACTGGACCGCCTGGATATTGCAGTGCTGAATGCTGGTATTTTCAATCAGAAGTTCAAGATGGCTGACGCACGTCCGGCCTCGAGCCATGAGGAAACCATTCAATTGAACGTGCTATCAACAACGTTACTTTCCATCTTACTACTCCCTGTCTTAAAGGCCAAGAGTCCGTCACCGTCAAACGCCCCTGGTCGTCTAGTCATTGTATCATCCGATGTCTCTTCATTCGCCAAATTCAAAGAACGGGACCATCAACCCTTGCTGCCCAGCTTCGACGACCCGAAGCTCTTCGATGGCTGGGAACGCTATTGCACATCCAAGCTCCTCGGCCAGCTGGCCATATCTGAGCTAGCTAAACGAGTTGACCCCTCAATTGCAATCATCACTTTGCCTAATCCTGGCCTATGCTACGGCACGCACCTTGGGCAGCTACCAGAAGCTAATGTTGTCGATATGATTGGCAGTTTTCTCAAACGTATCTTTGGACGCCGTCCATCGGTGGGAACTAGAACAATCACAGCGGGCGCGGTTAAGTTTGGACGCGAAGCTCATGGACAGTACGTCGAGGACGGCAAGCTGGAACCGTAAGATAGTCATTTCATATCCCTTTACCAGATAATATCCAATATAGCTAACTAAAATCGTCTAGTTTGGCACCCTTTGCATATGGGGCTGAAGGCGAGCGCGTCGCCCAGCTTCTTTGGGGCGAGATAATGCAAGAACTATCGTTTGCCAAAGTGGAAGAGACACTGGAGGGTTTAAAAACACCTCCATCAGAGTAGTCAAAAGAAGGATGCCTTCAACTCCTTTCGGTAGCTCAAAGCTCTTAGCAGCCAGTTTTTCGACTAGCAATAGTAGTTATGTCTATTCAAGATCTCTTTGATAGCACCTAACTCTCCCCGAGGCGTGGCTGGCGAGTTTAGGGAAGGAAGAGGTCTCCAACCCTCCAAGGACAGCTATGCAAGACATATTGCTTCGGTCGCAGCCAACCAAACCACCCACTGACACCACCCAAGCCAAGTATTGTCAAAATTACGTGCGGTACAAAAACGAAGATCGAAAGAACACGCTGCATGTAAAATGAAAATACCGACCAGAGGACAAATACAACGGAGTACGGTGTTATCGCCATCCCCCTCGAAAGTGGTACTCGGGCTAAGACACCGCTCACGAGCTTAGGTTTGGCCCCCGGGCCACTCATTCTGTACCAAACGGACCAATTTGGATAGAACCACCACTTAATCAACAATCCGTCTTCCACCAGGAAGAATCCTATTATCGTTGTCGCCCATAACATAGCCGCCGACCACGCAGTGATAGTATTCATTGCCCACGTTCCTAAAATAAGAAGAAGCACCGACAAAATATGGAGATTGAAGAGAGCAATACAAACCCGAGGCAGTTTCGGTTCGCAGCCCACTCGTCGTGCCAGACTCTCAATATAGGCATTGTAGTCTACGAGGCTGTTCAGTCTGGGACTGATAGAGTAGTATTCTTGCTCATCCGCCATATCACGAAGTGCCAGTGACCCGTAATCGGCGGGTAGGGGGAGCGCTTCACCCCTAAGCAAAAGGGCGATGTAGCGAGACAGCATCTCGGCCGTAGCGGGTATGCCACCTTGGTGAGGTCGAGCATAGCCCACGAAAAATAGGCGATCTCCCAAATGCCTGGGAAAGCAATGAAGAAACCAAGTGCGTGGGTTCGCCTCGAATTCGTATCTTTCGGGGACTTGAAGCCAGGGGAACGAGGCCTGATATCCAGTACAGAGAACAATAGCGTCGAACTCTCTCAGTATGGTCGAGTCTTTCATGCCGTCGGCGTTGGAAAATGCGCATGTCGTTCCCGATGTTGATATGGTAGACTTCACAATCACTTGGAGTTTCCCTTGCGATACTGCCTCACACATGCGCGAGTTCTTGGTTACGTACGTAGCCTGTTCGGTGCGTAAGAATGCAGACGCCGTACTCTCGAGATTGAAGCGCTGAATTGTCGCGTCGCCGCCCGGTAGATTCCAAAGGAACCGGCGAAATAAACCATAAGCATAGACGTTGATCCCCGCGCTCATACGATTCGTCGTCGAGGCCTCGAGAAAACTGTTGGCAGGTTGCTCGTTTGATTTGTTCAGGGCCATGCGCTCTACCTCGGGAATAGTGTCGTTGAGATACCGTGGGCCGACGCACGGCGCCCTTCTAACCCAGACTGACACGTCGGACGACAGCTCGGCCAGCTCGGCGGCTACGTCAGCGCCGCTTTCACCCGCTCCAATTACCAAGACTCGCAGCCTCTGCTCCGCGACCTGTGATTTGAATGATTCATTGTACTGACTCGAATGGATCAGCCGTCCAGAAAAACCCTCCAAGCCAGGCACATTGAGGTTGGGTAGTTGATTAGCACCCGTGGCTACGAGGAGGGCGTCGGCCTTCACTCGAATTAAGCAGCCGTCGGACTGGCGGACTTCCAGAGACCAGACATTGTCATCCCCCAAGACGGCTTGGGAAACCCGAGAGTTGTATCTGATATGCTGCTCTAAGCCAAAATGTCGCGAATAAGCTTGAAGGTACGCCAGGTAGGCTTTGCCCGAGGGGTAGTGTAGTCTAGTAGGGTCGGGAAAGTCCGAAAAGGCCATGAACCAGTTCGAGATGGTGAGATGCAAGTCGGGCTGAACAACTGAGCTGGCAAAGACACCGCCGAGTACTGAGGCTTCAAAAATGATCGCATTATGCCCTGCTTCTCGCAGCTCTTTCAGAGCTACGAGACCGCAAGGACCTGCACCGACGATCACAACATTCTTCATCGTTTGTAGGGTATATCTCTCACGATATATGTCGGATATACTTGGCCGCTATAGGAGCTGAGATTTGCTGCGGCTTTTAGATACTTGATAAACAGATCGCTCTTTCTTCGCAAGAAGAACGGGTGATCTTTTTGGATGTACCAGTAAAAAGTTAGAGACCGAGGCACACTTCAGACGTCATGGCACAAAATAGAAAACTAGAACGCGACTATAGCTATTCAAACGCCAACGTTTGTCGATTGCCTTGTGACTAATACGAATATAAATAGCATGGCCCCACAAATGCATATCTATGTCCTGCTCGTGGCAATCTGCCTAGTTGACATGTGCACATTAATTGGCTCAATATAAGATCAAGATAAACAGTATAGTCAGCTTATATACCACCCCAGCGACAATAGAACAAGGGCTGTCTGACGAAATCCCAACTCTCTACGCTGAGGCGCGAACAAACAGTCGAGGACAAAACCACCATGGAGAAATCATTCAGGGTGGTCATCGTCGGCGCAGGGCCTACGGGTCTCGCGCTAGGAAATATGCTGGCGGCGGCACATATCGACTTCGTGATTCTAGAACGGCATGACCGCGTAGTCACCGAGTCCGGGGCTTGCATCATGCTTTGGCCTCACTCGACTCGCGTTTTGGACCAATTAGGGTTACTGGACGCCGCCGCAGCTGAGTCTCTGGGGCTTCATTCAAAGAGCACCATTGACCCCCTGGGTCAGCAACAGAGCGAATATCCCACCTTCGAATGGATTGGAGAGAAGTAGGTGAATCTCATAATTACATGCGCGTCCCGTACCAGAAGATGCTGACGTGGTGATCACCCTAGCCATGGGTACCCGACTTTGCACTTACCGCGTACCCGGCTCATAAAATTGTTATATGATGGCCTTGGGGACCACCGGTCTAAAATAAAGGTGTCTTCATCGATAAGCGCTATAGACGCCAATGAAAATGGTGTCCGCGTCACCCTCTCCGACGGTAGTATGGAAACAGGGTCTATCGTCATCGGGTGCGATGGTGTACACAGCCACGTGAGAGATTACAGTGAGTACCATTGGTTTTCGCGTTGAAAGAATCGTGGGCATTGAAGTTTGTTCATACGTTGTTCACCTCAAAATATGCCTTTTATATATCGCTTAATGTTATGTTCTTACTGACAGGTCATTACTAGTGAATAGTATAGCAAAGGCAGATGGGATCCCATTTGACACATCGCCTCAAGTCACTCAATTCGAATGTTTATTTGGCACAGCATCACCCATTCCCGGATTGCAGCGAGGTGTCTTCTGGGAATCACACGGCCCAGGCATGGTCACTCAATTCGGGACATCAGACAAGATAGCGGCATTCAGCTTGTTTAGGACGTTAGAGGAAACGACGGCCGAGGAGAACCATTCATATGACACCGATAGCGTCCCTCGTTTCTTCAAGGAGCATGGCGAGAGATTCATAGCGCCCGGGTTCCAAGTCCGAGACTTACAGAAACACTGCACATGGACAAGACTGGCACGTCAACCAGAAGGCTCCGCGAAGCTTTGGTATCACGGCCGGATCGTCTTGTGCGGCGAGTCGACCGTGCAAATGTCCTCGGTCATGGGGATGGGGTTCAACGCGGCGCTACAATCAGCGGTGTGTCTGGCTAATAGCCTATACGAGGTGACGCAGACCAGTTCTAATCCCACTGTGGATGTCATAACGGGGATATTCAAGGATTACCAGCAACGGAGGGAGACGGAGACGGTCGAGATCAAAGACGTATCAGCGAACTACATACGTGCCATGACGTCCAGCTCGTGGCTCACGATGATGGTCATCAAGTACCTGCTCCCGTGGGTGTGGGGAGAAAAGAGCATGATGAAGAAACTAGGCACGGAAAGCATTTCACACGGTCGGACGCTAAGCTTCGTTCCGTACGAGGATAAGCACGGTCTTATCCCCTGGAGAAGTTGACACTGATCATACATACTGTGTGAGTCGGTGCTTCTTTGATGCCGAGTTAGTTGATAGCCAGGTGTCTAAGGATTGGACTAAGCCTCACGATTGGCAGAATAGCGGTCATCGGCATAGCAAACCGGATACCTGCTAGCTGTGTTGTGTGTTTCATTCGGTGAGGGAGCGGACGTCTAAAAATTGTTAACAATACCGCCGACAAAAACTAAAGCTATACCCCGCTTACATACTCCGATGTAACCCTGCTGCGTCGCATCGGAGTGGCAGGTTCTTCCACGCATGATTTAAGCTGCGATGTGATAAATGTCACCTATATTGCATGCATATAGAAGGATTCCGTTGAAGATACAATGTAAACGTACGATGCATGATGACCAGCACACGCCACTGTATGCAACGAACTTTCTTGGTACTGTAGTAAGCCTTATCTACAGTCCTGGATCGTGGTAATTACAGGTTCTCTCAAGTACCTCGCGATGTAACCTGCAGCCTTACGTCCAAAGTGCCTACATACGCCAACAAAATCCCATGCACTGAAGTCGCCTGGGTCTCCTGTCTATTTACATACATAAGCAGTATAAACCACCTCGGCTCCAGCCTCCCGTATGTATCTATATGTAGCTTAAAAAGTGGTCCGGGGAATCGGGGACACTCAGGCATTATACCAATTGAAACTATAATCTCACTGCATTTCCCGAAAATGCCGTGATACATGTACCTATTTACCCTCGCCACATCACCTACCTACTATATCTAGTCTTGTACCGGAGGTAGTAGTAGGATTTTGATGCTAAGCTTAGGGTACTGTGAGCTGCTTTGGGTAGAGTGTCATCGGGCCTAGTGATCCCCAGCAAAGCTGAGCTCAACAATACTCGGCGGCAATCACGCACACGCACACATATCACGGGATCCCAATTACTTACCAATCGCCCATGAGAGGATCGTATACGCGCGTTTTGGCCTCCACCCAGAAATCGTTTCTAGAGGGAAGCTGGGAGCCCTGACGTGCCAGATCGGGAGCCGCTATGGCAGGCCGCCTCCCAAGCACACTCGGGTTCGCTCGAAACAGCCATCTGTGGATGTGGTTTCTGTCCAGCGGCATTCTCATCATCTTTTCGCTCGCCAGTCTGCGGTTTCTATACTTTGACTCGGTCTTCTGCGCGCCGGGTGGCGCCTGCCCAGGGGAATGTTTCTACTTCCTCCGCACCAGCCTGGCTCGCCTCGGCATAACGGCGCACCTGTGGTGTATACTGCCGGCCAGTGTCCTGGCCGGGATCCAGTTCGTCCCCGCGGTCCGCAGGCCTCCGCTCCTGCGCTTACACCGCGCCATTGGCTACACGTCCATCGCCTTGGCCTTGGTCGGCTCGCTGTTGACCCTGCCTATCATGCGCCATGCGTTCGGCGGTGACCTGCCCTCGCAGTCCGCGACGACAGTGCTCATGCTGTTGTTTGTGGTCGCTCAGGTAGCTGGCTATGTCAAGATACGGCGCAAAGATGTTGTTCGCCACAGGCAGTGGATGTTGAGGTCTTGGTTCTACGTCCGTCTCCATCAATTGCGCCCTCTCCCCCCGTCTTTATCTTCTTCACACTGGTAGTTTCACTCATGCACTTGATGTTGAACTGACTTGTACTTGCAACAGGCGGGATCTATTATCACAATGCGCGTAATCATGGCCTCCGCTGCTTTGGCCATCTCGTTGATCGGCGGGTACTATTTAGCGATGCCATGTGATAAGATCAATTCCATCCTAGGAGCTCGTCAGGAGACACTGCAAGCGTACCCGGAGTGTTTCCCGTACTTCACAGAAGGTGATTTTGCGCGCAGGGCTATTGTCGACGCCGATATGTTCAGTACAAATCGCGCAGAGTTCGCTGCCGCGTTTAATCTGACGTATGGTATGGGTGCATGGCTTGCTGTTTTCTCTCACGTAATCGGGGTAGAGTTATATGTAAGAACATGCGTTTCCTCTTCTTTCTCGGACATGCTGGATACTGACACACAAGGTAGATTCAGTCTCGTAAGAGGCCAGTGACGGCGGATCACACTATGAAGAGTAGGTAAAGGATCAGCCTAGCAATTTTTTCATCAGCTAGAACTAGACCAATTCTTTCCAATAATCCGCTCGAGTCTTGAATGTGAGGTACGGCCCTTCGTGCATCGACGAGAAGACATCGTACAACTGGAATTCGCCCGGCTTCTCTCTGCCTGGTCCTAGACCTGGATGGCCCTCACCAATCTGGCTCCTGTCTCCTGTCATACTTTCGAAGTCGAAATACCATAGAATTTTGGCAATGGTCATTCCAGTTTCGCCATACGCCATAGACTTTCCTGCGCATCCACGTGGTCCGGTGGAAAATGGCATGAACGCCTCTCGCATGCGCCTCTTGGCACTAGGATCTTGCTCGTCCGTCCAGCGTTCGGGGTAATACTCAAACGGATTAGGAAAGTAATCCTCGTTGTGATGTAGTGAATATACATTGACGCCTATGATTGTGCCTTTCGGGATGACATGACCATCGACGATTAAGGGCTGCCCGCTTGGGTCAGGAGCTTGTTCTCGCCATAAGGTTCCCGGGGCTGGTGGCGACATGCGCAAGGACTCATCGATGCACGCTCTCAAGTATTGGCATTTTGCGAGGGCTGGTGCGGTTATCTCGTTGGCGCTGTTGAATAGGGTTCGGATTTCTGTGGCGAGTTTCTTGTAAACGCGCTCATCTCGAGCTAAATAGAAAAGAACCCCACTTAGGGCCGTCTTGACGGTATCGCCAGCTAGATTATTCACAATTAGCCCCCAAATTCTCGCAATCAACACCCCTAATTTCTGCACGTACCAGCTGTAAGAAAGAGGTTGGCCTCCGCCCAGAGCTCGCTGTCGCGAAGCCCGCCCTCTCCTTCCGCCTTTAGAGCAGGTGCCACGCGGGAGAATAGATCATGCTTGGCATCGACCTCCTCGGCCATACGAGAGTTGATCATAGTTTGCATGAGCGCGAAATAAGGCTCGCGGAGCTGTCGAAAAGCTTTGACCGCGATGAGCCCGAGACGGAACCTCCGCGCACCTGGGTACTGCAAGAACACACTGCTCCAGAACGTGCCCTTGGTGATCATGGTGAGCATAAACCTGTTCTTCTCCTCTGTCTGTAGCTGTAGATCGTAGCCGAAGGCCAGTTGGCCCGCGATATCGAGGCCCAGTCGTCTCGTTTCTTCCGACATATCCATACCTGTAGTCGTCGGGTTATGGGCTGAGCGCAACAGGTTCGCGAGCAGCACGTCGACCTGTTTGACCATGGTCGGCTCGAAGGCGCGTAGGGAGGCGTCTGTCAAGATCCCGCCGACGAGCTGACGGCGCTGTCGATGCAGCTGATTGTCGGTTGCCGTGAAGACATTGTACGTCTTTAATCCAGGCCCGAGGGCCATATAGGCCTTGGGCTTTGTAGTTTTGTCTGTCCGGTAGATATCTGAAGCTGTAAGTTAGAAGACAGATAACTATTGGCATACCGCCGGGTTCTTCGGGACTGACCATGGACAGCGGCAACAGTGCTAAAGACGAGCTTATTCGGACCTTGCCTCACGACCGGGCCTTGGATTTTATTACTTGTCAGCGCTATGTCCATCGCCCACTGCTAGATCAAGCTGTGTGTGCATGATTATCCAGCCTACCGTATTTAAGATGGTTTTGCCATGTGACTAGATGCAATCGTCGTCCGACCGTGTAGAAACCATTATACGCGTCGGTGAACTTGGCAAGTATTGGACCTGGATATTTGCGTAATGGGTGGAAGAACACTTGGGACGTAGCGAGCGCGGCCAACTAATACGCATGCCCCTCTCGTTAACTGGTAGGCGTGTTTTTGGGGATTTTGGGGCGCTTACACCGGATAAGAGTACAGCCAGCACCAACGACGGGGCGTCGCTCAGCAATTGCCCAAGGGTATCCTGTATGACTATCATACTGTTTTCACGGATGGCAGTCTATGCGGAAGTGTGTCGTTTACTATCAAGGGTGTGTCGAGGCTCAGCGGAGCTTAAAGACTGTATGTATGCTGATGCTGGGTGGGTGCTTCTTGGGTAACTTAGGTGCGGGGTGGGTACGATGGGATGGGACGTCGATACATGGCGTCCCCTGCAGATGTAACAGAGATTATCTATGTTGGTACTATATTTGGTTGAAAAGCATTGCGTCTTAGGGCTCCCAACGTCTGAGCCAATCATCATCTCTTGAATGCGTTCATGTTGCAGGCAGCCAGCTGAAGATGTCATCCATCATAGTACCCATAGTATGGAAGTCCCGGACGGAAATGCAGGAAAATGAATGGCGGGCTGTGGTCTCCCGCGATTCCGTGATTCTCATCTAGATAAGTTTTGGCGAAGCAAGCAAAGTCAATTGCAGCTCTTACCGATTCGCATTCATTTCAAAAGGTTATTTACAGTTTAAATATACTCAAGCCTAAAAGGGGTTCACTTGAATGCAGCTCACAAGTCAACGAAGAATTTTAGTTAGTCTGTGCATTCTCGTACCACATAAATAAAGCAAAACATATATTACACGTGAGACACAGTATATGTATGCTCCCCAGACCTAGATCCAGATTGTTCGGTTCTGGGCAGAGTCCTTCCGGCCAAGTCGCTCTCGACGCTAAATTGCGTCGTTCGTATGATTCCCCCGCTCTCCGCAAGTCCAATATCATCGCTATCATTACCGCTTACGACCCCAACCTTGTGCGCCTGAGCATAGGCAGGTGGTAGTATCCGGAGTTGGAGCGAGTCTTCTTCCGCGTCCTTGATGCGCTTTTGCTCCATCTTGGAATACTCGGACCTGGGCCAAGATGCGTCGTGGGATCGTTTCTGTGACGATAACAGCCTGCTCCCCGAACTGAAGCTTAACTTCGACTTCAATGCCGTCAGATCTACGGAGCTGAAGGCCTTGGGGAAGTATGGCACGCAGATGACCAAGTACCCCAGAGCGATCTCGGAAGCGCTGACCAGCATGATCCCCGAGAACGTATATGTGAAGTCAGGCGACTCGGCGTGGCGGATCGTCTCGACCAGCCGGATGAGCGAGGCGGCGCAGGCGAACAGTCCGATCGCGAAAATGAACGAGATTCCGATCTTCTTTTTCGTCGACATGTTGAGCTTCCATATGACGCGCTGCGGGATCAGCAAGATGATAACGTCAGAGATGAAGTTGAAGACCGAGACTGATAGGTTAGTATACTTGGTATTAACCCTAGTACAGTCGCCGTTTATCAACACGTTCCAGTTCGCCTCGACTGGCGTGCATGCGACGTTGAAGGCCACCAAGAGCGCGATGTAGAAGCCGAAGATGGCGAAAATCATGGCATGGCTAGCCCAGAAGACGAAGCCGCGCGAGCCGGGAGCGACGAAGATACGAATCCATTCGAACAGGATAGCCGCTTTGATCGGCAGAATCACACCGATGTAAAGCTGAGATGTGATGAAGACATTCTGAATCCCCAGCATATGAGCACTTTATGTCGCAAGGATATAGCTCAACAAGATCTTGACTTACCCGTAGAAAATCGATGAAATCGACCAACTTCACGTTCCACTGATGAACAAAGGCCCCAGGGACCTGTAGCATGAAAAACGAGAAGACGAAATCGACCACCAGGAATGCGTAGCTTAGTATCAACAGCCCTTGCGTTATGTTAATCCGTGGGATGTTCAGTAATAGTAGGTGGTGATTTCTCTTACAGTCTCCTACGAATTTGAACTGTCTAAACAAGACGAAGCGCGCATAAATGCGACAGAAGAATGCGATAGTCGCCAGAACCACGACTATGATGATGATGGCGTGTCCCAGTGCATTGTCGTTTGGCGGGTTCTCGAGCTGGGGCATCTGACCATCAGGCGGCGCGAGTGCGGGGCCATTGAGGATGGCCTGCTGCTGAGCAGGCGGAAGAGAGTTAAAGTCACTCATGATAACCCATTCTCAGAGTAGTTTGAAAATTGAGAAACAACAATGGGATATGATATCCTCGAAATTCTCTGTTTTCGTACAGAGATGGAAGTATGGTTTCAAGATAGAAATGTGGAAGCAATCAAGCATCCCCCCATCCCGGACCAGTTCGTGGCGATGGGAATAATTCCACCGACGAGGATGGTAGGGAAAATCAAGTTGGGATTCTATTATTAGTATGTATCATGGCTGACAGCATACCTATTGCAGTAATATACGAGTGGAGGGGAGCGATGAAACCAACAACAAGTTGGTGTGCGAAGACGATCTTTAGCGTGTAAGTAAGTACCTACTTGCCTTTGAGGTCTTAGTTTTACCAGGGAAGCATAACAAAATGTTCACTCAGCCCTTCATAACTATTCTCTCATGCTGTACGACGTCTGATACCTACCTTTTTCAGGTGCATGCGAGTCTACCACGTGTAGAATTGCACAATTATCGTGTTGAGGCACGTTAGGTACCTGGAGGTACTCCCAGGTACGACATGGGTCGCAAAACTACGTTGCTAGCTGAGCCACGGAGATACTACTCTGACAGGGTCAAAGCTAGCCAACCATCCAACGCATTCAAGAGAGTCCGCACACCAACAAAATCTATAGCGGCTTTCATAAGCATGGAAATGTTTTAAATGATCTAGACAGTCTATCGAGGGTATGGTAGGTTCCGTCCGTTCGGCGTTGACAGGTACCTACACCCATCTACTGCACCCCTGCTTGAAGACATTGCGTTTGTCATATTACGAACATGAATGTCAACGGAAATGCCTTGATTATTGGTGGAGGTATGTGATCTCCGGTGGAATCTAATGCGATTGAAAACTGAAAACTAGGCAACTAACGATCTATATACTGTTAGGAGGCGGTATTGGAAGAGCCTGCGTATTGGCCTTTGCAAAATATGGCGCTGCAGCTATCGTCGTTGCTGACGTTAACTTGGATGCCGCGGTCCAGGTCTGCCAGGATAGCAGGGCTCACGCCACACACTCGCATTTCAAAGCGGAGCCCCATGCGGTCGATGTCACATCCAGGTCGTCGGTGGACGATCTAGCAACGTACGCAACCCGCCTTCTCGGGCGAATAGACTATTGCGTAAATGCCGCCGGGGTACGTGGGACTTTTTTTTTGCTCTCTCTCTTCGAATCTCCTTTCCTGCCTTAGCTCCATACTCTAATCCGTTTGCCAAGGTAGCTCGGTGCTGAGACGCAGCGAGAAGTCGCCGATGCGGATCCTGATGAGTTCGCTCGACTTCTTCAGACCAATGTGACAGGTGCCTTCCTGGTCATGAAAAGCGTCTCGGCAATTATGAAGACCCAGGAAGCCCGTTTGAACGACACCGACTCCCCTGCACGAGGCACCACTCGCGGATCCATCGTCGTCATCGGCTCGGCGTCGTCTTTCTCCAGCGGACCTGGCTTGATGCAGTACACAACCTCCAAATTTGGTGTTTTGGGTCTCGCCAAGAATTCCGGTAATCCTACTTAACTTACTGGTCACGTGTATTTTCCTAGTTTACTGATACCTATCTCTACAGCTCTCGATAATGCACAATATGGGATTCGTGTCAATTGTATCTGCCCCTCGTGGGTAAATACACCCATGGTCAAGCAGGCGGTGGATAACATGCCGGGGTTAGGTGAGAAGATTAACTCGGCTGTTCCACTTGGTCGCATAGCGACGCCAGAAGAAGTCGCAGACGCTGTCATATTCATGTCGAGCCCTTTGTCCAGCTACGTGACTGGCTCCGGATTCATTCTGGATGGGGGTACTACTCTTACAAGCCATACGTAATACTATCTATCTGCATAAAAACAATACAAGTAGTTAGGCTCTGTTAGCGTTCTAGAATTTAGATGTATGGTACTTTCCCTAATACTTCATTCGGTCTTACCTCAGCGTAACCCCATCACACCATCTCTCTTTATGGATTATCCTAGTCATGGCAACACTCACCTCATTTGTGAGCAGATAGCACCGTAGCTGATGTTGGGAGATCTACTATCCGAGCAGGATCCAGGACCTTTTTGACCCCTCAATCGACTCCACACCACCCTTGCTAACATGGGCGACATTATCTCAACCCGATCTTTACAGTCCTTCATAGGAAGCACTTTGTAACAATAGTTATTCCTGGGACAGGTACATGCAAAATTAGGCGGGGAAAAGAGGTACCTCATGTTCTTACAATTTCATTGGTCACCCTACCCGTGACTAGTTTCTGCAAAGGACCGACCCGAAGGAATACCTATCACAGCTTATGCCAGGTTAGGTGCAACTAATTCTCTGTGTCACTAAAGCATCGTGGAAATTCACTTCATTGTAGAAAACCATCTTATACCAGAGTACCAATATGTCACAGCCAAGAAAGGACCTGAAAGAGGGCGAAATTAACGAGTATGGCCTGCCTCATAACCCCAGAGCACACGGTTATATCAGCCAAGGCTTCCCGGCACCGGGACTGCGCAGGACAGTACGCCATATTACCGGCCACAATGAAGAAGGCAAAGCGACCTTCCTGAGTACCGACTGCGGAGATCATCACCTGATCATGGGCGAGCAGCAGGCTCTCGCGAATATTCTATACTCGACTCATGAGACACCTGTTGAAATCAACGGCAATGTCGACATCAAGCATGCAAAAGAGAATCCTGTACGTGTGCATAATGAAATGATAAGGCGTATGACGAATGCTGACCACCAGAGTCTAGCCACCACTTCACTATGAACACGGCACGGTTATGAGGATGATTGATTTTGCGCCGAACGAGATATCGCCCATGCATCGTGCGCTCACAATAGACTATGGAGTCGTTCTCGACGGTGAGTTTGAGCTCATTCTGGAGTCGGGGGAGTCCAAGATCATGCGCCAGGGCGACGTATGCATCCAGCGCGCCACCGGGCATCAGTGGAAGAACTTGACTGGAGGTGGGACGATGCCGGGACGCATGTTGTGGTTCCTGGTTGGCGTCAAAGATGTGTATGCAAATGGCAAGAAACTCGAAGAGTACATGGGCCCGTTGGGAGTTTATTACGAAGGCAAATCTCATGAAGAGGTCATTGCGGAGGTAGCTGAAGCTTCAAAAGACAAAGCGACTGAGGCATGAATTAACGAAGAGGGAAGATATGTAGTACAAGAAAGCTGGGAATGGGCCATGGCCTGAACCCTACTCATTACTTCTGCATAACATAATGTCTATTTAGACTTTCAGCAATAGGAGTAAGAATGATACTCTTTCTGATGTCTGAAGTGGTGTCGGTTATAGTGGTAGCGGTGAAACTATGAACACCTAGCTGTCACCTATCAAACTCAAAGCTATCAATGAACCGCGTCCACCCTCAACCGCACAAAGTCCGTATCTTATCACAACTTCACAGCGGGATCATAAGTATTCTCCAGACCCTCGTAACGCTCCGATAGCTTCCCGATATGGCTGAAGCATGCCTAGGAAGAATTTATCGCTTGCTAGCGAGAGAAGAAGTGATAAGAAAGTATCGTAGATGACGTCCACGCCGCCACGTCTTCTCAGTACTTCAGGCAATCCAGTTCGCTGCATTCAATGACTTATCATTCGCGCTTGAGATGTGCAGTCTTGAGTTTGTCGAACTTGAACATGCCCCACAGAAGGAAACCCTAGATGACTATCAACGACTTTTCAATAGAAAATACTCTGATATAAGTTATGCCTTACCCAGAATCTTCGAGGCGCAAACATGTCAATAAGGCGTATGAGAAAACTGGCATGGCCATACCAGAACCAGACCGGCGGGCTGGATCGCAATGATTGGGACACGACCTTCTTTGCGTACTCGAATCTATTTGTCGTTTCTGTATTAAACAGTTCAGTGGCTTTCGTCTCGCTTGAAGATAGGAGGCATCAGGGTGAGGAATACCTGGAATCCTCCGCACATGCTCTTTGAACTCATTGGCGAGCGGTTGATAAAACGAATCTGTCGAAGATATGGGTTAGTTTCAGGAAGCCTCTCGTATGTGTGGATCAGTTTCATACTTTCAGGTAATTCTCTATCCTTATCCGTCTTTAGAAAATTGGTCCCAACTTCGCCAGATATGATCTTTCCAGAAAAAGATCTGTTAGCGATAATTATACTCATTGTGCGAAGTCGCGGTGAGTCTCTGCCTACAGTCAAGACTTTGACTCTGGGTTTTCACAGTTAGTCTTGTCGCCGTCAAACGATAGATGTGAGAAACAGGAAGACTTGCTCAAAAGGAGCCATTTCAACTCGTAGCGTGCTAGACCAATGATGCAACGCCGCTTTTGTCGCGTTATAGGATGCTATCAAATCATCATGTTCAGCTTAGTTCAGCTAGGTCTGGGCTGAATTCGGTTCAGGAATCTCACCCCCGTATACATAGGGCACAATGCCTCCAATAGAGCCGATATTGACGATAGTGCCCTTAGATCTAATGATCATATCGTGAAAGATATGCACCATCCTCATTGGTCCGAATACGTTGACATCAAACATCTTCTGCACAGCAGTGACGTCGGTGTCTGCTGCTGGCATGGTATAGCCTATCAAACTCACATAGTCAGATAGATGCGTGCCTGGTAGCTAAGTATTCTCATATCTTACATATTCCCCTATTCACAATGAGCAAAGGAGCTATCTTGGATTATAGTCATCTTGGGACTCGAAGTAATACGCATTGTTGACTAAGATGTCAAGATTCCCACCGGTGTACTCTGAAATCTTGGATTTGAGGTCTGCGATTGACGAGTCGCTAGTCACGTCGAGATGGAACCATGCTATTTTGGCGTCGGACAGGTGCTCGCTCGACTCTGATGGAAGAATGGTTGCGATCGGAACAACCCCGTGGTTTATGTACTCTCTTGCGAGGGCTTCACCAATACCACCTTGACCACACCTATCGAAGGTCTTTATTCAGCTTTCACGATATTGATTTGAAGTGCTGGCACGTGGGTATCTTACCCAGTGATGAGTGCATATTTCGGGTTTCTCGTGGCCATGTTGTCGTCAATTCGACAGAATAAAAATGACGGTCAATTAACAAAGGTACTGCGTGTCAAGGATGAAAGCAATTTTGAGTTGGTAATCGTGCCGTGCAAGGTGAGTTTAGTTACTCCGTACTACTACATACAATCCCGATACCATGGGAATAAGCGCGCTCGCTTGCTGCCCGCTCGCTGTTATCATGCATTCGGTACGTGGGGTTCAAGTATTCTACCGGTAGGTTGGGCTTCACAGTGCTGCATGCGTACTTAGTTCGCATCGGAAGAGGAAACACATCAGCTATAGATCGACCCTTGCCCTTGTCGCTGGTTCCACAATCCGATGCAAGGTCTCATCATGTCCGTTATGCATACCGCCTAATATATGGCGGCGTATGAGTCCTACGTAGTAATACTATAGAATTTGCATTTATTAGTATTCATGTAGCGTAGCAGCGAGATCCACTGACACCCTTCAAAGTGCTTTCACCGCTGGGTATGCAGGCATGACAAAGTGTCACTTAGCGTAGCGCGAAGTAGGTAGTCGTTACTTGCGTGAGTTTGAGGCGGTGTTTGCATATAGCTACCTACATGCTCTAGAAATCTGTAACATTGGTGTGCATATATCAGGACCCGAAGGATGCATTAGTCATGCATAGTACTTCTTATTGACAGAAACATATCTTGTGTGCTTGACATAATTGTGAATCCTCAATATAGAATTAGAATCACGGCGCACGAATAATTGTCGCCATTGAAAGATCGAGCATGACTCGTGATCTGGATGTTGATGTTCAAGCAGGTGATGATCTAGATGTCTCGTTGTCGCACCCACTCGGGCTGGGAAATGATGATGAGGACGGTACTGGTTCCTCCGTGCTAACACCAAGCACTGCTCAGGCCGACGACGAGCCTGAACCCCGAAAGCCCCTACTAAATGGAAACCTTTCATCAGGAAGCGATGAAGATCCAGTCTGTATCGCGGGAATGGGTAAGAAATCTCACTCCGTACATTCCCTACTGTCTTTGGGAATCGTCATTAACCAGAGATGCGATGGTCGTAGCATGCCGCCTGCCGGGGGACGTAAAATCTCCTTCACAAATGTGGGATTTTATGATGCAAAGTCGTTCCGCAAAGGGACCGGTTCCAGAAGTCCGGTTCAACGTGACAGGGTTTCATCATCCTGATGGGGGTCGTGCAGGAGTCATGGCTGCAGACGGCGGATACTTTCTACAACACGACGTACGCGAATTTGAAGCTGAATTCTTCGAACTGAATAACCTGGAGGCTATGTACATGGACCCGCAGCAGCGTCAGCTTCTAGAAGTCATCTACGAGTGTTTTGAGAGTGCCGGCCTCTCCCTAGATCAAGTTTCTGGATCGAATACGGGAGTCTATGTCGGTAACTTTACACTGGATCATCAAACGATGCAAGCCAGGGATCCTGAGTATGGTTCAAGATATACAGCGACAGGAACTGGAACAGCTATAATGGCGAATAGGATCAGTCATGTTTTCAATCTTCATGGACCGAGGTATGTACATCACCTATCAGATTGTCAGACGGCCGTTGTGCCAATACAAGGCAGTGAGAATGTGAATACCAATGATTTCTTCTCCTCTATGGGGCTAACCTTGGCGACACCAGCCTCACAATCGATACGGCATGCTCATCATCGATCTATTGTCTTCATAATGCCATTCGAGCCATCCAATCTCACGATTGTGATAATGTCATAGTTGCAGCAGCCAACTTGATCATCTCTCCAGAACAACACCTTGGTACGATGAAAGGGGGCGTTCTTTCCCCTAGCTCGACTTGCCATACGTTTGATATCTCTGCCGATGGCTACGGCCGAGCGGAGGCAATCAATGCCCTGTATCTAAAACGGTTATCGAAAGCCCTCGAGGATGGCGATCACGTCTGGGGCGTTATCCGTGGAACGGCGATCAATGCGTAGGTCTTATCCTTCCTTATAGACCCGTCGAGGCCATCTCTGAAGTAGAATACACCAACGCAGGAACGGGAAGACACCGGGAATCTCCCAGCCAAGTTCTGCGCTCCAGGAAGTCGTTATCCGTAAAGCCTACGCCGGTGCTGGGCTCGATTTCAACGATACAGACTACGTCGAATGCCATGGTACCGGTACCGCAGTCGGTGATCCTATAGAGGTAGACGCTTTGGCCTCGTGTTTTCTCCCTCGAATAGGCAGGTCGCTCAAACTAGGCTCGGTATGTATAGCAAAGCTCGATCTTAGCAACTGATAAAGATATCCAGCTTACTAAATTGTCTTTGTGGCACAGGTCAAAACCAACTTTGGACATAGTGAAGCAGCAAGTGGAATTACCTCTGTTATTAAGGTTTGCCTCGCTTTTGAAAAAGGATTTATTCCACCAACGTGTGGTATTACGACGTTCAATCCAAAACGTGAGTCGCTGTGCTACTACAAACTGCCAGGGAGCTATTAATGATCTCTTCTAATGGTAGTCAAACTTGGAATTCGGCCTTTCGAGGTCGTGACCGAAGCTGAGCCCTGGCCACGCGAACTTCGCAGGGCTAGTATCAATAGTTTTGGATACGGCGGCGCGAATGCTCATGTACGTATTCCAAAGTTGACATTGGTTGAGCCGACGCCGAAAAAGGGGCCCGCCGAAAATCGTTCAATGAATTGACACAAGTATTCTTAGATCATACTCGAGTCGCTTTCCAGCTACTTGAATGAGTTACCGGTCAACGAACCGACCCCCTCGTCGTCATCACCACCTTCGCTAGGACGCACATTGATTTTCCCAGTATCTGCTTTATCGAAGAAGTCGCTTAGAATACGTTTAGAGCACATGACGCAAGTCATTAATCAACAGACCAATCAAGACGGTCTTGACCGACTGGCATTCACGTTGACGGAGCGTCGCTCCCACTTAGGATCGAGGTCATTCATAATCAGAGATACGGAATCTGGAGACATAATATTAGATAATGACGGTAGTCTCCCGAGTACGGCTCGACTTCCGATCGCTTTCGCTTTCACAGGTCAAGGTGCGCAGTATGCCGGCATGGCCAAGGAGCTATTAGATACGGAAGAGGTATTCTCTGCTACCATATCTGCACTTGATCGCATATTGAGCTCGTTACCGGCACCATATCGACCCAACTGGACGATAAGACAGGCGCTTCAAGATCCTACGGAAGCTAGCCAAGTGAACGACGTGTCGCGAAGCCAGCCACTCTGCACCGCTATTCAGATTGGACTCATCGACGTTCTGCGTAGTTGGTCTGTGAACCCTTCAGTTGTAGTTGGCCATTCATCGGGCGAAATCGCGGCTGCCTATGCCTGCGGTGCACTTACATCTGCACAAGCTATCTTAACCGCATATCTGCGAGGATATGCCGTGGAGCAATTGGGTCAAACTGGCGGTGCCATGATAGCCGTTGGAATTTCCCCGGAAGAAGCAGAAAGCCTTATCGAGGAAAGAGGGCTCCGAGACGAAGTTTGTGTTGCATGCGTCAATGCACCCGACAGCGTCACCATATCGGGATCGGAACGCGGCATTGATGTGATTGCATCGAATGTTCATTCAAACAACCCAGGGACGCTCTGCCGCAAGCTAACGACCGGAGGGAAGGCATATCACTCGTACATGATGAAAGAAATTGGCCCATTATACGAGCAACTCCTTGAAAAATACGTCGCGGATAGAGATACGAGTGTATCGCCGGTAACGACCATCAAGATGTACTCTTCAGTGGGATGCCTTGGTGACGAGCTTCGAGTATTCGACGGAACAAAACCGATTCCAATGTCGTACTGGAGAGAGAACCTGGAAACTCCCGTCCAGTTCAGCTCGGCGGTCAAGTCGTTGTTGACGACTTCAGGTAACTTTCACGTGATTGAAATCGGACCTCATTCGGCTCTTCGTGGGTATGTCCAAAAAATCCGAGAGAGCGTGAAAATCGATCAACACCTATATACCCCCACCTTACTCAGAAAGAAACATGCAGGTCACCAGTTGAAGAACTTGGCGGGTCGACTGTTCGTCCACGGGCACCAGTTGGACTGGTCAAGAGTTAATAGTATACCAGAACGCGGCTTGAAACCTTTTCACAACTTGCCGAGTTACCCGTGGGACTATTCGGCTGGACTCTTGTGGTATGAGCCGCGAGCTAGCATGGAGCTGCGCAATCGGAAATACATCCGTCATGAGCTTTTAGGATCTCAACAACTTGCAGGAGATGGTACAAATTGGAGTTGGCGAAATATCTTACGCCTAAGCGAAATGCCGTGGCTTCGGGGGCATAAAGTTGATAGCCAAGTCGTGTTTCCTGCCACCGGTTATCTAGCTGTCGCGATCGAAGCACTATCACAGGTCCTCGAAATATCGCAGCATAATGATAAAGATTGCACGATTGAGTTTAGTAATGTTAACATCAAGGCGGCGCTGGTCGTTACAGAAGGTGACGAAACGAATAATGGCAAGGAGTTGCACACTACCTTGTCGGCGCGAAAGTATTCCACCGCCACGACGTCTTCTCACTGGTATGATTTCGGCATCTACTCGTGGGTAGCTGGCACTTCAACTTTGCACTGCGCCGGTGGTATCCGAGTCGAAAGCATCAAGTCCTTCAAGGGCTCGGTGGAAGTTCATGAAACAGACATGCAAACATGGTCTCCCGAGCCTTGGTATGAGAAAGGGAGGCAACAAGGTTTATGTTTCGAAGGAGATTTCAAGTCGCTCACCTCTCTGAAAACCGATGTCAATCGGTCTAAGCCGGAATGTATCAGCACTACCAAGATCATCCCTCCAGCTGCGCTCGATTTACACGCCATGCAGTATCCAATGCACCCGATTACTATTGATGCTTGTCTCCAGGCAGCTATAATGGGCAGCACAGCGGGCGAGCTAGCAAAGCTCAGGGCATATCTCCCAGTGTTCATAAATCAAGCTCGGGTTCGTTTGCCGGCAGACGACGCTGACGGCAACAACGAAGCCACTATTCAGACGCGAGCCAGAAGGACTGGGTTCGCTACGCTGGACATTGATAGTACGCTGCGAAATTCGGAAGGGAAAGCTCTAATTGATCTGGTTGGTGTGAGATTATCGTTGTACACATCCAAGCAACGCGATAGCGCACGAGAAGAACCAGAAAGCTCGCGTTATCCATGTCTCCGAGCGACATGGAAGCCGGATCTTCAGAGAATCTCTCCAGAGCTCATGCGTCCTCTGGAGAAGTATGTGTCTGATACTCAAACGCAAGACCGGTTTGCTGGCCTGGCCCAAGAGAGGCTAGGCGCCCTTGGGGTCCTACTTGATCTTGCTGGACACAAGAATCCGGCTATGAGAATATTGACTCTCGGTAATATTCCTGATAAAGCGACTACGCGGATGAAAGCCATCTTACATGACGACACTGCCTTCCGACGATTTTCTTCTTGGCATGTTGGTCAAGTCAACCATGAAGGTGAAATTCAAATACAGGGTGATGACAAGGGTCCGTACGATATCATTATTTTGGTGCATGATTCAATTTCACCACCTAGGCATAAGCAATTGGGTGACCAGTTGGCCTCACTACTTTCCGAGCGCGGAAGCGTCTTGGCGACGTCGACACTGGAAACGAAAGCCCTGTTTTCTGCCGAGATCTTCCGGTCCTTCGAGGTGCAAGATGTACAAAGCGAAGTGCTGCTTGTGCGACGAGCTACGAACCCAATGTCTCTCCAAGGCAGAGACGTGCTCATCTTGCTTCATGAGCCTTCGCCGGCAGTGCTTAAAGTTGGTGACGAACTGATTAGCGATATCAAGACGCGTTTCGCACCAACATCTGTCGAAACGGCCTTATTTTCTGAGCTTGACCGGACCAGGTTGAGCGAGAATACAGTCTGCATATCAATGATCGAGTCGGAGCATCAAGTTCTCCCAACAATAGGAGAGAAAGAAATGGCATTACTCCATATACTTACGAATTCCGTCAAAGATTTGTTATGGGTAACGGGCGCAGGCATGCTAGACAGCCCTAATCCGGACTTGACACTTTCCCATGGATTGTCACGTTCCTTGATGCTAGAACAACCCACAATGCGCTGGATGATCGTGGATATCGGAGATGTCGGAGGTCAAGCAAGCCGAAGTATCTCTCCGAAGATACTCAGCTCCCTAGTACTTCACTCAAGAGGCGATGACAAGGAGTTCATCTATAGCCGCGGGTTACCTCATATAAACCGATTCGGTCCCGATGACGAGATTAACACCCTATTCTCGCGCCGCTTATCGTCTGGCCCGGCCCAATTGCAGCAACGCGAGCTAGGCCAAGCATCGCCAGCCAAACTCGCCATCGGTCAGATCGGTCAGCTAGATTCGCTGTACTTTCAGCAGCTTAATGACATCCCTACGAGCCTCCCAGCAGGGTACATTGATGTTTCGGTTCGGGCTGTTAGCTTAAATGCTAAAGACGTGTATATAATGAGTGGCCGCGCGGAGACGAGGAAGGGAACTATTTCAAACGATTTCAGCGGAGTCGTGACAGCTATCGGACCAGATGTCAAGGATTTTGAAGTGGGCGATAGAGTGGTCGTCATGGCGCCTAACGATTTCGGGACGGTCGAACGTGTCCCAGTGTGGGCAGCTCAGAAGATGTTGCCAGATGAAAGCTTTGCTGAGATGGCAAGTCTCCCTATCGTATATTCCACTGCCTTATATGCTTTACATGACCGGGCTTACTTGAGACGTGGTGAATCCATCTTGATCCATTCCGCTGCCGGCGCCCTCGGCATAGCGCTCATCAATGTTGCCCGGCATATCGGTGCAGTCATATACGCCACTGCGGGTTCGGACCTCAAGCGGCAGTACCTGGAACAGCAACTTGGTGTACCCAGTTCAAACATATTTTCATCGCGAGATTCATCCTTCGTAGAAGGCATTCGGGACCGCACCAAAGGTCGTGGAGTCGATGTCGTCGTCAGCTCGCTGGTAGGCGACTTGATGCATGCTAGTTGGGGATGCATTGGGCCGTTCGGACGTTTCGTCGAAGTAGGTAAACGCGAGCTCCTCGACGCGGGTCGGTTGGGGATGGAGGTGTTTCTACGCAACGCCACTTTTACGGCATTTGATCTCTCGGAGATATTTTACGAAGACGATCAGCTATATCGAGACCTATGGTCGAAGTGAGTCGCTCACCGGGCCCAACTCCTAGTTTCGTCGGATTACAAGGCACCGTTACTAATGCACCCGGATCACATAGGAAACTCTCCGATACTCTTCAACTCTACAGATCCGGAATGGTGACCCCGCCCCCAATCACCGAATTCGACGTGAAAGACATAAGCAATGCATACCGTTATTTCTCCAACGCTGATCGAGTTGGTAAGATCGTTGTGTCACTCGATGACTCAACGTCTCGTGTCCCGGTAAGGAGCTGTCTGAATACACTTGTTCGTGGAACACGCTAGTTTAACTGATTGGAATTACTAGGTCGCGCTGGCCGAGTACTCAACAGTCTTTCATCCTGACAAGGTATACCTACTCGTTGGTTGCCTCGGTGGTCTTGGACGTTGTCTCAGTCGGTGGATGTTTGCGCGTGGTGCTCGTCGTTTCTGCTTCCTAGGTAGATCAGGGTTGCGCAAGCCGGCAGCAAAGACTTTGGTTGAAGGACTGCGTGGCCTTGGTGCAATCGTTGAAGTTGTAACAGGCGATGTTTCGAGAGCGTCTGATGTATCGGCGGCGGTGAAGCTCTGCAAAGAAATGGGATGCTGTATTGGTGGCGTTGTCCAGGCGGCCATGGGCCTTCGGGAGACACTATTCAGCGCCATGGATCACCACGCATGGCAGACTGCGATCCAGCCAAAGTGGATGGGCACATGGAACTTACACAGGGCTCTGTTAGGCCATGATCAAGATTTGGATTTCTTCCTGTTGACCTCTTCTATGTCTGGTAGTATAGGAACTGCTACCGAAAGCAATTACTGTGCTGCAAATGGCTTCCTTGATGCGTTTTCGGCCTGGCGTCGTAAGTTGATCTTTGAATCCTACCGCCTCCTGCATCGCAATCGCTAATGTTAAGCGTATGATAGGTTCGCAGGGCAAGCCGGCCATATCCGTTGGACTCGGTATGATATCCGAAGTGGGCTATCTGCATGAGAACCCTCACATTGAAGGACTACTCTTGAGAAGAGGCATTCAGCCCTTGTCTGAAAAAGAATTTCTCCAAGTCATTGATTTATCTCTGACTAGGAATGGCGATGATGGTCGTCAGCAGAGTCATTTGTCCGACTCGATGATATTGACGGGATTGGAACCCCACGGATTTCTCAAACTGATGGACAGAGGATACGACGTAGATCTCGAGGTTGCGCAAGATCCACGGCTTGCTCTATTATCGTCGGCGGTGGCAGCCGAGAAGGAGCTGCGAAGGGCAAAGGGCGCCGATACCCGATATTCTGAAGCAGGTGACTTATCTCAAGTAATCGCTTCGACGCCATGGCTTCAATCGTTACCGTTGGATATCGCGCGATCTTTGGCAGTCGCCTCGGACGCATCTTCGATTTCGACTGCGGTGTTGCAGCTTACCACCCAGAGATTCTCGAATCTGATCCTGGTGCCCGTGGACAGCATCGATCAGGAGAAACCATTTTTGCGACTTGGGGTAGACAGCATGATCGCCGCTGAGTTTCGAACTTGGCTTTGGAACACATTCGAGGTTGACGTGCCATTCCTCGACCTGTTAAGCGCACAGATGAACATCAGCACGGTGGCGAACGTTGTGACAAAGCAGCTGGAAGCTAGCAGCGATTCAGGGCCAAAGTTGTAACTGGAGGAAGCTCGGTGTAAGCAAATCACACGAGCGACATTAGAATAGAGACCTAGCTCATCGTATCCCCACTCGGCCAAATTATTTCTAGCTGATTTTATTTTACGTATTACCCGTTGTCGTGTGATGAAATTCGCGCTCCTAGGATTCGAAGGAGCTAGAACCTGGAGAGTGTTGGACCACATCCGAAAAGCAACATACTAAGTAAACTAGGGGCAACTCGCCATATTTAAGCTACACGTGCCCATGTGGCATGTTTGTGAGCCAAAACAGCGAGTTACCACTCGAAGATCTAACCGACTACTCGATAGTCTAACTTATATCTTGCTCAAGGTTACACCGAGTGCATTCAGCTACATGTGTGGTTGTTGCTATTATTAGCCCGCAGCTTGCTCATCTTGCATAAATCTTAGATCCTTTTCGCCCTTTTACTTACCCAAAAAAAGATTCATCCTCGCAATAATTACCAAGACGAACTAAGCCCCATGCAAGTTGACAATTCCACCAATCACCACAAGCAAGAACCTTGACGCCATGTGCTATCCACGTGCTTATTCCCGCGCTTGCGTACCACGACGCAGGTCAGCTAGGTAAGTTTAGTAGCTGAGGCCGTGTTGGCAAGTCTTTGCAATTAAACAACTCCACCAGACTACAGCACGCTCTCGCTTGCTAACGCCAACATGCAGAAGCGAATGAAGGATACCTCACCCAATCCTACCATCAGCGGGAAAAGGATAAAGTAGGTAGTCCTACAACCTACCTACCTATTTCAATTACTTGGGTCGCCGTCGATCAACATATCGCTCGCGCACAATGGGTCCAATCATTCGAAGCGTTTTGTCCTTTGGACTCTTGTGTCTGTTCGCCGATGCTACTGTCATACAGCGATCCGATATCCGATCACTATTCACCAGCGCCAAGTGGTCCAATGCGACGACAGTCGAATTTCCCGGGTCTGCTGCCTTTGTGAATGCTACTGGGCGATGGAACATATTTGATGAACCAACATATGCTGCTGCCATAAGCCCGGCGACAGAAGGGGATGTAGTTCAAGCTGTAATGAGGAACCATCTTGATCTAATTCAGTGTCTCTAGCGGCTGACCCCCTATGGCTAGGTGAAAATTGCTACCTCGAACGGTATCCCATTTCTTGCTACAGGTGGTCGCCATGGCTACACCACAACTCTGGGAAACCTGAAGAATGGTCTGGCTTTAGACCTTAGCCAGTTCAACACTGTCGAAGTCAATAAAAAGGCCGGTACTTTGACGGTGGGTGGAGCAGTGCACGTTTCGCAAATATACGATCCCGTGTACGAAGCCGGTTATGAACTGCGTAAGTGCCTGCTCTGAGTGGTGTCGGCGACCTAGATTTTCACTTCAGAGCCCCAAAATATCTCCTACCTCAAGCTTACAACTAGCAGAAGTAGGTACTGCATCCTGCCCTGGCCTTGTCGGCCTGACTCTTGGCGCAGGCGTTGGCCCCTGGGCTGGCGTCCATGGCCTGTTACTTGATGCCTTGCTATCCTACCGCGTGGTCACAGCCAATGGAAGTGCCATCACCGTTTCCGAGAGCTCCCATTCAGACTTATTTTGGGCTATGCGCGGTGCCGGCGCTAATTTCGGTGTCGTCGTATCCGCCACTTATCAGCTCCAGCCTCAAACTAATAAAGGCCAAATTCTTGCGGCAGACTTCATAATCCCCGCGGAAAAGAACGGGTCATATTTCAAGCTACTCCAGTCCTATAATGGAGGTTCATTGCCAGAGAATCTGTCTATCAGCTCGTTCATGACTTGGAATGCAACCATCAATGCTGTAAGTCACCTCCGCCACGAAAAAGATACAAAAACTCATCAAGTCAATAGGCTCAAGTCTCAGGCACCTGGGCTTATCTGGGGCCGAAAGAGGCAGGGCTCAAAGCGTTTCAACCATTGCTTGATCTCAAGCCTATCACCAACATAGCGGTGTATCCATACAACACAATCATACAGTCCGTGGCAGGCGGCGCTGATGCCTTTATATGCCTTGACGGTGCTATTCACGACGTCTATACGGTAAATGCTCGTAGCCTCTCGGCATCAACCTACACATCCGTGTTTGGGCAGTTTTCTGCCTTGTTGGCCAACTCCCCCGCATTCCAAGGAAGCGTTATTCAAGTCGCTGTCTTTCCCAATAATGCAGCAATGGCAGTGCCTGATGCATCTACCGCATATCCTTGGCGTGACACCTTAGCTTACATGTACGTATGACGAATTCCGCATGAGCGTGGTCCCCGTTTTTCTTTCCAAAGATAACATTGATTGATGAAAATGTTACAGCGACATTGAACTCGGGTGGGATCCCAGCAACGACATGACGGCAACAGCCACAAAATATGGCAAAAAATGGCGAGACCAATTCGCCGCCACTTCTGGTTACCCTCAACTAGCTGCATACGTTAACTCAGCCCACGGAGATGAGAGCCTCGAGTCGATATATGGTGCTAATAAGCTTCCACGCCTCTCTGCGTTGAAGAAAGTCTGGGATCCCTCAAATGTCTTTCGCTTCAACAACCCGATTCCGCTTTCCTATAAGGCATGAGGATCCGAGCATAGCTTGGCGGCTAAGTATGTGTTACGAGAGGATAACATACTTTAAGCACATATATGAACACTATGTGGTTATGGCCTTGGCTCAATCAAGTGCGATTGTCAATGACAGATACGTACCATTTCTACTGTATATAGTATAGAGCAGATCTACATACCTAGGGAGGTAGAGTATATATAGGACAAGACAGAGTAATTAATTGTGACACCAGCAGAGAGAAGGGTGGCAGATAGATGATAGATGTCAGACCATGTATTTGACGCAATAACAAGGAGAGTCTTAGATCCATCTCCTATATAGATCAACTTCATCATTTTCAAGGTGCTAAATAGTCTAATCTCCGCGCAATACTGATGACTTTTAGGTACATCTGAAACATGCGGCCACCTATCAAGTTACCTATACATATCCAACTTCATCCTACGGCGTGTAACGGCCGACATCGCCGCCACCGCCAGACCACGATCCCGTGAATCCATTTTGCGAAACAATAGCAGTGCCATCAGCGAGGCGTAGCGTGGCGTATGTGTCCTTTGAGCACTACAACATAAAGCGTCAGTTATCGCCGCGTTAAGCTTGGTATGTGAACAATCAACAATTGTAAGAAGCTTCAGGAAATGGGGTTGATTCCTGAAAGAGCTATAGTCTACAGCTGCTAAAAGAAGGGAGGAAACCGCTTAGACGGCTACTTACAAGACCGAACGCCTGGAGGTTGGACGGTTGTTTCGCGATCCAGTGCATGTAGTCTATCGCAAAGTGAGTTGTTAGTATCTTCACATCATTTTATAATATCATTTTATAATAGAGTAGTCTTACTCTGGCACTGGTACGCGCCGGCACACGACTGGTATCCTGGGCCGCTGAAGAATACCCAAGAAGCTGAAGCATATGTGTAGATGTTGGACCCTCCGTTGATGTAGTTGGCGAAACCCATCCTACAGCGAGTGTCGCCTCCCGAGCTGCGTGTGTAGAAACATGTCAGTCCAAATCTCGAAGTCCAATATCACAAAATTTGCTAAACCATACGAAAAAAGGGAGCCCAAGGGGTACTCACCACCAAGAGAAATCCGGGTCGCCCCAGTTGTTTACGTCGGCCACCCAGGGAGCCGGAGGTGTCTGTTGCACATGGTCGCCTTGGTCGTAGTTCGTTTCTGACTGTAGGAGGGAGACCAGTACGTTATTGGCATTGCGAATGTTCAATTGATACAGCCACCAGTGCTCGCTACCAACGGCGTGCAGCCAGGTACCCTTGGTAGACTCGACGAGAACACCGCCCTTGCCGGCGATGTTGGATCCACCAGAAAAGTCCTCAGTGATGTGGTCGGCCACCCAGTTCCAGACGTTCTCGATGTAGGCAGAGGACGTAGGCGCTAAATGGATGCCGAGGAATGCTGCCTTGCATTCGTTTTTGCTGTCGGTACAAGCATTGGTGAGCGCGGAGGCACCGCGTGTGCCGCCAACGGTGACCAGCGAGTTCCACAGAGCTACCTGACCTGGAGAAGATCCTGCCATGTTGAATTGAAGGATAATAGCACCTGGGAGAACGTCACTGACCGTGAAACGCATGTCCTGGATCTGAGCCGTTCCGACATCGCCAGCATTGCCGACCGCAACTACAGGACGGGGGTTGTTTGAGTCCTTGAAGTTGGCGCCATTGCCGGTAATGGTCGCCCAAGCTTCGCCTACGATACGCGAACCTTTCGGAATTAGAAGAGTGTTATCTACCCGGTACTTTCCGAACGGGAAGTATGCGATCTTATTGTTGCTCGCTGCATATTGGAGGACCTGGTTCAGAACACCGGACTCGTCCTTGGTATTGTCACCCAGAACAGTGTGGCCTCCGTTTTGGTTGGGGTCTTTAACGTTAATAAAGTCGGAAACACTATTTGTAGCATCTGGAACACTCGGGGTCAGTTATCACCAAAGGAAGACTTGCATTCCAGAAGTGGGCAAAACAAGTAGAAAAATGTTCTAGGAATTACTTACAATTTGGTGCAGGTACTACAGGGAATTTGCCGTTCGGTGCCAGTTGACTGGGACGAGTGTTGGTAGTCGTTGTCGCTCCATAGATTGGGTTTCGGTTCACCGTGTTTCCGTAGGTATAAGTGTTGACGTGGCTTTGAGCGCCGAGGAGCGTTCCCGATGGCCCTTGGGCAACATCGGAGTTGGTGTCTTTACTAAGGTTCTCTATCAAGAACGAAGGATACACCGTGGTAACGAAAGTGACGCCGGAGTTTTTAGATACAGCATCTACTAAAGCGATCCAAGGGGAGCCGCCTGTATTCAGAACGCCAGTTCCGCAAGTATCAAAGGTAGGAGCGAGAATGCTGATCGTTGCGCCGCCAGTTATAAGCATTCCGACGGTATTCTGACTACATTCACCAAGGTCAATAATGTCCGCTTATGATAAAAATCACCCGAGGTCTCAGGTGCTTGCAGGAGGGGTAAATGCAGAATAGGCCCGTGAGATAATTCGTATCTCTGGGATGTCAAAAGGAAGAATGGAAATCTCCGGCGGACTTACTAGCTAAAATACTCAGAGTCAGTTATAGCCGTTCTCGGCGTGGTTGTCTACCTTTCAGAGTTACTCACAAATAAATGGATTTGTATAAAGCCTGCTGATGGCCGTCGTGATTTATTCCGTTCTATATATTCCTGGTCAGTATTTTATTATATGAACATACAGGAAGCCGTGAAGAGGAACTTACCTGGCCACGCTCGACTCTGACGTCTGAAAGGCCAAGAGTGCTTCCCCTTCCAAGATGAATTCCTGTATGGCCGTTGCCGTTGCTGGATGAAGCCATAGTGATCTTTACGTTCTGTAGTTGAGCTGCTTGAGCTACACCCCAGTACAGAGCGGTAAACGCATTACCTATCACGTCTTAGCGTACAGGAACGAGTTAAGTGACCACTGGGAATATTCACCTCCCGGAATGCTTGTGGTGTCGAGAACTAAGTTCTTCAGACCAACAGCGAACGATAGTTCTCCCGACACACCAGTCGCCGGATCCTGGCCTAAGGTTGTTCGTTAGACAAGACCTAATCATCCTTGGCTGCCTGATCTTACCAGAAAGAAGAGTCTGTTCACCGGAGAAGCCGGCTGCGGCTTTAATGATCGGTGGCTACGAGAAGTCGTAAGTTTCCTTGTCAGAATCATTTTTTATAAAGTGTAACTCACATTCGTAGCATCGCCCATAAGTATGGTGTCCGTCTAACACGTCAAATTAGCAATCGTCTCGAGCGTGTCTTCCAAGTGTCTCGATGGGTCGGAAAGCTCCCAGGACGAGACCTTAGGCAAGATACGAGCCCATATGCCGCTGGAAATTGTCCAGAGAATACTATCAGGCGCACTTACATTCATCCGTATAGTCTGGCTAATTGAATAAGTGCCCGGTGGTATGTAAACAACCTGTTGGCATACTTAGCATCTCGCTCTTCTACTTCTCTCAATGAAGCTTACTCTTGGTTGAGATGCCAACCACTCCGGATGTCGAGTTCCGCCATTCGTGCCAGCATTAATCGCTCGTTGAATTCCTGCGCCATCTCCTGGGTTTACTGCCATATAAACGGGATAGTTGAAGTCGCCGTCGAGGTCCGGAGCGTAGCCACGCGGAGCTCCAGTATGGTCGAAGTTGGCATACCAGAAACTAGTCGCCCGAGGGGCTATGATCGTATCATTGCCATCATCTTTGGGCGTCGGTGAGGCACTAGCCCCAGCAAGGAGGAGCGAAGCCACGTGCGAGAACTTCATCGTTCGCTTGCTTTCCCTCGATTTCGAAGTGGTGACGAGCGCTCGCGAGGCTACCCTGGGATAGGGTCTTAGCTTAACGTTCCATAAACCCGTACTTATAGATCTGTAAAGCAATTCATGTCGCCCATTCGCGTCTTATACCCGCAAGCAATGCCCGAAAATTGCAGGGCCTAGCAGTTTGAACGACCGACAGCCCGGCTGACCCTTCGACCTTGTCCACGACTAGAAGGCCCCGTCAGGTCACCGTTTAGTAAGCTGCAAGCAGACCGCATGATATTGACCTAGTACCCCAGAAAACCGGAATGTCGCAACTACGGAGCCGCATCTGGCACACTTGCAAGCGAATAATCGCCCGGCCCAGACGCTAGGATTAAGTAGTACTAATGGTGCCTTGACCTAGAGTTCGCGGAGAATGCTTTGGCCCCTAATACTACTACTAGTGGAAGACTGCATTATACTAAGGTAGCACTCTATATGCTACCTTCAGTAGAGCTCTGCGACCTCGAGGAAATTAATGGTTTCATGCTGAGGTCAGCCAAAAAAGATTTCGCAGGCGATAGAATCAGCAAACTGTATCTTGTCAGTCTTATTTGCGCCTGTTACGTTGCCTTTAAACCGCTTTCTCCTTTATTAGCTAGCCCGCCAACCGGGCGATCTCACTACTCTGGTCATGCGATACGAAAGAGATGAATGGCGTGAATTCGTCTGCAGCCCAAAATGCTACTGCTACCTCCGCCAGAGGAGCCCGGCAGTGCTTCGGCCCCACTGCATTGATCAGGGCTGAATTGATTGGGCACGGGCTGAGTCGGCGATGCTATATTCAACAGACCTGCCGTATTCGGTCAGAGCAATTGCGTCCACTTACAAAAGGTAATTTGAATTGCGACGTTCGAACACGAACTCATCCAACGTCTAGCAACTCTTCATTATTACTTAGCAAGCTCAGGGGTAAGTAACAAAGCTCTGGTTGTCATCATATTTTGCATCTGTAGGCTTATGATTATCAGCTCTGAAATCAACATCGTACGTAATATTCTGGTCTATGATCACTCGAATTGAGAAATTCGGCGAGGCTAAATAACACCAACCCCCTTTAATTATCAGCATGCCCAAAATTCCATGATGCCGGTGTGACGCGAGTCGCTGTCAACGTCATTATTTATTAATGATTGGATTAAACATCAGTAGCTCCCTTCACTTTTCCACAGTTTCCCCCAAATCCGATTCTTAATACATGATACTATTGCCACTGCAGCTTTTGATGCTGATTGGCATAGTGAGGTCTGGAAGCCATTTTGCATGCGTCCTAATAGACGTATGGTAGGATATGGTACTTGACCTGCTTCTTGTACTTCACCCAGTCATCGCCATACTTCTTCTGACAAGCAAGATCGTCTCTGCCCTCTCTGTGAATGAGAAGGACAGCAAAGTAGAGCACGTAAAAGTACGTGAATATAATGCCCCAGCCCCTCGCCTGATCCTGAACAACGACGCGGCCGTCGAGCATCTTGGCGGCGTGAGCAGTCGCAACGGAACTACCGGCAGTGAGAATAGTGTAGCCAGAGATACCAGTCGGTAGACTGAATGGGGATGCCTGTAACCAGTCTCCAAAGTAGTTGATGTGACGGGACTTGCCCCACCAGCCGGCAGTGAGAAGTTTTGTGCCTCGTTTCGTCTGAATGTATGATAAGTTGGCCACTTTGGGATCGTTGGGGTTGCTACGGAAAAGATTCTTCTGAGAATTCGCTGCTCGGAAGATACCCAGACCGGTAGCAAACACAGCACTAGCAGCAGCAACGCCTCCCCATCCGAGGTGTACTGGGTACGAGGAAAGGTAACGGGCCTGAGTCGAGTATAAAAATGGAACCCAAGCGAGGTCACCAAACGACAACATGTAGCCGAAACCATCGGTGGTGATATCCATCATTGTCATGATGCCGGGCTCCAGGTATTGTCCGTCAAGCACGTAGAAAGCCTGGAAAGCCGAGACGAAAATGATACTGTCAGAAACATAGCCATAATTCCGGTATTGCTTGGCAATGAAGGCCAAATCTAGGATGATCCATCCGGTAAGACCCTGTCGCATCTCGTTAAAAGTCTTGAGATCGATCTCGCCAAACCAGGGCAGCGTAACACGGGGGTTCAATTCACGGCCGATGTAAAAATCGTAGATGAGGTTTCCAGTGTGGCCGCCAGCTGCGAGTTCACGCATGTCCTTGTTCGGGTAGTTGGTGTCGACACTGAAGCTCTTGACATAGATGAAGATCGCTTGCGCAGTAGCGATGAGGATGTTAGCGGTCAACATCTGGATATAATTATCCGCAATGTAAGTCCAGACAATGAAGTTGGCGCCCTTGAAATACGTCCCGACGGCGCAGATCACGAGATGCACGATGGTGGACGAGAACGCTAGGTTATTTAGCTGATTGTTCCCAGTCGTCGATTATGGGATACTAACAGTTCATGCGATAGGTCAACGGGCGGCCATGTTGCGGCAACTTAGTGCCAATCACCTCCTGCGCTGGCAGAATCCTCCATAGGATCAAGCTGAAGAGGTGGTAGCCGAGTGTAACGCCAGTAACCTCCCAGCTGTGAAGACCACTGAAACCAGGCCAGCCGACTTCAGTCTTGAATTTCTCCAGGCTGAAGCTACTCGGCTCTAGTAGAGACGGAGCAGGGCAACCGGAAATGTCATTGCAGGCAAATGCGAATGTGTATAAGAGTAATGGAAGCCCAAACACGATGCCTGCAGCACCCAGCCTGGCGATTGTTAGCCAATATACGCTATTGAAAGGGGATAGCGCTTACGGTCCGCCAAACTCGTAGTGAGGCGCCATGATGAATTTGATGGCTCAAACACAATAGACGCGATTCCAGTCGCTTGCTACCAGACGAGAAAGAGGACAGATAGGATTGCGATGTTTTCTTCTCTGCTTGTTTGTTTGTCTGTCGCCGATGATGACGGGGAGCAAAGCCTTATTAAATAGGGTCAAAATTTGAGTTTGTACCCGAAAAGGCTTGGTCTGCGGATTCGTACTCGTACTGTAAGTTACGGTAGTGGCTATCGTACGTGACGGAAGACCAGATTTCCGACAATGATGACAATTACACTGACAATTACCTACTGTTTGTGCCCCAATGAAACGTGGCTAAGATGTATGGAGATACACCAGCCACAGGCGCAATACGTCACCAACACAATTGCACGTTGCAGGGTAACTGCTCCCGCAGAATAGTTCCCTTTTGGGAAATGTTCAGCTCTGCTTAGTTAAACACAGCTATGAATAATCATCGCGAAGCACTAAACAAGCACGAACCGCAGAATCTTGCCCTTTTCGGTGGTCAACCATAGCTATGAATAATCACCGTCAAGAGTCTATAGCTACAAAATGTAGCACTGAGATCGAGTATAAAGGGGGATGAAGAATCAGTGTTGAATATGGCATCTTCCAAGCTTCACCAGACTCAACAGCTACAAGAAGAATAGGCCTGACACTTCTATACTCATATCCCCATCCAATCAGTATTCGTTCATCAACCATGTCTAGCCAACGTACTCATGACGGTCTTGTTCTTGTGGGCACTCGAACTCCCTACGAAGTCCGCACGTTTCCAACTATATCTCCAGAGGGTGACGAGATAATGGTAAACGTCAAGTGGACAGCATCTACGCCGCTTGACCTTCACCAAGCCGACGGCGGTCTTCTGGTCGAGCCCCCCATGCGGACAGGGTCCACCGGTGCCGGCATCGTCGTCGAATGCGGCCCGGATGTCAAGCGCTTCAAGGTCGGCCAGCGGGTATTTGGTTTTGCGCATCAGAAGCCCGCGTGGAAGACGCACCAAGAGTATTCTACTGCACCCGAATGGGTTTGGGGCCAGGTATGACCACCCCCTGCTTATACATATGTGAGCAAAGAGACTCCGGTAAAATAAAGGGCTCACATAAGACTATAGATACCCGAGGGCTTTTCGATGGAACAAGCAGTCACACTGCCTGAGAACCTGGTGACCGCCTTCAACACCATCTCCGCGGATCTGAAGCTCCCGACTCCGTGGCCTAAGCCGGTGGACTACGTGCCTCCTCGGGCAGACGAGCACATTCTGATCTGGGGCGCGGCGTCTTCGGTTGGGCAGCTTACTATCCAAGTATTAAGATACTACGGATACAAGCATATCGTCGCAACCGCATCCTCCAAACATCACGCATATATTAAGGAGATTGGTGCTTCAGAAGTCTACGACTATAGGAGCTCTACTGTCGTCGAGGACCTTCTCAAGAGTGCACAGGGACGTGAAGTACCAGCCTTCCCGCTGATCGTCGACTGCATCGGTTCGCAGCAGGGGACCCTGACGGCGATCTCCAAGGTCGCACAGAGTAGTAGCACGGTCGCCGTCATGCTCCCCGTAATCGTGAAGCACGCCTCCGACGAGTCAGCACCTGAGTACTCGATGGACGCCAGTACTAGCGTTGAGTGGGCGCCGGGCGTGAATATCGCCGGCGTCAGGACCCATTTCTATTGGAGGGTGAGTTGGCCTTAGAAGAGACTCAAGAGGTCTCATAACCTTTAAACTCAACCTTCAAAATCGAGAAATGCTGGCTAACTCTAAACTCTCTACAGAATGAGTTATTCCGCGAGAAGCTCCAGACGGAGATCATGCCTACTTTGCTAGAACAAGGCATCGTGAAGCCTAATCGATACAGGATCGCAGAGGGCAAGACACTATTGGAGAGAGCAGAGAAGGCACTAAATGCTATGCGGGAGGGTGCGAGCGGTGAGAAGGTTATCTGGAGAGTGTCAAACGAATGAAGAGGACCCTACGCATTTGCTTCTAGTTATGCCTGAGAAAAAAGATAACGAGCCATAATAAGTCGAGTGCATAAGATTTCCGTCCATGCGTATCTAGCCGTGGTGATGAAAGCTCATGTTTTTCTTCCTTTAGCAACTAAATCACCTGATAGATCAGTTTCTCTTATCTTCAGCGACCATTCCACCGCATTCCGGATGACTCGACGACAACTTACATGTCTCAGCCCTTCTATCTACACTAAATCATGCAATCCAATCTTGGCCGCTCGTCCATATGCATGCGCCCTTCCCCACAGGTGGAGCCCGGCTCCGAGTCATTCCTGCAGCTTGATAGCTCTCCGCATGAGCACTTCTTCAAGATACTAGATTCTTCTCACTGTAGCTCGAGCTCAAGTCCCCTGCATAAGAAGGTCAATAAAGTGTGACTACTACACCGAGATATCATGACATGATTGACAGCAGACATACGAGACATTTGATCGTGGGAAGCAAGCTATTGTGCCATAGCTTATAGCCACATCCGGGATCATGACGTGTTGAAAGAAGGGAATAGAAGTCGTTGTATTAGCATCCATTCGGAACGAATGCCACACGTAAGGGGTTCCCGCTCGTCCCTCCACACCCCCGATTAACCTCACTACAGATCTCCCTTAGCCACCACGGTGTAATCCTCGACGCCACAGTGGCTCCAATATCTCGTATTTGTTGATCTTAATACCCTCGTATACTTCGCACGAATATATCTGAAAACCTGAAATAATAGGATTTAATATCATATATGTTTGCACGTCACGCATATTCTACGCTCGTCCCTCCTGGTGTAATGCCTCCCCAAAGGGGATGGAAGCCACACGTCCAGGTATTATTTAACGTCTGTGTTGTATGCATGGGAGGGAAGGAGAGTCCTCTCGTCGGCCGGAAGGAGTGCCGGGATCACGGGGTGCGTCAACGTCGTACGACGATATCGTGCGGGTTGCTCAGATCCGTGACGTAGATAACACAATGTAACACCATTGACTAGACACCACTAATGATGTTCCAGTGTGTAACTAAAGCGAGTGGAAGACGACGTCTCTCTCGCCAGAAAAGGGATACCGTAGGCTGCTACTATCATTCACTGTTGCTTCGTGTCCTCTTAGTGGGTTGTCGTGACTACATCGTGGCCAGATTTCTGGCTGCTTAGTAACCTGATAAACCGGCTGCCTACTGGGCATCCTCGGTGTGAGAGACTCGGTGTGGGCAAGGTGTCTCTGAGTAAATACCTAGGTAAGTGGCATCAAAGAGGAAGTTCCTAAACTTGGTCATCTTTCACACTCGTCGTTGCCTATCCTCACTTCTCCTGCATGTGTAATGATGATTCTCAATATATTTCGGCATGGTCATGCCACATATCTCGGTACAACATCGCAAGTGACAGCATCCTAGAGGATCTGCTCTAACGATCAGAGGTGGCGACAGAAGCTAAGACATAGCAGAGAAATGTGTAGTAGAAAGAACGACGAGTCCTAGATTTGGAGCACGGTGACGGAATTCTTCCAAATGCAGAACCAACAAAGCTTGGCCAAGACACTTGGTCTAGATCACGAGCCACTATGGTTGTTAGATACACAGTTAGCTGGGATGTTGGGATGTGGTGATGTGGTCTATAAGGCAGAAGAGGCAGATAGGGCGCGGACCAATGCCGCCAAGCAAGTCTGTCTTCGTCAGGCAAAGCGGTAAGTAAGTATTGACTAGCACGGTCAGATGGAGAGATGGAGATGGAGTGCGGATCGCTCAATCGTTCAAATGGGGAGCTGCACCGAGGAGTCATAATCCACCACCCAAGTGCCCCGCGGACCCTTGGGTTCGTCCCCCGTCCTGGTGTCCTGGTCCCCGTACCGGATATTCCAGGGTAGCCAATCTCGTCGGGTTGGATGACCGCACATTGTCCATCCATCTAATCTCTTCGATTCCTCCCACCATGGCAATTGGCAAAGTGAGTGAGGGGTGGAGGGGTATGCCTATCAGGCCTCCCATTACAGTGGTGTCCCCACTCGGCTGCCCCACCACGACCTGTTGCGCGACCCATAATTCAACAGGCAGCACTGGTGTGGCTGCGTGCGAGATCCAATGAACGTCGCCAATTCCAGTCGCCTTCAAAGACTTCTGGTTCAACCAGGCAGCCAGTCACCCCAATCAATGAATTTCATGTCACGCTCCACGGTCGCGGACGCGCGGGAATGGGAATGAGACAGCAACCCCGCAACGATCTTCGGCGGGGTTGAACTTTTTTTGTTTCCCAATTCGCGACGGGGGCAAGATGAGCAAATGCCGGATTAATGAACATGTCACCAAAAAAGACGAACTTGGTATTGAACCTCGAATATTGATTTTTGTTCATTGGTTTCGTTGATTGCGCCTTTTGCCACCAGCAAGACAATCTTAGTTATAGCACAAGATCTCTATACACTTGCTTCTACATGAATGGTATAATTGGTATCATCTAATAACACATATTGCCTATTGCAAACCCAGAGCAAACCCAAAGAAAACTTCATTCAATGTCGGTAGTGAACCGTGCCAATTCCTATCCAACGCCGTAATGTCCCATCTAATATAGTAAAACATCATGCGTTGAATGCCCGTAGTGTATGGTTGTTGTTTTTTGTGGTTTTTTTTTGTAAGGTTTTTTGGTAATGATCCTCGTAGGACGTGTGGTTTAATATTGGTAGTTCTTGAAGTTGAAGCGATCCTTCAATCGCTGTCTCTGAGCTTCGATCTCGCGTTCTGCTGCTTCTGCCTCCTTCTTCTCGCGGAGCCGTTGCTTTTTATCCTCCTCGATGCGCATGCGCTCCGGTACCGATACGACGGGTGGGATGGATACTGAGCCGCGTCGGTAACGTGGGCTTGAGGGAGCGTGTGGTACAGGTGTTCGGTTTGCGATTGCCTCATTCTGTCGTGCAATCTCAGATTCCTTCCTGCGCTGCCGCAGTTGATCTCCATGGTGTACCTCGGAGAGTCGTCGCTGGCGACGCTCTTCATCTATGCTGTCGCGTGACGAGCTAGTCTTTGACGACGACCCCTGTCGACGGTGGCTCTTGGGTCGTTCGTTGATGATCTCTACTGTGAACGACGCCGGCCGCTCACGCTTCTCGACATCGCGGTAGCTTGAAGATTCGTAGCCACTGTAGGGGTCGCGGACAGGGCTTGGTGATGGGCTGTGTGAGTGGTGTGGTGGTGTTCGTGACAAGGGGGAGCTGCTGAGATAGACAACACGTTCTCCGCTGCCTTGTCTCTCATGCCGTGATGAGCGCCGCCGGTTGACGTCTAGCATTTTGCTGTCGTTGATGTAGATTCCGGATCGTCGCTTGCTCGAACGTTCAGAGTCGGAGGTGTAGTCTGAGTGGTAGGATAGAGGAGGCGTTGGCGGCAATTGGCCGTGGTTGTAGGTTGAGCTTCTGGGTTCGGTGGTCCTCCGGTATCCAGGTGGGCGGCGTAGCTCTTGTGTCCTGTCGCAGAACTGTCCGTGTCGTGCGTTGGGGCAGAAATCAGCCTCAGACCAGGTCTTGAGGCGACCATCCGGGCGCACCTCTGTGAAGATCTCCCTGACGCACATTGTGGACTCTGTTGTGGTCGGTTCTGGTGTGGTGCTGGGTGGATTGGGCTGGATTACCCGCGGGCGCGGTCGTAAATGCCGAGGGGAGTAGGTCGGGTAGGATTGAGACTCCAAAACAGACTCTTGTTGGTCACGGATTTGTCTTTGTCGGTAAATAGAGTTGTTTATGATGACTCTCGGCTGAGAAGCCACGGCAGCGTCGGTGCGCGACTGTTTGGAGGTGAGTCGGTGGTTCGGAGCTGGCTTCCAAGTAGAGAGCTATAACGACGCGCGAGTAGACACCTCTGTCAAGTAGGGTAGACGAGATGAGATGCGACTGAACACGGGTAGACAAGTAATGCTTGATGGTATACTATAACAAGTAGTTAAATGTTTTCAATGGATTGGGTAGACAGAACCGGAAAGGGGGGGCGGGCCTTGGTCCCTTATTAAATATCGAGACGAGGAGGAGGAGGACATTTTGTAATTTTGTATTTTTTGCGCGCAGCAAGTATGGTCGCATGGGCATGCTGGAGGTAGGTAGGTGAAGGACAACGGAGGCAGGGGTTCGTGGAAGCGCATGCGCATGCTCCCTCCCTGGCCCACCCGTCGCTCTCCTTCTCTTGGCGGGCTGCTTGGATGCCTGGGAGGGAGTGGGAAACTGGGGACTTGGGAGACCGCCGATGATTCATCCGTCAACAGGGTTTCGTAGCGTACCGCAATGAGGTGTAGGTACAGTAGTACACAGCATACGGAGCTAACGGAAAAGGAAAGGTGCATTGAAACACCACCAAATCGATGCACCACAGCCATGCGGCGGAGCTCACCTGGCCAGTAGCGTGTGTGTAGTGGACATGCTAGGTATCTCGTACCTCAGGTTACTCCCCGGGTCCTGCCCCAGCCCACGGTGACGGAATGTCTGCAAGTGACGGTGCCTAGAGTACCTTGCGGCTTACACGACAGCGAGTATGATCCAACTTATCTGACCAGCAACGACCCATGTTGCCTGGCGTCTGGATTGAGGGAACCTGTAATGGGATGGCAAATTCAACGGCTCACAGGAAGTGGAAATGGAAGATGAAACGAACGAGATGAGGGTGGCCGTTGGGCATGGCCAACAGCTGAAAGCAGCACGCAGGCCCGAAAATCCCTCGAAATTTAACGAGATAAAAATAAATGTTATAGTGGGAAATTCCAAGATCGCCGCTTGTACACACCCAGCTACCAAACGCTGGCGGCCCGGCGAAATGGCCACGCAATGTACATTGTAGTAATGATAGTAGGCCGACTTATTAGGGGAGATTCCAATTCATCGGTCGTCCGAGGGAAGCATTCTGGAACGCGACAGCGCCTGAGAGCTGCGACGTGCATGTGACGCTCCAGTGCACGATGCGCAAATAGGGAGGTCCAATTCAAAGACAGACTGTCCTCAAATCTGGACTACCCGGGTAACTAGACTACATCGGTGTTGACTCATACCAGTTGTTACTCAGGTCCGACCTCGTACTATGGTAGACAGCTCAACTTCACCTTTGATGTGGTTGGTTGGTTGGTCCAGGTAACTGACCTGAAGTAGTGCAGGTACGTAAACTAAGTCACGGGTGCATGTAGCAGTAGTCCAGGGGTTCTGTTCGCAGCATTACCTGCAAACCCAAACTGCACAGGCAGGTATACGATCGAATCGAATCTCATAGCCGTCATCCTGCATTTCGTCCTCGCCGTGGTAGAGTGGTTCAGCGGGGGAATGTGGAGGAGGGCACAGCCAATGCGCCATCGAAACGCCTGCAGGGGCATTATTGTTGGTTAAGAAAAAGCTGTCGATACTGCCATTTTGGCGCCGCTCAAGTTCCAACACTGCCTCAAACCACAGCTTAGCGGGACCACCAGGTCGCAGAGCCGCAAAGGACAGAAACAAGAACCATTCTGTCGGATCTCAGTCTACATCTTCACGACCAGTAGAATTATCATGAGTCTGCTGGCAGAACGGATAGCCGCCTGACGAGATCAAACTGAAACAGGATGGCCAAAGCCATAGAATAGCCAAGATACCTAGGTAGTCTAAGGTGGATAGCTGGATGCCTGGGAGGAAGGGCTCCATGAACAGCTGAAAGTTGTCAAACCTCTTAGATCAATATATGGTCTCAAACAATATATGCGGAGCGGAATATGGTCTAAACCAAACTGACATGCGTTTCAGGTCATACCTTCTGTACCTGATACCCGAAACCTTCAACTTGTCAATGGTGCATTGTAGGTAACGGTACACACATGGTGGAATTATGACTCTTTCGCCTGTACTAGGTGCATATGTACTCAAGTAGTTGTCCAGCTTAGCTCTCGCATCAAGTCGCTGGTAATATGACAAAGCAACCCGGTTCGGCACCCCTTGCATCATATGTGCAACCTGGTCTAAGTTTTTCGTCTTTCGAGTGTCTGCCCATCTGGATGCCTTGCGGCTCTTCTCGCACCCCTTCCTCCGCGTCGCTTTTGCCACCTTCCACGGCATACAAAGTGGAATTTCCACTACTATCAACGTTTGCTTTTTATCGATGACGTTTGAGGTGCTTCAGGCGGGTGTCGCATCTGGACTCGTTGTCGTGACACGACTGTCATGCATCAGAGGTGCATATCCATCGTTGATGCGTACCTTGTTTTGTTTATCCCCGATTATTAACTCCCGAGAATGCATCGCTACGATTGGGCTGGGGAGTACACAGGTACCGGCAGTGTCTATTCCTATTGACGATCATCTACATAGTATCGAAGCGAGGACAGCGTCCCTGTCGGTACTCTCCGCCATTGATTGGAGCAACGAGGCTTTGCTCCCACACAGGATTCCTTATGGCCCCCAAGCGCTGACAGGATCTTGATTAGCTAGTGCAGTCTAGCGATATATCCCATGCAAACCGCTCTGGCGCCACGTTCGGGAGGGAGCCGACGCCTCCAAAAGTGCAATTTTGAAAGAATCAGCAGATTCTTTGATCATAGGTAAAGTACCTGCACGGATCGATAGCTTGTCGTTTGCTCGCCTTGAACGTGAAGACCGAGAGTTCTTCAACATTCTCAGAGCCCCACTACTTTCAAGTGGAGATGAGATTCAGCCTAGCATAGGGCTGACTTGGCTTTGACTGAACTTCTCTTAATAGGTAGATGATTACCTAAACAATTGACTTCTTCGCCTTTGAAGGACATTACATAATCTTGATCCACGCGCCCACACACACGACGGCCTACAGACCGGGATAGGTCGATGAGAAGAACGGTGGAACGAGTGGTACCTTGGCAGTCGATGTTGTGCATGCAGGCTGAGCATCTTGCTACCAACGGTTGCGAAAGGGAAACTAGTCTACGCTACCAGCACCTATCATATCCCGAATTTGCGGCCATTGCAGTCTTTAGGGTCGATTATGGTCTTCTCGTTTCGCAAGGCGCCCGTGTTGGTTTCAATATGGCCATTAAGCGGGCCAGTAGCCAAGCGCCGTCGCTCAGCGACTCCCTGACATTCCACGAGATTTGCACTTCTGCACGTAATGCCGTGGTTGCGTCGTTAGCTCGCAGACGCCGTGTCTGCTCCCCTTCGGCTTCGAGCGCCGAGCTTATCAAAACACCAAAAGTCGGCTTAAACGACCCTATAGCACGTTGCCAGCGCTTTCGTCTCGTGGTACAGCATCACTAATCACATGTCTGTTCCCATATCCATCCTCTTTTGCTTCTCTTACGCGTCATCGTGTCAATAAAAGTGTAGAATCCTACGCGTTTGGGCGTGACCAGCCGGTCAATCACCTAAATACCTACCACCTGCATTTTGCCACTCGTATGGGTGGCTTCCCCAAATGGAATTTCCTAGGTTTGGTGCGGTTGCCTTGAAAATTTTTCGGCGGTCTACCATGAGGCTTGCATTATTTACATTCTTCGGCAGGTGGCTAGCCAAGTCTGTATCTCTCGCTCGAGGTCAGGTACGTAGGAGTGAACTAGGCCGGGAAGCGGCATCTCGGCGTGCTTGTCAAATACGATCGGTACCATGATCAGGTGTTGCCTGGTAATAACGTCATGTTCTGTACCTGCGGTATCCCCTCCACCTCTAGCTGTCTAGGCGTTCGTATCCTTGCACGATATGTATCCCTTATTATTCAGCAAAAGGCACAAGCTGAACCGGCAAGCGGCAGTTTTCTAGACTATATGGCCAGGTCACAAATCGAGTCAATGCCGATGTCGCATGACTTCAACACAAGGCATTCTTAGTACGTGGCCCCAAAAATAATCCAAGGTCTTGCTTTTTTGTCATTCCACTTCGAGACTTTTAATATTTGACGATCAAGTCTAGAAGTACACGTGTAACGATTAGAAACCGGATAAAAGTAGTAGGAGCTTTCGTCAATCACAGGTAGCCATTTCAAGGCAAACAAAGCCGCACTGCAACGCGGCAGTCAGCTCTAGCTGACAGCGTCGAAGGCGAATACCGAGATGACAAGTGTCGTTCAGAGAGTCGGTCTAGAGAGGCAGTGTCGGTAGAGATGCATTCTTTCATCATGCAGCACGTCCATCCATTATCTCCGAAAGGATTACATAGTCTACATGTTCCAGGCCAGCAAGGAATCCAAATGCCGACTCAGAGAATCTCTTGGAAATCTTCTGGTTAGTACAGTTTGCTCGAAAAAACGCACCGGTCTAATGTTCTAGGCCTGGAAGTCAAGACGAGGCCCTCATAGAATCTTCAAGAGACATTTCCCATTATTCAAGAAAACTAAGCAGTAAGGCTGTAGTTCCATCCTTTGAAATAGCCAATGAAGACATATTCATAGCATCATTTCATCGAGGGACTAGGCCACGAGTACCAATTGCGATCTAATTCGGCAATATGAGGTATGTCTAGTTCTGTGGCAGTAGCATCAAGGCACTGCGAAGTGAAGTTAGAGTTTTGCCGACGTCAAGCAATCATGCAACCAGCGCAATAAGAGCACGTTTGCACTTATAACCTGTTAAAAAGCTTGAATATAGGCCAAACACCGAGAATTCTCGTAGAACTCGACGATAGATTTTGCGTTTTCCAATCGCAATCGAACAAGTCGGAGCCTGAGTTAGAATCCCCCATTGAGCTTCCGCCAGCATCCACCGAGCAACCATCGCATAAAGTCTTGTGTTATGCAACACTTCATGCACATCAGCATGTCCTGCAGTCCGTGATTCGTGATCGCATGGCTCGATTCTTGGGGCCCCAATCTCCTATGACCTCTCCAACTATCTCCACATCCTCTACTTTCTTATTCGCTTCCTTGGAGGTAAGTCCTCTCCACGATACATGACGGGGAGCCCGATCAACCCATCTATAGCTTTGGCCATGAATAGAAAGTTATAGACAAGGCTATACCTACACCTCCTCGACTTCGCTCCCCCAGCGCCGCGCATTCCGATATCCGATAGGCCTAGAACTGCCGGCGTTGAAGATCGATAGCAAACACCTCTATTGTAGCTCCTTTCTCTCGACCAGGAACGTCGCAATACCCCACAATTGGACCGCGAGCCTCCTTCGCTCACTACTCGGTACCCCGGCACGGACGTCCGAGTCTAATGATAGAGTTGTATCAATATTGCTTCTCCCTCGGTAAACATGGCGTGTCCCATAGGAGGCACTCGGGTTTGCCGTACGTGTCGTGTTGACTCTCCAATTTCCGAGCAGGTATTACATACTCCAACAACTCACGCTGGCGAGAAGCAAGGGTTGAATGGCTGTGGCTGAGTCTCTACTTGGTAGGTAGGATAATGTAGGGTTGCACGAGAGGTAGGTAGGTAGCTACAATCCCTTGGCTATGCGTTGTGTCCGTGGCGCAAGCCGGGGGTGGCGCTCAAATAAGCATCTACTCTGACCGCTAGTAGTAACATTGTTAATCTATCCTTCACGTTTGAAGTGCCATTGCGGCGCCCTTTGCGGAGGCGGACAGACACGACAGCCGCATGGTATTGGCAGCAGGTGATCGAGTCCACATCCCTGATTGCTATACTCTACTTGAATAAGGAGGCGGTGAGCTAGCTTTCGAGACAATTGGGTATGCAATATCGCACATGCAACCTCGCCCTCACTTATGGTAATTGATACGCTGCTATCGCCATGATATCATCTTAGAGCTTGACATCAACATACCTCGAAGCCGTTTGCTCCTCATCTCATCATCCAGACATGAAAGATTTCTTGAAATATCTGATAACTAGAACCAAAAACTCTTTTTCCAGAATAACTCCATCGTGACATAGCTAGGAATCGATTGTCATATCCTCATTGCGGAATCTCGAACTGGTGCTGCCACCGCTACGCATGCACATGCGCATGAATTCAAGGTCCGGCTTGGCAAGGCATGCCAAAACCTTGGATGTCATTGCAAAAGATGCAGTAGAATTGAGCGACGCTCTTACTGCGTCGCTAGCGCTTGCTTCCTCTAATATAACTTTGCAGGCGATTTTGAGTAAATGTAAGACGATTGCTGGCGACCTGCTAGTAGTTCTCGATAAGCTACGTGCTACAAAAACGAAGAAGTGGAATTGTTTCGTCGCCGCTTTGCGAACAATGTGGTTAAAAGGAAAGATTAATAATTTTGTCGACCGGCTTAGCAGGGTGCAGGCCCAAATCTCGACTCATATGCACTTCCTCTTGTTGTATGACTTCCCATGTCGCTACAATAGGACGATGCTGGCTCTAGAGAAGCGTTTGAGGCGACTAATATCAAGCTGGTTACCGTCAACATCAATATCTCAAGTCCGAAGATGAGGACTATTAACGATTCCGGATTGTTGAAAACCCGGATGATGATGACGCCAACAACGGCGTGGAGATAACGGCTTCTCCGCTTTAGTCCAGCCAATGCAAGCGGCACCAAACGATTGCCTACTCACGTATCGGGAAGCTGTACGGCACCGACCACGGCTGAATTCGGTATGAATCGGTCTTAAGCGATACTTAATCCCGTATATCTAGTGCGTCTTTAAAGTTTAGCTACCGAGTGAGGTAGGATGATGCGGACTTAATCCCGTGGTGACGATTCGACAAACCCCGCGATGGCCATTTCTCAAGTCTATAAGTATAACAAGATGGGTCTGTGTAACTTATCTGGGTACCTATTGAGTCAGGGCTTCCTGTCAAGAAGAGCTGCATAGTGAATCGGGATATTCAGGCATAATGACGAAGACAATAGTATTGATTTCAGGTCAGTTCCAAACCTGTTCTGTCCGCCTGAACATATAAGCTAAATCATAAGAGAAAAGGCGCCAACAGAGGCATCGGCCTAGAAATCCTCAAGGCCTTGCTCGAATCGGCGCCGTCCGACAGCAGCAACAGCGCGCCATACCACATATATCTCGGCAGTCGGGACCTGCAGAAGGGCAAGGACATCGCAGCCGGACTTTCCGCCTCGCACGGGAATACCGTCTCGGCGGTCCAGCTGGATACAACGTCCCCCGAGTCCGTCAACAACGCCGTGGCCACGGTGAAGGCGCAGTCCGGCCGTCTGGACGTCCTCATCAACAATGCCGGCGTCAACTACCACACCATCCCCGACGAGGCGGTCAAGATGAGCACCCTGTACGACATCAACGTGATAGGGACGTCGAGGGTGACCGACGCCTTCAAGCCGCTGCTGCTCACTCAGCCGGAGGACGGGGAGAAGGTGGGGAAGCGCATAATCCACGTCAGCAGCAGCATGGGATCTACAGCGTCTCGGTTCGATCCCAAGTTCGCCTTCTACAAGCAGCAGTTCACGGCGTACCGGTGCACCAAGGCGGCGCTGGGCATGCTCGCGGCCTGCCACGCCTACGACTTCAAGGACCAGGGGATCACCGTCCACGCCTTCGATCCGGGTTGGGCCGCGACGGAGTTCGGAGGCGGCGACCCCGCAGTAACACGGGGGATGGGCGCTGTCGACCCGAAGGTGTCCGGATTTGCCTGTCGAGACATTGTCGAGGGGAAGAGAGATAGTGAGAGTGATGTGCTCGTTAGTATTAATGGGGATACTTACCCTTGGTAAAGAGATAGAGACATAATTCATAAACTCATAAAACAACAGTTATACAGTACATGTTATTAAAGGGCTGTTGATTATGTCACATGACTTTCCACAATACTCGTCTTTCGCACATAGTTGCTTGCATGTGGTCTTGGAGTTTCAATCATTCGTATTGTGGATATGATACAAAGTGAGTAGTACTGATGATGGGTCTCGAAACTTGGTAGAAGAGATGTTACCTATCCAGTGTTCGAGTTGCTCAGCAATTATTTCCGACATATATATGATACAGTGACGTATTGGCATATGAATCACGCGTGGTACGAGGCTATCGCTTCATATCACCGTTTACGTACCTGGAAATAGGGTGGGCACCCCCGGTGTTTATATCTGTTTCTGCAAGTACCACTGCCAGGTCATACTGGTTTATCAGCCGTGACGCGACACAGGGAAAGCAAGGTAACAATGCTGGATGAGTCGTCGGGTAACGTCAATAGCTGTCGCTGTCCAGCTGGCTACCAGTAGGTAGTAGCCCATTGAATCCACGTTGCCATTTCTATCAGCTGTGTTACTAAATCTGATGTTGTGCCTCCAGTATCTGCCTAGGTGGAAAGGGATATATTCTTACACGTCATCTACGGGATCATTAATTCCGTCCTCTAGTTATATAATGAACCATGATTGCGTACACCAAGGTGTTATAAATCCTTTGCTACCAGCTCTGAGCCTCAATGTTTACTTGTGTGACGCTCTTGATCGTGTGCAACCGGTTGGTTGATCCGGAGAAAGTTTAGCTATCACAACATTTTCGATTAAAATATTTATAATAGTCACGTGGGACATGTATGTTCTAATGTATAATAAACCAGCGCCACGCCAAAGGGGTCGAATGCCTGCCCCTACGTAACAGTTCCAAGTCATTTCGACGTAAACATGTGTTGGCCATTCTCTATAACATCATTGTCATTTCGGACATTCACGGCCTTACACCTCATCATTAGCGACCGCCTCATATTGTCCTCTCCGTTGTCCAGTCATTCCTAAACCCATGGCCGCGGGGCTCTCATATACCTCCGTATAGTTGATGCGCTCTCCTCCAAACATAGCGTCGCCGTTTTCCCTGCGCCCAAACATGGGCGACGGATCGCACCAGAAATCTTTGCAGTTCTGCACATAACCTTTGCTATATGGATTCTTCTTCTTGCGCATGTTTTTTCCTGTCGCGGCTCCACGGCCGGTGGCGGTTTCGATAAATGTATCAACACCCAGTATCCGGCTCCATTGCTGCAAGAAACTTCGGTGTTTATGCCCATGATGTCCATGTCCCTTTCGTTCCCCGAGTGGATCGTCCGCTGCGGATGGAGGGCCACCAAAGTTCGGGTGGCTCGGATCCAACGGCGCGCCTGTGCTCGTGAAGGCCGAAACTAGAGCACCAGCGCTTCCATCTTGGATGCCATACATGTTTTCATATGTCGTCATCGCTCGAGCAACTTGGATGAATTGCACGAAGATGAGCATACTGACCCATGTGAGCTGCAGAGTCCCCCAAATTCCTAGTAGTACCGTGTACGGGTCGGCATTGACGATTTTACAAAGGGATTCGGACAATACCAAGCACTCAGATGATCCGGATTGGGGCATCTCTGTGAAATAATAGTACAACAGCCAGTCGAAAGTGACGATGCCAGCTATCAAGCTAACTAGGTAAATAAAGAAATGGCGGTGATTATTAATACCAACGCAGTTATTGACCCAGGGACAATGGCTGGAAAAGAGTTAATTTAGGGGTTGCAGACGCGACAGATAGAAAACTTACTGGTCGTGCTTGGCAACACACCGTTGGCATCGCTTGCAATGCTTACTTCGAAGAGGCGTGCGGATCATACAAGTCACACAGAAATTTGATTCGTCAAACTTCCATAGGCGAAGGAGTTCGTCAATGACGGCTTTTTGCTCGGCAATACCATTGAGCTTGGGGACAAAGCCCGGATCAAAAGTCATAGATGCAGTGTAGAAATACGCGATAAACACGTAAAAGACCAGGAACATTAGGTTGATGAGCGGATGCTTGGCGTATGTCGCTGCTCTCTTGTTAGCTACCTGATACGGACAGGATGGGATGAGTGGACTTACCGAAGACTACTGTAAGTAACCACTGGACACCAATTAAGAATAAAGAACCCGCGAAGATGCCCGCAAGCCAGGGCTGTATTTTAATTAGCATGATGGCAGTGCTTCGGAGAAAAGCAAACTTACTGTTTTATGAAGCTGTCTCATATCAGGGGGAGCATATTCTAGAATTTGATTTGTAGCCCATTGAAACCCGAAAATGACGAATAATGCGATAAAAGCTGATATAAATATCGGCAAACGTGACACTATCATGAGCTCGAGCCAGAGCATTACTGTTGGTAACAAGAACAAGAATCTGTTCATGAAGCCCCGCTTGTCCTTGAGGAAAAACGATGAGCCTGGCCACCATGGAACCACTGCATGTCCGTCCTCATCGTAGCCGCACTCTCTCAACGCACGGCGCCAAGCACCAGCAGTGTTCAAGTCCTTCGCTGTTATCGCAGGTGTCTTGCCTGTTTGCGTTTTGGCGAACCTATCCGCCCCGTACTCGATGAGCTTGAGAATGCATTGTGGCGACCCCTTCACCAATGCCCAGTGCAGCGCTGTAAATCCCTGCTCATCTGTCGTATGAACGCTCGCGCCCCACCGCAGGTACAGATCAACGCATTGGGGAAACCCTTTGTAGGCAGCCCACATCAAACTTGTATGTCCATAGGCATCGGCCACGTCGACTGGTATGCCTTGGTGCAGCAGTAAAACAACCAAAAGCACGTTGCCATTGAACGTGGATATGTGTAGCGTGTTGTAGCCCTGCGCGTCGGTAATCAGGGGGTCGGCGCCATGTTGGAGGAGTAGATCCACGGTGTAGTAATTAGAGCGCTGGGCAGCCCATTGGAGAGGTGTCGCAACAGATTCGCCTCCCTTCTTGTTGATGTCGGCGCCTTGGTCAATCAGAAACTTGCACATGGTGTACTGGTTATTGATGGCAGCCCACTAGAAAGCTTGGATTAGCAATGCCGGTCTCGAGGCGGGAAATAGGAGTATCGCATACGTGGAGAGGCGTTATGCCTTCGTCGTCGGTGTAAGTAGCATCGTACTCGGAAGACTCGAACAGCTTCTCCATGCCTGGTATGTCACCGACCCGAGCGAGCTGCATGATGTCGGGCGGGGCCGGAGACGCACCGCCCCCCGGAAGGTCACCCATTTCCATATCTTGGGAGTTGAGCTTCGGCGTGGCAGCACTGCCTTTTGCGGCCGGTTGCGCCGGCGCACTCGCAGAAGTGCCACTGCGTAAGGCGCTTTGCGACATGTGCTTTTCAAGTCGCTGTCTCGACGTATTCGACCAGATTGAAGTATAGGTAGATTACACGATAGATAGGGGCGTGTAAAGTTCCAGTTATAGACGGACGTCAATGGGCATATCGATTCGAGCTTGGCAAAAGGTTGTTGGCTTGATCGATGATGGTTGTGAAATTGATGGGTTGAGTCTTTGTAATGTACACAGCGAGGTTCACAAGTAGATGACGAGTGCGGACGGAGTCTACGCTGATGAGTAGATTGAATGATGCCGTTGAAGAAAAGAGGAATACAATGATTTGGCACAACTAGAAAGACACAGGCGTAAGCAGAGAAAGGCTGATGTGAGAGCACAGGACCGTCGCAGGGCGAGGTTGTCGTAGGAAGATTAGAAATAAAGGCTTGACAAGCTAGCGTTACCTTAACGTACATCATACTGTGCCTACATCTCCTACCTTACAGCTACCTTACAGCTGCAGCAGCAGTACCTACAGTTAAGGTAGTATACGTAGGCGATGCTAAGCCACGCCTGGTCGGGTGTAACGGCACCAGACACCGCCACTAACCTACCCAAATGGTTGGTCCAAAGATTGGTCCCTGAATATCCCATAAAACAACATTGCTGCATTGTTCTCGAATCTCTATGAAGTGGATCACTCCACTAAATAGTCTGCCTAGGGTGCTACGCTGCAGCAACCATTACTTGCCGCCTTGGCGCCGATAAGGTTTGCCGCTGTGCGATAAAAAGTCGATCAAGACAACTTGGAATTATCAGCTCATTTATCGATTATCGGTCGTTCCACTTCCCGTCCCACCACGTCACTCGCATCGTTCGTCGCGAATACTTGACATCTTCCATACGGGTCGCCAGCAAACAGCTTCTTGCACAAATAAATATGAGCCGTCCGCGCTCTCTCGTCAATTGAGACAGTACTCTTCATCGAATCCCACCCAGCTTCGTATCCCCTCACCGACCACGGAGCAAGGATGGCGTCTACCCCCACGATGGAGGACCTGAAGCGGGCCCTCGAATACATATTCACGCCCTCGACGCCCGTGATAACCGTCGGACTGTTGATCGTCTTCCTCGCCCCGGTTCTCGTACACCTGTACATCACGCGGCAGACGCCGTACACGAGCCTCCCCTTCATCCTGCTCGCGGGGCCGTCAGGCGGCGGCAAGACGTCTCTCCTGACGCTCCTGGAGCGCGGAGATACAGCCGCCAAGACGCACACGTCGCAAGCCGCCCACGCCGTCGAGCTCACCGTGTCAACTGATGCCGGCGCCCGCACGTTCCGGGAGGCGGCGCGCGACGACGCACCCGGCTCGCACAAGAAGTTCCACCTCGTCGACACCCCCGGCCACGGCAAGCTGCGAGGCGCCGCCATGGCGCAGCTCGTCGGCGACGGCAAGGCTGGCAAGACGAAGACGCAGTTCGGCGACGCGGCTATGCTGCGGGGCGTCATATACGTGCTCGACGCCGCGACGCTGGACGACTCGCTCGCCGACGTCGCCACCTATCTGTACGACGTGCTGCTTGCGCTGCAGAAGCGTGCGGGCTCGGGTCGCACCTCGCGATCGCCTAACGCTGTGCAAGTCCTCGTTGGCGCGAACAAGCTGGACCTGTTCACGGCGCTGCCGGCGGCGTTTGTACGCAGCAATATCGAGGCCGAGCTGGGTCGGATACGGCAGTCTCGCAGCAAGGGGCTGCTGGACTCGGGGATTGGCACGGAAGAGATCGGGTCCGAAGAGCAGGATAGTTGGCTGGGAGAGTACGGATCGGAAAAATTCACATTTGACCAGATGAGAGAGTTTGATATCCAAGTTGACGTTATCGGTGGCAGTGTTCTAGAGGGAAATGTCGACAAATGGTGGGATTGGATCGCGGACCGTATTTGACTTTGGGGCGACACTGCATGAACGCGTAGATGATGAGCACTTAATCACAGAACATAATAATACACACCATATAATGCACAAAGTCTTCGAGCGATAATTCGAATTGCAGGTAATTCATTCCTGGACCCAATTTGATAGAACACGGAAACGATCAAAAGAGACCAAAGACAAAGTTACTAAAGTATTCAAAAGAGTTATATACTTCTATTTAGCTTATTACGAGGCCCTAATCCCTATGGCAGAGGTTGAGTCTGCTTTATATGATGAGCCAGCCAACCAAAACCTGTCTAGGACTGCGAGTTGATGCCACCAAGAGCCAATTCCGGTTCGCCTTTCTAATTGTGCGATGGATCCCGAACTCCAAAGTTTCAATGCCGTTCTTTCCGGAACACCAAATTGACCATTCATTCATAGGAAAAAATGTGATTATAAAACACAGCTTCACTCAAATAAATAGACATGCCAATGTCTATGCCTTCACTTGCTTGACCATCCATGTAAGCAAGTCGACTTTCGTGACAACCGCGATAGGCTTGCTGAGGGTCTTTCCCTTGCCATCACCCGGCTCGGTAACGACGGCAGCGCTGTTCCATTCGAAGAAATTGCTAAGCTCTGTGAGCGGTGTGTCAAGGGTGATCTCAACGAACTTGCGCCTCTTGCCGCCCTTGCCTTCGCGAGGATCCGTCACCACCTCGTCCATCTTGCCAAAGTTGAACACTATAAAACTCGGAGTCAGTCATCAACGTTTTAATGTAACCCGTACGTGTTGTGGGAGCATGGGAAGTTTCTTGGGAATGGCTCTAGCCTAAAAGGGGGTTTCGCCCCAGAGTGGCCAAAGCGAGGAGAAAACAGGTCTGGAAGTTACTTACTGACGTCGCTGACAGGACTCTGACCTGTAGCTCGACCTCGCGAGATGTAACTCAGGAGGTTACCAAGAGTGACGAGACCTACGAGTTTACCACCGGGACCAGACAAAACGGGAAGCTGGTCAAAACCACGATCTCGCATTGTCTCAATCGCCTCGGCACATAGAGTTGTTGATAGAACTGACGTGACTGGCTTCAGACGCAGGGATCGGATCGTAGCGCCCGTGTAGGGATTGTCAGCTTTTGCCGGGAGTGCATGGCCATTGCTGTTCTCAGTAACAGCAGATTTCACTGCGTTGTCGACGGGCAACAATAGATCGTTGGCAGCAAGCCAGTCGTCGTCCGCAAACTTAGTTAAGTAGCTACGGATACTGTCCGGAAGTATGACCACCACAACATCATCCTTGCCAAGGTCGAGATCCTTGACAGCTTTAACCATGGCAGCCATTGCGCTTCCCGAGCTTCCACCAACTAGTAAACCTTCCTCTGCAATGAGTCGTCGAGCAAGCTTAAAGGACTCCTTGTCGTCTGTCTTATACCACTTATCGACTTTGTGCTGATCTAAGACATCTGGAATGAAATCGTAGCCAATACCCTCAACCTTGTACGGTTCGTCTCTATGCTCATCATTTAGGACCTCGGGTAGGGCGAGGATACTGCCCTGGGGATCCGCAGCTACAATCTTGATGTCCTTATTGTGCTTGCGCAGGCCATTGGCCAATCCGGTAATGGTGCCGCCGGTGCCCGCGCCAGCGACAACACAGGTGATCTTTCCGCCAGTCTGGGTCCAGATCTCCTCAGCAGTGCCGAACTCGTGCGCGAGGGGATTGTTCTCGTTCGAGTACTGATCAAGGATGTGGGCGTTCGGGATCTCCTTGACAAGGCGGCGGGCGACACCGATATGGCTCTCGGGGGCGTCCCAGGCGGCTTGGGTGGGTGTGCGGATGATGGTGGCACCGAGTGCTTTAAGAACGGACACCTTCTCTGCGGACATCTTCTCGGGTAGAGTAATGATGGTCTTGTAGCCCTTTATGGCACCTACAAGAGCTAGGCCAATGCCCGTATTGCCGCTTGTAGGCTCTATCAGGGTGTCGCCGGGCTTGATACGTCCAGTGCGCTCGGCCTCCTCGATCATGCGCAGGGCGATGCGGTCTTTCACGCTGCCGCCGGCGCTGAAGAGCTCAACCTTTGCGAAGACCTGGCATTGTATACCGAGCGATTGCGGGATCTTATTGAGGCGTACAAGGGGCGTGTTTCCGATGAGCTCGGTTGCTGAGAGAGCCGTTACAGGACGGGGAAGAATATGGGGGAGTGTCGAATCGGGGGCACCATTTGTGCCATTCACGGAACCCATTGTTTCGTTCTTGTGAGAGATATGGTCTGAAGATAGCAGGATATTAATAAAAAGGAGGACGGAAGAGAAACACCCTAATTAAAATAATGGAATGAGAACCTGGGAAGTCCAAGGTTCTGGTAAGAAGTCAGACCGCAGGTGAGGTGAGCTTGCTATCTGAGAAGTGGGATGGCGGGACACACGTTCGTTATCACGCAAATAGCCGCCACCCGGTCCAGCCAAGGAGAGAAAAAAAGTTGTCCCGCTAAAAGCCGCTAATATGCGACCCCGTAGTCTAAATCCAAGCTGCAGGGACCGCCAAGGTTCTGTCAACAATGTCAAGACTGTAAAGTCCTTTAATTTTTGAAAGCCCAAATGTATACAGTGCTTTGCTTCAATGAGTTCAAGTTTACGCATGAGCCAACTTTCTTAAGTTTCAACAAGAGAGGTTTCAAGTAAGGGAAAGTTACAGGAACCAAGATCAGCTCCGTACTTCTTCTTCTCAATACCGATAGATTTCATCTCTAAACTCTTCCCGCGGTCATTTCTTCCAACTCCAGCATTGGGCATCATCCGAAATATCAAGGAAATATAGATCGAATACGGTGTACCTATTGTTTTTCAGTTCTTGTCGGTGGTATTCTTATGGCTTCTTAAGATCTTGTATCAAGCCGCTCCAAACCCGCGTAACGGTTACTCGCAGCTCGATTGGCGGTATACAACTCTACGTTTTTGCGTCCTGATAGCGTTGGCTAAGAAAGCTGTATGTTGATCTACATAATAGGTAGTGTAGTAAACAGTTACATCAAGTTTGACATGAATGATTGTAATTCTTCCCCTTATTTTGAGACCTGGCACACGTTGTCTCACAATGCATTTCTTTGTTGTTCTCATGTCGATTTAGATTTATAGAGGTTCAATGGCTTCTGCGCATAAGTACAAAAAACGCACTCTACCTCCCAATACTCAAGAAAATCCAAATGAAGACGCCCTTTCCCGCTGTAATGCACACTTTAGTCTACCTATACTATGAACTCACGCGTTTCGTCCCGCTGTAGCATTTATGCGACCTAAACACCAGAATTGGTTCCTACAAACCTGTGTTGCGAAGCCTAGTGGCTCTTTTGATGCGGCCATAGATTCCGTACCGCTCCCTTGAACTTCACCAAGTGCTGAGTCAGAGACCGGGAAAATGAAAGAGTCAATGCAGCGACGGCTATCACAATACCCAATGGCAGCGAGGTGGCGAAATACACTACAAAGGTATTCCGACTTATATCGGCCACATCGGATTGCATTGAGAGAATCCCGGCAACCAGGCTCAATGGGATGAAGAAAGTTGCCAACCAAGTTAAACGGCCAATATTGCGGTTGTCCTGTAGACCGCGTCGCGAGTTGTCGATTGATATGACGGCGGTGACGACCGATGTGATTTGGTCGATTCGATTCTGGTACTCCTCCAACTGGGATTTGACGTGCGCTAGGTCCAGTATGTAGTGGCTCATCAACATATGTTTTCCATCATCCGTACTCTTGCAGGACGTCATAGGCACCCGTATTCGGCCAGAAAATTGCTCAACATGTCGAATCGTCTCTGACACCATCTCGCGATAAAGGGGCACGAGTCTTCTCCACATGTGTAGTTTCTCTAGCATATCATTCACACCCTTTTTACCACGCCCGAAGAACTCGGGCTTCACAATCTCCCAGTCGAGTTGATTCAATCGCGCCTTGATGTAGTCTGACATTGTCAGCCACTCGGAAACAACGAAATGCAACAGCACTTGCATGGGCACATGCGCCTTTGAATAATGGTCGATGTCGCAGTTCGGATAAAGTTTGGTTTGTTGGGCCCAGAAGACAAAGTGGTCGAACAAATTGTCTTGCTGGGGAGGCCCTGAAGGGGGTGTTTGGCCAAATTCAGGCGTCGGCCATAATGTGCGACGGCCACGCCATAACGGAACTCCCTTAGTCACAGTTGGGTCTAATAGTAGTATACCTGCGACACTCAAATTTTAGTTCACTGTACATATTGGATGGGAAATAACCACTTACCCACTGGGGTGCTGTTCTGAGGGTCACTTGGCTTTAGCCAGAACGTTGCCCTCGATCTCATCAACCCTACGATTGCTCCCTCTTTGTCCCAATATGATTTGTTGCTTAGGTCATCGTCTACCCGACGAAAAATGTTGAACTTGGCGGCTTCTTCTGCTGCCTCTGTGAAACTTGATTTCTCCTTCCGGCTGCCTTTCTCGTTGGCATCGAAATATCGAGCGGTAACATATCTTAATTGCATCCAGTTTTGATGCCTGCTTACGATATCGAGCAAAGGGGGATTCTTCCATCTATCACGCACATTCGACCAAGCAAAGTCCATTATGTGTGATCTCCAAAAGTCCGGCTCGATCTTGTCTATAGTACATGTTCATTAGCCATCTCTTCGAATGTCTCGGCCGGTAGACACCGTCAACAGAGACATATTGAATTATCGTTTCAGTCCCGCGACCAGAACAGTGCACTAGTCACGTAGCCAAATCGCCATTCAAAGGGGGCAAGAGACCAAAAGACAACAAACTTACATTTTTGGCCGAAAGCCTCGATGACATCTCTCGAGAGATCCTCTATCACATAGAGCCTGAACTCAATCTCATCTGTAATGCGTTTGTCTAAGCCCGTTTGAAGGTCTTGGGCAGAAGTAAAGGACTCCTTTTTGACTTCATTGGGATAGTAATCCAGCATGCAGACGTTCGTTTTTGCGAAGCGCCTCTCACGTTCTCTTGTCCGTCGTGTGATTTCGTGACCGCTTGTCACTCCTTTATCCTTACCAGGACCTTGATTCGGATCCAAATCCCCCCAGAGCTGAGGTGTTGCCCCAATGAACATAAAGTCCGCAAGGGGTCTCAGATGAATCCATCCGGACTCCGATAGATTTTTGACCCAATCCAGATAAGGCGACGTTTCTCTGAGCGTAAATATTCCGGTCAGCGGTTAAAATTCAATCAGCGCCGTTTTACGTACATGTCTTGAGTCCATGCCTTCTCAAGCTTTCTGTATATTGTATCATCGTAAGCGTCGCCGAATATGTCGTATTGCTTGTTTTTAAGGTCAGCTCGCCACCAGGAGTCTCGGCCTCCCTGAACTACCATTCTGGATATGTAGGTCGCTACTAGGTATGTGAGACACAAGAGTGATCTCTTCGTAGTAGGTATGCTATTAGGAAGATCAGGGCTTTATTTGTATGTTCGATAGTTTCAAGTAGTTTGCCCTTTAATCTGCCCATCTGCAGGCTGCGGGCAGTTCCTGGGCAGTGCCCTGATGATTCCTCAGATGGGAGTGAATGACAAGTGAGAATTTCCCGCGAATGCAACGCTACTAAGACAAATCAGAAGCGCTTACGTGTCATCCGCCGCTTTGTTTAGCGAGATCAGAGCCTCATCAACACTATCAAAGACAGCGGAATTGGTAATTCATTTAGATGATTATCTCGGGGACGCACATGATTGTTTCATTTAGCTATTACATCATTTACAAAGCGGCAAGCAATGGGCACTAAGCAAATCAAGAACGCTTCCATGTCAACCTCCTCATTAGTTAGACCCTGGGTACATTAGTGCTGCAGGCTGCCGAAGTAGGATGCTATTAATAGGTAAAGGTCTACTAGAAATGCCTCCGGCAGCAGAAGTCCTTACAGCTTATAACTAGTATCTGGTCGTACGCACCGTGTTAATAGTTTTGTAATTAGAGTATGTTACCATCGGTTCGCCGTCTTGTTCATCTGCAAGTTCTTGCTGAGTCCAATGGCTAGTGCAATCTTCAAGATCGCTTGACAACATTAGCGTCGGTTTTTGTTCTCTCGTTGGTATCTGGGCATAAGTACTCCGTACGTACACCCCAGTTCCTCAGTTTCTAGTTTCTGTGAACTCATCACCCTCCCGTAACAGTGAAGTGATGCGATGTATCTACAAAATTTTGCTTAAGTGATACATCCAAGACTATAAATAGTCGCGATACGAAACGGTGCTTCAGTTGTAAAACCTAATCTTACTTTCTTAAAGCTGCCATGGTATTCAGTATGTTAACAATTGTCAAAGGCTTAATGGCCTTAGACTGGCAGAAAGATTCGCGATATCGTCAATCGAACATATCCAGCTTCCCTGCAACGAGCCAGATGAGGATAGCTACCTGCAGATATCATGGGCTAGGCATCCAGAACTCCAAACTTTGTTGGGCTGAAAACGCAAGGTACGCTAGTCTGTCCGAACGCACGTGTGTTGGTCCAGAACAATAAGAATAGAAGATTCCGTGTCACGCCGGCGGCTTATGTGTATCAGTATGATCTTAACGCTCATAAATATATATTCTTTCTTAGGATATTGGGTTTGGTAAGCTCATAGTCCCTGCCTATAGATTCTGATCAGTGCATCTGTCGCCCTACCTAGGTGGACCCGTGCATACTGGCTGTGCTAGCTGCGCCTAGTTCCACTAGACTTAGTGCCCCTTGGAGCGTTTAGCGACAAGTCAATTCTTGAGATGCAAGTGACATGGTCGAATGCAATGACAAGAGTACCGCTTTATAGCAGCGATATTGCTTTGGATTTTGTATAACCACAACCTGATAATGGCCGGAGGCCACCATAGACTTCAAGAACTTACCTATTTATTCTATTCAACCGATTTTGGTGGCAAGAGGGGGAGGGGCTTTTTAATGTTCCAGGCGTCACCTAGCGTCAGTCAGATCGGCTGCTATAAAGTTCATCCGTGCTTATCTTCAAAGTTCCTTATTCTTACCTACAACGAGGGCCCAACACCCACCCGTTGATCTAGGCTCTTTAATCAAAGCCACGTCTTGTATATATGTAAGTACAATTCATAAATCCCAATTAAACGGCAGTTCATGAGGCGTTCGTTGAAAGGTAACAAATTATCAAGGCAGCCTGTAGGCTAAGTGGTCGTCTCTTCGTACGCTGTACAATATCGCGAAGGGGCAGTTGAGACAATTGCAAAGCGAAAGTCAAGGCTTGCTTGGTAAATCTGCCCTGCCAAGACGGTTGGACCGTTGGGTCTTTCTCGCTTCGTGCACCGATATGTATGGCTACAAGAGCTAAGTGGCTACTGAAACGGGAATGAGGTGATTCATAATTTCATGCCTTAGGTACTTTAGGGAATATTGACAACGCCAGCTAGCGGCCACAAGTCAAGCGTAGCTCACTGATTGATTCACCAAATCGGAGTGCGGCTGAAGCACTAGTTGATCAGCTGGCCTGGAGGCTTCCGACATGTCTCTTTACTGTACTCCCTTCACGCCTGGACCCTGACCCTCGCGAAGAGGGTCTCGGAATTGGGTGGCGTGCGGCTGGATAATCGAAGAGTCAAAGGAAGTGCCACGGCTTTTCGTACAAATAGACTGAGGTCCCGAGCCCACCGTGTCGGTTATGAGAGGAGATTCTCAAGTGCCCACACCTACAAGAAAAGATAACTCGGCTCTCACCAAACAACAAAGGGGCAGAACGACAATAGGATAACACCATCATAATCTGGGATTGTTGACGAACATACTTTGATTACAATGGAATCAGTCAGACAGGGCAAAACACTCATCCCGACGCCGAGATGGTTCATCGGGCTGCGGATTGCACAGATCGTTGTTGCACTCATTATCGTCGCCTTGTCCGGCTTTCTGATCCATGGCTTCTACGCTGACCCGCAGGGCATTGCAATTGCTTCGGTAGGTGGAGTCTCTCTTTATTTTCAGGGAAGGGGGATAGTAGCTAAACATGAATTCAAATAGGGTGTTTTCACGTGGATCGTCGCTCTGTATGCGATCCTCACAGAACATTCGACGGGCTGCCGCTCCGGATACAACACATGGGCGGTGCTCTCGTTGGATTTCTTCATGATGGTTCTTTGGATAGCGACCTTAGGTGCCAACGCTGCGTACCGTGCCAGCTTCGTCGTCCCAGTGGATGCTGATTGCTATGACGATGGGAGCACTATCAACGCCGGCCATTGTGTGATCTACAAGCGTGACGTCGCCGTTGCAGGCCCAACCGGTCGCGCTGTGATCTCAGCTGTCGCTGGTATTAGTGCCATCAACTTGCTGCTCTTCGTCGCTACGTTTGCTTATGTTGCCCACTTCTTCCGCCTTGAATGGACCAAGTATAGCAGCGATGTTGAGAAGGCCTCCGGCGTTGCTGCTCCCACTAGCCAGCATCAGACCATCGGTAACCAGCAGCAACCTCAGTGGGGTCAACAGCAGCAACACCAGCCTGCTACTTATCCTACCCAAACCCCTCCCTACGACCCCTATACACCCTCACCCTATTCAACACAGAACACAGGATACACTGGATCCCAGGGTGTATACAATCAAGCCGTGCCCCATCAGGTACCCCACCAAGTTCAGAATCAGACGGTACAACATCACACTCAAGAGCTTCCTAGTCCTCAAGGCACACCAGCTCCAGGCCAGCCGTACTACCCTGCTCAATAAGCGTTATGTAGAGTGGTTAGGTGTTAAAACAAGTTGATGAAGGGATGTCAGTGTTCTTTTCATAATAATTTCAATATTGTTGGCCGCTTGGATGCATGGATACACGGCAAAGCATAGTGTCGAGCATGGAGTTCGGGTGATATGTACATTTTATTTTCATCTATCATAAAAATTCAGTTTATAAGCCTCTCTACAGTGACTATGATGTTAACATTGTATGTAACTATGCTTAGATCTAAATTGCCACAATGCTAAGTGTAGACGCTTGGAAGTTCAGATCATGTGTGCCGTAGCTAGTCTCTGACGACAAACACAATTCAACGTGAAGAAGGGAAAACAAACAAACAAAAAAGTTACAAACATCAGGGATTCGCCAGTTGTCACTTACCTAATCTGTATATAAAGTAAGTGCGGAGGAACCATTGCTAAATCTAAACTGGTGTAAGGGAAGTTGAATTTTCTGCCTAATCATTATGCAAGAGATGCTATCAGATCACACTGTAATGAGCTGGGCGTTATTCGTAAAACACCAAATATTGTTTAAAGTTTGAACCAGTTGCCAGTTTCGCGTTGTTAGAGTTCGCAATTTTTTGAGTGAGTTGGTAAGAACACTAATGTTTGTGCACAAAGCATGGTGATTGATTGGCCCAAGCATCATGGTCCAATTATGCACCACATACCTTACTAGTAGACAGGCTAATCCGCAGTTTTAACCAGGACGGCAGAGCACTCTTGATTCTCTACGGTTTAGAGGTAGAATAAACAATGCAGATTGATTTAGTAATTAATACAATTGCCTATATATACTGCTTATATAAAAAATATTGAAAATAATGATTCTTTGACTTGTGGAAAAAGGGAAACCCGACGCGAGACTCGAACTCGCAATCTTAAGATCACTCCTACAAATAGAAGTCTTACGCGTTAACCATTACGCCAGCCGGGCTTTACATAGTAGTAAACACAGGTGTACCTGTGCGGCTTAAGTTTGCGAGGAGTTTTACTAGACTATATTCGCGAGGTTGTACAAATCCAATGTTGCTAGTTTACAAATTAGAACTTACACCCTCCATTTCACTAGTCGGAACCTGAACAGTATGCGTTCTTCACTTGCATGTTTAGGTGTACTCTCTTTGCATCGATACCAGGTAGCAAGTCGAACAAGGCTCTAGCTTCGTGAAAAGCTATATTTACACTACAAAACATTATAATCATAACCTTAGCGAAGCGAGCGTGTGCGGAAAATACTAGTAATGACTGGCGTCGCTTTTTGCGAGCGAAAACACGCTTCAAATTAGAATGCTATAGAAGAGCTTTCGCGTATGCAGCTGACATAACTATTCTACTTATACATGATTTTCTCCTAAAAACTTGAGGGGTTGACGGGTCGTAGTGATAAATCATACGCTTTGATCACTATCCCTGCCGAAATTATTCAATGACAACATATCTGCAATCGAAGCTGCAAAAGACCAGTTAAGATGAGTAGACGTCGCTTCCATAGAGCTTCGAGGCTCTGGTCTGAAACCCAAGAACTGCGATATGCAATGTAAAATGGGGTTGTCTTGCGCCCATTTCCCGAACACGTCTAGTCCAAATTGCCGTCTCTAGAAGGAATGGAGAAAAGAGAAACACAAGAAGAGTGAAGGCAAAAAAGAAAAGAGTGAGTGATCCTCTGTGTCGATTCACAGATGGAGGCCGCTGTGGGATTAATGTTTGATATTAGGAATGAATTTGTCGTCGTCTTCGAAACCCTTGGCGTCTTCCAATTCTTGTTCAGCGCGGGCCCGTCTGGCTTCCACTCTAGCCACCTCTTGGCGTTCTCTGAAACGGGCACCCAATTCTTCACGTTGAGCCTGTTCCCCGGGCTGCGCTCGTGTCCGTTGCTGATAGTCGCTGTAGCTGGCAGGCTCCTTTCGTTGTTTCGCCTTGTTGTCTGAGTGTAACTCGGGAGACGTATTGACATTTTGTGCTCCAGCCCTATTTCGCCGGTGCCGGCGGGGGGAAGGTAATGGCGGAGCCCAAACTTGCTGCTGCTGGTACTGGTGTAATGGCGGAGCTCTAAATTGCTGCTGGTGGTGTAAATGTAACGGATTTCTTTCTAATAGATGATTGGCAACTGGCTGTCCTTGAACCCAAGGTGGGCTTCGCAGCATTTGGACATGCGTTCGAATCTGTCCTCCATCCCGAAGTTGTCGTGTTTGGGGAGTAGGTACCTGATTTTGGGCTTGAGGGTTGACGTGGGTTTGGGGTGTGTTTCCGGATGCCCCCGTATTTATGACCCTTCTCGTGGGGGACTGTGGTGTAGGGAGACCGCCAGAGTCTGGTGTAGGGGGGCTGCTAGAGTCTAACGTGGACCAGCTCGTGGTTCCGGATCCCGGTGAAGTTGCGGAGCCTTCGCCAGATATATACCTTTCGTCGGTCATACTCGTAGTTTTGAACTTAACACTATGTCTGATACGAGTAGCCTTGGCTTTAGGGAGATATTGTGTTGGGGCATAGTTCTTCTCTAGTATGGTCGTCGTATAATTGTTCACGTAGTGGTTATTATATTCAGTATGCTATATAGAGTTCATAAGCTTGGGCGGCTACGTATGTGAAATGTTCGTGAGGAAGTCGTACCGTAAGTGTAGAAAGGAGGCTAGAAAATGTTACTGCTAATTTATTGCTGTGAGGGTTAGCAAATTTTGGGAAGTGCAAGTGCGACCTTCGCCCTGGGCTAAGGAACTTACTCTTGAGACTGGCGCTCAAATATACCTGGAGAAAGGAAGGTTTTCAATAGCTATATTGAGAAATAATGGCGGATGTGTTGCGTTGAAGTTGACAATGGGGCAATACGTAATAGCATCTCCGATAGTTCTGCGAGCAAGGTGCAGTATGGTAAGATGGAGCTCGCGTGGTATAAACATGGTATCCGGGCCCTTGAATGTCAATATGGAAAATTTCATATCTTTATCGTTAGTTACACAACGGGCAAGAATGGATTGTATTTGTGCGCCTGAGCAGGGAGCAGCATACAAGCTTCATCACACGATCGCAAAAGCAAACAGACAAAGTGGCTAGACCATTTATACGTGCGTGTTTGTTGTGTCAATTTCGGCACTACTTCTCTAATAAAACCCTGGGCCCAAACAAGCATTCACGACGACCGGAATTTGCCCCTATAACCAACCAATGTCTATTTGACTGAGAGGAAGCTCCATCCCAACGCGCTGTCTTAAGTTGGATCAACCCTCCTACGAAGTGAAGTATATCATTTAAGATAAATACAGTACGCGTCAGTGCTTCGGCCCTTCGCGACAATACCCTATATAAAGAGGGCATCCTCTGCAGTTCAGAGATGGGGAGCATTCTTAGTTTCTGTACTTCATGGGGCCTGCACGCAAACATTTATGCCTATCTTTGGGACATGAACGGAGATTGGAGAATTTCTCTGAGAATCCGAGATCTTTTCAAACCAAGTTGTGTCGTGCTGATGCTCTGATATCAGGCAGTTTCGTACTGCAGTTATTTGTGAATAAGTGCGGGCTTGGATCTGATCTGGATATTAGCCTTTGCGATGGCGACAGCGTTGATGGAAGGGCGCCTCATTGTGGCCGAGGGCTACCAGTTGGCCAGCGTTCAAGATAGACAAATATACCAAAGGGGGGAGTAGATTCGGCCGGGAGACGTATCGAGGGTAGGCCTCATTATGACCCTCCGTACCACACACAGGTGGCGGCGACGGTTTCTTATTGGTACATATCCCTTCATCTCGTAAGCCTCTTTTTACAGAGTGATTGCTTGCACGCGGCTCTGTATGCCCCCCGAGCCTCCAATAATTAGTCGCATATTTACTACAATTGGAGATTTTGGACCCTTGAAAACTCACGGGTTAAAACAAAATGCAAAGTCCAGCTACTGTTCACGAAGAACCAACCGGTGCAAGCGATTCTGAACGGATACTCACGTTGTGTACCATGAACCTCATCTCCTGGAATAAGGTACACTGCATCTTCCCTCGTGCAACACTGTTCTTCAGCGAGACGATGGTATTGACAGGCTCATAAGACAATGAAGTCGAGCTGCAGTTTAAGCGCTGGAGGCTTGAATTGCCATTTTTGGTGCGCTGGAGGCTTGAATTACTGTTTCTGGTAAGATCTTGGCTCTGTTTCGGGAGTCTGCAGATTAGCCAGAGGAGATACTTGCGGCGTGACTGGCGACTGCGTATGACGCCTATTATCTTAAACCAAGACCAATCAATAGAAGAACCAGTCGAGGAATGATAATGGCTATTAAGGCCAATTCTATCCGCTTAGTACGGGAACATTTCACCCTCATCAATATCTCTATCGGCCGGATAGAGCGAAGTACCTACCATAAATATTAAAGCGACTCAAAGTGACGAAAAAGTTGAGTAACCAGGAACCTGTTTGAATCGTTTTATTTGCAGCAAACATGAATTTTTAGTACAGGATTTAGGTGACCTAATTGTAACAAGAGGACGGTGTTAGGCTCCCAAGCCGAATCTCCGTACGAAGGCGGCGATTCCCGATCGCCTTATTGTTACAGTTCCCAGCCCTTACCGTTATCCCTTGTCCCCACCCAGTATCCACGTAGCAAGCGCTATGTGTACCGTTTTGTTCTCTCAAACCAAGCAGGGTAAAATGAATCGACGGTACAAGAACGCTCGCTAACGCAGTATCGAACACTAATAATTAAACAGTAATCGGGGTACAAGCCATTGCTGGCACTCGGCTAATCCAAAACCCCTTGAACTGAGAGGGCAGGATAACTACATGTGATATTGTTATATGTTGCTGTGTCGAGCCCGCTTCCGCCCGACACTGCCGGGCGTCATCTTCTCGTTCCTTTCGCGCTTGAGCTTTTCGTCGAGAACACGCGCTAGGAAAGAGGTCAGCATCGCTATATATCGGCATATTACAACGACCAAGGCCGCGATCGTGACATGGAACTTACTAAGCACGTCATAACCAAATTGAGGGAACTCCAAGCAAAGTGAACGGAACTCCTCTTCGGCCTCGGCACGGAGGGTGTGGCTGCGGGTAGCCCAGAAGTTGGCGACTGGCGCGCGCACAGTGGTGTCGTCTTTGTTCGTGTACTGGTAGATGTATCGAGCATAGGTGATCTCGCCCTTGGCGGTCGAGTTGACACAATGGATCTTACTGCTTGCCAGGCTCTTGAGTTTGTCCATACCAAACCTCTCGGCTATCGTATAGACGCGCGCATGCTTCAGAAGCTGGTCGCCGGTCTCGTCGACGGCCGGCATAGAGGGGTCTGGCTCGAGCAGGCGCTGACCTGGCAGCTTCTTGGGGAAGTAATCGCCTGTGTACAGGTACTCGAGAAAACAACCAACGGCATCGATGTCATCACCTACGAGCTCGACCTGTCGCGGCTAGAAGGACTGACATTAGTGCTGCAAAAAGATGTGGATCGTGAGAAGGGCGCAACTTACGCTCCCATCGTGGGCAAAGGTGGCACAAGCATCGGCGAAAAAAGGGCTCTGAGTCAACAAAGCCTGGTGTGCAGTGAGGATGGTTTCATTCTCGGCGCTGCCAACAATCAAAGTGACTACGGGACTGGTCAAGTAGCTGATGAAGGTTGTGCGCGGATCCGACTCGCCTCCCTCAGCGAAAGGAAGCACTGTTTCTTCGTGACCCGCGGCCTCCCCCTCCTCGCCCTCAGCCATGTCGACGTCAACTCCTGGGTTGGTAGGCTGCTCCTCCAATATCTCTTCGTTGAACTCCTCAGCCATTTCGGGCGAATTGGGTGACGGGTGACGATGGATTATAGGTTCAAAAATACAGCGATAGACCTAGTGGTCGGAATGAAAGGAATGTGGGGTCGGACTTTAAACTTGGATCATGTGTTAGATGGAGACAGCCTCCTCCACGTGTAGAGTCGCGAAAACGATCGCGTGAGTGAGAGAACGCGAGAATAAGGAGAATAGGTGTAGGGGACGCGGAGAGCGAGTGAGGGAAAAGAGGCAGAGCCGTGGTTGTCGTAGAACATCAAAATAAAGACCCAATCGTACGAGGTAGAAAGAGTGGTGGTGGTGGTGGTAATACTGGCGATAGCGTAATGCGACGAGGCTCCCAGCATGAGAAGCTTTGGCGGGCTGAATTGGCCAATGCTGTTTGGCGTCACACACGTTGGCCGGACAAAAAGGGATGGCTGGGGTAAGCTTTCCACTTTCCCGCATCTTGATTGGTCCGAGCCCCAAGAGCTTGGTTAAAGCTTCAACGCTTACGGCGTTCTACAGCAGCTGTTCATCAATGCCGCAGCTGGCTTGACCAAGGCGTCCAATAAGGGTTCCATACCTGATAAGCCATAACTAAGTGCTGAAAAGCAAAAAGAAGACCTACTATCGGATCATCTGGTTCGAAATATATCTTTCTTAATTTGTCAGATATCTAGAAGTGAGAATGTTCTTTCAAAAATCTTGATTCTCATGCATCTTTCCCACATACTTTTTGGGCGCATCCTAAGAAGAAGGCGTCAATCGCCGTATTGCATAGATCGTTGAACCACAGCGTCAATAGCATAGCCTGAGAGTACCAGCATATAAGTCTCGCTCATCTTCAGGTATTGGAAAGGAAGATTCGGAAGACAGGTCTTAGTAACTATTTCGTACAGTATTAGTTTTATGAGGCTGAAGTGCTTTCCTACTAACTAGGAGTCAACCTGCTAACGGCAAGGGCCATATCGCAAATTGAAAACGGCAGTGCCGGGTAGTAATTAGGAGTTAATAGGGAGAACCCTGTCTACATAAGTAGTTATATCATGCTACGAGTCGTAGATAGATAGGTAGATACAGTACGCGAGGGCAGGGGAGTGTCCCGTTCCCGCTATTTTGAGCCTATACGATTAAGTCATCCGCACCACCGCCAAATCTGATTGGAGGCGGAGCATAGTGTAATAATCCACCGAGTCTTGGGATGCTCGTTTAAGGTCGTATAAACATTTTCGTAATGTTTATTCGTGATGTCTGTTCTTGGTTATCACATAATATCAACCAGCGCATGCTCACGAGCGATAGTAAGCTTGAAAAATCCAGTAGACTATAAATGAAAATCCCCGCCAGTACACGTAATACTGTAACAGCTAGGCGCCGTAACGGCAGCTAATTCGATTCCTCGGATAGCCCTCGTAGCCTCAGTAGATGTAGAATTCTATTCCGCGGATTGATGACGCGTATCCCACGCCCTAACCGCCTTCGTTTTACTGACTAGTAGAACTATAGTTAGTGCCTGTGCACTTATGGCATGTGCTTAGTAGAAAGGGACATAGGTCAAGTGCCATGGGCGACAGGGATTATGATGCTAAACCTATTACAGAATGATCTTCCGGGTGTAAGACATTATCGCTGAATATACCTCCGTGTTCCGAAAGCCTGGTCTGGTGCGGGTATTACATAAAACGACGTCCCTCTTTAGGGGGGCGAGTAGAAGTTGGGACGGCTGCTCAATTTAGATTTTCTTTCGGACCCTCAATGCGTGTCAGTCATGAAAATTATAAGTTAGTAGTTTCTGAAACAAGCAATGGCATGTCTGCGCCATGGAGGCTGTTCAAGGACATCCTGCGCTTTGAAACGGATGTGCCTTACCTACCGTACCTGTCTAGTAGTTATGTACGTGGCTGCATGTGACAGTCTCATGTTAGTGGCATTGATAACCGCCGCCATGTATGGCAACGTCATCATCTAACTTCGTAGCTCGATTTCATCCCCCACAACAAAAGATCACTAAGTCGTGTCCTCCCGGGATAGCGATATTGAGGCCATCAGAACAATGCAGGATAATCGAGAAGCTCTATTCTATGTTGTATGACCGCTTGTTGATGGACTTGTCTCCTAGTTGGGCCTAGAGAAGTGTAGATCACCACGATGGATACCGCCAAGAAACCAAGCCGAAACCGAAACCGAGTAGTTTATACTAGTTATACACTACGTAGAAAACTTTTTCCCATTCATTTATGTTGTTATAATGATAAGGTACAAATCACATCTTAGAGATTAAGGTATTCTGGTGTTTAGGCTTGAACGGGCGGCTTCGAAGCCGTTGGTCAGCCGTGGTTGAACAAGGCGAAGCAAAATGCTGGGTATAGGTATAATAATTACAGGCATAATCGAGCCTTAGCTGGGGTAGTTGCATGAAACTACCTGTTATCCAATACCGGTCGAGTATATGGAGATCTCATTTTAGCAGTGTCAGGGGATGGGGCGGCGTGCCTTCTTTTCCTTGGGCGGGAATGCCAAGACCATCCTCCGTGAATCGTCATCCACGCGACATCAATTGTCTTGGCGATGGGTTCTATCTGCAAGGAAATGAACAAAATCCCCGTATCGGGCAGTCGGCGACCGTATCCCACCGCCACTACCCTGGGCCCAGAGCCGGGTACATGCGAATCCCGCCAGATGTCCAGCCACGCCCAGGTACCCAGGCTCAGCCCAGAGGTACACCACTCCTTCATACATGTATAGTTACCTACATGTATGTAGCGAAAGCAAGAACAGCGTTGCTCGCCTGCCAGCCAGAGTTTCCAAGTTTACCCTCAAATTCTTGGCAGAGCAGAGTCTTTGATTGATCGTCTCTCCTTTTGAACTGCCTCGCCTCCACCTCGGAATGCAACCCCTTCCCTGACTTCTCTTTTCGCATGTGTCTTCTTCTTCCACTCTCTCTTGTCTCTGTCGCGTGCTTCTCCTCCTCAAGCACAAGTACTCAGTTCCGAGGGGCAATCCGCAATTCCAACGACCCTATCTAACCCCTTCTCTCCTCGTCCTTCCGTATTCATCGCCACGCCGGTCTTTTTCGTTCTGTTGTATTGGTGAGCACGGGGCTGTGGGAGCGATCACGGACGGGCGTCAATTATGGATCAGGAAAATGGAGGCCCGTCATGGCGAGACAGGGCCGAGTGGAAGCAGCAGGTCTGGAGTCGGTGGATGGAGCCGGTGGTGAGTTTCTGACCTCGTTTCTGCGCGCGAGGCAGCAGACAGGGGCTGACAGCGCATGTCTAGGTCATCGTGGTAGTACTCTTAACTGCCATGTATGTTACACGGCGAAAAAACTACTCCATATTCCGTAGATCGACCGACGAAAGCACTCGATCTCTTCTCAGCCCCGCGTCGCAGCGCTCGTCGGGGAGCGACTGGGAACGGCCCGAAGACCTGGCCAACCTTCACCCTCCCAAGACCCGCCGCATACTCGGCCGATGGACGATTCGCACGCCCAATTCGAGCCGCTTCGCCCGACACATACACTCAAGAATCCTACAGAAATTTCCTTTTCTCGTCGAGATGTTCTACTGGGCCATCGCATTAGTTGTGTATCGCGGGACGATATTAATCACGAGCCATTGGTACGGTGGCAGCCAGGGTCTTTGGGATATAGCACAGGGTCATGGCACATCTATCCTGGAGTTAGAGGCACGCATTACCGGCATGGCCGCCATCACCAACAACACGAGATGGGTCGAATGGAGGATACAGCAGTGGTTTCTGGCCGGTGCCGCCCTAGGCGACTGGCGGGGGACTGCTCTCGCCTTCCTTAATCGCGCATACGCCCTTATTCACATCCCTGGAACCGCAGCGTAAGGCTTGACCTTTGACTTGCAATTGTCGAGAATGGAACACATGCTGATGCCCCTCTAGCTTCATTGCCTACTATTACGCGACCGCCCCAACGCATCGACGCTTCTGCATTGCGCGGCGTACTCTTTCACTGTCGAATTTCGTTGCATTCTTCGTTTTCACCCTGTATCCATGCATGCCCCCGCGGCTTCTGCCGAAAGAGTACGGCTTCGTCGACACAGTCGAGGCTGAGGATGCGAGCAGTGTCTGGATGAAAGGAGACTACGTCAACGCACTCGCAGCTATGCCGAGCATGCATTTTGGATACGCCTTTGGTATCGGTTGTACGTTGGTCTACGAGAGCGGTTTCTTGCGCCACCTCCACCCTCTCGGCGATGATATGAACGACGATCTCGAAATGAGTGGAACTATCAAGCACGAGAACGGAGATGTGCCGCGCTCGATTGCCTCTCGTCTTGTGCTCCTATTCCTGGGTATCTTTTATCCTGCCTTGATCCTACTCGCCATCATCTCCACAGCCAACCACTACGTCCTAGATGCATTCGCCGGCGCCACTGTGATAGCATTCTCCTTCTGCTGCAACCGGTTTTTGCTAAACTTTCTCGTGTTGGAAGATTGGCTACTGTGGGCTTGGAGGTTGGAGAAACCTGCGCCCACTACCGGATATGCTGCGCATTCCAGTTAGATGAAGAGAAAGATGGGCATACCATCCAAGCTCGCCTCAGGCGAGTTTATGTCAAAAATAATGAGTACAAATAAATACATAATGCGAATTACTAATATAATTTACGATTCATCAACACTGGTTTATTCTCCCCTTCAGCTCCACGTGGATACTGTACCAACTTCCATGGCTGAACTAGTATGGTCCATTTGTATTGATTTCGTCGTAATCGCGGCCCCTTCGTAACATCACGAATCCAGTTTTGTCCATGTCGTCAGGCCATCTCAAATTCTTTAAAGCCACTACTACCGCCAACTCATATCAGTCCCCGCATTACTCTTTCCTTGTTCCTTTCGGCGTTGTTTCCTCATCATTTATTTGAAGCCTAATACGTACGATTCAGTAGGGTAGATACGGTGTCACATTAATCACCAGCTTGGACTTTACTGTTGTACCTTGTGGCGGGTTTGTTCACGCATTTTCATGACAAACTACTCCCTAAGTAGAGAAAGGAACCAGATAGTTGATCACAGTGCTGCTAATGTTCCTTTTCTGTCGAATTCTACAGCTACGTGTTGTGTTATAGTCGGATGATTTCACAGTGTCGAAGCCGCGCTTCTTAATGCCCTCCTCTAATGCCGTGCATACACATAAAGCTCTTGAATTTACTACTATAAGTAACCCACTTATATGCTTGTTCAAGTATTTTATTAAACCCATGTTATATGTGTATGGCCTTAATCACAGAGTTAATAGGCGAACTCACATACAGCTCAGCAATGATTAGGGCGCAATAGCTTGATGACTCGATTCCCAAATCCTATGTGTTGATCAAGAGACTTGGTGAGAGATTGGACAACCACTGAAAGTGCCCTCTATAAATAAGCGCTCTAGCTAATTCTAAGCTTCTAGGTGTATGCTCGCATGAAGACCTACCAATGCCTTGTGAGGTATTAAAGAGTTGTCTAAGCCAGGAGATCCGCTTTGCCTTGCTCGCGCAAGACGTCGTGTACAGTCTGGAGGACTCTATCGTGGACACTCTTCGGGGCGGCCACAAAGCCATGGTTTCTAGTCAACTTGCGTCCCGCGGTCAAGTCGATCTCTTTCCCATCTATATCCGTGATTTTGCCCCCGATTTCTTCGAAAAGCAACATTGCTCCTGCATGGTCCCAGATCTTACCGGTCCGTTCACGGTTTTTGTAAACCCAAATTGTAACATCCGCAAGACCCAACCCCAAAGTTACCCAGCGCAGTACCCAGGCAAGAAAGTCGCAACCTTTGGCAGCGATGCCAAGCCTGGCATGAATCGCTTCATGTGCATCATCAACACCGGAGTCTAGCATATGGTAGCACGAGACAGCACGCAAATCTGCAATTGCAGAGGATACCGGAAGTGGTTCGATTCTTCGAAGAGCGCTTTCTCCAGGCGTCTCAAAGAGTGAGCGAACATAAGTACCGTGGCCCCTAACAGCAAAGGCGATAGACCCTTGACCCGTTGGATCGACAGTAGAGTTATCAATGGGCCCATTGGCATTCGCAGGGAGCGTCGGACAGCCAACAACACTGAGAACCTGCCTCCCGCCTTCTAGAAGGGCCACATTAATCGCATCTAGAGCGCCCAGGGTTAGTTATCACCATTTACATCGTGTGCTTAGCTGAAACAGGAGAAGTTGTCCTCTGTAGAAGTCGCCAAAAAAAGAAGAAATCACTCAGAAGAGAAGAGTACTCACAAGCCTTACGCTGCACGAATGTCTTGGTTCCGTCAATAGGGTCAAACACCCATACTCGACCTGACTCCGGACCACCAGGTTGACCGAATCCGCATTTATCTATCATCTCGCACATCTGTTCCGACGACTGGGGTAATCTGCATAGCTTTGCCTCATCATCCCGAAGTCCGACAAGAAGTCCCCACACGCGGCTCAAGAGAAGTGGATTAGCTCGGAGGTCCGCAGCCGACTCTTCGCCGACAAAGTTGTCGTCGGGAAAGGCACTCTGGATCGTGGCTGTCAAGAGGGCTTGGATCGCGAAGTCGGCGATGGTAACCGGGCTCAAGTCATCCTTTTCGACAGTGCCCTTGTCATCGTCAGATAGAACCGACTGACTGATCTTTGCTGCCGCTTGGACAGCGCCAATCGCTATTCTCAGCTCTTGGGCGTATGGACTGTCCATAGCTAGAATATTGTTTTTCCTTTGGTTTTTTTGGGGTTTTCAATGCGCGTTTTCGACTACCATCTCATCATTCAGAGCTCTTGAATAGAGGCTCCACAAGTGGCGACACCCGACAACCAGCTGATCATCCCAGAGCTTTTTATGTAAGTCTTTAGCAGCAATCCATATGAAAGTATTGGGCAGCCTTCTTAAACAGAAGATAAGCTTAGTAGATGGTCGTTGTTTGTTTATGTAGTCATTCTAAGACATGGCGCTGCGGGATAAAACCAGCACCCCATATCAATGAACCCTTTCTCTAGAACATCAAAATCATCTACCACTTTAGATTCACATATCTTATTTATTTATACATTGGTAACTTCTAGGGTTCTCGCCGCCATGGTGCTCTCAGATAACAGTCCCCAGATTGAACTCACAACTGTACAAGCCGATGCGGTGAGAAAGGCGCTGCAGTATTGGTCACACTCTAAGCTCGTCTCCGCAGAACTCGTCGGCGATCTGTTGGCAACCGTCCTGATCGTGGAGGAAGAACATGGCTTCAACTGGAATGGGTTCGCAAAGTACACTTTCAGACTGGCTGTCATCTGCCTGGCCATCGCCATCATCAGTCTAGTATTTGACGAAACTGTACCAAAGATCGTCAAACGTATCCTTGAATTGCCTGTCACTATGCGTGTGCCCGCCACCACTGCCCTCGCTATTACCGTGCTTGTATGGGGGTATCAACGTTCTTTGACGATACCACAACAATTTTATTTCAATGAGGCGATTCATAGTCTGGGCTCGTTACTGTTTGGTCTTGCCGCGCTGCAGCTGGGCGTTGCCCTGAAAGCTGACGAGAGCAAGAACCTCCGCATTGCCCACAACATAGAACTGTTGCTAGCTGTTGTTTACGGATTCTCTGCGGTGCTAGTACAGTCGAATTTCATATGGTCCTGGTGTGTGATTGTTCTCGGCATATGGTTTGGGTCATGGACTTCTTATAGGAGCGGTACGTACTGTCTCGACTTGAATTATCCGCTACGGTTCGTCCTCTTTGGCGCGGGGCTCATCGCGGTCTCTGGTCTTATGCGTGATCAGCCTATCACATCTACTCTTTCATCAACAGCACGTATCTGGGGAATGCTCTACTTGTTCGTGGCGTTATGGATGCTCTCGCTGTTCGGGAACGATACACTACGTGAGGATAATGTTGGTGCCCATGGTGGACTGCGTAGGATGGCCTTCTGGTCGGCCGCATTCTTGTGCGCTGCGGCAATAGCCATCTGGCATGGTTTGCAACACGACGACTCCACCGCGAAAGGTTTTGGATTGGCATTTCTGGGCATCAATCTTTACACCAAATTCTTCGAGTTCTGCTGGTCCATGTGGTATAAGTCGGTATTCTTCGCCATATTGGCGTGCTCACTCGCGCTTTTGGGGATATATGCCGAACCTATCAACATAACGCTACATGAGGGATACCATAGCCTCTCTGTCTAGGCCCTATTAAGATCATAGGTAATTTCACTCTTGAAGCCTTCGAATAGCATGCCAGCACCGTCTGCCAGGCGGCAACCTGAGGTCCGTATACGCGAAGGCCCCGCTTTCGCCCCTTGCTGGCGCTCGCTTTCGCATATCATGTATTATTCGGTCGGATATAATAAGGGTAGCTGAGAGACAAGTTTGGCCGCTCATATGATCATATATATGCCTGATGTTACAATCTTGGGCCGAAGGGGTTTAGATACAATGTAGTACCCCGTCCCTTGAGTTCGTGCGACGCTGCCTCAGAAACGGCTGAATATTTCCTAGCTCAGCTAGAATGATGTATCCTCGGGTAACGCTGCTGGACTACGAAGGCCATGATGCGAAATCTTCCCTGACATTCGTTATTCTCTTAGTGGTTGTGTTAGATATTATGGTTTGGATCTACAATATTGTCCTCATTTACTCACAGCTAAATTGATTTTCCTTTTTTTGCAAAAAGAGCTATGGACATTGTTTTGGATTTGTATCCAGATCTCGATCGAATGAACCAGTCCGGGATATTTGTAGTGCAAACTGCCCAAGACCTCTTTATTTTACAGTTTTAGGTGCTGTTTAGTTAAGACTTGTGACACTTTAATTTACCTTTCGATTCTTAGCACTTCTGTCGCACCAAATTCGATGGACCAAGAACATGTAAATACAGTGAACCGCGAAATAGCTGGGATTTGTTCGTTTCTTGTTTCCAAATTGACTCGCAAATACTCAATGCATACACAGCCCGCAAAACTGGCAGAAACAACCCAAATTACCTTGGAAATTCGGTCAAGCCATCATTGTAAGTAACCGATTAATTAGTAGTGTTTCCGAGAAGAAGGGCTAAGAGACCTGCAGAGAGTGGCTTCTTTCGCATCACATACGTTGCCCTGGCAATTGTATCTGCGTCATAACACACACGCCGCTGCACTCAATAGGATTTCGGGCCTCACTGACACGGGACAAGTCTCTATTTCTAGGAGAGTGACCCTGTCGACGCATCATCACGATATCGACTAATACCTTGAACAGTGACTTCAAGCTATGCACTTGGTGCTCTCGCCTCTAGCGAAACTTTACAACCCTACTACGAACACCATCAGAATGGCAAGCAACCAAGCTAAGACCGGGGACTCGGATCCTAAGACCCAAAGTGGCATCAAGGAAAAGGAAGAGGATATGTATGTTCTCATTGACCGCGCCAACCCTTGGAAAGATGGAAAGATGGTATCTAGTCACACAAACCCACCTGCAGATAATGTCAAGAATGTCAATAAGAAAGATGGCTGGGAGACAGCCACTCTCGTCGGTGGTTCTAGCCAATGGCCGAAAAAATAGTGTGAGAACTTAGGGAACGTAAATACACAAGAATGGAATAAGATCCTTGCCTAGAAAGGTAATGCTTTGGATTTGACGCGACCTCCAGAAAGGAAGTTATTATGAAAAAAAGAAAAAAAAATGGTTCCTCATGCTATCATAAAAGGCCTTGCTCAGTAACATTGTATTCTACCTCCTGTATCAAATGCTAATAGGAATGTAGACGTCATTGAGGCTACTACGTACTTAACTGTATCAAGGACTAGAATTCTAGGGCTCGGGAGGATATTCGAAGAACGATAAATACTATGGCGTCAAAGAGGCCACATCGAGTCTAGTTCCCCCTTTCAGCTCTGACAGCGATAAAGGTGCACTTTCAATCCTCACTTTCGTTTCCTGGACCTTGCCCATCTCACTCACTATTATTGCCTATTCTTATAATCGCAATTATGGGCTTCTGCGATCTGCTGCCCATATGATTATTTACATGATATCGGTGGCTTCGATCCGCGGTCCCGGATACGCAATACAGTCACAGTATCTTGGGTTAATTCGTGTGACATTGAGCTACCAGCCGTTATTCCCAGTCCCGTTAAGACATTTTCTTAGTAGTGGTGGCGTAGCCTAGTATAGCTTTGCTCGGCATATATATTAGATTTGAATCAAGTATCGATATCTTCCATCTTGACTTCATTATGTGTAGGTCGGATGAGGCACCAGTCACAACGTCAGTGTGGTTAATTCGGGTTTCAAGTTTATTCACAGCATGGTCTGCGTCTTATCAAGTAGTAGGATAAATTGTGTCTACGATTAGTTTAGTAATCTCAGCTTATGAAGAGTAATAGCTAATTGGATGAAGACTCTGGTTTTGCGATTGGTTACAATGACGGCGTTGCTGGGTGGCTGACGGTGGCGCTGGAGTGGCGAGCATGTCCATACAGGAAATTTGATCTTGGAGGGAGCATATATCTATTCAAGGCAAACTAGATGCTAAGATCTATTGTCCGACGCATTGTGACAATAACACGAACAACCTATGTCAAACACAATAATGATGAGGGTATTCATCCACCTCAAGCTACGACTATGAGGGCAATAAGTAATACATCAGATGCTTGGGATCGAGAGTGATTGCTCGCAATAAGTAATTACCCTCTATCCAGGCAAGCGATGGGTATGCGATAATTGTCTACCGCTTTGGCGAGGCGGGAGATCGACTGCTGGCCATATAATTGCTGCGCTCATATAAATAGCGACCTAGCCATTATATCAGCATATGTCCTCTCAGCCTGCCGGGTTGACTGTATGGCTTACAAAACCTTGGAAACTGGGAACGATTGGACTTGGTGGCACCCATACGTATGCTGCTTGGTGGGCCATTCCACTTGGAGCATGCAATCCAACACAGGGGGAGGATCTGCCGGACAACGGAAGAATAGTGTGCCCATTCAAAGATCTTCTTTGAGGACGGAGTTTGCGGCGAATTGTCCTCGAGAGCCACCGTACGCCTGGAAACAACATTACGAGCAAAGCGACAATTGCAACGATGGCTGGGTCTGCTAGTGCCATGATGGAAGCGTTATGCTGTTTGGCTGTGAGCTGTCTGATGAAAGAAACAGGTATAATTGTGTAATTAGACAAACTATGAAGTCACAATTATGCGCGACTAGTTGTGGCCATTTTAAATTGAGGGTTGAGAGACTGTACATATATGTGCTACTCGCATGATGGCAGCGACTAGTCGCACGCTGCCCTATCTTCACTTTGGGGTAGAGTGGCAGATTTTGGATGTCAGACTCTCGCGAAGCCTCGCGATACTTACAGCTGCATGTCGCCCCCCTAGAGTGACAGAACAAAGAGGGCCTTATCCAAAGTCTGGCTTAAAGCTCCACGTGTACCTCGCCTCGTCCAATGTCACGGCCTCTGGAAACTGATAGCAACGTAGGGGTAAGTCCTGAATACTTGTTGTCGCACAAGGAGCTCCAACAACTACATCTACAAGCTAGAGATCTATATACAAAATGCCTCTAAAGGGGAAAGCTATTAATCGAACCTCTCCGATAATTGGGCTGGCTATACAAGATTTTGGACGTTAAGGAGACGTCCAGTGTCCATCACAAAACTGTGACTTCTTGGCATAGGAATTCTGAGCCATGCTCTAGACGGAAGGCTGCCTGGCCAGAAAATGGACAGAACCTGGTACAGACGGATATCAGAGACTCACCAGAGATTGGACAAAGGCATAAAATCTTGTAAGCGGGGAGGGTGTGGCTTACCTCAACGAATGAGGAGATGCCTCATCATGCAACTCTAATGCAGGCAGGTTCTGGACAGCTGACAATCTCACTCCGGGCGCATGAAAGATAGAGGCGAAGCCTGTGGGAGAGGACTTTATTATAACTACCGTAAATATATTTGAATGGCCGTTGACCCTGGTTTGATAGTTTCTTTGCATCCTAGTCCCGTTATTCTCAAAAGATCGAAAAGTTCCCACCCATAACCTTCAAGCCCCTATACAGCTTAGTAATATCACGATTATGCCTCACAGGCGCCAGATCTGTCAACCGCAAGACGATGTATGGAAGCAAAATGAGACAACTTTTCGACGATTGTACCTGAGAGAGAGGAAACCCCTCAAGGACGTAAAGAAAGTGATGGAGAGCGAACACGAATTCCCTATCACACCGTGAGTATCAATGTGCTATATGCGGCATTGGGATGTAGCTAATGAAAGTATATGTGCGTAGTCTGTCAACCTATGAATCAAAACTGCGTAGTTTAGGCTTACGGAAGAAGATGAAGAAAAAGGATTGGTACCCCGTTTATCAGGATTACGTGAATAGTGGCAGGAGACATACTGCGATATACTTCAATGGGGCACGGATACCATGGGACAAAGCTTGGAAAGAGATCAGACGATCAGGTGCTAGAGAACGTAATGATTGTAAGTGTTTAGTACATCACTTTGTCTTCCTAGCGGCTTTATATCGCATTAAATCAGCTGGGCGTTTATTAAAGCAAAGACTAGGTCACATAGCGGGGCTTCCAGCCGACGTGGTTATGCGGTCACCCTCACCAGATATGGTTTCTCAGAGTGCAATTACATCGTGCAGGGTGCCGATACCGTGGCATTTGAGTGATATCTCACTTGTGGCCCTCAATCCTACCGCAATGGTTCATAGATCGAGTCTCTATGAGGTCCCTTCAAATCTTCTTCGAGTGAACATGCAGAGTGAGTCAGGCAACTATAGCTCCAAATTCCTCTTTTTGACTAGCATGATTTAGACATATTTGAACAATGCCTAGCAACGGTCCGTGTGAAGAGCAGCGAGTCAAGTTATGATCATCGTTCCATACTTAACACAACCAACTTGGGTATCGAATCGACCTTAGTCAACAAGTATTCCAGCCTATCCCATCAAATTTCCGAATTTATGGACGTTAACTCAAGCATCGACAAGTTATCTGGGGCCTTGTATCGGCTTGCTAATCGAAACATGTCCAATCCTTTTGTCGGAAAGCAGTTAGACGAATCTTTGGAACTTATCATTAATAAAACTTCAAAATACGTGCTGCTCAAAATACTAGAGAACGAGAGTGGTAACCCCACTGTTCAAGCGGCTGTCGAAATGCTGTTGGTTGCCTTCAGTCATCTGGGTCGGAAAGAAGATTTTCATGACATTATAGAAGTCTTGTGCCGATCATATTTAAATCGTAACCTAAATGACAGATATCTCATCTACGCCGGGCGTCTTGGTTGTGTTGATTCTTGTCGGCTTCTGCTACAACGTCGTCCCAAAGGTACTGTTCCCGACCCCCTTGGTTTATATGTCAAGGCAGTGTTGGACTCTATAGCAAAAGGCAACGTCGAGTGTGCGAAAGTTATGTTTGAGCATGTATTAAATCAGGAAAACGTTATTGCCAACGGAATTTTTGGGAGCTTTCTAAGCGCAGTCGCAAGAGGATCGTACGAGCTGGAACTGAACATCCCTACTCCCTTCGGACGACAAAGCGCTGCTGCCCGGAATATGTTGGAGTGGTTCTTGGAGGTTGGCGCCGACGTTGACCTCCCCGCCAGATACTTATCTGCTAGGTATCTACCCGTCCGGTACCTCTCCGTTAGGCACCTATCCGCCACATGTATAACTCCTAACTTCGTTTCACTCGATTCTCATAAGAACGTGAAGCACGCTTATTACACAAGGTACACTCCGAAGAATTGGATGCCAACTGCCCTGGACTACTTGTTCTTCGAAAATCTTGAGCTATATTCTTGTCTCGTTGACCGTAGTACCAGATTTAAGACGGAGTTTACACGTTCTGGTATTCACCACTCCGCAGGTGAGGGTATTGACTCTCTGCGCACGTATCTGCTCTCGAGGCTGTCACATACGCCTGCTCAACAAGATGAATTATTGGAAATCTGTCTAACTGAAGAGTTCCTACGGCCCGAAACAAACGACAATGTTAACTTCAACGTCATTAGCACCCTCCTCGACTATAATATGGGCCTCCAAAAGCTTCGCATGAAGCTTAGTTTGTCCGCTATGTTGTATTATACCATTAAAGCGGCCAGTCGACAAGGAATGCATCCCGCCGTCTACCATATAGTTGAGATTTTAATTCTGAGGGAAGCAGTCATAATCGCTGAAACCATGGACGAGGCTGTCGAAACGGAAGGAACAACTTTGCTCCAACTTTTGTCCTCTTACGGCGCTGATTTCAAGAACCTAGGCGCAATGGCACTTTGCACGGCTCTTAAACTTAATAATCACGCTGCAGTCAGCCTATTATTAGAGATTGGGGTCAACGTTAATGCCACATTACGAGAATCTGAACAAGAAGGAGAGATGACGATTCTTGCATATGCGAATATATGTACACGTCGACGAACAGCTCGACTTACTGGCTGGGGCTTGCGTCGTATGGTGTTTCAAGCTGTTTCTCTTATCAATTGCGAAATGCTTGAGTACTTGATATCTCGAAACGTTAAGCTGAGGGCGAATCTTGCTGATAATGACACACATCGTCTTCTCTACCTAGTCATCCGAAATGGACTCTCATATGGCGATTGGGAGGACACTTTCAATAAAACAAAGGTGCTTCTAGACGCCGAGCCTCTGATATACGACCAGCCGAGAGCCGCTCCTTGCTTACTTGAACTCTGCTTTTCTAGCAGAACTTATGCGTATGAGGCAACACAGTTCCAGAGAATTTCGTTTCTTAATTATCTGATAGACCATGGGATACCGATCAATCATAGTGGTATACTCACTTATTTAATACTCCATCACGGCCCAGAAAACGAGATTCAAAAATTATTAGACAGCGGCGTCGATGTTAACGCATACAGCGGCGTCGATGTTAACGCATACAGCGGCGAAAATTTGGGGATTGATGTAACTGTACTACAGTATACATCTCTGCAGGCGGCAGCCGCGGTTGGATCTCTAGACTTGGTACGACTCCTGGTGCAAAGAGATGCAGATATGAATAGACCCGCAAAGGGAGATAGAGGCCGAACTGCCCTTCAAGCTGCGTGCGAGCGAGTATCACTTGGAGCAGGGCGTTCAAGAATCGTTGACTTAATCAAGTTCCTGATTGCTTGTGGTGCTGATATCAATGCTCCTCCAGCCTCTGTTAGAGGAGTTACGGCTTTACAAGCTGCCGCAATGGGGGGTGACTTCGAAATCGTTCTGTTATTGCTTGATAATGGAGCTGATATAAATGCGCCTCCGCCAGACAAGCATGGTTTCTGTGCGCTAGATGGAGCAGCAATCTTGGGCAGACTCGATATGGTACAATTTCTTCTCAGCTTAGGAGCTCTTAGCTACCAAGGCGGGGAAAGTGGTTACAGAGAGGCAATACGTTGTGCTGAATATGATTATCCGCCAATTGCTGATATGATCCGGCAGTACGCTTTGAAGAATGGGAAGAGTGGTGAAGAGCTTTTTGCTCATTGCCAACAATGGGAGAATACTTCGTCGGAAGCTGGCGACGACTCAGATGTTGCCGACGAAGTAGGTGACACATGCTTCGAGAACCAAGAATTTTGGGAGGACTGGCTACCTTGATAATGAATAATAATCATTCATATGTTCATATAGTAAGTCAATTACTTGGCAACAACGCTTTTAATGGCGGTGTGGTTTTGAAGGCTTGTCCTCATAACCTCTTTATAGTACCCAATGGCATAGAATTATAGCGTAACTTGATACGACCCTAGTGTTGCTAACATGCCGGCCAGCAATATTCTTCCAGACAATGCAATTGGCTTTGCTCAAGCTGTACTGGGAGTATTCGCGGCAGCTTGGGCTATACACTATGTAGCTGGGATTATCTAAAACCTCTATTTTCACCCTTTAAGTATCTCTGGACTAAGACTTGCGGCAGCCACGTACATTCCGGAGTTCTACTACGATGTGGTCAGATCGGGTCGTTACACTCAGCAAATCATCAAGATGCATATTATCCAAGTTTGTGAAATCCCACTAGTTTCGGTTCACTTTTAATCAGCAACCTGGTGTTAGTCTTTAGTTGTGGGCAATCATACTACGCGAATTTCAAGGCTAGGTAGATCTTGTGAGAGTTGTGATAATTTTTCTCGATCATGTTCGCGGTCAGTCGATAACCTTTTCCCCCAAATAGTGGAAGCGATTAACGAGAGCTTCCCAATGCCGCGCCCAGAACCGGGAATTCGGATGGTATTTATCCGCGAAGACATTCCGCTGCCGAATGAAGAATACCTGGTATAAATCGGGTGTTTTTGTAAGAATTGTACCGTAAGTCCGAAACTGCTTGACTGTGTGATTACGCATATAGACTGAAAGCTATGGTTATTTGGAAAGATAAGGCAATGGGAAGTAGCTATCATCGAGCTTTGCATCCGTTTAGAGCCGTACCGGAATCATGTAAGTATGTCAAGGTACTCAGAGGGGGTCCAGGTAAGTAGGAGGGCCTTCGGCCATCAGGTGGAGACCGTGGACCATTCCAGCCCTGGGGCCTTGCATTCGGCCGGGACTCACCAGGGGATCATGTCGGCCGACGGTCGTGCCACCGCCGTGACTATTCTAGCCCACCTGCGTCTGCCATCCTTTTTGGCTGGGGATGCCACCAATTTCCCATTTATAGTCATACATACGCCACCTTAGCCGTATACAGTTAGATTTACGACAAGGGCTATACTTGCGTAGCTTCAGTGCTTGGGCATCTAGCTGCTTGCTAACTAATAAACTAACAGCGTCGTTTCATTACTGTAATTAGGTTATCGGCATAAGTAGTATGCAGAGAAGTCCAAAGTTTACATGAGCAACTTATGTATGCATTTAACTTTGTAAATTGACACGTCTTATATGTTGTATAACTTAGTGCCATGGAGTACAGGACTTATGAAGGCACTTATGAAGGCATTTGGGATGGCTGCTTAATTGTATGTACATCATCTGTACAGGTGGGAAATTGGTGGCATCCCCCAGCCAAAAAGGGTGGCAGACGCAGGTGGGCTATATTCTACCAGAGCTTCCTACAGTAACATGCACTGAGGCTCAGCTGGCTATAATGACTATGGAGTGCAGGGAAGAGGGACCTATCTGAGGTTTCTATTGGTTGGACGAGCTGTCAGATTTTATACTACGCCAAAGTTCCGGCGTGACCGGCAATTATTTAGGCTATTACTCCTTTAACGCTGCAATCAGAGTAGAGTATTTAGCTCGCTTGTAAGGAAATGCTACTATAACGATTTCTTAGCACTGCAGCCTTGTGGCACCCTCGTGAATATCACACTTATTGAATGGACATTTGCCTAGAAGATATGTCTTGTAAGAAATAGAGCATTGAATCTCAAAGACACATGAATGTCATGACAATGACTAGTTTTACGCTCACGCTCGCTCTAGATAGACCTCGAGCAAACCAAGCGGCCCATCGTCGAAGACCTTGCGAATCACAAATCTGGGGTCCGCTTGCTTCAACAAACTCCTGAATTCAGCCACCCTGCGTTGCTTCGCACCACAATTAACTAACATGACCATGTCAACCTGTCTCACATTCCGCTCTTGATGACGTGGCCACTGCCCTGGCTCAGGAATGATGATGTCGTTGATAAGTAGTGGCGTCTCCGGGCTGGAGCTCTCGAGGCCAGGGACAAATGATTTGAAAATGGTGACCACATCCTTATCTGCCCAATTATGGATGCATTGACGGATCAAGAAAGCAGCTGCATTTACTACTGGTTGAGGGTCGAAGAAACTATGTTCGGTATAGACTACGCGGCCCTGTAGGTTACGAGAGAGCGATTCCCGCCCTTCAGCTAGCATTTCTGCGTTAGAATCTTGTACAATGAACTTTAGCCGGGGATAAAGCTGCAGTTTTCATTAATCACGTCAGCAACTCAAATTTTGTAGGAAGATTTCTACAGTAGCGGGGGGATATTGTTTGAAGGGAAACTCACAGCAGCTAAACTCTTTGAAATGTGGCCATTCCCACCGCCGCAATCCACAACAGTACCTTGGAGAGCAGACCAATCATATCCATCCTTCAGTAGGGTGTCAAGATGGCTATCCATTTTTCTTAGTCCCGCCATGGCTTTGGAGAAACGGCGTGCCTTGTCCGGATTATTTTTGTAGAACTCGAACATGCCGACGCCATGTCGAGTGACGAAAGGGTTAAGATTTTGGTGAGCCTCGTGAGGATTAGCCTTGAGACTGACATTGCAGTCGGCAGCAGCCTTCAGCATTTCATCTAGAGAATAGTGGACCACAGACCGGAGATCTTCGTCCTTATGTATGGCAAGAGAAGCAGTACTATGGGAAATGACTCGAGGTTGGTGTTCTTCGAAGATGCGGTACGTCATAAGCTGACGGATGATGCGGCTGGTACGATCAACGTCCAGGCCGGCACAGTTGGCCAAATCGTCGAGTGTAATGCTCCCATTTGCAGGCACCAGCTGAAAGAAGTCAAAGTCGAGGGCAATCTGGAGCGCACCCAGATCATAGCCAGTGCAGCAGAATTCTCTCAAAAATCTGCTTGGGCCATCGATCAAGAGCTTAAGATCTTCCAAAGAGGCTTTAAGATTGGCGTGAAGCCGGCGATAATCCTGTGTGTTTGGCGGATCCTCAGCATCTGGATCAAAGGAAAGAGCTGGGAAGTTCTCTCCTTGGAGATATTTTGCCATACTCTGTGTAAGCTCCACGATGGTCTCTCCAAGGCTAAGGAGCGACGCAGAAGCGTCTGCGGCACCACTGACCATAGATTGGTCCATTGTTACAGTCTCGAGAAAAAGTTTTTTCTTTTTTTGCTGTTGATAGGAATTCGTCAAATATCTAGCCCATTGAAGATAAAAATAGCTTCAAGAAGTGTTTTAATTTATGTATTAAGCCGCGTTTGGCGATAGTTTTAGCCGAACCGCGAAGCACAAAACTACGTTGGTCGGAGAGGATTCGGCAGACCGCACGTACGTCGGACGACGACGCCCAGCCGACCAAAGATTCCAGTCGTACATAGACCGTGCCAAGTTATGATGGAGCTTGCAAGCTCCGTAGAGCTAGATGCTTTGATTGACATGGTAATTAACGTCAGAAAGTGCTCATCAAGATGTTTACGCTTAATATGAGGGCCGCGGATCCCAATCCTACAATACCCAAACTTTCACCTGTTCACCGCTAGACGAACCCATAGTAGTTACTACTCCAAGTTACAATCAACTTCTGCAGACTATGGACTACTCTCAGGGTGGTGAGCCGGTAGCCATTGTGGGCATGGGTAATAGCCATCCCCCCAATTCCGAGATCATGAGATGAAACTCATTGCTAAGTTTTTCTGGTTAGGATGTCGATGGCCTGGCGGTGTGCGTGACTGCTCTCAATTCTGGGAGTTTTTGCGCAACAAGAAAGATGGCTGGAAATCGTTTAAACATCCACGGTTCTCTTCAGATGCATTTTATCACCCCGACTCGAACCGTCCTGGTTCTATGAGCATGAAGGGCGCGTTTCTTGCCGAGGAAGATGCCCGTCTTTTTGACAACTCTTTTTTTGGCATGACAAGCCTTGAGGCCGAAACGCTGGACCCTTCGCAACGCAAACTTCTCGAAGTGGCTTACGAAGCTATCGAAAATGCTGGAGATACATTAGATAGCGTTTCCGGATCTCGGACCGGGGTTTTTGTTGGAAATTTCTGCTTAGATCACTGGATGATTCAGTCGCGAGACTGGGACTATCCAAGACCTTATGCTTTTACTGGCGCGGGCACTAGTATCCTAGCAAATCGTATTAGCTATGCATTTAATCTTCAAGGACCAAGGTATTTGATCTTTTCACCGCCACATTATGAGTAATCCTAACTATTTTCAAGCTTGACTGTCGATACGGCTTGTTCCTCGTCTATGTACGCTTTGCATCTGGCTATGAATGCTATTCGTGCTAGGGATTGTGATGCTGCGATAGTAGGGTCTGCCAATTGGATTGCAGATCCTGGAGTTCAGATTGCACTTGATAAGCTTGGTGCGCTATCGGCATCTTCAAGGTGTCACACTTTCGACGCCAGGGCTGAAGGCTACGCCCGAGGAGAGGGATATGGTGCGATTTACCTGAAAAGGACAGCCCTAGCCGTTGCGGATAATTCACCGATCCGGGCCATGATAAGGGGTACTGCTATCAACTCTAACGGCCGAACGGGCGGTATTACACGGCCGAGTGCTGATGGTCAGGAGCTCGTCATCCGCGAGGCGTACCGGAATGCCGGAGGAATCCCTTTCAAAGACACGAGCTACTTCGAATGTCACGGAACGGGCACCTACGTTGGGGATCCCATCGAGGTTGCTGCCGTTGGAAGAGTTTTTGCTACAGATCGGTCTGCAGATGACCCTCTGCTTATTGGGTCCGTCAAGACCAGCGTTGGACACAGCGAAGGTGCCAGTGCCCTGGCATCCATCATGAAGGTTGTGCTTGCGCTTGAAAACGGTGCTATCCCTCCGATATATGACCTCCAGATTCGTAACCCCAACGTAGACTTTGACGGCGCCCGGGTACATCCGGTGACGGAAGTGACCCCTTGGCCGAAGAACCGACTCCAACGGGCTAGTATCAACTCATTCGGATATGGTGGCGCAAATGGACACGTAAGCAATTCTCGGAACCATTTTCTTCTTGTTTTGGCAACTTTCAGAGCACGATATTTCCTTTTTGGGCCAAGACAGTGTTTGGGAGCTCCTAAAACACTTATCGACCACGCTCCAGATGGCAATAACTGACTCTGAATGTTGCAGTGTATTATTGACCATGTCAACGTCGTCTTCTCTAATTACATAGCACCGGGGGTCTTTTACATGAAAATGAATGGTACGCATGATGGTGCCAGGGCGACTCCTAAAAACGACTTCAACGATATCATCATCGACTATGGGAGGAAGGTGCATGTTGACAGTCAAGTGAAAAGTAATGGGAACAGTATTCGAATTGGAATGGCGACAAGTCACCGGCCCATAGTCAAGAAACCCAAGTCACAATCTACAGCAGAGGCAACAACACGGCAATTCGTAGTCATACCTCTTTCAGCACATAGTGAGAGTTCCTTTAAGTTCAATCTTGACAATTTTGCTTCAGCGATGAGCAAGTATGCTTTGGCGGACATTGCCTATACTCTCAGTGCTAGGCGCTCGAGATTTACCTACCGATCATTTTGCATCGTCAACAAGGACCAACCTTCTGAGGGCCTTGCGGTTGACAGGAAGATTACGAAGGCACCTTTGCATGTTTCCAAAATTGGATTCATTTTCACTGGCCAGGGAGCGCAATGGCATGGAATGGGTGCCAGACTATTAGACTACCAAGTATTCCGGAATACAATTCGCTATTTAGACGAAGTCCTTGATGCGCTTCCGGAACGCCCCTGGTGGTCTCTGTACAAAGTTCTTTCCGGGGGCAACGATGCTGCTCTAATCGACAAAGCCGAGATCTCCCAAGCTATATGCACAGCCGTGCAGGTTGGCATCACTGACCTCTTGGCGTCATGGTCTGTCAGGCCAGTTGGTGTCTGTGGGCATTCGTCCGGTGAAATTGCGGCGGCTTACGCCTCTGGCCACATTTCAGCGTCAGAAGCTATTGTGGCTGCGTATCTGCGTGGACAGGCTGTATTAAAGAATACGAAACAAGGCGCCATGCTCGCCGTAGGTCTTGATGCCGAGACTGTGATGAAAAATTATCTTACTGGTCGTGAAGATACGGTCAAGCTGGCGGCGATTAATTCAGACAACAGCGTCACTCTGTCTGGAGATATCTCCTCAATTGAGGAAATCGCTGCTGCCTTGACACACAAAAATGTCTTTAATAGGACACTGAAGACGGGAGGTAACGCCTACCATTCTCATCATATGTTACAAATCGGAGAAGAGTATAGTATGACGCTCGCCAAAGCTCTTATGTATATTCGTGAGCTTGGCCTAGCGTCGGCAGATCAGCGATACCCACGCTTACCTTGGGTGTCTTCCGTTACACCTTTCAAAAACATTGGTGATTTGGACGACGCGGCCGTGTACTGGAGAGCTAATCTCGAATCTCCGGTTCGTTTCTCTGATGCGGTATCTCGTTTGGTAGCCCGAGAAGATGTTAGACCCCACGTCCTACTCGAGATTGGACCTCATCCGGCATTGAAAAGTCCCCTGGAGCATATTCTGGGTAAGGCTAAAGAACCGGCCATTACCTATGTTTCAACACTAAAGCGGCAAGAAGACTGCCAACAATCAATGCTTCGATGTGCAGGCACATTATTTGCCCTGAACGCAGAGATAGATATAACTATTGTGAATGCCATTGATGACTTAGATGGCTTCGGGGTCAAGCACGGGCACACTTGCACAGGGCTCGCACCTTACCAGTACACTTACGGAGGACTGAATTACCATGAAAGTCGTCTTAGCAAAGAATATAGATTTCGCAAAGCACTAAGACATGATCTTTTGGGCTCAAAAGTTGTCGGGACTGCCAAGCTTCGGCCACAGTGGCGTAACATCCTACGTCTTAAGGCGCTACCATGGCTAGGAGACCATCGCTTGGGAACAGGTTAGTCACTATTCAAAGTTTCATGAGATAATCTGTCGCGACGCCTCACTAACACCACTTGTAGCTAGTGTACTTCCTGGCGCAGCATACATAGCTATAGCAGTCGAAGCCGTTTTGAGGGCGCATGAGGAGTTTGGTCAACCTCAGAGAGCTCAAGCATTCTTACTTGAGGATATCTCTATCAAGAAGGCTATGGTGATTCCGGAGGATGATCATGGCATTGAGATAATAACAGCCTTAGAACTAACTGATACAGCGAGGATTCAGTTCGCGGCATGGGCGACATTCTCCGTCAGCTCCGTCGGAAGAGAAAGCAATGAATGGGCGGAGCACAGTACAGGACGTGTCAAGATCATATTCGAACCGGACGAAGGTCAACTTAGGGACTCTCAAGTGACGCATACCCCACTCCCCCTCGATGTGCGCGCTTGGTACAAGAGATTTTTGAGCATTGGGCTAAACTATGGCCCCGTCTTTCAACCGCTATCCAACGCCAGTGCCGATCCAACATCACAAGTGGCGACAGCAACTGTAAATCTGAACCCAACAGACATCCACGGGAGCGAGTCACGATATGCTATACACCCAGCTTCATTGGATGGCATTATTCAGCTGGGGTTGATAGCCTGCTACGAAGGGTACACAACTAAGGCTACCACGGCATTTGTTCCCGTACACCTTTCCCGTCTTTATATCTCCAATGGCATCAGTTACGAGTCGTGCACTGCCATTGCTCAAGGGCAGAAGCGAGGCATCCGGAGTGCTTTTCTTGACCTTCAGATGCTTAGTCCAAAAGGCGAGATCCTGCTCGATGCTGAGAGTCTCCGCTGCATCAGCTTCTCTAGTGAGCGCACCCAAGTCGACTCGACCTTCAGCACTCCGATGACACGGCTTGTCTGGAGGCCTGACTTCCGCATGTTAAATAACCGGCAAGCACGCGCTTTATTCCCTCCACCCAAAGAGAACGTAGAGAAATTATCCTTGTGGATGACCACGAATAAATTAGCACATTTCGTCGTTTTTAGTATGTACGAGCAATTTGGTGAGCTTGAGGACGGCCCCAAACCATCGGGAGAGGACGTAGCGCAATTCTTCGAGTGGATCAAAAGGAAGGGCCGCACCGATCATTCACCTATGATGATAGAGGCCAGACGCCTAGCCGCCAACGCACTTCTTCTTCCAGCGATACAAGAGCTAGTTAGCCGGGCTCCCGGAGTTATGGAAGTCAAGATTGCAAAGCTTCTTCATGACAATGTGGCCGATATCCTCTATGAACGCAAAACAGGGATGTCTATGATCATCAACGAGGAATTACTTATCCCTTTCTATCAGGTTGGGCTTTTGATGACGAGTATTTACCCTCAGTTGTCCCACGTACTGGCTGGCTTGGCTCATTCGAACCCCAACATGCGTATTCTTGAAATTGGTGGCGGTACAGGTGGCGCCACACGTATTGCTATGGGAGCATTCACAAGACCCAACGGCGTTAAAGCCTATTCTGACTACACGTTCACGGATATTTCAGCCGGTTTTTTATCATCTGCACGTGACGCGATGTCGGACCTACGCGATATGAACTTTTCCGTTTTCGACATGGAGGTCGATCCAGTGAAGCAAGGATATGAGGAGAAGAAGTATGATCTTATCCTTGCTTGCCAGGTGCTTCATGCGACCTCTAACATGCACAATACATTGGTTAACTGCCGGAAACTTCTTAAAACCGGTGGTAGGCTCGTCCTGGTTGAGACGAACGAGAATTTCATCGTGCCTGGGGTTGTCGTGGGCACCTTTACAGGATATTGGGCCGGAGTTCCAGATGGTCGCGTTGATGCTCCCTTTCAGGGCCTTGAAGAATGGGATTCTTCCTTGAAGGGTGCGGGGTTTTCGGGCTTAGATATAGTCTTAGACGATTTCCCAGAGCCCAACAATACCACCTCTGTGATAGTATCCACGGTTCTCGAAGAAGCAGATAAGTCGGCGCGGTCTATGCCAGTCCACCTTTACTACGGCGGAAGTGCAGTCCAAAATCTTGGTGGACAGCTCTCTGATGAGCTGCAAAACCGTGGCATACTAGGCAACGTTTTTACGGCTGACAGCGACTTAAATGATCTTTGCCCTCGCTCGCATGTTATAGCACTTTTAGATGATGATCATCTTTTGTTGGACTCTGGCGAGCGGTTTTTCAGTAACTTCCAACATCTTACAAGAAAATCAGCGAGCCTGATAGTCGTGACCAGCTCTGGCCTGGTCAGAGGGCGTAATGCCGATGGTGCGGTCGTTCAAGGCCTTCTTCGCGTTCTTCAGAACGAGAATCCAGAGAATCAATACACTGCAATCGATTTAGCTGTGGAAAACTTCCGAGTCGGCAAGAGTGAAGGTACGGAACTTTCCCGTTGCATTGGAGATCTCGAGTTAAGACTCCAAGAAGCTGCCATCTCGACGGAAAAGGAGGATAATTTTAGGGATCGTGAATTCGCTTGGCAAGATGGCTGTTTATGGGTTAGTCGTTACGTCCCAGATACGGGCAATGACGCACAGTATGCGGCGAGTAGTGGAATCGTGAAGCCAGAACTGTTACCACTCGGCAGTCAAGGCAACGTAAGAGCTGCCTTTGAGATAGCCGGTGTACCGAGCTCGCTCTATTTTTCGCCTTGTAACGAGCACTTGCAACATCTCCCAGAAGAATTCATCGATGTCAAGGTTGAAGCTACTGGTTTAAGCTCAAAGAACTTAGACTCTTGGGCTGGACGCTCGGAGGAAAATCATATTTCTATTGAATACTCTGGCGTCATCACTGCAATGGGTGTTGGGGTGCAAGGTTTCAATGTTGGTGATCGTGTATATGGCTTGGGAAAAGGGCAACTTGGCAACTATATACGAATCCCTGCTGCGTTCGCTCTCAAGCTCCAGGAGACGGACGATGATATTCAGATGGCTTCTATGCCGTTGGCATACACGACGGCGGTCTATGCTCTAGACCACGTAGCCCTGTTACGTCAGGGCCAATCAGTACTGATCCAGTCCGCCACAAGAGAAATCGGTTTGGCCTCTGCATGCCTCGCTGGTTTTAAAGGTGCGACTGTTTTCGTCATGATCGACACACCTGAGGACGAACGCTTCTATGTGGAAGAACTCGGTGTGCCTACGCATAACGTTATCACAAAATATGGCTTACACAATCTACGGCGTGCTGCGCAAAAAACTCGTAAGGGTAGCTTCGAGGTGATCATTGGATCTTCTCGCACCCGGACATTTTCTTCTCTCGTCCCTGTTCTTGCCCCGCTCGGCTGTCTCATTGATGTGGGACGAGTTCACGGAGAATCCGATTCCTCAGTGAGGTTGGATCAGCTCCCAAGCACGTCTACCTATCGTACAATTGATGCCCTCACCATTCTCGACGTGGATCCGGCGCTTGGTCAATCTCTTATGCAGGGAGTGGATAATTATTACCGTAAGGGATTAATTCGACCCATACCAGGCATTAAAGTGCGGGACGTTGCGCAGCTAGCATCTACAATAGGGGATTTTCCCAATTTGCCTGGTAAACTTGTGATAAGCTTCAAAAGTAACGACTCTTTGGTACGAATGATACCCAGGCCGCCGACTGTAGTGTTCGATCCCGAAGCTTACTATGTCGTCACGGGAGCACTCGGTGGCTTGGGACGCTCTATAATTCGCTGGATGACCAAACGAGGAGCGCGGAAACTGGTGCTGCTTTCCCGGCGTGATGTTTCAAGTGTTCCCGACGCATCTGAGTTTATAGACTCCTTGAATAGTCGTGGCATACACACACAGTGCTTTGCCTGCGATGTTACTCAGAAAGACCAGGTGATTCAGATTGTGAAGCAGGTATCTGTGCACAGATCCATTAAGGGCGTTTTGCATGCCGCTGTGTCTTATTTAGATTTATCATTCGATAAACTTTCGCCTGAGGTTTGGGTCAAAGGGTTGTCGGCGAAGGTGCAGGGCACCAAAAATTTGCACGAGGCAACATTGTCTAGTCCCCTGGACTTCTTTGTCATGATTACTTCAGCATTATCTACTTACGCCTTTGCAACCCAAGGCGCATATACAGCAGCTAATAACTTCCAGGATTTCTTTGCACGACAACGCCTACAGATGGGCCTTCCTGCTTCGACAGTTTCTTTCAGCTTAGTACGCGAGATTACAGAAGTAGGATCGAGTCGCTTGACAGTTGACCTGTTTGAGCGCAATAAGGCACTCACTCTGAACGAATCTCAGTTCTTAGCCATGCTCGAGCCAGCGTTTCTCAATAACTGGACGACCCAGAAACATACCCCCGAGGGATGGTCGGGCCAGGAGGAAGATCCACTTTCAATTGCGAATCTGCACACCTATCTCGATCCGCGGGCCATGACGAACAAGAGGCGCGAGGAGATGGTTGACGGACTCTCGTCGGCCAGTGAGCCGCGATGGTACAGCGACGGACGCGTCTCGCTAGTCATGCGCGGCTTTCAGGACGCACTCCAATGGTCTGCTCAATTGCATAGTTCTTCGTCAAACGAGTTACCTAAAGGTACTGCTACTCAACTGCGTCTGGACTTTGAGGCGTCAATCCGCGAAATCAAGACTTCAGGGCGTGATTCGACGATCCAGATGGCACAGAACTTTATCGTCGCAGCGGTGGCAGAAATGCTGTTTGTAGATGTCGAAAGTATTGACCCCACCAAATCGGTAGCTGAGCTCGGAGTAGATAGTTTGATTGCCGCCGAGTTGCGTAGTTGGTTTGTGCAAGCTCTAGGAGCTCGCATCAGTATGCTGGATCTTCTTGATCCGAGCGTGAGCATCCGGACACGAGCCGCGGACATTGTCACGAATGCGCTCTCTCCTGAGGAATGACGGAAATTTTTATGTCTAGATATTTGCCTGAATATTTGCACTCCTGAAGTTTGTTTTATATTGTTTTTCAACACATGGTTTGCGTGAACGTGCTGTATTCAAAGACTTGATAGTCTAAATGTTTCCCCCACACTACTTATTAGATCTGGATGATGGCCGAAGCTAGGACCGGTTGGGACTTAATTCCATGCTCTACAGGTAGTGATATGATCTTGACATCATGGTTCCTCCACGAACATCGGATTTTATTCACTATGTTTGTAATGGTATAATGTCGGCCACCTGCTACAGGGCACCCTATAATATAACTATGACCCACCCCTTTTACTTCTTATTTGATCAATTCATTAGCAACAGCGGTATACCTAAGCGCCATCGACTGTTTAAAATTAAGTGTATTTGAGATCAGAGCTAGAAATTTAAACGAAGATTATCAAATAGCTCGTGATCATGTTTGTGTATGTCCACTCTTCGCGAGCCGATCTTAAGGCTTAGGCGATCCTCCTCTGATTAGGCAGTCTTTTTCAGTTATGAGGTTGAAGAGTAGACATATCAATGAGGTCAGGGATACTTCGCTCAGAGGCAGAGAAAGTTGGCGAAAGTAATATTGAAAACTCGGTACGAAGGGGTTTGAATCATTGTGACGGTGTGGCCCAGCCCTGATGGTATATTCATACACAGCGCATGAGTTATCTATCAAAAGACAGAACGCTTAGGTCAGGTATTCAAACTTTGCAATTGCGCAAAGGTTTCTTAGGCTGCCTGTGGCTACATTCATCTGATTATAGACAGGAATTGCTTGGTTGAGGTCCGCACCTATGTTTCTTTGTAAAATGATATCAAGATCAACGGCCTTGGGGGTAGTATTTTCAGGTAGGGCATGAATACTTGTTACCCAAGAGTCTTCCAACTTATGAAGCGGTATCTACATTAGCTATAGTTGGTTACCTCCTTTGTTAATATGTAGAATAGAAGTATTGTGGGCACCATTCGCCTCCAGTGACAAGTAGATAGGTTATAATCCTGCATATTCAAGTGCAGCAGAAAAAGGAATAATGGGAGAAGAGACTTTCGACAAGAAAAGAATTAAATTCAACAAATATAACGAATGTAAATGATTGGCACGCTGTTGAAGCTAAAACGATGCTTCCTGACTTGCCATTGCCAGGTAGCCTTGAATCAAATATCCCATCCACGTTTACAGACCTATAGTATCTAAATTACAACACCTTGGAAGGGAGCTCACGGTAACCTGGTTGCTGGCTAATGAAGCTCTCAAACAAAAATGACCATGTCCGTCCAAACCGTCTAAAGTAAGGCCGCAGCACCGAGGATACCACCCATGGCAGCCACGCCCAAACGAGCGCCAGTGGGCTTAGCAGCAGCGGCCGTGACAACCAATGTAGAGCTGTTGGAGCTGGGGTGATAGCTCGTAGTCGTGGGGGTGGCGGTTGGGTAGGATGCACCACCAGGGGCAGGCGTTTCAGTACAAAAGTTGCCCGTTGCTGTAAAGACGTATTCGAGGTAGCTGCTTCTGCTCGCGACTTCGCTTTCCGGGGCGCAATCTGTAACGTATGCTATATGCTCGCTGCTATATTGCTTGCCAAACTCGAGGAGTCCCTCGGCATAGGTACGGAACTCGGGCAATAGAGACGAAGGCAGCTCAGTGGCGAGCACGCAAAGCTCTTGCGCGTGGCTTGCGAAATCAAGAGTGGTTAGAGGCGCAGCGCTAGTTGTAGGCGTTTGCTGGGCAAGATAAGAGACAATTGCGGTGGGTGTTGGGACATCAGAGTTCAGGATAACAGAAAGAAAAGAAGTGAAAAATGCAGAACAGAATTCACTGTCTGATTTTTGAGACACAGATACGCCTGTAAGGGCGGCTAACGCAAAGAGGATTTTGGTGCTATGCATTTTGCTTGTCTGTTTAGAGATTATAATACAATGGGAAGGTAGAGAAGTATAGTTAGAGTAGTATGTTGAATGCCCGAAGCATCTTTTATATCTAGCAGAGGTTGAGTTAAAGATGATATGAGGACCGTGATAGTCTATTGGTATCCACCTAGTAGGGATTGAGCCTGGCCTATTAGCTTACGTCTAATCTTTGAGCCCTTGTAGGACGCTTGAGTTCGTCAGCTCCGAGATATTACTTTAGTGTTGTTACGGGGGTTTCTGAGCCGCCATAGTAATATTTGCTGACACCTACGATATCAATATATCGCCAGGGACGTATTTATTCTTTTCGCAGTACTCATAAGGGCAGTAATTGATTGATCGACACGTAGTTTAAACGGTATACTGTACCTTAGTCTACAGCACATACCGACTGTCGGTTGGTATAATGTGTATATTAGGGGCACGCAATCCTATATCCGCTGGCTTTTACAGAGAGGTGTAGATATCTCTATAGTCGACTTTCTATAACGAAGTAGTAAGACCTCGAAAGCTAACCAGGATCTGCCTAGTAAACAATTATTCGTATCTGAGTCATCTATTCCTCGAGGATGATACATGTAGATAATAGCTTGATAAGAAGCTGATATTACCGTATGTTGTCAGATTTACCACTTGACCGAAAAACTGGCTTGGCAGGTCGATTATTACGCCCCTAGGTAATATGCTGGAGTCTCGACGACTAGACACTGGATGGGACAAAATCCTTCGTAGCCAAGGGTCAATGAATACTATGCATCTCAAGGTAAATGAGAGGGTCCTACAGGGGTCGAGGACCCACCACACACATAAGTCCCTCGGAACCTCGCTTTCACTTCTCATAGATATGCCATTCTACTAGACTAATTAACTTCCTTTTACCATATGAGAGGGGTAACCACTATGATGTATTTAGAAAGGGCCTTTAGCAAGTTGGAAGATTATTCGTAGCTTGATTAGATCTCATCAGCCCTACGTTGAATACCTAGCTACTGGTAGAACCGGGTGGGCGCATAATAGATGCGTCGACTTCCAGCTAGAACCGCTCCTAGTACACCGCACACGTGGCTAAGTTGGTGGTAAACGTCTACGGCCCCTCGAAGCTTGATTTTGCACTTGACGCCCGTGCCGCCTGTGCCGCACTCTAGCATATTATAGCATATCACCAACCTAGATATCCATATCAACGACGAAATGCATGGATTTATCCAGCCTAGTTAGGTTGCCAAGTTAAGGACTTCTGACGATAACCTTCCTTGGGAGCTGTTTTACTCTGAATATAAGAGTATTGTTTTTAGTACCTGTTCAGTTTATGCCCGCTCAGGCAAAAATAGCAGCTTGTCACATGTAATGCACGTAGCTTGAGCATCCAGAGTCAACATGGACCTTCTAGAGCTATTGGAATCCGCTCTAGAACGTCCATATAATTAATTATCTTGGTAGTTTTAATCAGGCATTACGCTAAATAACCACAAAGCTCTGCTGATTCAATCTCGCATGAAGTGATGGCTGCACCAACGACTAACATCGATGATTCAGTTTCTCATGACCTCTAAATACCGATGACAATGTAGGGATAAGTCTTTGATACTTCTTGTCACACAAGGAGCTTCAGCTATTACATCCACAGACTAGTATCTATATATACGAAGTGCCCTCTTTGTTCTGTCCCTCTAGGGGAGTGATATGCAGCTGTAGGAGAGTATGGCACCGGTTTATTTTCATAGGGCAATCTATTTTTGGATCCCAGGACGCCCTAGTCCCGGAGGCTTCCATACCAACTCTTCAACGGTTTATACAAAACTGCGGTCTTCATTTTGTTTCGACCACGCTGCCGAGTACAACTAATTGATAACATTATCAATCATTGTATTTGAAAGTTTCAGCGTCTTGAATCTGACCAAAGGTTATACGAGCCGTATCGCTGTAGTGGTAAGAGAACTCAAAATAATGTGGGAGGTAGTATGTGTATCTACTGATTTAATAATACTAAGAATAGCTTTATTTAATAAAGTTTTGTTTCTGTGAAGATTTATGGCATAAATGGATCATACGTTGGTCCCAGTCTTGGCTGTACACCTAAATAATGAATAAGACTTGGAGAGAAGCAAGAGGCCTAGCTTCATAACATTGTACTTTTCATAATTCCTAAGTTATGTGCGAGACTAGTGCTGCAGTACTGGTCTCTTTATATAACTGCCACGCAGACCAACCCCTGGGTATTAGAATGCAATTACCCGTATACCAGGGGCACATCATGTAATGAATCTGCGGGGCGGTGTTTCGTATATTCAGCTATCCGTGCCTATTCTTGATTGTCGTCTTTGCTCAGCAGTATTTAAACCTAGATCACCGCCCAGCTGGAAGGGAGGGTTTAAATCTATATGGCCTCTTTGGTGCCCAGGAAGATTATTACAATGTTGAATACTATTCCAAACCCTAGTACGCTAACCCTTGTGACAATGATGTTCGGCCGACAGCAAACATCTTTAAGAATGGTTTGTTTAACAGCATTCGTAATTGTGCTTGCTGTCCAAGGCGGCGGTATCTCAAGCCAACCAACTAAACTCACTGATTCACTGAAAATTTGCGGTAGGCTCTTGGTAGTGTTTGTATCAAAGACTCACGTGGTGCTTCCTGTCCATACCCTTATCGGTTGCTACAGGCACGCTGCGCAAGCACGGTTTCACGGTCGCTGTATTGTTTGTGTCCACACATATGTATTCACTGCAAAACGTAACAACGAGCCTGGAGGTTTGTTCATGAAGGCCCGCAAATGGACCGGTCTCTCTCCAGAATCCTTTTATTTTTGCGCATCCTCTTACTCTATCAAAACCCATCAATTCCCAGCCAATAAATTTAAAACCACCGGTTTCCGGCCTGGGATAACTTCAAATGTGAGCTTCTTCGTTCATACTCCAACAAGAGCCTTTGTCTGCATTCCCAAACCTTCATGTTCTGTTAGCTAATATCAAGTTTAATTCCAGACCTCCAAACCCGTCATCAACGTGTGCTCAGTTCTCTTAAGCATCATGAGCAGCCAACGTAACCCAACTGGCAGCAAAGGCCGTGATCTTTCCGGTCCCTGGCGCCCCGGAATTGTTGCCCCTGCTCGCACAGCACATGATTCTCCTCTCCCCAACTCCGCGAACTACCGAGGAGATCTTACCAATCCTCGCAACCAGAGTGCGAACATCCCAGAGGCTGAGAATTGTGCAACTTGGTGGACCAATCTCCCACCCGACTGCACGTACGAGATGCTCTTCGACAGCATGCGTAATGTAGGCGCAGTGAGCCACAGTGTTATCAACCCCCCTGTCGGTATTCACGGCACAAGCGCTGCAAAGGTCGAATTCTTCGACCGAGCTTCAGTCGACCGCTTGATGAGCCAGTTCAGAAACGGGCACATTCGAGGGCATATTCGAGTGGGTGGCCGAATCCCAAACATCATATTGAACCGCGTTAGAGTCGCCACGCACTCAAATGCGGTCTCGATAGAACAAGGAAACGGTGGCCGGGGTTCTCGCGTCCTCCAGGTGATTGGCCATCCGGATATCATCAATCAAGATAATCTGGAGGCCGTCTTATCTGATCCACAGCACAGAGTGATCTATGGCCTGGAACGTGCTCGTACCACCACCCGACCTAATGGCTTCCAATGCATCGAGTTCCGGTTTGCGTCGTACGTTGTGCAGGCTGCTCGAGCTCGAGATGTTTTCATGGCCCAGAAACAAAAGACTGAGCTGTCTGAGAGGGAGAGAGCTCTTTGGGAGGATGTCACCTGCTTCTTCGCACCTGACCCATGCGAGTAGACTTGCCAACATCTATAGGAGCATGAGGTCAGATGGGGATCTGCAATGAAGGGACAGACGAAGATATCTGAGGTTGCGCGGGAGTGGCGGCTTGTGGCTATGCCCCAACAGGCCACACACACTTAAGTGCGGTTTCAGATATCTTTTTTTCTTTTCTTTTCCTCCCTTGTCTATCTATTTCCCTTTATCTTCGGTCTGGTGCAATAGGTCTGTGTGACTGGCATAAAGGGTGCTGGCAGCACAGCCTAAAGAAGAGGATGTCATAGCAATCAATACATTAATCTTTGTTCGATATGTCATTCTCGAACACATGCAAAGTACTATGTCTATGTTACCTAGTAGAGTCCAAGGGAAGTTAAGATAAAGTTCGGCCAACAGGGATTACACACGAATTACACAGCAACGCGCCAACGCTACCTAATTGGGGTAAGTAGGCAAATTGGCCCGTGCGTCTGTCAGCTAACTTTCTTTCCACCGCAGAAAAAATTAACTTTGTCTTTTCTCTCAAGCTTTTAGTACTCAAGTCTCGCCCATACAATCGGGCCACACAACCACAACATACGTAGAGTACCGTCCCCAGCACAAGCGCAAGGGATGCAGGTAAGTAAAAGACGACAGGTAAACCATAGGAAGTAATGCCACTATCCCCTATCAATCAATCGATCAATGAATAGTTGAGAAATCTTACCTCGGATATTAAATTGGGCTCTTTCGACTAAATCCAATGTCATCTGGCTCTCATTCCATCCGAAGATCGATCTGCTCCCTCGAGCGACGCGCCCTTAGATTCTCTGGATACATAGCGTAACTATTTCGCTATATATGTACTCCACGCTTCGAATGACGCATATATGTCTGCCTTATACTAGAAGACTTTTAAAGCCTCGTTACGTTCTTACGATAGGAATGCCAAAGTTTCACTAGAATGGCAGCTGGAACACATTCGAAAGGGAAAGTAACAGTAGTATTACCGCACGCTTGCTCAGACAACTATCAAGTCCACCAGCTCGAACTACAATAGCTCGCCAGTACGAAAACTATCTAGGATATCTAGCGCCCTTCCTCAAAAAAAGTTTTTTTTCTCCATTTCTGTTTTCTTGCTCCCCTAGGTATCTTACTTCCCCACCTAGCGCGCCTACAAATACGGCAGACTAGATCATAAGAGCGACAAGCGGACAACGTCCATCCTCTTGCCTATTATGCAGTCGTAAGGATGAATGATAATGATCATGTACGGTCAGATGTTGATCCCCACCACTTTTGTGAAACTCCTAAGGTCATCGTCTTGAAAAAATCTCCCTGCTTTCGAGACAAGACATTGCCCTACTACTATGTTCTGGAGGTACGGACGGTAGTGAATTGGTTGTGAAATCGACCCTTCAACAATGGTGTATATAGCCTTATAGCAGCTATGTGAACTTTGCACATGCTGCTTAGAATCATGCCAAATCGTGCTCCTGCTGTCGAATCGATGCAGTGCATTGACATACGAATGTGTCAAGTTGGACCGAAGTTTTTTGAGATCCTACTGTGGGTAGGGGCTCTTGCAATCAAGGGTATTGTGTGCTGTAACGCTCCTGTAAAACGCTTTGAAGTTCGATTCGGTAGAACACCAGTTCAAAGCAGTTTTATCCGAAAGATGAGAGATAACTTCGAGATCGAGTTGTTCCTTGAGACAGACATCAACATCAGTCTGACGTAGATCCTTCCCACCCTTTACTGTCTGGCTTGCTGCGCCCACCGGCCAATGCTGAACATCCCAAACGCCTAACGCCATTTTCCACCGCCTTTCAGATTTCATTCAAACATCATGAAGCCTTGCCTCGTGACGTCAGATACAATATGGATATCTTGAAGAAACCGGTGAATGATTAGAAAAGTCAAAGAATCAATGAAGAGTCGTGATGGGTATGATACAACCAAGACTGATCCGGACACCAGAATGAATATGTACAAGTCGAGAATGATACGGCCGCAAGAGATATATAACCGAGCATGGCCTGTGCCGTGGCCCTGCAGTTATGTAAGAGATATGGCAAACTAAGCTTGAGGAGGAGGTTGGGATTGGCCGCGACCACCGCCCCGACCGCCAAAGTGCTGGAACCCGCGGCCACGGCCACGCCCGCCGCGGTGTCCGCCGCGATTGTTCTGATATTGTCTAGGTTGAGATTGGGAATCGTTGAAAATCCCACCACGACCGGCCTGCGGTCGGAAATCACCTTGTCCTCTTCCTAGATGAGGGGGTAGATTGTTCTGTTGAGCAGCCTGCGTCGAAGTTTCGGCTTGCTGGACTTTGTGTGTCGTTGCCTGTTTCGTGGCGTATGTATTCACAGGTCGAGGGATATTCTCGGGATTGTCGTATACGTACAAAGCCTTATCGATAGTAGATGGGATGGGCTGAATCTCGGTGCCAAGATCCTTCTCGATGTTGTAGAGGTTGTATCGGTCCTCCCAGTTGATCAAGTTGATTGCTAAGCCGAGGTGACCGTACCGACCAGAACGTCCAATACGATGTAAATATGTCTCAGCGTTCTTGGGGAAGTCGAAGTTGATGACAACATTCACAGCTTGAATATCGATACCACGTGTTAGTAGATCTGAGCAGACGAGGTTGCGGCAAACGCCGTTTCGGAAGTCATGGAAGACACGGTTTCGAGCATGTTGTGCCATCTTAGCATGACTGTAGAAACATGAGTAGCCAAGCTCGGTAATTTTCTTTGCGAGCAATTCCACACGGTTGGTGGAGTTGCAGAAAATGATAGACTGATTGATTTGAAGCTTGGAGAAGAGTGTGTTCAAGCAGTGGACCTTGGACTTTTCTTCCACAAATGCGTAATACTGAGTAATACCACGCAGAGTAAGTTCGTCCATAAGGTTGATCTCGTACGGTTTCGACATATTCTTATCTGAAAAGTCCTTGACAGATAGGGGGAATGTGGCTGAAAACAACATAACCTGGCGGTCTTTGGGATGAAACTGCAAAAGCTGTTCGATGACGGGAGTGAACTCAATTGACAAGAGTTTATCGGCTTCGTCCATGATGAACATGGGGCATTCGCTCAGATCCGCAACCCCCTTGCCAGCCAAGTCGAGAATACGCCCGGGAGTGCCCACTACTATGTGAACGGCATCCTGCAAACGGACAATATCATCGCGAAGTGTCGTACCGCCAGTAGTGACCATGACGTTGATACCAAGATGCTTGCCGAGAGTCTTGCAAACCTGCGAGGTCTGCATCGCCAATTCTCGGGTGGGTACGAGTATTAAGCATTGGATTTTGTTGACCTTGGGGTTGATACGTTCAAGTGCTGGCACAACAAAGGCAGCAGTCTTGCCAGTACCATTCTTCGCTCGAGCTAATATGTCTCTTCCCGTCAGAGCTACCGGGATAGCTTCCTCTTGGATTGGTGACGGCTTCTCGTAGCCGGCCTCGAAAATACCCATCAGCAAGTCTCGCTTAAGAGAGAATTCTTCCCATTCTAGACCTTTCGTATTCGTGACATCCTAGTAGTCACTGGTCAATTCGCTGCATTCGAAATTATCCGAATCCGGAACTTCTCGACACGAACCTCAGTTTGCTGCCTACTGTCACGGGCAGGGATATTCAAATTCCTTTTCCAGTCGTTATTGTCGACGGGGTCGTTGAGCGTTGAAGCTTGTAGCTTCTGCGTTAAGGCGTCGGTCATTTTCGTCTGGTGAGCGCGGTGGCACTCTTCTGTATGAGACGGATGTCAGAAAGTTCTTGTAGATAAACTTCTGTGTATAAAGTGCTGACTAGACGTGCTAGCTGGCGAGCACAAGGCGGCCTTTACAGGTGAGAGATAGCTGGGTTACGCAGTGGTTTATTCTAACCTTGTTTTATGTGGTGATAGGTGGTGTAGCTGATTATGGTTATAAAAACAACCGCAGTTATTCTTTAGCGATAGAAGAGTCGGTACTGATGAGAAGACGAGTAAAGTGCTCATGCACTACAGTAGCCTAATTTTACGGGTTAGAGATGAACGATGCAGGAGTGTCGGTTCGAACAGGGAGTTCTCGAGAGGGTTGATTTTGGTGATTCACGATTGGCTCTTCATGCAATGGATACAAGCTTGAGCGAGGTATAGGAGGGAGAACAAAAGTTTGTGTAGGGAGGGGTATCGGTTCGAAATGCCTCGTCAAATACAGACAAGACATACATATATATATGTATGCGTAGTCGGTCGCTCAAGGGCAACACGTACGTACCTAATGTGATTATGAATGATGTTGGCAGGCACAAAACAGTGTATTGAGATGGCCTGCTAGGTATGGAGAGATAGTTGCTTGGTATGGATCGGAGGGGTTCGTTGAGAGCCTGGTTGACGGTGAAATTTGAGACACGAGCGACAATAACAACGAAGTTAAGGTCAGATGTCTAAGGCGTGGATGGAATGGAGGAGCGTGTGCTTCGAGGACAGCGGAGAACTCAAAGATGGATTGGCTCTTTGAGATTGCGAGGCGTGGAGCTGGTATTCGTTTTCTATGTGGGAGTGCGAGCCAAAGGCTGAGAGAGGAGAGACGGTGAAAATCGCAGAGGCGCGCTAGGGTGGTGGGGGAGCCGGTGTGTGAAAAGGCTGCGTCTATGCGGCGGCGACGATATCGTTGTTTTCTGTTTTCTGTGTTGGTGCGTTGGCGTTGACGTTGGCGTTGATGTTGGTGGACGGGTGGGTTGTCAACTTGATTCTAGGTGAATTCAATTGCTCAAGATTGAAACACCAATTGGATCTCGCAAATACCACCTTAGCCCCAGCCCTACCTATGTACGTATATCCAGCCACAGTCGTGTGTACCCGCTTAGGTAGTATGAACCTCGGTGCTGCTGCAGACAGGCTGTTTTTTGCCCGTACCGTGTACCCCTCTTTTCGGAATGGAGCTTCAACAGGTCCAGGTTGTTTTCCGACCTTAGCAAAGCTGTGGCTTAAGTACCTAATTCAATAGCACTTAATCAGTTGACCTTGCCCCCTAAACTAAGTTTAACTAGGTACCTAGGTAAGTTTAAGTAAGTGCTTTATGTCCAGATGCTTGCTTGAGATTACCTAAGGTACCTGCATCAAGTTGGAAGTCTTGACGTCTACAGTACCTCCCAGGTTTTGACTTATGCTGGGGCCGCCGCGCCAAGCAACCCTTCAATCGTTATCTACTGATCTCATTCATTGAACGGATTCATCACCACCTGAATTCGTATCGATTGTATCTCATTTGCTGCCTCACAGTCCGTCCGCATAAAAAGGACCACCACGATGGTTCCCAATGAGTGAATATGCTGATTAAAGAGTCCGCCCGCATACTCTCCTCGTGTCCTAATCTTCCGGTTCCCGGTACATGCTCGCCCGCATCTTGCACGACGTCATGTTCATGTATTGGTCCACGACGACGAGTGCATCATGGTCGGCCCACGAGTTCGCCAAGACGGGCCGCGCTGAGCTCGAAATTGAACTATTTTCCTGCTCGTTGCTATGCTTCTGTGTCTGGTCCCCCGCCTCACAGACGCTCGTCCGGCGCTGCCGCGGGCTACACCTGGCCTACCTCGCTTCACCCGACGCCCTATGAGATCCTCGCACACCCTAGAGATGCGCAGTACAATAAGGCGTTATTCTACGAGCTGGTCAAGATTTATCATCCAGACAGGAGTCAAACGGCAGCTCATTCGTCCATCCCGCACTCTGTACGACTGGAGCGCTATCGCCTAGTGGTGGCCGCGAACGAGATCTTAAGTGACAGCACCAAGCGACGGGCCTACGACCTCTATGGAGCGGGCTGGGACGGCAATCGTACACTGCAGGATTTGTATCGCGAAGCTGACCGGTCCTGGCGAAGCAAGCCCGGCAACGCGAGCAGAAACGCCACCTGGGAAGACTGGGAGAGGTGGCGTCACGAGAGGAACGGGGAAAAGCCGCCACAAACTCCCGTATATATGTCCAACGAACTTTTCGTTATTTTGCTATGCTCCTTTGTGGTTGCGGGGAGCTTCGCCCAGGCCCGGCGAGCCAGTAACAGTACCTTGAATGTGATCGAGATGCGTGATCAGAAGCACGCCGCTATCAGCGATGGCATGCAACGGCGACATAATGAGCAGGCACCTCTTAACCGGCAAGAGAGAGTTGAGAGCTTCCTTAGACAGCGAGATAGCTGGAATCTTGTGTCATCCAAGGATCACGGTTCAGAATCGCCTCCCTGAAGCCACAGAGTAAAGAAACATCTTTACATATACTGATCCCTTGGCTAGTCTTTGGTTGAAATACGCAAGACGTATAAAAGAGCAACCATGACCCTGCCCGAGGAATTCGAGTCAGTGCCCATCTGTGGTCACCAACTTTGACATGCGGAACTGTTAACTCGGGCCTTGTATCATGGACGTGGCTCATCTTAGCGGTTCGTTGACCCTCGCAGAGTAGTCATATGGTCGTGTTATACTTCAGTAGCACATGAAAGCTATCGCCGGGGGCTACGCGAACTTTTATCGGGAACAACAGCGGTTTGGACCAACCCTTACAGCCATTTTCCTGTACGAGACAGGACGACCAACGGGGCTCAGGGGCTGCAGCATGCATCCATCTACCTGAAATGGGTGAAATAGGTCCCTCCAAAGCCCGACTAGGCTTTCGCCGGGTCAGGGCAGGAGTCCCTTCACCATTAATCCGATCTAAGGAGTCGTGTTAGGCCATAAAACCGACCAGCCGCTCCTGAGCACAGCTGTAGCTGATCTAGTTGATCAAGGAAAAGACGGTGAACGTGAGCAAGCTACAGAACGTCGTCGTCGTTAGGATGACGAGGACAGCTTCGATTCACTAGTGCTATTATCAACAAAAATACTCTGTGGCCGGCTCTTCTGGCTCGGCATCATTGGTGTCTCGGTCTGTTGTTCAGAAACGAGACTTCGTTGTCATTATATTACGTCACACGAGTTGATCTTTTGCTGGTAACTGCAACTCTGGAAGAAACAGATCGGCTTATATAAGACGCGCATTCTAATATACCTAATATCTGCAATAGTTGATATCATCTGTATTCCAAGGTTACAATATGCTTAAGCCGATTCTATGATGGGTATATCTAAGTAAATCATGATTCTAGAATAACCATCCGAATTACTCGCAACTTTACAGACGAGTTTTATGTTACCCATATTTCACATATACCCTACAACTCCCCGAAACTACCGGCTTCCAAAGCAGGAACGTAAACGCCCTCAATCCGCTCCCTCATCACACGTTCGGCACTTTTGGGGTCAATGCGTTCCTCCTTACCAAGTCGAATCATGCGTCCGACCATGAACATAAGTTTTCCGGACGGAAAAACTTTAGCATCCACGAACTGCCGGAGGACATCCTCCTGTCCACGGACAGCAAGATCGGCAAGCGCAGCATATTCATCCTCGCTCAATTCTTTGAACCAGAGCTCCTCCTTTTCGATTGCGTCGAAGACGCTGGGATACTCCCCCGGCACACGGCCCCGGAAGATGGCCCATAGCAGCTCCTTGGCGACTTTCGCCGTGATGTCGCGGCGGTAGAGATGCGCCACGAGGTCCGCGAGGTGCTGCGCTGGCACGCGGACGCACTCCCCGTCTTGGGAGAACCCCAGGTCTTCCGCGGGCGCGTCGCTGCGCTCCGAGGTGAGGCGGCCGAGTTCATGCAGGATCCAGTTCGCAGCGAGCTGGAAGCAGGCAGTATGCGTCTCGACCGCGTGCCCGCCGAGCTTGGTCTGTAACATGTCAACCACGTTCCAGAAATACTCTACGCGCAGGCCCCCATCCAGTGAAGCGAGGGCCATGGCATCCTTAGGGGAGAGCCCGAAATCGCGGATCAGCGCATCGACTTCAGCGTCTGGCAACTCGCCCATCGTATCCCGCAAGTGCGCCACGAGGTCCGGCGAGATGAGGAGGGGCGCAACGTCGGGATCCGGCATGTAGCGGTAGTCGACTTCTCCCTCCTTACCGCGCAGGCGGCGGGTTTCAGTCGAGCCAATAGACCATCCGCGCGTCTCGCCCATAATCTTACCACCGGCTTCAAGAACGGCAATCTGCCTGTCGCGCTCGGCGATAATGGCGTCTTCCACGGCCTTGAAGCTGCTTAAGTTTTTGATCTCGGTACGCTGACCCAGCGGCGCGTTCGGGTCGTCCGTTCGGCGAACGGAAACATTGACGTCTGCTCGCAGGCCGCCCGCTTCCATGCCCGACACACATACATCAACGGCGTTAAGAAGGGTCTGAACTTTGCGCACGAAGGCGGCGGCGGTGGCCGGGTGGTGGATAACTGGGTGAGTGATGATCTCAATCAGGGGCATGCCAACGCGGTTAAAGTCGATCCAGTGCACATCGCCGGGCTGTGCGAGCGTCTTGGCCGTGTCCTGCTCCATCTGAATCTGCTTGATGCCAACGGAAACGCCCTCACCATCTTCGGCTGCGACGCCGTCTCGGGGGCGCAGGTGGATGTGGCCATCGCGTGCGAATGGCTCGTAGTACTGCGTGATCTGGTACCCGGACGGCTGGTCCCAGTGAAAGTAGTGCTTGCGGTCGAAGCGGCTGACGGGCTGAACCTCGCAGTTGAGAGCTAGCGCGGCGCGCAGGGCGGGCAGTAGCGTCTCCTTTTGGAAGATGGGCTGGCTGCCGGGAGTGGCGACATCGAAGTAGGCGACATGGGTGTTGGGGTCATCGTTGAACGACGTGGTCGCGGCTGAGAATAGCTTCTTGGCCGTATTCAGCTGGGCGTGGATCTCGATGCCGACCGTCAGCTCCCAGCCGTCGACAACTTGGTTGTTCACGTTCTTCTTCTTCCGCTTCCCCGCGGCCTTCTGCTTCTTCGCTTCTTCCTTCAGCTGTTTGCGTAACGGGACGTGAATTGGAGGGGGCACATCGGAGGAGGGCTCGGTGGATTCGACATGCAGGTATCGGACAAGCGGCACATGCGAAGCGGTAATGCGAGGAGCATGAGCGCGGGTTCGTAGACATCCTCTACTTGTGAGCTGGCCATGGAGTAGATACCTACTCAATGTCGTAGGTCGGAGGTGAGGCATTGCGACAACAGGCCTATTTCTCTTGATGCAACGAGGTGAATGTGGGGAACTGAACGTCGAAGGACTATAAAAGTCTACCACCTAGGTAGAACCTGGGTTAGCGGATCCAGGATGGAGGTTCCGGTGGGATTAACCCCACTAGATTGACCCTACTGCACGAACCACCCTCGCAGCTGGTGTCGTCAAGAATATCCGCATCGATAAGTACATCAGTTATTCCTCTCTTCAACGACAACCTAAAATAGAACTCAAGAATCATCGCCATCTAGATAATTACGCCCAGTAATCTTTCAATATGTTGATTCGAGATCAACAGGACCAAGGCGACTGGAAACGCCTCCCGTGAGCAGTAGGCCGTCTCTTGACCAATCAGCCATCACATGGCCGTATCTCATGCATCCGCTTCGGCGAGTTGGAACCGATGTGGTGGGTGTCGAACCTGCTTTGAAACACAGCCCTCTTCTTGCCCGCCCGACCAGTTACGGGTCGGTACTGTATGCGGTCCGTCCGTAGATCTTGACAGCCCATCAAGTAGGTAGTCTACTACGTACGTACTGCTTGCTATCTATCTATCTAAGTCAAGTCTCTGATCTCCATGTGACGTTGAGGAATATCACGCGCGTCCTCCACAGCCATGTGCGATACATTCTTCCCGCTTCCCATCTTACTGCTAGTTGTTTATTCGCTCTACTGGAATGGGGCCGTTAAACATATTGCTGTCTTTCTTAATCAATGTAACACTTTGCGATACCCAAATATATACATACATACATACATATCTCCCTAATTTAAGCTATACCTCTGCCCGCTCTTGCACTTTGCTATCTGCCGGCACTCGGTTCGCTTTTGATACCCAACCAAATCTATCCATCGGCCTCGCGACTCGACGGATACGTGCTGTGTAACACGTAAAGGTCAACAAGGCGTAATCCTCGCATAGGACCAAGTATGTATGTTTCACCACAGTGGATGATATATATTGCCACCCCGTCGCGTGGCATTTCGCAGCATAGCCGGTCGAGTTTCTGAGACGTAGAAGCATTTCCTCTAACCTCAACCAAACGTGTCTTCTCGCCTGTCGTGGCCCAACTACCGGTTAGCCACGCGCATCCATCAAACATCTCCAATATGGCCGATAGCGACGATCATAAACGTCAGGACGTCTCCCCGTTATCCCGTCCAGCCTCGAAGAAGATCAGGCTGCGCCCCCAGGTTCTAGAGCAGCCCGCTGATCACATTCCTATCAACTCCAAGAAGTTGCTCAGAAGATCTACAACAATGGGCAGTAAGTCCAACGAGCAAGCAGTGCGCGATCAATCGCCCGATCGCACCACCACTGCGAGAGAAAGTTTAGAAAGCGCGCCAATGAAGGCCTCCGCTGCACCTGCTGAGAGACCAGAGAGAGATCGTACCCCTTCGAAACCTCCAATAAAGGACATGTTCTCTCCAGAAAACGTACCACTACCTGAGCCAGACCGTGCGATCGATAGACCAATATCCAGTCTCGCTAACGAGTCGGAAGGGTCAAGCGGGAGCTGCGAAACAATTACGCTAAGACAGGATAGCTCAGGAAAGACGACCAGCGCGAAGCCGAAAAAACATCCTATTAGCAAACCTAATGCTCTTAACTTCTTAGATTCGGACTCGCCTCAAGTAACGCCCGAGAGCATTCAACGTACAGTGAAAGAAGCCTCGAAGCCATCGCCAGAGACGCCTAAAAATACGTCGCCCTCGGCCCACAGTACTTCATCAACATCAAGCGGCTTTCGAGAGGACGTCTTCGACGTCTTTAACGATCATGAGACCGATCGAAGCACCAGCCCTGAACATGGTACCGACGACGATCCGAGGACTCGTGCCTTTGGCGAAGCTGGGCCTCGGGCCCCGAAGACGAACAAGGGTAGGAAACGGAGCATCTACGGCACCCCGGAGATGCCACGAGGAAGTGCCCAGCACCCCCACGTACCTCCAGAGGAGCTCACGCCCCGCGCACCAAATCAGCAATTTTTCAAGCGCCTGCCAAGAGCCGAAAAGCTTCCATTGACCGGGTATGAGTTACTGGCCTCAAGGCTATCCTCCCTGTCAGCAGATAGGGGCGGACAACTTCGGCCTATCTACCGCAGGTTTGAGGCCTTGAATCATCGGATGTTACTCCATCTTCAGGATGAGATCTGTGAGCTGGAGGAAAAGCTGCATCGTCTCGATACCGCCGACACGCAGAACAGACGCCTACCAAATGGTATTCTTCCGGCATCAAGAAGAGCCGAGTTCGGTTCGGGCGGTGAGTTCCAGTGGCATAAGGCAGATATTCTAGGGCAGATAGCCTGGAAATTGGACCAGTATAGTAAGAGGATCCGATATCCTAGATACTCTATAGCCGTTAATCAAAATTCAGACCGGGTCCTGTCGTCGTTTCGAGAGACGCTCTCCCTACCCCCTCCCACGATGCCCGCTATATCGCAATACCGTGGTTTTCTCGCGAACTATACGCCGATCTCCGAAGTCGAGACCCAGTTCTTAGACGCGACGGACGATCTCGTATGCTTGAGCTACAGCGACGACGACGAAACGATAGCAGACGAAGATGTAGTTACACCGGTATCGCGGTCTGATATCACTGACTTCCACTCCCGACGTCGCGTGTCGATCCTATCCCAGTCGGATACCTCGCGTCAGCTCGATGAGAGAAATACACCTCCTTCAGACCCTGAAAGGGTTCTCCCCGAGCAGCAACACACGACGGACAAGTATTTGCTAATGCGCCTCTCGGTGGCGATGGCCGCGGCCGTCATATTGCCTATCCTCACGTTTTTGGTAATCCCTGGCTTTATCGGGCGAATGACTGTGGTAGGTCTTGTCGGGACTGGGATTCTGGGGGCGCTGGTTCAAGGCAGTTGGGTTAAATTTCAAGCGACGCAGGAGTTTTGTCTTAGTGTCGGGCTTTACGGCTGTGTTATGGCCGTTCTTGCTGGGATGGTGAATTAATCTTAATGGGACGACAGGATATGTATGTTGATGGTAATCGCTGGTTGTATTATCTTTGTTACGAGAGTCTGGAAGTGTATGTTATAACCCCTGGACTGTATTGGCAGGGATCGACTCATCCCATGCGACCTGTATTACCAGTCCTAGAGCTGAGTCCTACTGATAAGTTCTCATCACCGAAAATTTGCCATTCACACTCCATTATTCTAGAATTGTCTGGCTAAAAACTCAGCCGTCATGTTCTCTGCATCAAATTATGGCTGACCACCCCATTGTTTCGATCATACTCTGTTCAAGGATAGGGTAAGATCTCCATCACCAGAATCATTCCGATTCAAAAGGCCCAGATTTCGAAATGGATAAGAACATGTGCTGCTAACCGCATGTAAGAGCCAGTATTACTTACTAGAGCACATCCCATATAGTAATAGACTAAAGGTACGTCCAGACAAGTGTTCGGTGCGCGAAAATTTGCCGCGGTATGCCTCGCAATTCGGGTCAGGTTACATATAATTGGAAGCTTTTTTTATGCAATCTCAAGTTTTGTGGCGTAGTTTGCTGCATCGAGATGGTGTGTGTAAGAAGTACCCAGACACAGAGCATTTGTGGAATTTCATTGGGCATAAAGGGAGAAACTGCTTGTCGAGATGTCAGCCGCCTCCCGAGGAATCAATTGACCAATCTATTGAGCCCTAGCTACCCTCCTAGCTGCAAGCAGGTCTCTCTATTCACTCCGTGCCACCTTATCCTCTGATAGCACGTTATATAAGCCACTTCTCCATCTCGATCATTGGAAATCTCTTTCATGACTCGCATGGATATGAACAAGAAGCAGTCTATAAATGAACGGTTGATCCTACGGGACCATTGGAAACCTTCTGCGCAATAATATGTGTAACTCACCATCCTACCTTGCATTTAGTGTTTGAATATAGGGGGCATCACAATGGCTATTATAGCGGTGTACCAGATAGGAGATGAATTGTGGTCAAGGTTGGTTCAATCAAAAGTTGTTATACTCAACTGCTCGAGAAATGTGAATCAAATCGTCTGTCTGCGAGCAATTTAGCCATCGGTAAACACCATAGCAATGCACTAGATTTGCTCATGGCGTGCTTCTATCCAAGTATCCTTTTGTGACCAAGAGCAACAACAACCTTCCCCCACATCTCTTGTCATTTTCAAGTATCCTGGTAGGGAGTATGAGAGAGAAAAATACAAGGCTGACTTTTTACATTGCTTTTTCAATGGCGATTGGGGGCCAAAGAACCACCTTATGGAGATTCTGTCTGAGATCCCTTCTGTAATTAGAAAGAAAGGGTGTAGTGAGGCGGAAGATTATTGGCTAGAGATTTATCAATATAATATCGTCCTTCAGCTCACAAATTTTATATCTTACCTGCCAAAAGCGGTACCGGTCAGCCGGTCAGATCTAGCCTGCATGATGGGAGTCCTTGCAGAGCCGCAAATTCTCTAAGGGGCTCGCATCTTTGATAAAATAGTCTGCCTCATCGGTCCCCCTTCTTCATCATTCGAACTATGCGGTTGAAATTGTTTCGGTTTCCACTCGTTTGAGTATAGCATATCTGTATCAGCACTCCCAAGCCATGGCTATCAATGGCAAGCATAATTCATCCGAAGCGAACGGAGGACCATTTGAGAAGCAAGGGTTTGATGTTCATGTCGATCTTCAGTATTCCAACAAAGAAGTTGATTCAGAAACCTTTGCTAAAGAACCTTGGAAATATTTCGGTAACCCAGTTGGCGCATACCTCAGCAGTAGGCGGGAGAAATTAGGTGAATTCGAACAGATGAAAACGGATCATTCAGAATCGTGGAATCGCGTAGAACGTGAGAGGAAGCGCATTACAGCCCTTCGCGAAAGGTTCAGATCAAATGACTTGAAAGGGAGCCTCATGAAAGATCTCGACACCGCTCGCAATGAATTACATAGTGTGATGTGGGGGAAAATCTCAGAGCACGAAGAAGAGGTCGGAAAGAATCGATCTCTCAATCAGGAGCAACGTTTAGCTCAGCTAAAAATTTTAAAACGACTACGACGCGCAAAACGACCTACTGAAGAGAACGAAAAGATTATAGGAAAGAGAGAGGAAACAGAGGGTTTCAGGGCCGGAGTCATGTACTTCAAGAAAAATGAGTCAGGTAATGCCTGGAAAGGGCATTCACATAAAGATTGCGAGGAGACCTATCCCAATCAAAAACTATCGATGCAGAAGATTTTGGATTCAAAGAACACAGAGAATCCATTAGCGCAAATGCCTCATGGAGACGAGCTGAGATATTTCCATTTTCCCGCAAATAACATGGAATGGATTGAGGTTAGTATGTTTTATAGGTCTTTCCAGTTTGTCAATAAGGGAACACTCAATTCAGGCTAACAAACCTTGAATAGAAAGCAATGCATATACTATTTGGTAATGACCCTGCTAAATCCGATACTACCACGCAAACTGGAAAGATTCTAGCCCGTGGCTTCTGGCGAGGTCAGATGTATGGGAGCGGGGAACGTGGAATTACTTCACATGGAACACGGCATGCGAAGAAAATGGCAACTGGTTCTATTCATGCTAGGCACATGCGATCCAGATGCTCAGTTATCCCGCGCGGTAAGCTCCCCCACAAAGGAATTTCGAGAAGACACTTACGTGATATCAGAGACGCCAAGCCCTGAACCTCAAGACGCCACGCACAGTATTCCGGATCAGAGCAAAAATGGAGGGAAGGATATTGCAATATTTGTTAGTTTTATCAACTATAAAGCTCAGAACGTAACTAACTATAAGTCTTAGCTTCCATATCTCCATTGGGAAACCAGTAGCAGGCGCGCAAAAATGGCTGGGATTATAGATGAAGTAATTCGGCCTCAGGGACAGAGGAAAGTTGATCATCAAAATCTAGCCAAGATTGTGGAAGAGAAACTTAACTCCACTAGCAAAAAGCACGAATACCGGTAAGCAGACTCTTGTCATAGTAGATTGATATAGTTGAATAACCATTGTAGACACTATATCGGTAATTATCTTATGGCTATTGCGAAAGTAGCAGAGGAAATGGATTATGAAGACGATGAACATTTATTGCGCGAGTCCATTAGCGCAAAAGCCCCCTTGCACGCCCGGCGAACACTTGATCAATATTATTTTCCTAACCTTGAAGATACATCCATACGAGATAGAGATCAAGTTGTCTATCGCGGGACGAAGTATGGGTCCCCTCGAGTTGTTATGGTAGACCAGCTATGGCTCTGGATCGTAAATGATAGTGAGTGCCCTCTAAGAGTTGACTAGTTCGACATGTTGCTGATTGGGGATCAGACACTATTATTACCTCGTTTCCCAGACGATGGGGCAGAAACAAACCTGACCCGTCCGGCGTCCACAAGAGTTTACGGGTGCGCCTTGAACACGAAGAGATTAGCTCTATACACCATCTCGGTATATTCTCACTTGAACGGATTCAGGGATCAGAATTAACACGTTTGACAGCTCTCATAATTATCGATCAATGTTCAAGAGTCTTCTTCGATCGCACCAAGCCTCTTGATCAGCGGCCTGAAGTAATGGATCTGTTTGCATCGGCTCTCGGACAAGTCGTAAGGCCTCATAGCTCTATCTCGCCTTTGTCTACCATTTCTGCTGCCCTACTCTAATCCCTCGCTAGACTGAACAGACAGTGGCCGCTTACGAGAGCTTCTGGCGAAACCTATCTATCGGGTCGAGCATCAACCCTTCTGTTGATGGAAATGTCTCACATCACAGGAGACTGGATATTAACCCTGAAGGTGTAATCCTACAAGAGGCGCGAGATATTGCCGAGGAGCTAAGGATGATGGGCCAAGTTTTCTCGGATCAGTGGAAAGTCACAAAGGATCTGAAACGGTATTTAAAGTATCCAGAGGGTGAAGCGAATGAGCAGCCCAAGGAGTTGGCAGCAATTGAGAAGCTACTAGTCAGGTTACTAAACGAGCGAAGCTCAGTTGAGCAGCAACCCCAGGAGACATCACCTGAAAAGGACCATAACCCTGGTGGTCAAACAGCTATCGATATGCAGCGAGCAGCTTATGAAGCAACGGTATTATTAGAGCATATCGAAGACCGCCAGGCGGAGATTCATGAACTCGAAAGCTCTGCCCTTAGAATATGTCAACAGGTTCGTGAACTAGTTTAATCAGCTGCTTTCTATAACTCACTTTGGTACAGCTGGAGGGACTCCTCTCTCTGAAACAACAGCAGGCATCCATAGTGGAGGCAAAAGCCGCCTTGCGCAGAGCAGATGAAAGTATCAAGCAGGGGCGTGCAATTATGGCATTCACGCTTGTGACCATCTTCTTCGTGAGCGAACCCCATTGAGTGCCAGGAGACACCTATGTCGGCTAACAGGAGCCTTAGCTTCCACTCGGGTTCGTCGCGACATTCTTTGGTATGAACAACCGAGAGATCAACGGTGCCAACTGGCTGACCCTTGATGAGCAAATACGCTACATGTGTACGCATCGTAACACCTGATTACCGAAATTCTCCACGAAACTAACATTTACGAAATTCTAGTTATTGTGACTATCGCAACCGTCATCATTATCGTATCGGTTGCCTTCAGTGCATGGCCCCGCGCTGCCGTGCGACTTCTCGTTCACGTGCCGTTCGTGTGGTTTGGCGAGCATACTGGTCTCTATAAACACTGGAAAGCAAGTCCTGTACACCACGAAAAGCTCGAGAGACGCGCTTCCAGATTTCTAGGCGAGGCAGAGCGGCGTAAACTTAGAAGAAAGAACAAATCGAATACCAATAATGATAGAAAAGCTAGTAGTGACGACTCGACAGGGAGAGAAGGTAGAGAAATCATGCACAGAAAGTCATTGCGGGGCCTCTTGGGAATGAACAAGGAAGTTCTGGAAACTGGTGTGTCTATTAATACTGTATAACAGAAAGTTGACATATGGGGCTTTGTTAATTTTCCAATGTATTTTATTCATAACTCGTTCCCTTACTAAGGCACGTTAGTGTTGTTGTGACGGACCACTTACAAGGCTCTAGTAAGCTTAAAAGCAGTATATTGGTCTAATCTGCTCCTGTATCTTAAAACGAGCATACCAGCCCCCTTGACATGGTCTATTCTATTATATTATATATGGATGTGTGATCATGTGGCCTGACTCCAAAGAATACCCATACGAAGAGCTTACATCTCACCCTTCGTACAAGCAGCCTTGCGAATAGCCTTGCCCCATCCGCCGCAGTTGTTATATGTACACCCTCTAAAGGCCATTGTCTCTTTGACACATTAAAGAAACTCCTACACGATCATTTAGGAAAGCTGTGTAGTTGTTGTACGCAAATTACGCAATTAAATTTAATTAAATGTTATTTCACAATCTGTATTCATCTATGTATACCTGCCATGAGTTTTTACACTTACAGCAGTGTGCTTGAAGCAATGCAAAACTAAAAGTCGGTCAAGGTTCTCTTACCAGTAATCACCACCAGTCCATGGGGTTATGCTCCAAGCGCCTAGTGGGCTGAGCACGGGGAAATCTTTTTTTGGCATTTCTAGAATGCTGAATGGGTTTCAAAGTATATGGGGAATGGAAAGGCTTACTCCTTCTTTTTAGTGGGATGTATGGCTGTAGAATTGGAGAGGAGAAAGCATGTGAGAGCAGATGGGGATAACGGATGATATGTGTCTGTGGGTAAAACTGCAGTAGCTCAGGTCGAAAGGGGTTGAAGACAGGATCTAGCAGATAGAAATTCGGAAGCCGATGGATAATAATCGGTTGCTGTGATAAAGTCTGGGGGTGGAAAGGCTTTGCTGTGGGATTGAATTGGTACGGGCCTCTCTTAGAAGGGACGAAAGGCTGGGCTTTCGGGTTGAGCTTGGATAGCTGTTGTTGAGACATCTTAGAATATTAGTTTGTATTCTCTTGTTAGTCTCTAGTTTTAAGGGTGCGATGGAATGGCTGCTTTTGTAACTGGCTTGTTTCTTTGCTTTGATGTCTTCTTATTTCCATGGAACGCGTCGGCTTTTTATAAGCTGGACACTCGGCCGAAACGCCGCCTTTGTACGAACTATTTCCCTTTTCCTAGCATTGTTTGAAGACCGTTTGTCATGATTGCGGCCACTATATTCGTTTGTAAGTAAAACTCAAAGACCATGATCTCAGCTTGTTGAATTGGTATAATGCATTGTCTTAGGTGAATCCCGTCGAAGAATTCGGTTTGGCCCCAGTAGTCCATGGTTCTGCATGTATTTGTTCTACCACTAGATTCCACTTCGTTTGTTATGTTGTTAGAATTAGAGCATCTGAAGGAGTATCAAGATAACGATGCGGTAACCGATAGAAAGCCGATAGTTTGCACCCGAAGGGTAGCTACGTAAATATTCTCGGATAGTCTGGATACTAAATAGTGTATGTGTAACTTGTGCGGTTTCTGATAGTCCTGTCTGAGAACTAATTCTGTGTAGGAAGTGTAAAGAGAGTTTAGAATTAAAAGGGGCCGATGAGATCGGTACAGCTATTGTTGTATGGAATATATCATAGTGAATGTTGTTCGTGGTTGAGGGTGTGATGATTAATCCATCTCTTGGCCATTTCGCTACTAGTGGTGATCGAAGGTGACGTAAGCTTAGTGTAAATCTGGAGACCCGTGTAGCCCACATACTACCTAAGTTAGTATAACTACAAGATGCGGGGCTAGACTAGGAGCGGGCGCATGCCAAGCAATGTATCAGATCGCTTGAGGCGAGAGGATTTACTGGTACTGTAGATACACTAGGTAGATAGAAGCAGCGCTAGCATCGATAAATGGTTCTGAGCTGTGCTATTCTGAGCTATGACTCGCTTACGCTATCCATGCATTAGACCTGCATGAGTACCTATTCGACTTCGATGGCAACCTGCACTCTGCATGGGCGACTGGGGACGGCTTAAGGCGGAGGGAAAAGCAAATTCATATGTCCTTTTGTCGTAACCGAGTCATTGTTCCCTAGAGCTACAGGGCGCGGGCGATACTGCAAGGCCATTGTCTCTGTGCTTATTGTTGCGTTCAATGGCTCACCATAGTGAACCCATACCAGGTAACAGCCATCCCCAAAAAGAGGCCAGCCTGACACGGAGGGTAGTGGGCGGTTGCTCCAACGCTGACTACGTTTTAAGCCCTGATTAATAACGCAACACGCGATCCAGATTCTAGGTGACATTCATCTGAGAGTAGCGGTCAGGCCGGCTGGGTTGACTGGGTGTCTAAAACTTTGAAACTCATGTCAGGAATCCTTAAGAAAACAATGATATGGTTTAGTTATAAGACAAAGTTCCGTAGAGTGCTCGTCTGGAAGAGTGGCATAACTGATCAGGATAATGTGCGGTGAACTAGGTCCCGGGCCATATTCATATGTGAGTGAAGTGTTTGAGACATATCAAGGTCATATATATTATAGACAGTCTCAGTCTCCGAAGCGACTTGAGGTTATCGGCGAAAGATGGTACAGAGCAAGGTAGCCGGAGGTAAGCGGGAAGGGGGGTAAGACTGATCATGGGAAGACACTGTGCCTTGCATCGTGCTGCATGATTGGCGAAGCTGGACTTCTGTTGTACTAACTTAACCCTCCTCTGAAGCCATCCTTATGCGTAAGACGTCGAAGTGTGAAACCCGACACCATGGTTCCTTGTCCCACCTTGTCACCGCTAAGCTACAATTCAGAGAAATGGACTATCAATTACAAGGTATGCTAGCCCGAAATTCGGGCTGCTCGAACGTTGGGTTCGCATCGGGTAAGACGCTGGTACGGTGGACAATAGTCACATGGAATGACTGAGTTGCAATCGAATGTATCGTAGACCACCATTACCTTGTATCCTACTCATGTTGTCTAGGTCAACCCATGGTCCTAACCGTATTAATGCTGCCGACTCGAATACCAAACTATGCTCGTGATCTCCGACCCAAGCCGATAGTTGTTGGCTCGGCTGACCACGACAATAGTCGCGTATAGCGTGCGCACATACATGCAGGCTGCAGGCGTACTACAGTTTAATGTACACCGCGATTCCTTATTGCTAAATAAAGATATCTGCCGGATATGTATACGGGAAAAGATCTGACAAAGGAAAAAAGTTACAAAACTGACCTGACATAACCAGCTTATTGCCTGCTTGCCAAGTCTTACTACCTTGGCTACCTAATAGCTATGATAGACTTGTTAGGTCGGTGTCCCTGCCTGCCAACGTTACTTATCCATGAATGGAATTTAGGCTCGATGTTTATTCAGGACAGGGGACCTATAAATGGTTCACAACATCTTATGATTCTGGGTTGAGTAATAAGCCCCGAGCGGTTGGTTAATCCCTGGAGTCCCGCGCTTGGCATCCTCTTTCGACAACCCAGTTTCGGCCTTCTGGAAAGCCTCAGCGCCATCACACCTATATACATGAAACAGGCGAACCCCATGTTTTGCGGATCGGCTGCTGCGTCGTCATCCTGATTTGAAATGGTGCGCTTGACTGTGTTTCAAAGCTACGAATGAGAGAAACGCACTTTATTCGGAATGGGCGTGTAACATGCATGCGTTGAAGGGTCTCATGCGACAATATCAGGGTTCCTATCTCAACTTGACGATCCAAGACAGAAGGTGGCCTATAGACGGGCGCGAGTTGCCGATCACGGGCACCTTCATGGTTTATTCACTGCAGGAACATATAGTTAGCGTACGCTCGTCCATCTGTGTGGCCCGGCTCATTCATCACAACCAACAAGGGAAGCCTGAGCGAATCCGCCGTTGACACTGAGTCCGTACTTACGTGGGAATCAGTACATACTTAGTAGTTATCCCTGAGTAGGCTTCGGACGTAGTGTAGTCATGTGAGCCAGGGCCTCGTCTTCTGTGCGCCCATCCTGGTGGGTACACACGTGGTCGTCCGGCCTATAACGGTGACACTTAATCATGTCTTCACGTATATATGGAAGGAGGTTGGGCCGGGTGAGTCTGACGGCAACTTTGGCACTCAATCATGTCGGATTTATGAAATTATCTAGTTCTACACTGGCATGTCGGAAATATGCTACTGGCAAAAGGTTTGGAAGAAGCTCGATCGGCTCTTCACCACTGCTCTGAATAGGTGTACGTTGTGGTGCACTTTAGTTACTTATATGTACGATTGACCTTGTCCCTTGTGCTTCTTTCCCCACTGAGATCGGTACCTGACTTTATTTGGTAGGTGCCTTACGTACCCAGGTAGCTGATCTACAGTTACTGCTAAACGGCGATGCGGTCGAGCCAACCACTTGACCCCCACAACTTGGCCTTCAGGTACCCAGGGCTCGCCAGGTCAGGCACAGGAAGGAGCACCGAGTACCTACAGCTACCGTACTATGTACCCTACAGTAGTCGCGATTCACTTTAGCGCTTATGATCCCCTTATCCCCTACATGTATTTAGTGCAGACCTAAACCCAACATCTATTCGTGCTTTTATGGTGCACCGAAATGCGCTGGCTTCGTTCACCCCGCCTTCTTCGTACTGGTTAGGTCGAACGCAAGTCGTCATGCTTTTCTCATCATCTTCGTCTCCCTACGATATCAGACACACATAATTGAGCCTAACCTCAGTGTTGCTATCGGCGTCGGGACACCACACACCCACTACGGAGCACTATGCATGTACGGCTTTGTCGCCACCTTGCTCTCCGGCAGTATGCATCGCTTATACGTATAAGCAACCTTTTTACGGCGCACCCACATAACGTTACGACTACATCCATATAACTGTTGTCCCGTGTATATCTACTACGAGTAAATTGTTACCGCTTTATCCAACGCCTCACTGCCATGGCAATCCAACATGCAGATGCGTCGGTGTCCATTCGTATAAATGACAAGGCCTGGCCGCCCGCCCTTCCACTTCGAGTGCGATACATGTGCCCCTCCGCCTATCCTTTACGTCGTCGTCTCTGATTCCCTTGCTCCCGACCAATAAAACTGCCGTGGCCGTCGTTGGTTTTGTGGCGCCTGTCCACTCGCCTCTCCTGCTTATCCACTTTACCAGGCACACAGCTTGTTCTGATCCAGTGTCGTCGTGCATGCATGAATGTCCATAGTTGCCAAGCCGCGCCTCTCATCAGTTCGATTACCCTACATACATCTTTTTGCTCTACAGGTACATATCCGTCCTTCCATTCTGAGTCTGAGACACAGCCTGCTACCTGCCTACTATCTACAACTATGTACTATGCTAGGTATGCGGATTGTAGCGGGACACAGCTGCAGATGCCTTCCCTGGCTACGGGTTGTAGATAGAGAATAAAACCTATGAAGTTCGAGCCTTCCTATCAGCTGGACTCAGGAATCCTCACCTTGCTTTCCAATAAACGCCCGTTGTACTACCATGTATACGTAGGAGGTAGGCAGGCTGCAGGTAACTTGTAGGTTGTGGTAGGTATGTCGTATACCGTATATAGTGAACTGTACACTATCTGCGCATGCATGTACTTGTTCTCGACCTGCCCTGCCTGCTTGTCCGCCTGTCGGCCCGCCTGGTACTTGGCTCCATCCGGACATCTTGCCTTGCCTTCCTTCCTGATACACTGTGCAGTGCAGTGCAGTACGTACCAGGGCGCGCTAGGTTGTCCTGTCAGTCCTGGGTCCTGTAAGGAACGGCTCCCGCTAGCCTTCTCCTCTAATATGGGGCACCGCCCCCATCCATTGTCGACCTCATTCATCATCATTATCACCACCACCAATTCTCTCTTGCGCTAGACAGTGGTCTCCAGTTGCCCCTCCCGCCGCATCGCCTCGCCTGCTGCCGCTTCGGATAGAACACCAATAGGCTTATACTCAGGCTTATAGGTACATCCAGGCACTCCATCCGTCTCCGTTTCGATTTAGTCTACCTACCATATTTCCTGCCCGCCTCTACTCTCCCTCTCTCTCTCCGTCGCCCTGCTCGTCATCTCACTCATACATCTTATTGTACAACAATAATCAATCCTCCGCAGGGCATATGAATAGATGAATGACCCGTCTGATTCCACAGCCTCAGCTCAAGCCCCGAGGTAGTCGGCAGAGTTCCATATCGATTCTCAATATATCTGCAGGCCTGTCGTGTCCCAACGCGCGTTCCGGTATTAGGCGCTTCCCGCCCTGTGGAAGGTGGCCTACAGCGCACCCAAGTCGTCACCCCCCTCGCACACATGGGGGTGTGAGCAACTCGGCCGATAACAGCTCCCGCTTCTGGATCCAGCCCTTCCGGTGGTTGGTCCGTCCCTGCAGACCTCGCCGTCTTTCACTCGTCGTTGGGATGAACGCTAGTTTGATACAACACGGCACCTACTAGTAAGTGGCCAGAGCGACTTCATCACAGCTTTCGCCCTTTGCGTGCTGTCGCACTCTCATCGGTCACACAATAATACAGCGCTCGAGGCCATTGCTCTCTAGGGCTTTCGGGCTAGGGTCTCGTCTCGTCTCAGCTTCAGCCGCCCGCCCTTGACAAGGTCAACACCCCTACACCTGCGCCTGTCTTTCATCATCACCATCATCATCATAAGCCCAGGCACCGCAACGGCAGGTCTGGTCTACCTAACCTCTACACTTTCCCACATAATACGAGTCTCTTGTGCGGAATCTGCCTCGAATGACTGACACCGCTTCTCATTCCTCCTGTCTCTGATACCCTCTCACTCATCTCCCTTCTCTTCTTCCTCCTTTCGCGGCTGTGCCCCTCCCTATCTCCGCGTTCCTTTGTCTTAATTTGTTTCAAACACCAGCCTCCGCAATATCCGACTCCATCTTTCCTCACCAAGAACGGGTCGCTCCTGGCGGGGTTACATTTGACCTCGATCCCCCCACGAACCGAAATAGAGATAGTTCGACTGCTCTTGATCTGGTGCGCCATGGCGACTTTCCGACCCGTTAACTCGCCCATGGCCATAAAGATCGAGAAGCACGATGGGGGCGTCCCGTCTCCTACGACACCCACTCCAACAAAGGCCACATTTGGTCAGCGTCCTCTTCCAACAGAGCCGTTTCCCCAAGCCGTGAAAATTCCCGAGAATATCGAAGATGTCGAGGTGCCAGAGCACGGCAATTCACAACGCTCCAGAAAGTCGCGCGGGGATTCCGAAGACGTAGATATGGATGATACGGACGGAGAAGCCCATGGAAATGAAGATGGTGTTGGATCAGAAACGGAGAGCGTCAATCCAGATGGCTCGAAGACGGGCAAGCAGAAGAAAAACCAACGCTTTTGGTGCACCGACTATCCCCCGTGCCATCTCAGCTTCACGCGCAGCGAACATCTCGCCAGACATATCCGGTAACTTGTCGCAATGCAAACTGTTTATCCGCAATGCTCACGCTAACGCCCCGTAATAGGAAACATACCGGCGAACGACCATTCCAGTGTCACTGTTCGAGGCGGTTTTCACGTTTAGATAACTTGCGACAACATGCTCAGACCGTCCACGTTAACGAAGACATTCCCATCGACTCACTGGCTGCGGCTGGGACTCGGTTCCAGAGACAGCTCCGAACGGACAGAGTAAGGCAGCCCAATCGAGCGCGCGCCACAACTGGTGGGAGTATCGGCGGACCAGCCCGGGGTCATGCGAAGTCTCTCTCTACTTCTAGCATTAGTTCTGTCGGGTCTAATTTTAGTACGCGAGAGGATATTCGCCGTCGTCCTCCACCCCTGGTTATGGCGGATGCTCGATTTCAGTACCCGGCCGAGATCTACCCCCATCGACCGCCCTCTCCGAGCAACTTCAGTACGCCCACCTCGGCGACGTTCTCCACGGGCCAGAATAGCCCACATTGGGGACCAGCCATTGTATCGCCTGCCTCGGGACATTCACGTTCTCAGAGCTTGTACGCGGGGTCTCATATCCCCGCACGACGTCTCAGCGTCCCATCAGGTGGGATACCGTTCCAACCCCAGCACGGTTCGAGCCTCAGTCGTCCGATGTTTGGACCCGGATCCCCCAGGATCATGGGTGGGTCTCATCCGGCCCCGTTCTCACCTACCAGCAGCGTCATCGCCTCGCCTACTTCGACCATCTATAGCCGACGAGAATCCATTTCGAGCACCGAAGATTGGCGCCGGCGTACGTGGCATCCAGACTCGACGAATTTTGGTATCAATCCTACCAGCAGTCGCTTGAGCCATGTCTACACCCCCTCGCAGTATCCGAGCCCTCCGCAAAACCATGTGCCATTGCCCGTACAACAAGAGCAGTCAAATGGCTCAGTCCGCCTACCTGGCATTGAATCCTTTGGCCCTCTCCCTCATCGGCCAGCTACGCCACTAGGGAAACTTACTTCTCCGATGATCGTTGAGCCTGATGTCGTTCGGCCCCCGGCATTACTTCCTACGGCAACAACGACCGAACCTGATGAGAAGCGAAGTGCCACGAATTGGGACATGGGTCTTCACCGAGGACTGACTCGACTCGGCATCACGTCGAATCCTATGCCTCCTGATGGCGCTAGTGCATGGGCTCATGAAGCGAACCAAGCAATGGAGGTGCAAGCCGACCGGGTCCGACTAAACCCACCAGCAGTGAGATTTCAGGAACCCGTTATGACAGAGAGCTTACCAAAGGTTGATGGCCCACGGTTTCACAAGTATACAATGTCAGCCCCCTCGATAGCTAGTTCTCGTGAGTCCAAGCGGCGAGGTTTCTATCAGAATGGCATGTCAGCCCATGCCGAAGCTCCCCCGGAAAAGATGGCTCGAGTCGATCGTATGATCCATCCGAACATCAGAGAATTCTCCGGCTTTCCAGCCAGGGAAAATCCTCCTCCCGGGCCGAGTCCCCGGGACGAGGGCCCCGGGGATAGGGGGATGGTCCGTTTGGAGGCCCTCGTTGCGGTTGCAACGGGCGAAGGGAACACAACCAAGGCATACTAAACAAATGCCTGTTACCATGCGATGACTTCTCATCCATCTCCTTCGGTCAATACAATGGACTATACAAGGCGTTTTAGCGACCTATAGCATCTTTACGAGATATCCTCGTATGTTGAAGTGGTTTTGATTTCGTTTTTCAGCGGTCTGCAATTGCATTATTATTATCATGGGTTAAATGATTGCGGCACATACACAACGGCGTTACTGGTCACGGGGTCGGGTCACGATTTGATATACGATTTATTACATTCGCTGCATAGCCCGGAATTACGATTATTTTCTTTTCTGTCTTCCTTCCTTCCTTTATATTTCTTCTTGCGCATAATTATGAGTTTCTACGTTCTCATATCCCCGAATGTCACAGGGAGTCCAGGTCCTGGTCAGACCAGAATCGTGTTATTTCTTAGCTAATGAATGACGACTGGATACATATACCCTTTCATTTTAAGATGAGGGTAAAATCGCAAGATGGATGGGGGAATTAATGAAATGACGAATACCTTGTTGTTCAGCGCCTTGTTTTTCCCAGCCTGGTTATGGCTCTACTGTCTACTGGATGAATGGTGGCGGGCAGGGTTTGGATGAGTGACTTGGGATTGATACCCTGGATTCTCTTTGGTCGTCTATCATTAGCTAACCTCATGCATTGTTATCTGTGAGAACTTGTTGAGAAGGGGTTGCTGGGTCGTTATAGTCAGATATCGCTCAATGATATATTTGTATTTGATTTATTCGAAATGTGATCCACGGTGTACATTCTTGGCACAATTATCCTTTTATATGTATTTGACGATCATATGAAGAAACACACCATGCGGTTAGTCTTTGTGTCATCATAATATTTTTGCCTACTGATGTAATATAGAAACACCCGAGTCGTGCACTTGCGTGATCACTAGTATTATTATTCATCACGTTATAATTAAGCATCTGTTAAGAGAGCAGCACCTATTGACAGCCTCAGAGAGTTACCCACAGCGAATAGAATTCAAGATTGCAATATCTTGGGATTACTCATGACAAACATTAGAATAAAATATAATACGAATAGAGCAGATACTAGGGCTAGATACAGCCTTTTATGCCGAGCTTTGTGAACTGAAAGATGAAATACTTTAGGCAGGCAGGCAGGCACCTGTTATGTTTTTAGAAGATGAGGAATCTACATACCTACGTACCTTAGTCCACGTACCTGCCTCTTTAACTACTTCTCACGAGTACCTTCCCTTCCTAATCCCAAGTTAGCCACCTTGTCTATTTCCAACATGGGCATCTCCTGTTTATTTCTCTTCCTAACCTTCTTCCCTTAACTTCTCCCAAGTCTCCGGTTCCCTTGTACAATTGTGTCTGGCACACTCCTCGCCCACCAACCGTTTTGTACCTGATAAGTAGGTTTGTCACACTACTTATTCACTTCCAAAGTTACGGCTTAGCTAGTCTGCATCGTGCAAGCTGCTGCATAACAAGCTCGATATCGACCTCAATTTTAAACACCTCCGTCCCCTAGGACTAACAATTGTGGATAGAATCGATAACCTCCATGCAAGGTCGTCAAGATGTCATCAAAAAACGTATGTACGAGAGCGCCAGTCACTCTCCACATTTTCCAACCCTGTCTTACCTCTTTGAAATAGCTAATATTCTGCTAGAAAAGCGACGACCTTCTGCACAACCTTCTTGCCCTCTACGGTAATAAGACATTTGAACATGGGCTCGATTTGATACGAAGAGATGAATTCATACAGTCTTTAGAAGAATCCGGTCTGTGTCAACAGGGAAAGCACTACTCCAAAGTTGAGAACGGATATCCAGTACTTGACCCGAAGCTGGCCAGAGACAGAGCTACGGACCTGAGTCACCCAATATCTACACAGGTGCTCGAGGATCTCCTTGTTAAAATGCGGAAAGATGGATTCATCTATCCATCCGGCACCTATCTCTACAAGGATACGGCTTGGGAAGTCAATCTTGACAGCAAAGCATACAAGGATGCTAAGAAGGATTCAGTAACGCTGGATCAGCTCAAGAAACTTTTCGATAAGTTGGAAGGCCAGGGATTAGCACCTCGATTTGAAGAGCTTGAGCGCGATAAAGAGGGCAACTTTACGTTTGCGGCTCACTTCGATCGAGCCGGGTTGAAGCTGCAGGAGCCGCTTAAGGAGGGTCCGATCGTTGCCAGAGCGGTCGAGTTCTTAAGCAATGCTATTGAGCCCCTTCCGAGTGCGTTTAACGTGGTGCTCACCGAGGCAAGCTCCAAGATTAAAGGGGAAGCGATCACCCACTCGTTCTGTCGGTCTCTCATCCAAGACCTTCTAGCCGCCCTCAACACTGTGACTCCACTAGTTCGGTATCTGTTTGAAACTCTGAGGCAGACTGTTTCGAATAACAATCTCAGGACTTTAGATACGAAGTCTGCCCACAGAATCAAGGAAACTATGAAAACTCTCTTCTCGGAAGCGGACCTACAATCGTATTTGCACCCAACCACCCTTGATGAGGAGTTAAAGTGCTTGTCATCCAGCAGATACTGCAGTGTATCTATCTTGGAACAATGGCTGTGGCCAATATGGAGATATATTATGGCTGCTCATGTTGTTGTTCTGACGTGCGCAGAGTATATTGACAAGGGGGGCTTGGGCGATCTTACATCCAAGTACCTTGTCTGTTTGGAACTTCAAGAATTAGTAGTGTCATTCTCCCTGGCCTTGAGATCTTCAACCAAAAAGGTAGTTGTCGGATACTTCAGCAAGCCCTCCGAATATCACGCAGAGTTGGTGCGAGAGAAGATCAATGGAGTTGACGGATGCCTGCTGGATGTTCTTTCAAAACACTACAAGAAGGGCATGGTGGGCCATGAGCGTCACGTCGAATGGATATTCACGATGATCGGCAAAAGTTGCAGCGCGAACAGCCTTAGTAAGGCAATTAAATCTGACTGCTAGAAGTAATGGGGGAGATACGAAGATCCAATATTTGCTGAAATCGAGCGCTGTCATATTTCTATTAGAATCTTGCGCATGCAGGGTTTCCAGTTGTAGAATCTGCTCTATTGGGCGAGAATATTATTACCAGTTGTACATTAGAAGGTACCTAGCTTCAATCTATCCTGTATTCAATTGCCTAAACTGTCGATCAATTAGATTGTATTGAGCTTGCTGGCTAAGAAATGACAATTCCGAAGGAGCCTGGGAAAACCTAAACTTTCAACAAGTTTAAGTTTTTTCAGTCCATGTGCTAAAGCGTCGGACCACTTTCGGCCTCGGGCTCGTGTTTTCTATGTCGGATTCTTTTCTGTATATAAGGCAGTCTAAGAATTTGGCGGCGTGATAGAGTTGTAAAGCGGTAAGCTAGTTTAGCTACATCATTAGGAAGGATAGACAAATCATGGTTTGGTCAATAACACAATACTCACCACTCACATTCTTCTCTTGTTTTGTATCATTGGGTAGAGTTTATATACTAAGCAAGTTAACAGATGTTGATATTTCACAGGCCTGGCTGGCTGGGTATGGCACGTGGCTGCTACCCCTTTAACGAAGACCAGCTTCATTAGCAAGCAATCGCCAGGGTCAAAACATGCTGTCTGATTCGCTACCTAACCATTATGGCCCGAATACTCCCTCGGAAGCTACTGTTTCCTAGGCCGAAGTCTAGAAATCCAATCACCAGCGTTTGAGTCAACGACTGGACTTGACGGGCCGCCCGGAGCACCACTACTACCGTTCGAAGTACCGCTCGATGGCGCATATAAACTTGAACTTGAATTACTTGGAGTTATGGAACCTCCAGACGAGGATACTTGAGAAACATGGTTGGGGTTGCCAGAGTTGACTCCAATCGGATTATTTTGACCTCCAGGTGAAGGATTACTGTTGGATTTGCTAGGGTTATTGGAGGCTCCGACGATTGAATTCATTGGACGTCTACGTCTTGTATGACAGATAACGCCAAGGTTACGAGAAGCTCCGGCCGGGTTTACTAAGCCTCCAGACGAGCTTATTTGAGGATTGCTATTGGAGTTATTGGAGGCTCCGACGACTGGATTTATTGGACGTCTACGTCTTGTGTGACAGATAACGCCAAAGTTTCTGGGGCTTGCTGGGACCCCAGGTAGGTTTACTTGAGGAATATGGTTGGAGTTGCTGGATACTGCGTTCTGATTCATTTGACAGCTAATGCTGGAGTCGCTGGAGGTCTGATCGCCAACTGGTGTTGCTTGGGACCAATTACTGACGGGACTTGAGCTTGCGCTTGGAAAATTTACCCAATAAAGAGGAGCAATGTTGTCGTTTTCATTCCATAGATTAAAGAATTGGTAAGACCTATACTCCCCGTCGGCAAAGCTATCTCCAAAGTTGCCTATCAGATATTGAATAAACAAACGGTGGGTTATGACGACGATATGATCTTCATCACCTACTTCCCGAGCGAGTTGTCGAATGCGCAATCGCGCATCGCGAGCGCGTTCAGTGGCAGTAATGGCGCAGAAGTCATGAACATCGTTAATATCTTGATACCACCATCCATCATGCAGACCTCTGACGTCAACGTCGAGACCAAACTCTTCTCTGAGGTCTTCCCAGGGTGATCCGGTGAGTTCGGGGGTACCGTGTAACCCCAGGAGAACTTGAGCTAGAGTAATTTGCAACCCTGGGGCCAAAATAGGTCCGAAAGCAATTCGGGCAGTTTGAATAGATCGTCTGAGCGGGGACGACACAATTACCCTGACTTGATTCATGTAAGGAAACGTAGCTCGGATCAACCGAGACTGGTTAATGCCGACGCTCGAAAGCGAAGGATCGCGAAGCGGGCTGCCGTTGGGCACTGTGCTGTGAGAGGCTTCACAGACTATGTGAATGGTGGGAGGCATTTTGATAGGTCTTCCGGTTACTTTGCTACTGTATTTTTGTTGGCTTAGAAGATTGATCTTTAATGATTGGCGGTACTTGGAAATTTTGGTTTGGGTTCTTGTTCCGCCCTCTCCCTAAATTCCGCGAGTTTTAATTTATATATTTGATGCCGGGGATGAGAAGCCTAGCTTCAACAATGAAATTAGTCATAGATAAAGTCATTGTAAGCAACAACAAAAACTTACTCTTTATCTATTTGTTTTGTTTAGCCGTAATCCACGATAGACATTGAATTTGTCAATGGTATCAGAACAAGACTATGCTATACCCTTAAAACAAAGGGCTGACGTTTTCCCCTCGCAACTTTACTATAATAATAATTGTAAAGAATACAAATGCTAGACAACCATCCAAAGGGCGTGAGTCTTCCTAAGAAAGTTTCGATAGTAGTATTGTTCAGTCTAGATAGGTGCCGAGAAATATACACGAAAATAGTTAAACGGTGAACCACAAATTCAAACGTATCTACGGTAGTTACCACTTGTACATTCGTGGGTTGGGCACGGATACCCGAGCCAAAAGGATTTCTCTTTAAACAGCATGGGATGCATTTTGAGTAGCAATTGCTCAAGATACATCATGACAGGTAGCAGTATGAGTACCGGAACAGTTGCCAATAGCGATAGGGAAGTCATCCGTAAGCGTCATTGAACTATGTGACAGTGCAGGACCATTGATCTGAATTAACTCCTCGCGTATACATCACATCGTTACGCCTCGGTAGTGTGCAGAGCTTCTATACACTCACCTAGTTTGGTCGCCGCGTCTTTCTTATGCTCTTTCATATCCAAGCCAGCGATGAAGTCCCACTTCGTAGCCAGCAGCTGTCCCAACTTCTCTGGATCCAGACCAGCGTCTGCGTTTTGCCCGCATAATATCGTACCAGTCTCCCGACTTGAGTCGATGACCCTTTGACATCGTGGTCGCCTCAGCGCATCATAGGCTTTAAATGCCGCTTCGATCTGTATTGGAGATTGTGCATGACTAAGAAGTTCTTGCATGATCATGGCATCTTCAAAGGCCATGGCCGCACCTGAACCTTGCCATGGAGTCATAGCATGAGCTGCGTCGCCTATTATGCACACCGCCCCGGCCGAGTAATAGGGGGTATCCTTGTGTTCCCACTGTGAGTATCCATGCAGGTCATCCTGATCAAGTGCAAGCTAGAATATAATTAGTTATAACGTTCATCGATGTCAGAGTTGCGCTTACTTCGATCATTCCTTTCGCAATTGGACCATCGAGCCAGCTTTCTAAAGTTTTTGTCAACATCTCTCTATTCAGTGAACGTTTTCTGTTATTGGTAGGTGAGCGCTCAATAGCGGATATCACGCATTGCACCATCGTGCTATTCTCCAGTACGTCATGCATCAGAAATGCGCCGTCTCCGACCCATCCGCATTGGCGATCTTCGGCGAAGAGATCCTCTCCCAAGACTGCCTTGGCTCTCGCCATCGGCACTAAGTTTCTGCAGTCCCAGAAACCCGCCGGCGTCGCAACATACTTCTGGGATTCGTCTTGAAGTACGTGCGAACGCACCGAGCTGAAGATGCCGTCGGCGCCAATAACGCCATCGAATTCGCCTTTAGTTCCATCCTCGAAGGCTACCTCGATGCGATGAGATCCGGGGACTGGCTTGATGGAACTTAATCTTTTGTTGGGATGAAGAATGTCTTGAGGTAGTGGAGAGACTAGCTCACGCAGCAGAGACGCGCGATGAACAACCACTTCCTCATCCGTGCCAGCTGAGTCGAAGATAATCTTGCCGGCATGTGGTCCCGACCCCTGTATGCTTAGATGAGATACCATATCGCCGGCGAGGATGGTATTTAGACAAAGAACATACCACAACACTGCGGACCGAGTTCAAAGGGACAGCACCAGCCTTCTTCAACAAAATGTCTTTGCCGCCGGGAGGGAAGATCTGCTCTAATGCCTGCAAAGCATTTGTGCTCAGGGCGACAGCAGCACCTCGCTCCGTGAAGCTCGCCGCGGCCTCATACACTTGAACCTGAATATGTGAAATCTGATTGAGGGCATTGGCAAGGGTGATCCCAGCGAGACCGCCGCCGATAATGGCAATGTGCAGTTTGGTTGAAGCACTAGCCGCCATTGAGGAAGGAGAGCTCAGGACGAGTGGATCTTGTATGAATGAAGCGATCAATATGGGAGAGTACAGCTAGTACTGTAGACTGTCAGTGAATTTCGTGGGCGTTCCTGGGACGTGTCTAACTAACAGTGTATCTCTTCTTCTGCAGGATCACTTGACCGTGCTTGGTTGATTAGCATAAACAGACTTATCTTTTCGGTGACAGGCAAATCGGCTATGTGCCTCGCGCATTTCTCCTATTATGACCATGCAGGCAACCAATGAGGCAATCGTGATCGTATTTTCGTGTCTGTATTGTAGATAGCCAAGTAGGTACCCAGGTAATCATGCCAATAAAATTCGGGCCGGTGTCAAAAGGATGCATGTTCCCCGCCTCTCTATGTCGCACTACAGACCATGTCACACACGGATGTTCTAGAACTCGGTTAGGATTATGGTTCTGGTGTAACGCGAAGCCGGGACAACCATTGGACGAAGTTAGTGCAGAACGCCGAGTCGGTATCTAATGCATAATGCCCTGTCTATAGGACTCTGTCTGCCCTTCGAGACAGCCCATATGACTTGAAAGTTGGAGGCGATGATAACTACGAGCACAACCTGACGTCGTAATGAAAGAATACCTAGCTGAAACTAGGATGGTTAGCTCTGCGCGAAGGTTGCAGCACAGCAGACCATGATCTAAATAAGTTCTTCCTGCTACTTGTAGATCTTGGTAGGACAACGACCGATATTAAATGGGCGGTATACGAATTGATGTTCCCGAGAGTCTCATCATTATTGGCGCTGGCTTTCTCGGCAGGCGTCCGAATACAACATCAACCCCTCCTTTACACCACATTGTGTCATGCTTACTTCCAATAGGGTCTCTTTGGTAGCCAAAGTAAGGCGATTATTTTCAATCAGACCAGCGGTCAGCGACGATGTGACTGTTGCAACGTATGTTTGTCTTCCGAAAGTCAACAAAATCCCCTATCGCTCGCTGCCTGGCGTGTTTACTTGGCCAAGTGCCGCAATATTGCAGTGCCGAGAGACAACACGACAATTGCCGCGATAAAATAGGCCAATTGCCAGACTACCCAAGAATCACTTGCCTGCAGCCACCTTGGCGCCTCACTTCACTTCCGGCTGTTGTCATATCTGAACATGATATACCCATCCTTCGGTCAGTTCGTGTACCCAGGCTGCTCCTCTGCCAGCGCATAGTTCTTCGGTGCCCGAGAACGCGCCCAAGCATCGATAGACGTCCATTTCACGCACACCGAACGTGAATTAGATTGTGTAATGGGCTTAGTTGCATCGTCCCCTCCCCATGCGAATGAGACCAAACTGGGATTCCCGTAGCACATAATCGTCAGGCGTAGAGTCTCTATACAATGGTCTTGTATCGTCTGTCAGTCTTATGCTTCCATATGAGTGCGCCTTTCAATAGGTGCTTACCCAGATGACCATGGAGATAATTCTCCTGTGCCTCGGTGAGGTTTGGATAGTATCTACCTTGGAAGAGGTAGAATCTAAGTTGTCTCTGAACTATGTCAGTCTCTAGTCCCTGATAGCTGTAGAAGAGCAACATACTAGACAATGAAGCTCGTGGTACGCGCCGATAGTGGCCGCATAGCCCCCTCCCTCAACGACAGCAAGGTTTTTGATCACCTCCCCACCACGTCGAAGCTCTTCGATGCTGGCATTGAAAAACATTGCTAGCAGTTGTTAGTAATCAACATCAGTAGGAGATGCAGCTCAACGTACGCCTTATTAAATCATCCCAAGCTAAATCCTGATCACGGGTTGGAGTTCCAGAATACTTGGAATGTTTGGTATGATCTGTAGCATGTTCCGAGTTGATCTCATACTCGATATATTCACGCGCCGGTGCTGATTTAACGTTCGATTGTTTCCAACGCAGGTTATTGTCAATAGATTCCACTTACACCAACTTTCGCTTTTGAGTAAAGTCTCCCTGCTGGTACTCTTCGGCTCATTCCAAACCCAGAAGATAAGATAAAAAAGGAAAAGGTGTACCGCAACCAAATAAACCCGTGATACTGTTATGACTTTAGAGTTCTTGCTCCTAGATGAGAATACCGAAGAACTCTCATGCTCTTTCTTTTCTAACTGCATTGCCTCATCGTCCTCAAATGACGCGTTGTTAAGGAGAGGCAATGAGTTAGAAGGCATTTCCGGCATAATTGTAAAGTCCAGCCAAACCAGAAATGGTGGAATCAACAGTAGTGAGAATGAGACGTCTAGTGAGGTTGAAAATGGAAGACACGATTACGCAGCGGTGCAGACTTTGGTATCTGCATCTAGGATCCATCAAAATATAGTTGAAAACCTGATCTGAGTCCGGAGGAAGATTAAATGTAACCAAACCTTTCACACCACTCCATGTGGAGGATGACTAGTGACTCTAGAGTAAGCTGCATTAGCCTAGAACATTTCCGCCATAGATCTTCAAGTACCGAAACTAGCCTATCCAGCCTATATTATCCAGTCTACATCGAAGCAATGATTATGAGTACTATCCGATCCGCCAGTTCCTGCGCCCATCGGAGGCCAAAGGGATTTTCTCAAGTATATATATGACCCGTTTCTTTCTCGAGTCAAGAGGCTACCTAATCTCAACAACTATTCAAGAAAAAACTGTCTTCGTCCTACAAGAGTAGTCTCACCCAAGAACGTGCTTTACATATCCACCATGTACGCCCGTGCCCTCCTACTCGCGGCAATTGCCTTCGTCGCTGTCAAAGCCCTCCCTGTCGAGGAAGGTAATGTTTTAACCTATAAAGCTATACACATGCTTCGTCTTATTGATTAAACTAGGTGCTACTACACTGAATGATTGGTCTAAGGCTTCTGACGCCGACAGACCTGTACCTGAAGGCGTTGGTCTCGTCGAAGTAATGTTCTAATGGTCACATATGGGCCAAGGCTGTGAGGTACGGCCAATGAGGATGGAAAGGTGTTTGTTAGTTGTATACTGGTGCCAAAGTTAGGAAGGGCTACACCAAGAGTTGGGAGTCTATGAAATTGATATTCTTTACTCTCGTCACAACCAAAGCTTTTATATTCTACGCCTGCTAAGCCTGTCATACTTAATCACGACATTTACACATTGAGTTGCCCAATGAGTAACACAATATACAGTCTGACAGTGCAATCTGACTTATCATGAATCCAACTATTAGCATAGGGGTCGAAGTAATGCAGGTGGCGCTTTAGCAGAACCAACCAATGAAAGGTTTACCTAATTCCAAGCCTAAGGATTGTAGAACTTTACGGCAGTTGAAAGTAAGAGGACGCAAGGTTTTTGCCACCTTTCCCCTCACATAGTCTTTACCTAGCTTTTCTTTGAATTTCTACCTCACTGCTGCCAACCAAAAGACCTCATGCATTTAAGTGATCTTTTCTGGTCCTTAGTGCATATCGGCCAGCCTACTTCTCTGACAAAGGTCTACGGAAGGCGAAAGGTCACCTCGGTTAATCCAATATAAGTGACTGCAGGCACCAAGTGCCCAGCTTTTACGGCGTTCTACTCTTGCAGTAGTCAGCCGGAATAGTATCCTAACTCTGTTCTGTGATACCACCAGACAGGAGAGCGCGTGTACTACACAGCAATCCATAGAAAAACAACAGAAGGGCACAGTAGAGAAACGAGGTAGAGAGAACAAACCCAGCCAAAATGGTCTAGCTTTTGATTTGTCTAGTTATTTCGTAATTAGATAGATATTCGGATATGAAAGTAGTGGATGACTACGCCGACGCTGGACTGTTCTCGGTATCAGCGTTACAGCCAAGAAAGGCACGCTGCGGACAGTCGATGGATTGATTGGCCTATAGCCATCCTTCCCAAGAGGATGTAAGACATGCATAATAATTGATACCTCCCCGCCTTCAGGAATCACCGAGGTTGCATTGAGAAGCCGGGGAAAGGGAAAAGTCGCATGCATATGCGAAAGCACTTACCAACCAGGAGGTACAGTCCTACATTAGCTCGCGACTAAAAGTAGTTTTGATACAGCTACGCAGAGGTCAGACAGCTACCGTGTAGCTTGGCTATTTTCAGAACGAATTCGTACTCTCACGTGCATCGTATTCCTCCCAAGTAGTAACACAAGTCTTACACCTGAATATCACACCGGGCGAGGTCCCGTCTGGACGATGGCTCATACACATTAATCCACATGGGCGCAATCTCAGAGCCGTCAATATACGCGTGTTTTTCTACATCGATGCCACAAACGGTCATATTGGCAGCCGTTTTTCTTCTAAGACTGTCAGTGTAGGCAATCATCCCTCACGATGCGTTATTACATCACAGAGCCGGGCTACGTGATCTCAGCCGCGATCTTGTTGCCCCTTCTGGATATTATTGCTGTAGCCTTGAGATTTTGGGCGCGGACAAAGTACAGAGAAGCCATCAAGGCTGATGACTGGCTTATGCTGCCAGCCACTGTATGATGTCCGACTCATTGATTCATCATCTTGCTAACATGTGTAGATACTTGTCACTGCAATTGGAATTTCCGTCACTTATGGCGTAGCTAAAGGCGCAATTGCTCACCCTACCGAGATTCCTCCTGATTTCAATGGCAATCCCCTCGAGATTACAACGCCCCAGATCTCTCTCATCTACAAGGCAAGGCGTCTGCCCGTCTTCGACTGAACAATAATGTCTGACTACTAATGAGTAGATCCAATGGGCATTCGACCTTATGCTCCCCTTGGCATTCGGATGTATCAAATGCAGTTTCTTACTTTTCTACAGGCGTATCTTCGTCGTTAACATGCGCAGCGGGACCAACTACCTCATCACATGCCTCATTGTCATCGTAGCTCTTTCGTCGGCAGGATTTTTCTTCGCGTCGCTTTTCCAGTGTAGACTGGATTTCTCGGCTCTCTGGGGCTCGACTATCGAGATTATCGAGAATTGCGTCGACACGATGCATTTGGTTCTTTCAGTCTGTATCACAGGATTTATCCTGGACTTGATCATTATTACTACACCAATCCCTTTGGTAAGAATCAGCCCTTGATAGCATGCGCTTGTGCTAATCATTATTTTCAGGTCTGGCAACTGAACCTATCACGTACCAAGAAGATCTCCATCGTCGGCGTCTTTCTCCTCGGATCCGTGTACGCAATATCACCTCGACTTGTCTAACGGTGCTTCAGCTAATTGTTGGCTTCTAGAAGTATCGTGGCCTCCCTTTTACGACTCATCAACCTGGCGCGTCTGGTTTCGCAGGGGTTTAGCGCTGATGTGGACGGATTACGTATGTGGCTATCGTTCCAGGTATAAACGTTCTCTGTGAGTTTCTGACCAGTAATTTAGTTGTCGTCACCCAGTATCTCTACTGGGGCCTCGTCGAAAGCGCTGTTGGTATTGTGGCTGCCTGCCTGCCAACGCTACAATTCTTGATCAGAAGACATTCCTGGGAATCAACGCTCCGTGTTACCAGAAACATTTTTAGCTCCAAAAGTAGATCAGGCTATGTAATGGAGAACAACTCCGGTCCATCCCACGAGGAAATCGAAGTCACTCCGCTCAGCAGTTCCGACGCCAACCCGAAAAAGTCGAAGTCGACGACGAAAATGTCATTTGGAGGCACTCCCTACTCGATGGGAACACAAGAGGAGAGAATACAGCATGATACACCTCGCGGTTCGGCACAGCCCTGATCTTTTCATTTAGAAACGGGGCCTATTGTACATTTCTCGGAAAAAGTCCTTGCGCTTTCCCATCAACTTGACGTGAATTCACGACTAAGATTTACTGCACGGCCGCCTCATTAATTGTTGCATCTGAAAAAATACTCGTATGTCTAGACAGGAGAGGGCCCTTCAACATGCAAACACTCTCTTCAATGTTGCTTGAGCAACACCTTTCGATTAATGCTCTTCAGCATCATCAGAGCCGAGAAAACGTAGCCCTACCCTCGCATCTCATTCAACGCATACCACTTGTACATGTTATCGTACGTGTCTCCTCGTATTATCGCCCAAGATGGGGGTGGAATGGAATGTGAGCTGGTGGTATTCCGCTGTAGAGACGAAGTATTCGCGATCTTGTATTTTGAATAAGGGTGTGCGTAACAAAAGACTGAGCGCAGTAGTTTCTTCTCGAAATGGATCTTCAAGCTAGGACTGGTCAAAATAATGGTAAGTAATTTACCACATCTTGCATGAGTTATCTGAGTCGAAAGTCGAATCTAACGTAGAAAGTTATCCCAAGCCGTCCGGCTTAGAGTCATATTGTCAAATATCCAAGCAGACGTCTTATCGGATATTATTACACTTGCTCACCCTCAAAATAAAAAAAAGCTCTTCATTCTCCCGTAGCTCGAGACCTTTTCCATCTTCCAAAGAAAGTAGCATTCCACAACAAGACTTGCATAAGGAAGGTAGTATACAGCCACGCTTACAGTCTCGTCCTGGGTAAGTTTACCGACAGGGACATCTCCTAAATGACGCGAAAAATTCGCGCAAGCCCCAACTCCCCTATATTCGCCTGATCGCCTATAGCTTCTAGAGACCGAGACCTAGAAAGGTAAAGATTTCAACTACTAACCTAGCAGGCAACCCAGCCCATGCTAAGATATACGTAGGTTATATACTAGTAAGAGGGTGAAATATAATTCCTTGCGCCTTCTAATGAGTTAAAAACCTGGATGACGGCTCCTGCCACTTGGCTTTTTCCCAACATTGAACAACGGCATACATATACTACCCCGAATTATCTGTCTGAATAATCCGTCTTCTTTTCGCAGTTTACATTCAGCTTGGTAAATCGACATCAAATGTGTTGTCATTGCGTCACCAAACGCTTCTTCAACTTTAGGCCACACAGAATCAAAAGGCCAGCGAGCCCAGCATGCTTTGCGCACTAGATACTCTGAGACCCGGATAACGAAATCGGAGGAGAACTCAAGATCAGGAGATAACTCAAGTCCTCGCGCCAATTGAAAGAAACGTGTGAGAATGGTCTCGCTTGCGGACGTGGCTCCCTCATAGCCCATGGGAGTCACCCCATTAACTGAGGCATTCTGTAGAAGCCGCCTCAAGACATCGAGGTATAGCTCTTCGTCTTGAGCTCTGATGTCGAAGCACGCAAAAAGAATATCAATCCATGCGGTCGTATGCGACTGACCTTCTCTACGATACACCGAAGCGTTCGCATCAGCTCCGTATTTGAGGAATAAATCAAATATGTCAGCGCGAAGACAAGGTCCGAAATCGGGCAACAAACGTGAAGCCAAGCCATCCATAGTTTGACGTATGAGGAGAGATAGAAGTATCGTCCATGGCGTCCTTATACGCTTGGTTTTTCCAAGAACTAAGATTTCGATATGCTCGTTTGGTCTTTGACCATGTTCAAGCAGGAGCTTAATTGTTTCGACATGCTGGCTGGGACAACCCTCTTCCAACACAATCGCTAGAGGCGGCCAGTCAAGGCTATTCAAGTACTTCGCATTCGCTAATAGCATTTTGTTTAGGTAGTTTGGTAAGCGGGACTGCAGTAGACGCTCCCTGAAATATAGCGAAGCGGAGACATCTGAAGAGACGTGAGATGCGGGCGTCTCGAATGCTTCCATATTCAACGACAACTCCATATCATATAAGAGTCGGCGAAATCTGTCTCCTACTGTGCCCCTATCTTTGTCGTGTAAAGAAGCGAGAGTCAATACCCCGCGAAGATGTTCGTCCAGCGGGCTTTCATCATAACACCCGGGGTGGCGACGATTCGGGATGCCAAACGGTGAGATTTTTATGCAAGTTAAATGCACCTTTGCCAGTGATAATTCGGGATGAAACCATTCTGGGCTCTGCATTGAAAGTCTCTCCGTGACGTCAGGCTGTAAAAGGTAATCGGCAACCGTCCTGTGGAGGAATTCTACTCTATCACCATGAACTTCCAATAGCCCCTTGCAATAAGCGTTCAGACGTCTCTCCACCCTGCCTCGCATACTTTCTCTCTCCTCGTCGGGCTCAGAACGCTTGATATTGAGATAATACTCATTATCGCGATATTCTTTGTCATGGAATTCGTAAAACAGGATACCCAATGGTTTCTCGGCAGCTCTAGAAAGCCGTAGTGTTCCAGCCATCTTTTCATGATAAAATGGCTCTACTGTCTGTAATATGCGATCGAAAAAGCTCTCTAAATCAGAAGGAAACCCAGCCAGTCGATTCGATAAATCGGACAAGTCGTCGTCATTCGTCAGCCCATTACGGAGCCTGTCGGTGACTAAAGTCACCCAGAGGAATACACCACTTGATTTTTCTGCGATATATTCGATGAGTTGGCTGTCATATACAGTGTGGTCCACGAGTCGCTGCCACCGAGGATGCGGTGTAAGCCGGTCGTGAACATAATGACGAATATCGCGTTTAGTAAGATTGTGCAGGCATAAATGTTGTGATTTATCGTAACCGAAAGCGTCGTGAAAAACATTCCAGGGTCGACTTGATATGCAACACTTGATATTTTTTAATTTGGACAGTCTTAATAGCTCCTCGGAGACTTCGAGATGATCGCCACTATATTCATCTAGCCCGTCGATGAAGAAGCAAATTTTAATATCGATGTCTGGAGACGTGACCAGATCCAGAACATGACGCAGCTCAACGGCTGACCATGGCTTAGCAGCTGCGCTTGATGAGAAGTCAGACTCCCATCTGTCCGGGCAGACGTGTTTAAGCAACGCTGGGTACTGCCGGAATATCTCAAACAGAAGTGTTTGCCAGAGCCCCTCCTTCGACTTCTGCATTGATGTGCCGAATATCCAAAAATAGTGACTCGAAATTACGGGTTCAGACGGGCTCGACCATTGCCTCAACTCTGCGCGGGTGTGTGGGTTATCCGCTACGTGCTTCATAAATGTTGATTTTCCCGAACCCGGACGACCCGTAACCCAGAAAATGCCTTCGCCATGTCGAAGCCAATGCATAAACTTTAATTTATCTTCTTTTTCCTCTTCTAGATCATCTGTATCAAATGCCCACTGGAAGGTACCTGGATGTGCATCTGGAATGGCTTGGTGGCGTACAGCGCGTGAATCAAAGCTCAACGTATCTAGAATAGCTTGTTGTTTCTGAATATCGTTCGCATTCACAGACAATTTCTGTATCTGCTTTTCAAGCTCCGTCACATGACTTGGATACTGAATTCTCGGTACGCCATGACCAGAACCGACAGTTTGGAGTTTGGACACTTGTGATTGTATGGACTGCAAGATATGACGCAGCTCAGCAAACTGGCGGTCTTGGTTCAGGCGATGCAGCCCGCCATCCTTTTGCAGTCTTGCAATACGTTGCTGCTGAAGACGTTGGAACTCACTGCCGTGAAGTTAGCTTATGTTCTTCATATAACTTAGTAAATCGTCCGACGAGTGAGCACTTAGAAGTTAAATTAAATGAGCCAGTCAGACCTTGAGATGGAACAGATCAGAAGAACTAGTGTCAACTGAGTTCTCTGCAGCCTTTCGTCAAGCAAATGAATTTCAGGCAATTTCCATGCAGATTCAATTGCCTTACGCAAACAGTGGTACCATGTCTTGTGGCGGCCTTCTGTTTTCAAACTTCGCGTAATATCCAGCAGCTTATCACAATCTCGCTGGCATTCGGCGACCAGTCCGAGCAATCTTGCGGCTTCTAGATTTGACTCTAACTCCGAGAGGTCTCTCGTGGCGTTCTTCAGGCCATAACTAAATTCGAGGAGAGTGGTATAGACATTATCAATGTTCTGAACCTCTGCAGTAGCCTCATTTGCTGACCCATGCAGCTCGGAAGCCTTGGATATCAAGTCCCCGGTGAATGAAACGAATTGAGTGACAGTACCGGCTATACTGAGTGCGGATAAGGCATCCATGAGCGATCGGAATTGCACATTGAAAACCTATTATGGCGAGACAATGCTTCTACTAATCTTGTCGACAGTCGCTGGCGCGGGGTTATATTGCAGCCCCCAGCGATCAACTATCGTTAGCCATTCCTCTTTCAACACGGTCCGTTCCGCTGCCTACTCATACGTTCGGCGAGGAGGATTACACCCCTGGCGAGAATCAGTCTGCCCGCCAAGCCAGAAAGCTCTACGATTGGAGGATGACCCATAATCCTAGATGCCTTGGGGTTGGTTACGGCTTGCCGGCGAGTATGGGTGTGTGGCTGTGCACTACCACTCGAAAGTATGGACAAAGGCTCAATTATTCGCTTCCTGGAAGATAAACTTGAGTAGGGATACTCGGTTTGTCATGTTGGCCCCCGGATTTGATGGGGAGGGCATAATGGACAACGTAGGACCCCTCACAGCGATGCCTGGTTCCTTCAACACTCCATTACTCTAATACCAACCCACTCAAAACCTATATAGCCCTATTAATACTAGACACTCTGGGTAAAGAATGGGGCCGTCGAGGAAACTCGAATGGCAAGAGAATTTAACAAAACAATACTCTTCATATGGGCTATCTATTGTCACCGGCATTTATGGAGGAATTACGGGCTGCCTACCTACATCTTAGGTTTCTATAAGCCGTAGCGTAAATAACAGATATGTATCACTTCAAGAAGAAAACGTGAGTGGCTACACTATAAACATTGCTGTATTGCTATGATACACCGCGGTTATTGTATGCAGCTGGAGCTCTGGCCTTCTAAAACTTTGACCAGAGCCGCCGTCCACCCATGCACGTCCCCGTCTCCAAGAAGACAATCACGCTTCCTAAAACAAGTCGTCGGATACAAGCTGGACGCCTCACCGCAGACGGGTCGCTGAGTTTGGGTTTATTTGTAGAAATCGAACTTGTTTTCGTCGTTGGTCCCCTTGACTTGGCTAGAGTATGCGTCCTCCAGATCAGATTGAATGATGTTATATCTGTTTTTCCGGACAGCCCGAAGACCGGCTTCCTGCATGATGGCAGCTATCACGGCACCACTCAGGGGGTCATTTCGCACAATCAAGCTATCCAAGTCGACCTCGGGTGCCAAGCTCATCTTGCCAGCAATGGTTGAGAAGATAAGACGCCGTTCTCTTCGGTCTCGTAGACTGGGGAACTCGATCTTTCGATCCAATCGCCCCGGTCGAAGCAGAGCGGGATCTAGGGTATCTGCTCGGTTCGTGGCCATAATGACCTTGACATTCGACGTCTGGTCGAAACCATCCATTTGGTTTAGCAGCTCGAGCAGAATACGCTGCACTTCTCTGTCGGCACCGGTCTGTGCATCGAAACGTTTGGTCGCAATTGCGTCGATCTCATCAATGAAGATGATAGCAGGCGAGTTCTCGCGGGCCATGCGGAAGACGTCTCGAACCATTCGAGGACCTTCACCAAGATACTTTTGAACAAACTCGGAGCCGACAACGCGGATGAAGTTGGCAGTCGTCGAGTTGGCCACTGCCTTGACCAACATAGTCTTGCCGGTACCGGGAGGACCATATAAGAGAACACCTCGTGGGGGGTCAATACCAATCTGCTTGTAGAGATCAAAGTGTGTCAAGGGAAGCTCGACAGCTTCTCGGATCTCTTGCTTCTGCATGTCCAACCCACCAACATCGGCATATGTCACATCGGGTTTTTCATCAGCACCCAGCATGGCGATAGACGAGTCGGCTTCGGGCGGTAGGATATCGACGAGCGCATTGGAGTGTCGGTGGAGGGCAACGGATGACGAGGGTTTCAAAAGTTCACGGTCTAGTGTTGATAGAATTCGTACTACATAATTAGAACCTGTACTCGACTGAACTATGCCAGTGCTACGGATTGTCAGAACCGAGTCAACTACGACGACGTGGTGGTTGAGGCTTACTTTTGGTCAATGGCCTCCATGAACTGGCCAATAACTAAGGGTACACTCTGGATGCGCTTGATCTCCTCCTGTGCCCGGACAAGCTCGCGCTTCAGGCTCCTACGATTATACATCAGTTTCAACGTGTCGCCTACGCATGGCCTGTATGCTAGGAATGGGCAGCCGCAATTGGTGGTGGAGTTACCTCTGCTCATCCTTGATATATTCTTCCTGCAACTGAATGTACTCCAGATGCCGCTGCAGCTTCTTCAACGAAGCGTACTCATCTCCACCTTGCGACGGGATGCCCTCGATGGTCTCGATATTGGGTATGGTGGAGGGGATGGGTTTGTTGTGCGGTGCGACCGTGTTGGCCGGATTCTCTACCACAACGTCGCCCATTCTGACCTGATTCTCTCAAACGAACTGACAGAATAAGCGATAGTGGTGGCTCCTTCGGTATACGAGGAATGTCGCGATGGTATATGGATGACTGGGAGATAGTTCTTTGTTTGCAGATCGCTATGTCAGTGGGATAGTGATGATTATGAAAGTGGTATGCTGTAATGAGGTTAAGGTTCGGTCATAGACGCAAGCTAGCGATGAGCTTGTTGGCTATTGGGAGGCGACGCCAGCCTTGCAGCCTTCAGAGCTGCGCTAATCCTACCTAGGTTAAGTTCATTTAATGTTTCACAATTGGACTACCTATGTAAGCACCTAGGTACATGTTTATGGTCGTATGGGGGGTATTGATCTAGTAAGTGAAGCAGTTCAAGATAAGATAAACAAACCTACACTTTAACTTACCTACAGTCCCACTAGTAACGCTCTACCGTACCGGCCCGTGCGACTGGACCACCTCGGAAGTAATTCCGGCGAGGGAGCAGTAAGTCAGGGTACCTGTCACACCATCTCCGGTATCGCACGGATGGCGACAGAGTCAAGCTTCATGGTGCACGATATCTAGACAAGGAAAGGCTTCGACAACTGGTTTCTTCACATCTACTACCACACCGTGTTCGCTATTGCTGCACCTCGCCTTGACCACCTGGCTGGATATGGCTGTAAAGTACGAGCTGGTGTTGCACAGCTTTAGCATCGGAGGCATGCAGGCTCAGCACTGATACTACCTCACGTAGGCAACAATCGGTGTGTTCTAGCCGGAATAGCCTACATATTCCCATATATATTCATGTTCTGTCGTATGTCTCGAATAGTTGAGCCAGCCAAGGAAACGAGCATCTAAGGCTGCTGGCTTCGAGTCTGTGACGAACAGTGATACTTCCCGATAACCCACATGGCAATTCAAGAATTACGTGTAGGGTCCCCCCCCATTGAATCAGGAAGCCAAGAGGCCCTGCCAGAACCCTATCTCATGCACCGCTGTACTTCCATTTCGGAGACGACGCTTTAGACCTGCCTCCATAGGAACAAGTGTCAAGAGTGTGTTTCTCAATAACATTCTCTCCAGTTATATAATAAACTTTGCACTTTACCCATTGCGTCCACAGTTCAGTGCACATGAAGTACCTATTAGATGATAAGAGTGGGCAGTAGCGTCTCGCACTGTGTCTTGATGATACCCTAGCTGTAGGTAACGGTGTCTCAGGTACCTCATCTGATGGGTCATGAGGGGCTGGGAGCTTCATGGGGGTTATCCTTGATGTCACTACCCGCTATTGTATGTACAGTGTATACTGGCTATTTCGGGACAGCCTTAACAACTTCAGTTGTTCGCAGCCAATGGACTCAGGCAAGCTGCTGAGTAGTCAGATAGTGCTTTTGCTACTGTATTACCTGTAGACAACCTTTAGACTCAAGGCTCGCCCTCCTTCTGCCTGCCTGCATGTTGAAGCTCCTGCTCCTGCACCTGCAACCCAACCAACCCTTACTTACTTGTCAACCCTCTTTATCTAATCTTGGCCAACCTGCTTCTTCGATTTCCAAATTCATCCCACCTCTCCCTCCATACATACGTGAACAAGCCATCAAACAGAACCACATCACACAACCACCCACATACGCATATACGCACATCCACCTCGAGTCTCCTGCTCGCTTACCCTCAAGCGGGGTCTCAAATACTCATTCTTCTACTACTTCTACTTCTACTTCGACATCTTACTTCTACTTCTATTCTTCGTTGTCATTTTGGTTGTCCGTCTTCATTACTGTTTCGGCGTCGCACTCGCTCTTGATCTCTGGTCTGCCGCCACTCCTTCTCCTCCGTCTTCGGTCCGGGCCTGGGGGTTTGCGGCGTTTCACCTGTATTCAACGCACAACTTTGTTTCATGACCACGGCTACTCTATCGTCGCCAGCCTTAGCGCCACCGTGACTTTCGTCTCTACTTTACTTTATTCACTGCGTTAAGAGTCATTTCAGGGCTGCCGTCCGTGTTATCAGTCATCATGTCATCTACTATCGCCATTCCTACCTCACGCTCCCCGACTGCCGCTTGTGGAAAGTCCAAGGACTGCGCGAGCTCGCCTTCGTCCTTATCCAGCTCCCCGCAGACTCCCGCCTCGGCCAGTCCCGAGACACCTCACAAACCCAAGGTGATACATCACCGGCGACCAAGTTTGTTGAGTGCGTCCCAATCATTGCCTGTCAAAGGCGGGCTGACTACGAGCCCCTGTTTGGCTCCATGCTAACTTGCTTACTAGGCTCGGCACTGTCGAAGGAGGAGTGTACGCATGTTAATGTGGGCGATCCCGATGGCCCACCACGATTGGTGAGAGGAATCTTCTTCGTCGTCACGGGATAAAACCCAGCAGGCTGACCGGTAACCATCTGTATAGATTTCATACTTGGCCTCGAGCCAAGGCTTCGCATGGAACCCCGAGATGTTTCTTCCTTCGTACCTTGATTTGGACTACGAACCACTGGAGAACCGTCGAGAGCCCGTCCACGAGATCCGACTCAGCGACGAGGAAATCAAGAAAATGTTCCCATGACAGGGTCGTCGATGGCCGACTATTGCTTTTCGTTCATAGACACCAAGAAGTCTTCGCAAGATTACATGACCATTTTCGCAACATATGGCGTCTGGATTCGGGTTCTCATTTCCTGGATGGAACCATGGCCATGAGACTCTGCAAGCTTTCTTTCTACGCGGCCCAAAAAAATGCATTGCTTCTATGCACAGTTTGGAGAGCCAACGTCACGACATGATGGGAATGACATTTCAGGTAGCTTTCTACTCAAGTGAGAGCTGAACACAGGCGTTCTGGAGTTACAGGTGGATTTACCCGGGCGTCTCTCTATACCACCATTTGATATCCGCCATCGGAAAGAACCGGATTAGGCCGTTGTTTTCGTGGAATGGAATGGCACCCCGAAAGGAACCTTTCATTCGATGGCATTATTACTTCTTTTCCTCAGCTCAGTCATAGTGACAGAGCACTCAATGTACTCTATATTAACCAAAAATCCATATTCTCTGTGCCCTTGTTTGTGTTCTTAGTTTCCTATTCCTATATACTAATACATCAAGAAGCTGGATGACGCTTTGTTTAAGGGGCTGCGACGTGGATTCGTAGGTCGTCGGACGATCATGCCAGCAGGCAAGATATTCCCTTTGGTTATCTCTCCGTTACCACGTGTTGCGGGGTGGGCGCTCTTGTCTGTTGTCTGGAATGATGCCTATTTGATAGGTTGGTCTGTTTAGTGGACAATGCGTTGGCGAGCTTGGGCGTCAATATCCAACTAGGTAGGATTGGCCGACAGTTTGATTGTCTTTTTTAACTTATTCGCCTTTCAACCCGCGTGTACCACGTGTAAAATGCGTATATTTACAGTTAGACATTTTTTCGTTTTCATGCTAAGGTTGTAAATAGGAGGCCGGAGACGCATGAATGGCAGGTTTATCCCTGATGCTTGATCATGAAGTCGAATGGATGTTTCGTACGGCGAATGACACAGTACTGTATATACTGTATGTGGGGTCAACTGGTGGGCTTCTCAAGTTAACCCCACTACTTTAAGGTGCGATAAGAGTGATAAGGGGCTTTACCCCACGGAATATTGCAGTCGAGGCGGTTTTAGTGTCTCATTGCCCCACTACCAAAATAGTGTGTGTATATTAAGTACATGCGTGAATACTGACAGGTCACAAGCGTTACCAAAAGTACCTTCGGCTTTCTACGGGTGAGACATGTGAATGCGGATTTCAACTGGCCAACATGAAGTGGGCTGCGTTATCGGCATTGGCTGGCTCGATGCGCTAGTCTGCCTTAATTTTCTGTGATTGGTTCAAATTGATTGACTCATCTACGAGTCGCAACTCATTGCCTTGCGGATACTGTTGCATTGCTACCAATATCGACACTGGGGGTCTTGCATTGACCGAGATTTTTAACATGAGGCATCATTAAGAAATGGAGCGTAAATGATATCGTTGTTAATCGTTGCCTCTCAAGAGTCTTGTGAACATCAAAAGTCGAGTGAGAATAACGCGAATGAGCTGGAAATAATGCAGAAAAGTGGTTACTTCAGTTCGTTCGGCCCTGAAACTAGATAGACAACTGATAAGATTAATTTTGCTTCAGTAGCGAATTGAAAGCTGAATTTGCCTCAAAACCCAAGAATTCAATCTGAAGGTGGGCATATTGTCATCGAACTACCGTACCCAAGCAGTTCGCCAGTGCATGATCATCGGATTACAACTCCAACAGCTGGCTCAAAAACTCCCCTTTGAGAATCATAAAATAGCACAGCATATAACGTGAGACGAGATGCATTACATCCGCCTCCTCCGACCTGGGAAGATCCAGAGCTCGACAGAGGGGCTCACGATCTCGCTGCTTTTCACAATTACTACGGATCTAGGAGACTCGTTTCTGTGTCCGGAAGACGATTCGATCGATATTGTCGTGGCGGCCGTGGATCCCGCCGCAAGCCCGGCTCATTCAGCTTCAGTATTACCGCGGGGAAAGCAGGCGTGCAAGTACAAGTGGAAGGCAGGTATGCGGGTATTGGACGCCAAAGTCAAATTACGGTCGGGTTTGAAAAGGGAGACGGTCAACTGCAGGTTTGCGATATATCCCGCGCAACAACGGCTTCGAGATACCCCGTCACCACTAGGCGCCCTGTATGTTGGTGATGTGCTGCCGTGGAGAGTCGATACTTATGAAACGCTCAAAATGGGTATCATCATGCCGGCCACTTTTGAGTTTATAAACGGCACTTGCGCGCCCGTGTCAGTGCGCACGCTTGCGCTAGGAGCAGGACATTTTATCAATGACGATGGAGGCGATAGTATGTTGAACTTGCATTTTGAAGAGGATATTGGGGAGAGCATAGCACGACATATCTGGGATGCAGGCGTAGTAACGTCTGCGTACCTCGCAGATGCTTGTTCTTCGTTGGAAATCATTCGCGAGCTCTTCCCTATAGAGCGGGGGCGCTTCAACGTCCTCGAGCTCGGAAGTGGTGTGGGCATCCTGGGTATTACGATTGCCAGCATCTTACCGAGAGTCGCTGCGGCTCAGGGGCAAACGCTCAAAGATGCAAAGGTTCTGTTGACAGACTTGGAAGAGGCCGAAGAGCGCGCAAGGTCGAACATTGCCAGGAGCAAAACTACACTCGGCCTTAACTCCGTAGGCGACGCAAATGTGGCCACTGAATACGAAAATCTCGATTGGGATGAAGGCTGTGAGGGTCGTTTCGGACCCCTCGCTGCAGCAACATCGTGGGATCTTGTGGTGTTGAGCGACTGCACTTACAACGTCGATTCTCTTCCATCTCTGGTTGGAACTCTGAGTGCCTTACACGCTGCCAAGGAACAGCGTCGCGGCGCCGATATTGACACTGTCGAGTCCTCAGTCTTACTAGCTACTAAACCACGGCATTCGTCAGAGCAGGCACTCTTTAGGCTCCTGAAGGACCAGAGCTGGATGTATCGAGTGGTAAAGGAGATACCACTTCCGAAGATTGGCGAGGAAGATGAGGTCGTGCAGATTTATCTCCTGGAAAGGGGCGGGCACGTGGTTTTAAATTCACTTCAGAGGAGTTAGAATTTCTAAGAATTCCTCTGCGCTAATGGACCTTGTAGCGAAACGTACCAGGCTTCAAAACAGCCCAGTAGACTTGCGAATGATATCGAGTCTGGGAAATTCATGAATCGCTCCATACTTCCGATCCGATGCAATAGACAAGTTGAAAGGATAGACGATCTCTATACAGCATAAAAACGAGCGTGGGCGACGCTTAGCGTGATGGGTTGATATAAAATTTGTGGTGCAATCGCTATGCTACCACGGTTCATTTACTAGATTCGAAAGCAATATGCACCGACACTTTCAATAACGAAAGAGGGTTTGAATCAATGGCACCTTACACTCCTGCGAGTATTCATGGAAGTCGTGATAGAGCTGTCAGTGTAAATATGCATATAGGAAGAATATTGTACCTACTATAGCGATATCCAAACAATGTCTATTCACTAAGCGAATTCTGCCCCTCCAAAACTTAGCAACTCAACTTCAATCCAGCTTACCAGCCGAACATAGTAAACACGACTCACTGGCGACTAACATTGTATTCAACCGCCGTATTCCTATCTCAATTCAATCATTCAATTTATAATTGTGTCTTACAGACAACAACAGACTCATACCTAAACGACATTAAGCAAAAGGAAAAAATGGACTCGGCACGCAAAATCGAGCTCCAAGTACCCGAGGATCTCGCGTATCTGGTCGCAAACGTCCGACGCGCCGCCGCAGCCCGCATCGACGAAGCCTTTCCCCCAGTCGACGACAGCACCGAAGACGAGCTGCGGACGCGGATCGAGGAGCTGGTCGATGAGGTATGATTCCTGTCTATTTCTTTATCACTGTCCATGCACCCTCTAAGCCTCATTGGATCTTGGTCTGCTTCTGCAAACTCATTCTCAATTCTCATCCATGTTACAGCCAAAGTCTTGGCATTGGTTTGAGTGGATGAGGAAGCATGAGTGATCCATTTTCGACTTATAAACCAATCTAGCCAAGTAGTCTAGCACATACGACCATAGGATCTGGAAAACGCGGGGTCCCGTCCGCTCCCCCATAGCTAAGCCAGATACCGCCAGATTAGTAGTTGGGTCGGTGACGACCAGCGAATCCCTGGTGTTGTATGTTTTTGTTCTTTTGACTTTTTTGGCAATGCATGCATGCATGCATGCATACATCAGCTCACGATGTCAAGTTTGAAAAATAAACTCATCATGCCACTATTGTTCTTTTTTATTTTCTCACAGGCAAATTACATTTCACCAAGCAAACTAATAACCACTCCCAGTACATAACCAAGACCTTCACCCTCGCAGCGCCAAACCTAAGCATCAACGGCCTGCCAGTAGACGCCTCACACTTCTTATCCTCAGGTACATCTTCGGGTCCGCTGGAGCCAGAGGAGGTCTTCGAGCCCTTCGACGCACGCAAGCGCGCCCGCGTCGAGGCCCTGACGGCCGAGGAAGAGGACCTGCTCCGCGACATCGCGCAGCTGAAGAAGAGCGTTCCGGGCGCGGTGGCAGGTTCCTGGGCCGAGGCCGCGCGCAAGGGGATCAAGGACGACGAGGAGGCGCTCGAGAAGGCCAACGCCGCCACCCTTTCGCAATTTGGCAGGACCGCTGATCCACCAGGCACGGCTGGTGCCAGAAGCGGACTCGTAGTCAACCCTCTGGAGCGCCAGGACGAGGTGGAAAGGGCCTTCGAGAACGCCGTGCGAGGACTCGGACGCTTGAAGATGGAGATGCCGGCAGTGGTGGCTCGAATGGAGAGGGCGCGGAAGGCGGGCGAGTACGCTGTTACGGAGCGGTGATGAGGCCTGACGCATGCATTGTGATGTGGACTTGTATGAGTACAGAGTTAAGACTCACGCTAGCTGGTCTGAGTCGACATGAGATACACTGCTAAAATTTCAATGATACCCTTCATATCACTTTTCCTGCTCTTAGTCGTTGATAGGCCATCGAAGCATGCGTTTTATTGCGGCCACTTGTGAGATTCTAGTGTGAATGTGCACATCTATGAGTAATTAAGATTGTAGGACAGAGCGGCAGCAGAAATAAAGCCGTGTAATGCAACGTGTTTACTTGTTCCCTGATGTTTTTCTTTCGATCTATCTTCCATCTATGTTGCCGGTCGCTCTCTTGTTTTAGATACGACGCAAAGTATGAGCTGCGAGTACTCCTTGTCTTTCAGAATGGGTATCTGCAGTCAAGAGTGCTCTTGAATCATCGGGCCCCTTGATTTCGCCATTACTTTCTACCTAGAAGTCTGTGCACCTACGCAACAACCTTGGTATCCTCTGTCACCGGTGCCTCGCCTGTCTGAACTTCGGTCGGCTTGTTCTCGATCGTGGCATCGGCAGGGTCCTTCTCCCACCAGGCAGGACGCTTCCATTGCTCCTCTTGCCACGGGCCTGCATCGCTCAGTTCACAGCCACCCTCACACTTGCACTGACCACCGTAGATAGCGGGCAAGTTTTCGGCCGGAATGTGCTCGAGGAGAGTGGACTTGTAGCTGCTACCAAGAACTTTGATCTTTGAGGCTGTGACCGGGTCGAGGAATCCCTTGACAAGCGTCCAGATCGTAGACACGGCCCAGCCTGCGTTGATCACATACATCTTGCCCAAACGTTCCGGGTAGTTGCTATTGCTCATGGCGGATGCCTGCCTTATGTAGTTGAGGATCGTCTTTTGGCCGACAAGACCAACGCCCTGGACGTCCAAGACGCTGCAAGAGGTCTCGAGGAGATGACCAGCCTGTCGCGAGCAGGCGGGTAAGCGAGGATCAACCATCTTTTCGTACTCGACGGCCAGGTTCAGAAGCATTCTGTCATTGGTGTAGTCTGCATTTCTGAGCTTCGTGAAGTCCACACCACCAAGCTTCTCATAGTAGCACGGTCTACCATCCTATATTGATCACGTCAACATCCATACACCGCAGAGGTGAGGAGAGGCTCAAGCTATACCTTGTCAGTCTTGTGATAAAACTGTTTGTAGTATTTCGAGAGCTCCCTCTTGAACGACCCGTCCTTGTCCCAGGTCCGGACGAGTTCGTCGAGCTTGAGAGGTTCGGCAGGAGGATTCTTCTCGGGATCCTTTGGCGCTAATGACATGGGTCGGTATGCTCCCTTCTCAGGGTCCCAGACGGTAAGGTTATTGCGCCATTCTTCGGATTCGATAAACCTGCGGGGGCCGGGTTAGTCGACATGGGCGAACAGTCCAAGAGTAATATAAATAAGCAGGTCATTGCGAACATTTTCTTTGCAGCATCAGCGTCCCATTTCCGTGCACGCAGAAACCGAAGCTAGTTAACGAATACTCGTCAGCACCCCACACTCTTGGCATCTTGAATAGTAGATTCGCACCAGGGTCAGGGTATCGAGACGTTGCTTGAAACCCTCGGCCTCGAGCATCAGACGCAATTGGTGAACCTGTGCCTGCTGGCTGGCGGTCAGGTGGCCGGGATGGCCCTCGCGAGTCTCGACGGACGTCGTAGGGAAGTCAAAATGGTCGTACTTGGCGTCTAGCTCCATGTTGGACTGGGACGCGGTGTCTGCCATATTTGTTCAACGCGATCGAGGGGCGGGTGTCGGTGTGGTGAGGGGAGGAGGCGGGGGGGTGTTCGAACGGGAGATGGATGGAATATAGAAAGGAAAGAAGCCAGCGAAAAGGGCAAGCGATGCTGGCCTAATAAGAATACTTCGGACTCTCTGTCGTAGGTAGGGAGAGGGTGGAGAATCAACCGAAGAGATAGGTGTGTTAAGGAGTCGGAGCCTTTATTGCTAAGATTTCCTCAGGAGGGACGAATTCTACCAGCCAGCGGGACACGTGAAGTAGTGGCTTTTCCCGTTGATACGGTACCGCCCTCAATCTGCTAGGTGCGGTAAGGCTCAGGTGAGAATGATTGGTACAGCGCATATGTCGGTGGGCTGTACGGAGGGGCTGTAAGGGGCCTAGGGACAAACACCCCTAATTCTCGTATCTAGAAGCAACCGTAAACCCCTTCAGGCAGCTTTGAGTGGGGCAGCACTCAGTAACTCCACGACTCAGATCTTAATTCTTATTCGAAAAAACAAGATAGACAGACCTTCACTTAGTCAGATCTAAGCAAATAAGAAAGCTAGCGTCTAGATATAAGTAAGGTACATTGTCTCTATTGTAGATTAGCAAAGCATTGTTGAAATACGGATAACAGCAAATAGCATTGGCTGCCGTTATCCCCACGTACCCATTTATTAGTGGCGGGGGAAATACACCAACTACCTAGATATTAGGACTTATTAGGACTTTTACATGATGGACACTGGCCAGACTCTCTTGTATTCGCCCTGTGTGGGGTTGTATGATCAATGTACGTTGTCCAAGTAATTTACGCACGCAATAACTTTCTACGTGTAAGAGTTGGTCTACTGAAGAAGAGAACCTCAGTCGCAAGATCAAATGTTTACACTATTCAGTAAGTATAAGCATAGTCCTAAACTCTTGATTATTTACCAGCATTTCACACAAATCGGTGAAGCAATGCGTATACGATGATCAACTTGCCAACACTGATTTGTCTGCTCGATTACGAAATTTGTAGCCACACCGCAAAATGTTAGACAGATCTGGGCTGCCTCCATTTCTTCCACTGATAGCCGAGTGCTGGACGAGTTGCTTGGCTGGAGATATATTTCCCCTTAATCTCTGCTAGACTACCTAAGCTTGTCCAATTTTAAGGACACTGTTCTCGGGCCGCGCGATTTTCATCCGTTGGGCTGGTCATCTCCGTCCTTGGACCCCGTCCCTTTGCGATCCTCTTCCGCTTTCTCCTTTCGTTTCTGTACCACATCCCAGTTGTATACGCGAGCTATCGCGACCTCCATCGTCTAAACACACCGAGTCAGCCAGGACATACGTCAGCGCGCCCCTGAGATGGGCTATGCTTACAGTGATTTGCTCTCTTAGGAATTCCAGGTCCTCTTCGCAATTGGAGTGGCTCTGCTTGGCGGCAGCCAATTTAGATGTAAGAAGTGTTTCTGCCTCGTCAAGGGGATACGAAAGCATGACGTTCGCCTGGAATTACAGATGCCGTTAGTAGGTAACTTCCAAGGCCATAGGCAACGAGAATATGCTTTTCCCCCGACGTACTCCTAACCATAGATACACCTCGTCGGTAGGTGGTATAGTCGCCTTAGCGTAGAGTGTGTCGTTGAGTTCAAAAGTGGTCTCTATAGGATCTGAGTCGCTCTGCCACGTACTCCATCAGCAACCATCTCTCATTATTGGTGGTAGATGCAGCGTACCGTCCTCGTCTTTAGGAAGCGAACAGTGTCTAGGGTTTTCTGTATATCGGGCATCTTGTCTCTCAGACCGGCGATTCTCCGTTGAAGGTTTAATTCCATAAACTGGTATTTCCTAGGATGAGTTCTGTCGTCAGCCAATCGCTCTCCCTTCCTCATCTTTGTCCTTGTCACGTTTTCCATATAGAGTACTTCTGGACTGAGTGACAGCCAAGAACCGAGGGGAGGCGTACGATATCATCTCCTGGAAATTGCGCAACGTCGCCTCAACTTCACTCCGTGACGAGACATAGTCCTCGACCTTATCGACAAACGGCGCAGAAGGAATGCCTCGGGGATTCGTAGGCGTCAAGCCTTTACTGTGCAAGCGCCCATCGTGTCAACAGAGGCACCAAGCTAACGGGATTGTTGGTCATAACACACTCGGCTGCTGTCTCTCCGGCTTTCTCTGCCATGGCGGGCGGAAGCTTTTTCCAGCTTGCTAACTTTTCCCCACCATTCGAACGTGATATAAAATGGTGCTTCGGGCGCAAAGAAGGCTACCGGTAGTAGGGCAGCTCAAAAATTTGATTTAAGCGACCGTGGAAGCAAAAGTTATTATGGAGGTATGGTAGGATGCTGCCGTAGATGCATGCTAGCATTCAATGGAGGGGCAACTCGAATCAAAGCTTGTTGCATATGTGGGGCTCTCAAGAGGTACATGAGGTACCTAACCCAGCTTTCATTTCCCATACCACATCATCAACAACCTCACGCGACGGCAAGCTCACACTAATAGTAATTGGCGCTTATAAATTGAGTACAGCAGCCGTCATTTGGTAGCAGTTTTCTAGTCGCCTCATCGTAGCAAAGATGTTGCCCGAATCACCACTAGTTAGCAAGATCTTGCACCACATCTTCCTCACGTGCAGCCCTTACTCTCTCAACAACAAAACACGTCGATTTATATGATCTCCCTACCAATCAACTCAAGGAGAGTAAGTCTGCTTCCAACCTTCAATAAGTGCTTTCATTAGCATCTAGAGGGGGGAACATGCTGCTAAGTCTACATTCTCTAAAAACCTCATATAATCTTGATGCCGTAGAGGAACGAAGCAAGTCCCTCGAATGATTTCTTATGAGCGCCCAATTGAGCCAGAGAACAGAGACATGTGTAAATCTAACAATCCCACTGGGCATGTTGTGAGTCAATAAAATAGGATCAGGAATTGAATGCGGTAGCATAGCGTTAGTTGTCATAAAAAGACCTTTGGAGGTTGAAGTTTCATTCTGAGAGGCTCCTTTAATTGGAAATTGAGCATCGCCAATGGATCCGAGAAAGGATGGCCTCTCCATTCCGTTATAGCATGTGCTCGAGCTTGCTATGCTACAACCTCCCCAGATTCCCCAGTCAACCTTGGGCAAGGCCTAAACTTACCAAGGCTGACTGGCCATCGAATAACAAAATCGGGCACCCAGACGAGTGATTGAATGCGATGCAACGCTAAGAGTCTAGCCGACACTTGAAGATGATTGCATAGCCAAATGATCAAACCAACCCAGTGCCCTGCAGCCGACAAAATCCATTAGTTTCATTGTTTAACATCAACGTTCCAATAGAAGCTGGGAATTGCTCTGCTCACATACCAGGCTCTCAATCTGTGGGCGACATATCATCTTGTTGAACGTAAAACAGAAGTTCGCTGTATGAACACCTGAACCTTTTTGGTATGTATAAGGTAACCTGCTTCACTTGTATGGACGAGAAGCTGTCACAGAGACTTTGGCGATAACCAGTAGTCCGCTTCTCGACAGCTTAAAGGCTTCAGTTTGCGATGCTTACCACGATACAAGCCGTCCTAGGTGCCGATTATTGTGTTTCATGTGGTTTTCCATCCAGGCTGGTCCCGACCAGGCAGATCGGTCCAGCGTTGTGCTACAGACCGAGGGAAGACAGACAGCTCATGCGTATACCGTTTGTTAGAAGATCAAAGATTGATCACACTTAACCACTGAGATTCTAGTCTTGGTATCGCACTATGCGATCCCCTCTCTCAAGATACAGGTGTCCGCGTACATGTATTTCACACCTAGATTGTGGCTAAACCAGACTCAGGCGGCATCAGTGTCGAGCAAGCCAACTATCATCATGGCTCACAATCGTCGATGCATTTACATACAACATCGCCACCGGCCGATTCCGTTATACACACGATGCCCTCGTTTCACGAGTGCACCATTCATTATAAACGGCGGGACTCACAACTCACGATCCCTGAGTTATTCAGTAGACATCTCACATGTCCACCACGTGGCCCTCGCCTTGTTACAAGAACAGTAATCGTCGTGTTCTAGCTCAGGCCGAGACTACAGCGGCGACAAGACTAGGCGCTGGGGCGTGGTACCTGTGCTATAGATGAACACAAATAAGCCAGTCCTTTCCCAGTGACTAGATTGACAATTGGGTCACGCTCCCGATTGTTTCGCGCGGGGCTACACGGTGCAACAGAGCGTAGATGGGATTGGAACAAGATGCATGAATCTGGCAGCGAGGGGGACGAGCTCATCGTTTCGAGTCCACATGAAGAGGAAATTATATAGGTAGTATTTTCGTCCGAGGACTTTCCTTTCATTGTCCATCATTCTCATCGATTTTTACTCAGGACACTTTCTAGTATACCGTTAACAACCAACGAGGGCCTACATCTCACAACTCTATCTACCAATCATTCATCCCATCACGATGTGCAAGTACGTGAAACTTACATACATCTATGAAGCCTGCAAGGAGTCGCCGAGGCATACACACACAGAACGGCACATCACCGAGTTGTGCGAGGAACGCAACAAGGGACTCTACTGTCCTTATATGAAAATGGATCACTCCACGGCCCTCGGATCCATCACCAAACCTGGGCAATGCCCGAGCTGTAAATATGTCTGTAAGATATTCCCTATCAAATTAAATCCTCTATGTGTATTCTTCTAATACCTTTAGGAATGGCATCCGTTGTGTGGGATGTGCCACGCCTACGCTCTCATTTGGCCTTGTTCGTTGTTTATTAGCTCACAATTCGAGAGGGGAGAACAAAGAAATGAATACGGAGAGACAGATGATGATTCAAGATTGTATTTCACAACGAAGGCTGGCGAGTTGGATCATTCGTTCTTTTGGCCTCAACAGCCTGTAGTTAGTCCGAGGTGTCGCTGTGTGTACATCCGGCTACGTTCGCTTCATCTTTCAATGCAATCAATACTTCCAGTGCTTCCACGATTTTCATCCCCGCTCATGTACTTCTTATCCCAGCGCTCGCGAATAATGTGACTCACTGTAACCCCTTCAGAGTAAGACCTCGAGAGCATAGTTATTCTCGATTTCACCCATCTCGTAGATAGCAAGCCCCAGCTCTCTCTCTCTCTAGCCTCCTCTTAAACTCTCGAGCAAACATTTCCACGCAGCTCACCATCTTCCCATACTTCAGTCACGAACCAACTCTCACCACACACGTGTCGTTGTGAGATGGTCCTTAGATCGAATTGATCGGCGACAATGGGTTGATCCCTCCACGGAATGAGCAAATCAGGTTAGTCTAGTTGTTCAAGGCAGCCGAATTGGGTTTCTCTAGCGGGAAGAGGCGAGTTGGAGGTGTGGAGTTGCCGTTGCAAAAAACGTGGGATTGCTGCAGACTTGATTGAGTCTTGATTAGCGCCAAGCTGCAGTTAAGTTAGGTTAGCTCACTCATAGGGCTGGCTACTTCTACAAGTTGACAGCTTGGTAAGACTTTAAACTTGAACATGATCCTTGTATCTTATGTTCAGGATGCTTTAGTTGGTATGTTACTAAACTTAAGAAGGCCTGAAGCTGTATCTCATATGTCTGTACGCCATAACCTACTCAGCAGGATTTCTCTCTTCGGAACAGCTGTTGCCCAGAGCTGCTTGGAAATTATTAGCTTCAGTAACAAAAGAAGACGTAAAGAGTCGAAGTGATTGAAGTTACGTGATACAAAAAGCTAAATGCGCTACTTAAGCGGTCATTATGGATGAGCGCATGAAAGCAATAGTATCATCTGCTGGCAATCGTTGTTCAATTCTCTAGGGCTTATATGTAATGCGCAATATCCAAGGTCTTAGTTTAACATTATTATCCCAAACCAAAGCAACCCGGCTCTTCACCAGACGGCTTTAGCCCGTCCAATAGAGTCGATTTCCTCTAGGGTGAGAAGCCGGCAGAATTCCTACTACTGAGGCCACCCTCAACATAAGGTAAGCAACTCATACTTGAATCATTGCCTCTATGTCCTCGTCCTCATCTCACCTCATTGGCCTGTCGGCTGTAGACAAACAACTGCCGTAGCATAATGTACATAACTCGATCAAGGAGACCGACTGAAGAACTGATATTTACAAGGAACTCAAGCCCGACCTAGCTGTGGCGATAGTCTTTCACCGGTAGAACCATGTAATAAGACAATCATGTCACGCATAATCGCACATATTTAATAACAATGCAAAAGTAGTTGTGGTATTATATATCCTATAGTGTAGGGGTTTATACCATGATCGACAAAATATCGTCAGTCTATATGCTCACATAAGCTCAGAGAGCTGACCATATAGTTCCTCTGTTTTATAGCGCCAAAGGTATCATCCATAAATCCGCAGGAAATCCCACAACGCTATTCCCACCTGTAGAAAAACACAATCGCTCCGTTTCGCTAAATCTCGCCTCAGCACCGTTACCGATCCAGAGGAAAAACAAATTTTGATGAAGACTGAAACCTCTCAGTAATGAAGCAAAAAGGCCCATGAGAAGGTATTCATGCGTCTTCCATAGAACTGTAATACCCGCTAGCTGCCCCGCCGGCTGTGGCAGCTGAGCTTCCAGTGGTACTTTTCGATGAAGGCGGCATCGATGTTTGGTCTTGGCGTCCGATCCCTGACATCTTATTTATGTCCCCGGAAGACTGGTTGAAGACTGGCTCGGCTTCCGAATGTTCGTCTTCCTCATCATTCCCAGAAAGATCACGATTGTCCGAGTCAGGACTGCCCTCAAGCATGGGTCGTTTGCTGAGAATACTTCTCTCGGAAGACACTGACACATCCTCCTCGAGGCTAGCACCGTAATCGGAATCCGAGCCGCCCGACGGGAAATAGAACGTGGGTGGCGGCAGCGGCACAGGTGGTAGACGATGCACCTTACTAAAGATATATCTGATTTGAATTGGTGACATGTTGTGAGTTCGAATGTGCCCTGGAGTGTACGACTCGGTCGACATCCGAGCAAGTTTGCTCGTAATAGAATTAGCGGTTCCTCGCGAGCCATCAGTATCATGACTAGCGCGGGTCACGAGTTTCGGAGGCAATCCAGGGGATACATCGTCATCGGTACTATTATCTTCGTCGCCGTCGCTACCGTCATCTGGGCTGCCCTTTTTAGGGCGTCTAGTAGATACGACGACGACAAAATGATCATCTGGTGATACACCGCCCAAACCACTTGCTTCAAGATTGGTTAAGAAGGCTTGTTGCTCAGAATCTGACCAAGCGAAGTCGGCTTCGATGCCATCATCAGCCTCGCTGGGTGTATCATCTGAATCCACCGTACCGGAGCCCGAGCTGGGTTCGCTGAGTGGCTTGAAAGCAATCGACGATCCAGATGCGGATCGGTTGATGAAGGGACGGTGTACCAGGTGGAGAGCGACAGGTTCCTCCTGCATAGGCTGATCACCAGATGACGTCATACCATATGTGTCGGGGGACACTTCGCCGTAGGAGTAATCACCAGAGAGATCCGTGCAGAATGGCGCCCCACTGTAGTAAATTATGGCGCCATCTCGTCGACGCTTGCGCTGGGACTGGCCAGTCGAAACACCGCTCTGGTCCCATTTCGAGCGTAACCCTACGTTGCTGTCTTCTGATGGTCGGTTTGACGAACCACTGTCACCAAGGCTCGATGGATCTTCCGTGTCGGAGGAGCTTGGATGGTGTACAAAGAGGGGTTTGTAGTGGAAGTTTTCGGAAGAATTAGAATCCTGGGCGCCCAGATTGAATTTGGACCCCTTCTGTCTCTTTCGCTGGTTGTGCTCATTGGAGCCGTCCGTATCGTCACTGGAGCGTTCTGTCTGTGACTTGCTGCCGCTATCGCTTGTAAACCTAGTGCCCTCGTCTCCGCCGCGCCATCGAATCTTACGGCCGTCAGGAGAGAGTTGGAATTTAGTGCTCTTCTCTGACACGGCGCTGCGGATGAAGTCAGGGGTGACGTTGAGGATGTGTAGCTGCGCCAAGTTGCCAAGAAGATTAAGATATACCCAGCCATCCGCGTCTGGCGAGACATCTCTGGCCGAAAACTGTGGTTGGGATTCGGGTGCGACGATGCCCAAATGACGTATGTACTCCATGTTGTCCGCAGGGACCTGCTTGCGATCAGGGTCCAAGTCGCGTGGACGGGTGGGTCGCTGTTCCGAAGCCTGCGTCCTCTCTTGCGGCGATGTGTTCTTGCCGTCTTTGATGCTTCTCCTACTACCGTGGCCGCTGCCACTACCGCTATCTTTGTCATTATCGCGGGAGTTGGATTGATCGTTAGATGGGTCATTAGATTGGTCTGTATGTGAATGTGAATTCGAGTGTGATTGTGACTGAGTACGTGTGTTGGGTATGGAAGTCGTAGTGTGCGAATGGCTTGTCTTCTGGCGCCCCTCCCCTGTTCGAATCATAGCCTCTCGGTTGCCTTCTTGCACCGAGGGCATTTTGGCACCAGTATCTTCCATTTCAGTATCTTCCACTACGGGTAGCGGGAGGTTTTCTGTCAGCGGTTGGTCAAGCGAATGGCCCATTTTGCCAGTGAACAGTTGCTCGAGTCGTTTAACAACAAGCTTCTTCTTCTCATGATCCGTCATTCTAGTTGGCCTAGGCCAGAGCCCTTCGGGAATGTCTCGCAGATAATCCTCGATATTCTGGTTCGACCTTAAACGAGCGGATCGAGTCTGTCCAGGAAGAGACGAGCTCTGACCTGTTCCCATAGAAGCATAAGCCGAGTCCACAGGTCTGGAATTGGAGCCTGAAGTGGATGACGCGTGTTTCGAGGCCGATGAAGTTCCCTCCTTAGATTTCCCAGACTTCTTCCGGCTCGTAGATGCTTTGGTACTTGATCGCTCGAGCTTTGTGGTGAAGTCTCGTAGGGTAGCTTCGAGTTCCCTCTTCTTCGCGGCAGGCAAGCCATGCATTTTGACCTCGAAGAGTTTTTCGTTACGCAAAGAATCTGGGCCCATCTGCTTGAACTTCCTCAATTCTTCTTTAAGGCGCTTATTTTCAATAGTCAAATCGTCGATGACACTCCGATAATCATCAGCGCTACTACTTTTTGCCATGCTCGGTCGAAAGGAGTGCCTATACCCCGGAGTTTGGGATAACATAATATGGGCCTCCTCGTTCGAAGAGTCGGTTTCTTTCTGAAAGAATGGCGGATCAACGTCCATAGCACTAGTGAGGAGAGTACCCCCAGTGTGCTGGTTCGAATTGTCGAACCATTGCCTCGGGTCGCTCAATCTTGTCTCATTGCTTTCGTCCGACGAATTCCTTCTCGGCGGTTTTGCCTGACCCCTGGCTGCGCTCGAATGGGCATTTGGGATGGCGGCCGGATGATTTCGTTTCGAGGCATCACGGGCGAGACGATGATGTCGCAAAGTGATAGAGTTTTCGGGTGTTGTTCTTCGAGGGTTCGTGTAGGTAACAGGAGGCAGATTGGTCCCCGCTTGCGTGTTCTTGGGGTCTGCCATGGTTTGTTGGGTCGATGTTTACATTAGTTGAGAAATAGATGTTATTGTGCGGTTACAGATCTTTCTTTCCAATGGGCATTGTAATTGTGGTCAAGCACAACAAAATGTTATCCAGCGGCGAATCGGTCTGGAAATGATCTGTAATCGGGTCAATAGCTGGCCAGACTACTCATGTCTAAAGGACAGCGTAGCAATATGGATTGTGTTTGGGAACGGGTTGAGCGCTAGCTCGAGTTATGGAAGACAAGATCATATTGATTATAACGCTGACCCGACATGGGTGCGATGGGTAGGTATTTGACGACCCGAGATGAACAGTGGAACGCTTGTTCAAGAAAGGTGTAACACCATCATCTTATGATGCAGCATGACGAAGGAAGTCAGAAGAATGGGGGAGACTCAGGATGTATGGAAGACGACGTCATACGTACAACAGCTAGGATAAGGTTAGCGGTGGTGGACTTGTCTATCGGTAACAACTTGTCTCACCACCACTCACAGTTACACACTACCGCAGATCTGTTCTGCTTAAGCAGCGACGAGGGTAGAATTGGAAGAGGTGAAAGGCCGAAGGAGCAAATCGAACGATTTCTCATATACACAATACAGAAGTCGGTGGCGGTGGGTGTTTTCAAGATCAACTCGAGTCATGGGCGTCCTGGCGATGAGCAGAATGAACAAAACGTATGTAGGGATCGGGACTAGAGACCAAGAGCTGAAAGGATGCTTAAAAATGCATAGGAGGGTAAGATGGATGGGCGGGAGCGACTGGTCGAGACCGCGGGTTATGATCCGAGGCACGGAACGCTGTACAGGAGAAACGGCTGTGCATAAAGGGAAAGAGAAGATTGGGAGATCAGGAAGATGGGCATCGCACATCGAAATTGTGAGGCAAAGCAAATAAGAACCTAATAGTTCCAAGCCGATGGGGACGCCATACAGTGTACTGGGACTGGGAATGGGAATGGGAAATGGGGACGCGCCTCTATCGGGCCACCGCAAATCGTCACGGAAAAAGGTGTGAATGCCCTCGCCCACCGGGGCTTTGGCCGCACATGACCCTGGTCTGGCTGGCGGTCTAGTGGTACAGTTGCTGCGTTGCAGCGCGGCGACGGCGTGGGTGGCAGCAGAGCAGGCTTCAAAAATTGAGATTGGAGCAGCGTTGCGCTCGATCCCGATGTCGTGTGGGGAGGCTGTCAGGATCGGGAGACACCCTCTGCATCTTACCTGCCAATCGAGCCAATATCACTCCCAGCAGGGTTAGCGCCGCGCTAGATGACCCACCTACCGGCAAGTACCACGTACACTTGGTGCATGGGGAGGTTTCTGAGCGCTGATCCAGGGTCCAAGCCCCACTTCCAAGGTGCATCTGTGCCTTGCGCGAAGGGTCTAGTAGGGGACGTTAGGGTATACACTACGCAACGCTAGCATAATAATCCTACTATCACCTGTGGTACCGCTTACTTACGTAGGCTCTCTGTGCACACCACGGACTGCAGGCCGTATAGGGGACTGTTGCGATGAACTACATATGCTGTGCTACTGTGCTGGTGCGCTTAGACTGTCTGTTGCATAACTAGGTAGAGCAATAACGTCAGTTCCCTCTCAAGCAAACCGCAACAAGTACCTACCTGCCCGAGGCGAGATACAAATTAAATGAGAGACTTCTCACTTTTTTATAGCCTGCCTACGGTATGTGCGTGGAAGCTTGCCGTTACCCAAGCGATGCGACAGACGAACTATGCGAGCGGGGGTTAAAGACTTAGAAACGAGGTGGGGCTGCCTAGTTGTCGGCGAGTTGGGTCCACAAGTTGATTAGTGCATCGTCGATGTCTCGACAGGGAAACAATACGATTGGTCGGAATTTTGGTTGGAATTTTGGTCAGGATTCTGGCCAGGACTTCTGTTGTCGATACTCGCCACCGGACCCATACCATGCCTGAGTAACTGTACTTAGCATGTTCTTATGCTGTATTTCCCAAATTATATAACATGTTCAGCTAGGCACATGCGTGCATGGGCAGATATGACATACAGAATAGATACATATGTCTCTGTTTTAGTTACATGTGTTCGCGGGCATCTTAGGTACCTACATTGCAGAGTCCTCACCCCACCAAAACAACATGCGATCTGCTGGAAGCGAATCCGACAATATTGCAGTGCACTTGGAGGTTACAGAGGACAGCAATGCGTTCTTTGATATTTAAACTAGAAAAGAATGACAGCTCATTGTGTAAACTCCAGCGGTTGTTGCATTGATTGAATCCAGATGCATTTGCTGGACGGGCATGACCGACGCCCGGGGCTAGGATCGTGATATGATAGAAAATCGACGACACCAAAACCCCCGCATGAGGCGCTGGTTTCGCGTACCTAGACACTTATCTAGGCGAGTTAGGTCTAGACAGAAACCACTTTAAATACTCGATATTTACAGTAAGTAGACAGAATTCATCAATATTTTGGATTCATAGTAGATGTCACGAAAGCATCTTGTGTATTATTAACCGTGGTTGACGTGCTAGTACCGCTATGTCCTAGCCACAATGCATATATGCGCGTTAGAATAAGGGCCTCATGGGATGAGCGATCCGTGGATAAGGGTTGTCGTGAAATATGGAGCGATTCCCAGAGCAGTGGCGGCACTTGGCGATCGTGAGCTATCTATGCATGTGGCCTAATCTAAAAAAAGAAAATACCCCTAATCTATTGTTGAATCGAGAAGTTTGAGTAAAACACCATATTCGAGCATATTGTCCCATCGGAAAAAACCTGTGATCTTCAGGGTCCTCGAGCTTTTCGAAGATCCCAGCCAGCCTTACAGGGCCCATCGACACGACTAGGTAGGTATATATATATCCCATGACCCAACATGACTTCGGTTACAGTAAAGTGGACGGGAATCTCGCTTCCCCCGATGGGCGAGCATACTGATGCATCTCATAAGTACCTACCTACCAGGGGAAGTCGGGCCTCCCTACCTTGAACGTGTAGTTCTAACCCCACTTTGGGCAGAATCTTGTACTAAGAGATGTAGTACCATCAGGAGCTTACCCGAGCTCCTAGTTGCTCCAATCTGCAAGCAAATCTTCACATACTACATGGGCGTTATGGTTTAGCTACTAATATGCCCAAACTAGTCTTCCCATCATCAATGCCTAGAATACCGGTGCAGTATATACTCGATATGTCGTTGCTCACATAACTATATTAGCTTATACTATCATTGTCCAGTCAAACCACTCAGCCTCGGTTTGGTTACTAACGAAACTATCCACATCTTGACCGCAGTGGGCTTTTTATGATTATACACATTATCCATGGAAACAATGACGGAGCTCCTGCAGTCTTGACTTATTTGATTTACGCCTATAGGATGTCGAGAAGCGCTATCCTGACGTGTAGTCACGGCCGTTAACGGCCTATAGTCTGTGCTTCACGATTTCTTTTTCTCTTGTTTGTAATGTGATGCATGAAGTTGAAAGTGGGGAGATGTTGATCAACTTGACTACATATTGCTTGCGTGATATCCCATCGTTAAGTACAACACAAAATTCATACTCGATAATTGATTATATTCACCTTGTACTCCATACGAATCGCATAACCAAGCATTTGTAAACGTCTTATATACTCGATTTATGTTACGCAGTTAAGGGCGAGACAGAGTTGCCAGCGAGATGCCCAGTCCCTGTTATTATATTCTCAGTGTTTCGGATGCTCTACGCAGTCCCCATGAAGAATCTGAGCATGTGAAAGCAGTTTCTAGGTTGCTGTGCCACGTAACCTCCAACATAATTATTCTAAAGCCTAAAGAGGCTAACTTTGCGGCAAGACGACTTTTCGATATTTTGTTGTCGATGTTCATTTCCAGGAGGCAGTTTAATTTTTTCATAATATGTTGTTCTTGATTCAAGATATATATCATGGATTATTTAGCGGCTTGTGATGCGGAAATGGACTGATTGGGCATGCTCATTCAATACTGAGTCGTTATTGATGCCTCTTCTTTCGTACGTGCTAGCCTCCCTCGTAGCGTTTCGAGAATAGCAATGTGCACTATCCTTAAATATTTGACTTAATGTGTAGCTTAGAATGGTCTTGGTAATTGTCGTCGATGAGACGATACGACGCCCAATGCTTAGTTAAGATTCATAGGATCAAGTTCAATGATGATCTTGATAATAACGCCTGAGGCATGATCATGGCTTTCATTCTACAAGTTGCTTATCACAGTTCGAGGTTTGCTAGAGCATCAAACTTTGAGCTACAAGAGATCGCTCCTTATAGAATCATATGAGCCGTCCACCTTATAGAAGTTTACCTTTCTATCTATTCAAGTATATCTTGCTAAGGTTGCAGAATTAGTCTGATATATATCGCATCGTTGAATGTGCGTGTAGCTTAGTTCCATCCGTCTCGATCATCACGTCTTTGGAGGAATATTTTAACTTGGTTTCTTGATAGTGGCTGGCGTTCCCCAAGCTTGGCATTGTCTTGATCGATTTCCTAAAACGGACATTTACGGAGCGACTGCAAGACCGTGGCCAACATTAGCTTTCTTGGCGTTCTTGGTTCAGCAGCTAACAGTGACACGAGGCGGGTTGAAACCCCGGCAGCTGGTTTCAAACCTCCCTTTTCGAGATCTTGGGGTCTCATGAGATGATTGTGCATGATCGTGCCTCTTACCCCTCGGCGTAAGACTGCACTCCCCGATTCCTTAATCTGATTCTATGCAGTGACCACGGACATATGCAACCATGCTGCCGCAATACGCGACGCGGCTTGTGGCAGCAGGCGCAGCGGCCGCGGGCCTTGTAGGATCAGTAGCAAGTGCGACGTGTCAGAGCTACGCGAGTTATTCGCAGTACCGTCATGAGCCCTACTCGACAGGAGCCTATAGGCTGTCTTATCAACGTCCAGAGCCGGCCTGTCGCACATTCAACTCGACGGCAGTCGAAGATGCCATCCTCCGGATCAAGAATCTGACCACCGATCCTGACCTCTTCCGCCTGTTCGAGAACACATACCCGAATACCCTCGATGCGTCGATTAGTTGGAGAGGCTTCGCAGCGAACAATACTGAGGAGGAATTGGCCTTCATCATCACAGGCGACATCGACGCCATGTGGATTCGAGACTCGGCGAACCAGGTGGCTCCGTACAGGAACGTGTTGAAGAGCAAAGACGATGACATCGCCTCCATCTTCCGCGGCGCGCTCAATCTCCAGGCAAGGTATCTTATCATCTCGCCTTATTGTAATGCCTTCCTTCCGCCGGCGGAGGCCAATCTTCATGCGCAGCCGAATGGCGCCTCTTATGCCGTCACACCTCCATACGATCACCATGTCGTTTTCACGTGCAACTTCGAGCTCGACGATTTCGGTGCCTTCTTGCAGCTGTCCCACGACTACTATACAAGGACCGGCGACGTGGATTTCTTCGGTAAGTTCCAATGGATCCAGGCCATACAATCGATCTTAGCCGCATCGGAGGCGCTGCGCAAGCCCACTTATGGTCCGGACGGCGCGTGGATCCCGCCGGCCTATACTTTCCAGTCTCAGACAATGACTGCGTTTGGCACTCTTGGGAACAACGGGATGAACTATCCGGTCAACTACACAGGAATGGTGCGGTCACCCTTCCGCCCGAGCGACGATGCCGCTATCTACGATTTCCAGATTCCAGCCAACATGATGCTGTCGCGCTATCTCGAGGCTACAGCGCAAATCATGGAGAAACTGCCGAATGCGCCTAAGGGCCTCGCTGGCGAGATGCGCGAGATGGCGGCTGGGATTCGCGACGGAATCGAGCAATACGGCGTCGTGACCGCGCCGAACGGGCAGCGGATCTTCGCGTACGAAGTAGATGGCTTCGGCGGCCAGAACCTCATGGATGACGCTAATATCCCGTCCCTATTGTGTAAGTCCGCTGGAGTCTCTTATTCCCCTTTCGGCATGTCTCAGAGATACGAATTGCCTCAATGAGCATATTCTGCTCTCGCTGTTCCTGCGTGCTCCCGAAACGCTAAGTAATTTTCACTCGATGTGGCCATCGTTGACTCTAGTGTTATAATAGCTGCGCCATCTCTAGGGTACCTCGAGGCAAACGACACGATATACCAGAATACACGTAAATTTGTGCTGTCACGCTCTAACCCTTGGTGGTGTCAAGGTAGCGTAATCAATGCCGTCGGAAGTCCTCATATAGTAAGCAATTCTCAAAACCATTTTCTTTTAAATACGCTCCAGATGGCGATAACTGACTCCGAGTGCTGCGCAGAAACCCGGGGCTGCGTGGCCGATGGCGGCCATAATGCGGGCGATGACATCGGATGATGACGACGAGATCATCAACTCGATTTGGGAGGTGTTGCAAAGTACCGATCAATTCGGGTTGATTCATGAAAGCGTCAATAGTTTTGATGCGAGCCAGTGGACTAGATCATGGTGAGTGTTTGTCCATGAAATTCGGTTGTTCGGAAGTGTAGAACTGACACTTATACCATCACAGGTTCGGCTGGGGCAACGCCGTCTTTGGACAGATGATAATGGAATTGGCGGAGAGGAAACCAGAACTTCTGAAAGAGTCGTTTCAACCGCGGCATAGGGGCTCTTGATAGAGACAGCTCAATGATAGTACAATTTCCTTTACATATAAAAGATAATAAAGGTATATTGATGTTTACTCGAGAATATATGAAATCATGTGAGAAGTCACTTTAAATTGAGCAGAGGTGCACAACTAGCGAGAAGCTAGTCAGATATTCCATGAGTATCTGACTGACTTAACCCTGCCCACCCCGGAAATACGGAAATAGCTTCTTTAGGGCAGAGTTGAGGATATCGTTTCAAAACATAGTTTTCCACTCCTAGAGGCCGCTTACTAGTTCCACAACCTCATCTATTGCAGCATTATCGTCACAGCATATATATCAGAGGGGAACGACTATGTATCTTGCATGGCGTCCTCTACATCATGCTTCGTCCAAATCGAGGACCTGCTGCCAGCAGACGGCCTAATAATTCATTCGTTCAATTACCGCCTAGGTGCAGCATCTACGGAGGAACGGACCCAGAGAAATTCAACCATCGGCACTTGAAATGCGCATGCACAAATAGCGTAATAATGCAAATAAGTCATCTTCCAGTTTAGATGCCATCAGCATAGCTAACCAATCAGAAGCCTCTAAATCCGCTATTCTGGATGGCAGCGGCAGTTTATGCTTGGCGCGCACCGGTGCGACGGAGCAGAACAGAGCCGGGGAATAGGAACATGACGTCGCGGGGTGCTTATCGCAAACAGGCATCCAATGATGGGCTCCGATAAGTCAATGCGGGGCGACTGAGTGAATTTCGAGCAACCCGGAAGCTCCGGTATGGGTAAGTAGCATTGGTTACTTCTGATCCTGGCCGGCCGGCGCGCTCTCTTTTACAACCTTTTAAGCTTTCGAGGCCGCGCCGACCCTTGACTGTCCGTCAACCCTCGACACTTTACATTGCCTCGTGCTCCTACCATCGTCATAGATCGCGTGCTTTGTATAGTGTACAGACATCTCTATCGAAAGACCGTGCTTCGCTGCCGAGAGAGAATCATTCCAGCAGCGGACTGCTGTATCGGAACTTGCGACAGGCGGACAACCAGAACACCGAAGCCTGTGTCTGTCTAGTCCCTCTCCATGGCTGGCATTTTCCCACGCGATCCGCCGATGTGGCCGACCGGCGACAACGAGACTGACACGGTTATCGGAGGCGTGCACTTCAATGTGACAACGCTAAACCACTGGAACTACACCTTGTACGAGGGAAACTGGACGTTAAGCAATTGGACGGATTGTTACTTAGCAGACCAACCTTACACGCCGCCTCTCCTCTTGAACAATGGCACTTTCGGTACTGTCTGAATCGATCTGATGAATTTTCAAGCAACTTCGCTAACAGCTTGCGAATTAGTTAATAGCACATGGTGTTACCTTGCCACAGAACCGCCCGGTGCTCGCGCGCATATTGGAATCGGCGTAGGCGTCGCATTCGGTTTATGCTTGATTCCCATCTTACTCAACCTCACTCGTCATGGAAAGCTTTATCTACCGGCAGAGAAGCGGTTCTACGCGATCGGTAGGAGATGGCAGTGGTATTGGGCTATTATCATTTGCATCACTGCCCTGATCGGCCTTTTCACCGGCATTGATGTAGATCGCTACCGTGTGGTTGAGTTGCCGCTCATACTCAATGTATTCTTCTGGTTTCTGATGAACATGGGCTCCTTGGCCTTGGTATGGGAGTCAGTGCGTCATTGGGGCAGCTGGATGGAGAGGCAGTTTATCGATCCCAACCCGTTCGTGCTACAGCAGACGGACAGGAGAGGGACATTTGAATTCTGGCTGCCCTTGTTCTTTTATCTATGGTGGTGGTTGGTATGTTGTTTTCTCTACATGAAATTTATATCAGTGGCTAATCAAAGTAGGACTTTTTTGTTGTCATTCCAAGGAATTGGGGCGCTGTCGAACTTCAACGGTCGCCTGAGCAACTTATTGCAAAGGCTAAACCTGCTGCCACGGACAGCCGCTTCAAGATCGCCCCGTTCTTGCTGTTTATTAGCTGGCTTACCATTCTGGTATCCCTCTGGCACTCGGTGCGGCATTATGAGGCTCGAAATCGTGGTGTGCTAAACAGAATCATTGGGTTTATTCGATATGTCCCTTTCCGTTTCCTGCTCATGATTCCCCTCGCTTTGGTTGTGGTGGCTTATCAAGCGCTGGCTGCATGGGAGTTCGATTATTCGCCGCTCAAGAAAGACACGAACCTGGTTGCTATGTATGTCGGAGGGTACATTCCAGCCCTACTTCTCGTAATTATTCTCTGCGTCTCTGGCTTCCTCCGACCTAATGAGGATAAAGAACTCATTCGCCAGCGACGCGAAAGAGGTGCTCAGGTTGATCGGGACCTTGGCATTACTAAAAAGCCGGCCTGGTGGCAGCGCATCCGTGGCGAGGTGGGAACTGGCGATGCTGTACGAGATCAACTTTATCGTAACGTGCGAGAAGTTGCGGGCAATCGACGAGTGCAAGAGATGGCTGAGCAGAGAGCTACAAATGCAGAGGCTGCTTCTGCTCCTGCGACTGGCAACACAATTGAAATGAGCTCTTTGCACAGGTCACCGAGTGTCGCGAGTAGCACAGCTCCACCTGCCTACTCTCCCTCCAGCAAGGTCAGAAATGACCGCACGATACAGGCGGCTGCCGGTCTTCTCTTCCCGAACGCTGGTAACCCGCCACCGCCGCCTGTTGGAGGCAGAGGTCGGAATACGGAGACTCGCGGACCCATGGACAGAAGTTCAAGTACAAACAGTGGCGTGTCTATGACAGGGCCTCCTCAGCAGATCAGAAGCATGTTAGACGTCTAGTGGCACTCGGACTTGACGCTATATAATGCTATCTTAAGTCAACATCATCATGGTTCCATACGGCGTTACACGGGTAATATTGGGGAACGGTCTGGTTTGAACAAAGATTTTGAGTATGGTGAGTAACTAGCAGGATCACCGCATACGTACCCTACACATACCGATTATGAATAGTAATGATACTTTTGGTCATTGGTGATCTAATTCCCAGTCCAGACTGTATATAGATGAATAAGAACACTTCTTAACACGATGAATCCAAAAACTACCCCAGTGCCCCTAGGGTGTACCCTATTTAGGATGTGAGGCAACGAGATAGCTGGTTGCTACTGTTTAATTTCAGTACGGCGAATATAAGAATGAAAAGGACGCAGCAGCTGAGCATTAGTCTAGTTGTCATACATCCGCTGAACCTAGTTCCGCGTTTTGAGCTAGATGACCGAGGTGAGATGTCATTAAGACTGGACTTCGCAACATCAGCGCCACTGCCGTTCGCATCTTCAAAATGTCGTTTACCAATAAGCTGAGCGCATTACAATGTAGCACTACCTTCACATACCTAAGCCATGCCATCTGAACTTAGCCGTATTCTCTTTTTCAACAATGCGACCCATAACATGAATGGCATAAGTAGTTTGAGTAGCTATAGAACAATGTAGTGGAAAGACGCCAAACTTACGAGACACGATTCTGCTCGAGGCACACGCTCTTCCGGACCGCTTCGGGAAACGACCTAGGCTAGTACGATAAACTAGTATTCGCGGCTAAATTCCCAGCTCTACAAGCTCTGCTTGGCAACACTCTCACGCAAGGACCCAGGTAAGGGATCAAGATCCCCTTCTCCCGTACCAGTAAGCCAGGCTCATGGAAGCCATCGCTATCCCCACGATCTCTAGGGACGTTGCGGATCTTGCCAAGGCCGGGGCGTCGTGGCAAAAGAGGGCGGCGAGCATAGGCGAAACAGAAATAATATAGGTGAAATATAGCATGGGATGGTTAGAACCTACTTTTCTAGGCATGGATATCCAGACGGAAAATACATCTTCATTCATCCTGGGGGCGTTTATAAAACGGAGTGCCCCGTGAGGACAATAACCCTGAAGCCAATTTATCACCTTTGAGGGAAAAGTTGCTGTACGATATTTACAAGATGCTCTTCACCTCTGCTGTTGCCGTAACGGCCCTGACGGCCGGCGCCCTGGCGCTCTCTGTTCCGGACCCGATCACGATTATGAAACGCACCCACACCGTCGGCACGGTCATCACGAAGTGCTCCAAGTCTGGTGTCCTGGCGTTGGCATATGACGATGGCCCGTACCAGTACACGTCCTCCCTTATCGACACACTTGACGCTGCTGGAGTAAAGGGGACTTTCTTTTTCACGGGGACGCTGTATGGTTGTATCTACAACCAACGCGCTGCTGTCAAGAAAGCATACGACAATGGGCGTACGTTTTTCTCCTGTCACAGCCGGATCGCATGAAATCACTAACTTCTCCGGCCATTAGACCAGGTCGCTAGTCATACGTGGTGAGTGTCTACGAAGTTTCAGGTAGTAGCAGAGAACAGTTGAAGAGGGCATCATGAAGAATGGTGGAAAAGCGCTAACAAGCCTTTCTTCATAAGGACGCACCCCCATATGGGTTCTATGAGCGCGGCTGCTATTCAGAGCGAGATGGAAAAGGTCGAACAGGCCATGGTGAACATCTTCGGACGCAAACCGGCGTACGTGCGCCCGCCGTACCTAGAAACTGGGGGGCAGTTCTTGAGCGTAATGCGGCAAATGAATTATAGGTGTGTTATCAAATTTCGATCCCTTCGTATCTCTACCTCATATGATTCGGCCATTTATGTGGTGTGACAAATAAAGGTCTCGACTAACATGTTTGTTTCTACGTACGCGCCAGCGTGATAAATGATGACATTGACGCAGGCGACTGGAACAATCAGTCGCCGCAGCAGAGCGAGCAGAAATTCCAACAGGCCGGCGCTGGGGGCATGGGTCACATCCCTCTAATGCATGAGACTTATCAATCCACTGTCACGACGCTCACTAATTGGCTCATCAACTGGGCCAAGACTAACAATCTTAAGATTGTCACTGTTGGTATGTTGTTGATTTGTTTGCTCGAGGTTCCATCCATCAGGATCTACTGACATATCTAACTAGCCGAATGCCTTGATGATGCTGATGGCATGTACAAGCCAGGAAATTTCACTGGGAATGGCGCCAACAGTTGTTAGATGGTCCGAGTGAGCAGAAGCGAGTTCCAGCAGTGAACTTAGCATCCCGCTCTTATCATCATGACCGCACGTCACCCTTCTGCTGTATATATGTTATAAGGACATACGTGATCCATGCTTGTCATTTGCCAAGCTTTCAATACGAGTAACTTCGCGCGAAGAAACATGCTGTTATCGTTATATGAAACATTCATGTTGGATGCCTACTCGACGTGATACTATATTCTAGCAATGGATCATATTTATGTTGCCTTCTCTGTCACACTTTGACGCAGAGTATAGCCTATTTCCAACCAGGTATCTATATCTATTATCTATACCTCTTCGAGAAATCTCCAAGTATATTTATCTGATCGAATTAAACTCATGTTCCAAGATGGTCGTTCCGAGTAAATCCTACCGCTTCCTTTCGAATTCCTATACCTAACCAGTACAAGACTTACTTCAAGCGGAACTAACGCTATACAGCTCTATACAGCTTGAAAGCCTTTCCGACCTTGTCGAAGGAAGGAATATCTATTTAGAAGGTTTAACTGTGTTCGCATAGTTGATATCCATATGTATATCACGATAATATCTGTAAGACCTCTGTCTTAATGGAATTGCAATGTGCTCTCTTTGCTTGATATAAAATTTAAAATACAACATACCGTTAGTTAGAACTATAGTTTCTTAGATCAATCATATATCGCTAAAAATAGACGTCCTCGAAATGATTGTCATAAATCTTGCTATGGTGAGGAATAGGATAAAGCTATCTAAAGTGATGTGATGAACTCCTTCACTCTCCTTTCAGTCATAACATCGTTGTCTGTATCATTATGCGTCTTCTCTTGTTCATTTATCAGTAGTGGGACAATTGACGGGAGTCAACTGTATAGGAGGCTCTGCGAAACACCACCAACTTACTTATCACATCGAGTGAATGGCAACTTAGATTGGGATAAATCAGGTAAGTAATGCATCAATCATTCTGTAACGGATAGAGGGATGATACTGAAAACTGAAGCTACGCGAGGAAACAATCGCAATATTGATATGTATTATGGTAAGAAACCAGAAAAAAACTTGATCAGCCCAAACCCTATATTCGTGACGCAGTAGTGGGAAAAGGTTCAACAATCATGATGTTTGGTTTTATTTAATTATGTGAGCAGTGTGAGAAGTCTTGTATCTTGTGTGGAACATGCCACATGTTCTCAACCTAGCAATTCGTGATTTGTTTTGTGAAATAAGTGTATTACCTCAGTGAATGACATTACCTGGTCCCTTGACTTGTAATATCTGTGTCAACGTGTTATTTGTGCCAATGGCAAACATGCAATCTGCGCCGGTACTACATCCTCGTGTATAATCCCACAATATAACATTCCATACAGTGGCAAATAAACATATTAACTCCGTTTCCTAATGACCAAAGTATGGACCCGGCAACCTTCCTAGTACCTTTGTATGCATGTTTGCTGCATATACAAAGAGCCAAAAGGATGTGGCATCCAAAGACCCATATTCATATTGTCCCTATTCAATTGTTTGGCCATATCCGACAAAAGGACCCGAATGGGGTCGAGGCACAATGGCATTCACTGAGAGAGTAAATTGTACATTTATAAATTGCCTCTTCATCCCCAATACTCTTCGTCTATCGCATGAACACTATACTAATTCTCAGAGAAAAGCATTTCAATACTGGACGATTTTACAGCTATCATTGCTATCACGCTATCACAGACGCTACGTTGTTGATCGATGATAGCTATTTATAGTGTTGACAAGTTTGAACCTTGTTGAGGTTCGGTTATTACTTTCCCCGATATCTAAGCTATTTTCTCTCATCTTCGTTAATCTCACATCCTACAAATTGGCATAATGGCTCACGAATCTCGGCAGACACTGGGCATTGAGCTCGAGTTTATCGTTTTCTATACAACTCCTGACCAACAGGCACCCGCTAAGGACGATAAACGATATGGGCCAGTCCTCGAATGCCCACACTACAGTGAAATCCCACTTCCCCCAGGGTTTGAGGTTGATGAGGATAGCTGGTGGCGCCAGAAACTTCAAGCGGCTTGGGTCCGCCAAAAAGTAGCTGATGTCATCACATCAGCCGGCTTTAAGGCTAAAGCAAGCTTAGAGGCAAAGGGGTCTGAGGCGGACCTCTTCGAATTCTGGAACGTCGTGCCAGACATATCGGTACGTCTGGGCTTTGACTTCGATCGGGCATACATGCCTCTCGAGCATGTCGGCGTAGAGGTGAACTCGCCCGTTTTTGTCGCGGGCGAGGACGCCTTTAAAGAGATCTCGACAGTCGTCAAAGCCATCAACTCAGCTTTCCTTACAACTGTACCGCCTGTTTGCGGCTTTCACGTCCACGTCGGCCGGGGATATAAGCCCTTGGAGTTCCGGCCAGTCCAACGTATCGCGAGCTTGCTGTGGTTGGCCGAGAACCTCATTGACACCCTGCACCCAGGTTGTCGTCACGGGAACAAACATTGTTTTAGCATGAGACACTTCAGCAACTTAGGCGCTGTTTTATGTAGCGAGCAGGCAGGAGAACACATTGACGGGCTGGGGGAATCACGACACACCGAGTTTTCCACGAATCGCGTGGACAAGAATAGGAAAAAGCCTACGAACTACCAGTACAACCGTCCCCTCAATGTCACTGACAGTCAGGAGTCGACCCTGTCCCGCTCTTTTGCCAGCGAACACTTAGTTTCGTTCTGGGAACCTTGGTATAACGAATTATCCGCGGGCATCGAAATGATGGACGGCGTGCGCATGTTATTCAGCGCTAAGGATACTGGGGAAATCGCTCAGTTGACGTCTTTCGAAGACGACCGTCGAGGAGCATATAACTTTGCTAACCTGGAAAACGAGCAGGATGTGAACTCATCCCGGAAACCCACAATTGAATTCCGAGGGGCAGCTGGGTCTCTAGATGCAGATTGGATTGTCGTCTGGGCCAAAATTTGCCTTGCTCTCTGTGGACCTGCCGTTGTCGAATCTTCCGACGACGACTTCTTCCAGCTCTTGTACGACTGCGAACAAGGCTACTATGCGCCACACAAGTACGATGTTTTCGATTTTCTCCACGATATCGGCCTTTGCAAGGGAGATATCGATGCTGTGCACGGCCGTCTAGCCTCCGGCAGGTATGAGCAGGAACCAGGTCTCGCTTTCCACCGTCCCGATGATAAGGACGGTGCTTTAGATGAGGGGTATGAGCTGGGCTGGCAGCGACGTTTCCCGGATGACGTTTACGGCCAGTGGCCGGAAGATGACGATTGGCTCTCAAACTCTTGGGACAGTAATGATGGTACTGATAATTCTAGTGATGATTCGTCCCAGAGCGTTGAAACTGATGAGAGCTCGGCGAACTCTGTTGTTGTGGATGGGTTCTGTAGCCTAAGTGTCCAGGAAGATGGCTGGGCGACAGAACCTCAGCAAGTTGTTGAGTGGGAGCCTGCTGAATGGAAGCCAATGCCGGACATGCAAAGGTCGACTATATGGTAAGGGGTGGTAGATAGAGGTCGAGTTTTATACATATAGGTAGTGTTGAAGCTCAATTACATGTAATCATTTATTGGTATGTACAATGTTCTTGCTGGATGGCGTATCCAATCAAGCGTTTCTGCTGGTGGGGCAACCTCCCCTCTAGTGCTACACACGCCTGTATCTAAGTAGATTTGAGACCCATGTTCGCGTTTTTTCGGCGCGTGGTTGTCGATTGCCGCTTGCGACTATTCCCTCTCGACTTCACGCACTACATTAAATCGTCTAGATGACTGCAACAGACGTCGTTATTATACCATTGCGACACACATCACAGTCTGACCAAGCAGGTAAGACCCTTCCGTCTGTCTATCTTCTTGGGATTTTTGGTCGCGAAAACGGTGCGGTAGCTATGCGCCCTGCCCAATCTCGACTCGTCAAAAGGCATTATGAGCTATCACTCACACGTCACTCACCTCATCACTCCCATTACATCACGCCTACCACACTCCTGCTAGCATGCTTCGTTGCTGCACACGACTGGGAACGCTTCTCGTTCTCACTGACACTGCACTGACAAACCCCCGTCGCTCATACTATGCCTGTACCCATTCCCACTGTTGGCGACAGCTCCTATACCTCTATGAGCCGGCATATCCGTTGCGCCTGCATCTGCATAGTCCGACACTCGATGGACACCAACTTGGACCGTGCCGACATTGGATTTTTTCCTGCCTGGCCCCAGCTTTCGAGTCGCGGCATGTTTGCTGATAAGCTCACTCACAGGTACAATTATCCACCAAGCCAAACCGACACTCACGTTGTTATACAGCCTGCCGTGACGGCTCTCACGTCACTAGCAGCCATGGTATAAAGCCTAATGGGGCAGAGCCAGAGCCAATCTCAGGTGAAGGACGAGGGCTGCGACCCGAAAGACGAAACCTCCGAGCCAGATCACTTTGCGGATTATCAAGATCACCACTCCACCAACGACGACTTCGTCTTTTCGAGCCAGATCGACAGCTCCATCAATCCTACGATCCCACTCCCCCGATATTCCGCCAAGATCAAATACACTAGCTCATCCCCATTACGCCCAAACAGCTCCCAAGCTCCGACACCCATCCCTCATAGCAGAATGTCCGCCTCTTCGCCATATCAATCCTCTCCAGCTTTTGGCTCTTCTATGGAGCTCGGTATCCAGGCGGACGAGTATGGAAATTCCGCACATGTCTCTAAGAAGAAGAAACGGAACAAGAAACGACAAGGTTCTGCCTCACATCCCGAGGAAGGCCACCAACCTCTTCTGAATTCTTCTACCGATCCCAACGCGCTTGCATATGACGGCGAGCAGCAGCAAGATGAAACAAACAGCCAGCGCAAACGAGACAAGAAAGGAAAAAAGCGTGCTGCGAAGCTTGCGAAACATCAGGCTGAAGCTAGCGGTGCGCTAGAACCCGCCGAAGAGTCGAGTCACTTTGCTGATATATGGGATTCCCAAGAACGTATCATTGCCGCCAAGCGCGAGCGAGAAGAGCAGGAAGATATTGGAGCTTACATAGGAGAACCAGTCCAATCACAGAATGCTACATCAAAGAAGCGGAAAAGGAAGACCCAGACGCAGGCTGAGGAAACGCCCCCGGGAACCTCAAAAAAGCACAAGAGCCTTCTCAACAGCACAAATGATGTTGTAGCGGAACGCGACGAACAAGTCCACCGTGACGCTATTGAAGAGCCTCACACATCTGACATAGGTGACATCAGCCTCCTGGCTGCACAACTCTATTCTGATCGCAAGAGAAAGCCATACACTAATGCTCTGGAGGAAGAGTCAACGCCAGCCATTGGGACCGGACTAGAATCTGAAGAATCTATGGGAGCTGACAACAATGTTGAAAGTGATTTGACCGGGGACAGATTAGAGACAAATGACAAGGTGGAAATGTACCAAGACGGGGGCATCCACCACGCCTATGATCATGATGATGGTGCCAGTAATGCCTCGGAAGCACCATCGATGAGCCATATTCTCACTACTCATCAGCTCAGCGTTCCCACGACGGACTCAAATGAGCCTGCTCATGCCAATAATGGCGAGCTTGCTAACGCCAATGATATGCAAGTTGATATAGTCGACCATAAAGAGCAGGACCAGGCAGGTGTCAGTGGAGAGATCGCCCTTAATCCTATAAATGGCACTAATTACCACGATGTCGAAGTACCATCTTCTATGCCGCATCCGGGTAGTGTGGGCGAGCCCAGTGCTAAGAGCTATGCAAATAGCAAGGCTAGTACCGGACGGAAGCGTGTGGTTAAGCCGGATTTTTTCAGTCGTATGGTGGACGAGATTGAAGACCACATTGACTCCCAGTCACCTTCTGTTGCCGCGTTGTCGCGCAGAAACGGCAAAGGCAAGCAGATAGCCACTGGGGGGTACGAGACGCAAGCCCGTCCATCCACTGCCGATGGCCAAGCCAGGCAGCCAAAAATCACCAGCATGCTCAGGGACAATTCTGGTGATGTTGCCGCGACACCAATAAGAGAGAGTGTCGTTCGCCTGCGGACACCTAAGACCCCCGCCACGCTGTCTGGAGCTTTCAGTGACTTTGAGATTCGAAATCTGACCCAATCGATCGAACGGTTTAGAGACGACCATGGTATGACTCAAAATGCCGTCAACGATTTGATTCATCGAAATCCCAAAGAAGCTAGGGGCACTGAGCTTTGGGAACGCATTATGGCAACTTGTCCTGGTCGGAGCCGACAGAAGGTTATCAATCAAACTCGCCGCAGATTCCACAATTTCGTAGCGCGTGGGACGTGGACCACAGAACAGGACCAAGAACTTAGACAGCTGTATGAACATCACGGAAGCAAATATGCTATGATAGGTCAAATGATCAATCGCCATCCTGAAGACGTCCGAGACCGTATAAGGAACTACATTGTCTGCGGAGACAACCTAAAGAAGGACCAATGGAGCCAAGAGGAGACGACTAAACTTATTGCTATCGTTGAACAAGCTATTGCAGAGATACGTCGTCAGCGGTCCCTGCAAGGTTTGGACGACAGTCGGCCAGTCGAGGAAGACATTAGCTGGCAGCTAGTGAGTCTGGGCATGGACAGAACACGCAGCCGCCTGCAATGTATTGCCAAGTGGAAATCTCTCAAACCACAACTCAGCGGTGGCGGCTTGGATGGGGAGGTTGTTCCTATCGAGGAGATTATACAACAGGCTAGGGAGACGGCAACCACCATGTCTTACCGCAACCGGTCCTTGATCATTAACGAGATTCTCAAGACTAATGCCAACGCCGATAGTCGCATTCCGTGGCTCAAAGTGCGCACCGAACTAAAGGGTAAATGGACTAGACCTCCTATAATGGTTGTCTGGTTCCGACTTAAAAGAACCCTTCCCGGCTGGCAGAGCTTGAATGTCAAGGAGACTTGCACCCTTCTTCTGCAACGATTTCAGCAAACTCATAAGCTTGAATACCCAAGCGAAGAGAGCGGCGATCTTGATTATGATGTCGAATATCGTGAGATTGAGTACAAGATCAAGAAAGGTCGGAAGACAAGCTCAGCGCCCAAGAGCGCGGCATTCGTCAGCAAGGCTAGTGAGGAAGAGGAAGAGGAGGAGGCAGAGGAGGAGGTAGAGGAGGAGGAGGCAGAGGAAGCCATTCGCGGCCAACTTGATGCGACGGGCAAAGAGGCAGAAGAATCGCCCGGACAAAGCCCTCGTAGCGTTGACCTCGGGGTTAGTAGGGCCAGTGAGAAGGAGCGAATAGTAGAGGACTCCGAGCCTGAAACCAAGACCCGTGGCCGTCGTCCCCGCCGTCCTGGCTCTAGAAGGACCCGTTTCAAACCCGCAGACGTTCAAGAGAATGATGATGATGACTATCAGAGCAGTGACACCAATGCTAGTCAGGTCTCGAGCATTCCCGCCAGACGACGAGAAGCCGTATGATTTCAAACATACGTTTTACGAGAACTGAGGACAGACCTTAGTAGCCAATATGTGTTTTGCTTTCCAACTTCAGCCTGATGTTGCCATTGTGTATAACAGCTGTGACAGAGTGGTAGTTACGAGACGTTCTGCCGATGTGGTCTTTGAAGATCATGATAGACGGTATGATTGATGGGGCGGTGTAGTCTTTTTAGCACGCATCGATACGCAACCCATATCATATCATGCAATCAGATCAGAATTCATGTTTATATTCATGTTTGCCGAACATGTCTACATTGAACCTGACGAATTCTTTCAAGTCATGTATCTTATAAGCTATCTGGGCTAGTCGAAGTGGCTACACGTTTTGAGAAGCCAAGTCAAAATATATACATTATTCTAAGCTATTTTGCCAAGTGATTACTTGAGCTCGTAGCCTTGCTCGATATACATAGTAGGGATTTCGTTACGAATAGACAACAAGACTCACTTGAAGAGGTTGACTTGCGATTGTCCATCCGGGTTATTCCTACTACGTAATCGGCACATCTATCACTCCGCTCAGACTAGCATCTTCCCGCTTATAAATGCAGTGTGACCTAATGTTGATATGGTGGAGTCTACAGAATTATCTCGTAGGTAGATTCATTCTTGGCATCTCAACAACAAAATGAATACATATCGGCCTATTTTTTCCGAGGTGCAATAGTGCTTATCTAATTCACAACCTATTCGCAACCATTGCCTTGGATATGTATCGCAAGGATCGCGAGATATAACATAAGACAATGAAATTTCTGTCATTGTTGAAAAAACCAACAGATAATACTTACTCGCGTTCTTTGTAACCTACCAGTACTCCGATGCTCCGGAGCCGCCAACTACTTCTAGTAAGTTCTCCCGCGTCTGTGCCGGCGGCCATGGGTCCATAATCGTTGTTTTGACGAGGTTCCTCGGCTGGGTCAAGCGATTGATGGGGTACCGAGGCATGACGATTACTTATTATTCATCGTTGGAGGGTATTTTTATTGAGAATATTTATCCCGAAATCGCATATACTTGCTGGGTAAGGGCTCATCAGGCCAGTGGTGTGCTAGTATATTATAAATCACCAATTTCGTTTGGTGTTACTACTGTACTGCACGGCTTTAAACTGCAGGCCACATCGGTACCGGTAGGTAGTTCTAGATCAACCACTAGGTTACATATTTCTCCCCATCTCCACTAGGTAGAATGTTACACTTATTGTCCTAGAGAGCTCTTTCATGACGTATATATAGCGTCGAGCCCCTAATTCTTGTGGCTACCTGTTTTTTTTTAATGTATACCTACTGAGTTCCCATATCCAAATCTTATATAACGTCCTTTGGCCCGGGTTCTACAACTCTCTGTCCGTCTCTCAATACAGTCTTCAGTTTACTACTTAAAAGAATACACAGCAAATATGGCTCGCGAAAACAAGACTTTCGTCCTTGCTCAGCGGCCCAAGGCTCACGTCGTGCCCGGCGAGACCTTCAAGCTTGAGAAGGGACCTGCGCCCACTGCTGACGACCTCAAGGATGGCCAGATCCTGGTCGAGACGCTGTACTTGTCCCTCGACCCCGCCATGCGGGGCTGGTTAAACGGTATGCATCTACCTACCCCATCGTCTTATATATCTATCTGTATATATATTTGTTAGAGTCGTGTTGCTCGGCGGCGCGTTCAAGATCATCACGGGAAAATCAAAGTCCGACTGATCATGGCCTTTAGATGCACGCTCATACGTACCCCCCGTTGGCATCGGCGAGAAAATGCGCGGCGGCACCATCTCCCGCGTGATCGCAAGCAAGAATCCTAAAGTGAAGGAGGGTGACTTAGTCTCGGCGACTACCGGCTGGACCGAGATCTCTGTTGCCAATGAGAAGGACTTCCAGAAGGTCGAGGTTCCCAAGGGTGGTCAACTTACAGACTTGATGGGTGTCTTAGGTATGTTCTTTCCATTAAAGTGTCTATTTATTCTTGGTCCTGCTGTTGGATATAGCTTACGCGGTTGCGCCCATGGCGCAACGCATCAGAGCAGAAAACGCCAACTTCACAGGAGACAGCCGTGATGAGCACTGCACTAACCTGATACTTCTACAGGAATGACCGGCATGACAGCCTGGACGGGTCTCCACCACATTGGTAAACCGAAAGCTGGCGAGACAGTCGTGGTGTCGGGTGCTGCGGGCGCGACGGGCTCGGTCGTGGGACAGATCGCAAAGCTGCGTGGAGCTAGAGTAGTCGGAATTGCAGGGTCGGACGAGAAGTGCGCATGGCTGAAGAACGAGCTGGGCTTCGACGAGGCGCTGAACTACAAGAAGGAGAGCTTCAAGAAGGACCTCGAAGCGGCGACGCCCGACTTCATCGACGTGTACTGGGACAACGTGGGCGGCGATATCCTCGAGGCGGCGCTCAACCGCGCCAAGTTCCGCTCGCGCTTCGTCATGTGCGGCTCCATCTCCGGGTACAACGAGCCCGGCAAGGAGAGCAAGGGCATCCGCAACCTGTTCCATGTCGTCGCCCAACGCATCCACATGGAGGGCTTCATCGTCTTCGACTTCCAAGAGGACTACCCCAAGGCTCGCGAGGAGCTCGGCCAGTGGTTGGCCGAGGGCAAGATCAAGCGCAAGGAGACCATCGTCAAGGGCGGTATTGAGAAGGCCGAGTTTGCCATCAGGGACCTGTTCGAGGGCAAGAATACCGGCAAACTGCTTGTTGAGGTCAAGTCGCTGGATCAGGTGCGTGGCGCGAAACTATGATTATGATATTGCTTCTGGAGATCCGACTGCATCGCTAGTGCGCTGATGGATGTGTGACTAACTGTGTGTAGTAAAGCGCGGATCATAGGTGAATTCGGGGTGTGCCGTTATGGCCACGGATCAAGGATAACAGAAATAAAGCTTAATTAAATTTGACGATCATGACAACATGAGCAATTCAAGAGAAAAAAAAAACAAAGAAATTCGTTCTCGCCAAATACAAGTGATGATTTTTTGGGCTCGATGGCGCTTTGCGAGCACTCAGGTACTTATTCATTATAAGGCACACTCTTTTATGGACGTCAGCTACGTAGGTAAGTTTATGTACTATACTGCGCTTTCATTCGGCGTTATAATGAGTGAGGGGTTAGTAAAAGACTCGAAGGCACGATGTCACCATTATTGTCTTACTGCTGTGTTACGGTGTGATGACACAAACTTCAACGTGTTTTATTGCCATAATCTATCCGAGAAAGGGAGAGGGGTAAATCGGATGTTGCAGATAATGGTAACGAGAGATATCTACTGCAGGAAGCTGCCTAGATCATGCCCACCAACGATGATGATCTTTTCATCAAGGAGGTGAACCAGCGAGGACCTGCTGCTCATGGATAAGCTCTTCTGTTCCGAGCCCAGGCAGGCTCGTCTAGGCTTGATCATCGCCCATCACTACCATCCTTAGCACACACTTATGCAGGAACACAAGAAACAGATGATAACTCAAGGCCAATGACAATGCGATTCCCGCCAGAACTTTCCGACCTTGTCCTTGCACGGCAGGAATTTGATGCCACCCATTATGCATAATGGTTGCCGTACACTAGGGCCACAGCCGGCTCTACCGTACTAGCGTTGACCAGGGGGTTCACTATCTTTCCATTCGAAATGGCACGTTGGTAGGGCAAGGTGACTTAATACAGGGGGGTTGGGTGCTTAAGCCTTCGTTGCTTGTCTCTGCCGTTGCCGACTTGGTGTTAGCGCTCACTCTTCTCCACGGGAAAATATGTTACCAAGCAAGACATGGACGAAAGAGGGGTTATTGGATACTTGAAGCAAGAGGGTTTTCTGTAGGCAAATACCATGGGGTTGGTTCACAATATCAAATGTCAGGTAGTGCATGTGGCCGGCGAGGTGCAGATTCTGGTGCAGAGTCGTCATCGTGACTGTCTTGCAGAATGCAACGTTAAGCCAGGTGCCTTGTTGCTTCTTCACCTCTGCTCGTGTTCTTCACGTCTACAACTTCCCAACTTCCCAAACTTTGACAGGGACATGGCCATCGTAGTTCAATCCTGCATTCGCCAGAAACGGAAGGTTCGTTGATCCAAAATACCCATGACCAGGCACGACCGGGCACGGCCCATCGGGAAAGTTGGTCAGTTGCGATGGAACCGAGACGATGTCACCCTGTTCATCAACGATGCAGCTTTTTTAATGGGACGACATGACTTGAGTGCTGCACCTACCTATGCATCTTATCACGATCGACCGGGACTCGCGTGCTACTGTATGTTCACCACACAAGCCACATATCGTGCAGGGACTATCCTCGACTCCACTGAATCAAGACATCTTCCCGCAAGCCGGAATGTAGTCATGGTTGCCCGTACGCATCACTGGGCCCTCTATCTATCTATATAATAGAGTCATATATCTGTTGGGTCTCAGTCCCCCGTTGTCGTTCGTTAATTCCCTCCACCGGCCGATTGGGTGTCATCATCATGTACTCATTCAATCGCCGCTGTATTTCTTTACTCTTGCTCGTGCCCGCCGTCTGGAGAGCCGATGCCGCCGACTTCGACCCTCTTCAGTATGTCGATCAGCTGATCGGAAGCCGGGCTGGAGGGAATGTGTTTCCTGGTGCCACTCTGCCCTACGGAATGGCCAAGGCCGTAGCAGATACCAATTCCGGCAGCAATCAAGGTGGTTTCACCCTCGATGGCACTCCGATCCTCGGCTTCTCGGCCCTTCACGACTCGGGAACCGGTGGTGAACCGTCTCTCGGCAACTTCCCGCTATTCCCCTACGCCGCTTGTCCGGGCGACGATATCAATCTCTGCGTCTATCCCAAAAAGACACGCGTTGCCTTTGGAGCGTTTGACTCTAAATCTGTGGTGGCACGCCCGGGCTTCTTTTCCGTTACCCTCAATACTGGTGTCAAGGCTGAGATGACAGCTGCCCAGCGCACTGCGCTATTTCGCTTCACCTTTCCAACCGCCACGAATGGCCTTCACCCTCTTCTCCTGCAAGATCTATCAGACCTTCACGACTCACGTCAGGATAACGGCAGCGTATCCGTTGATCCCACAACTGGAAGAATTAAGGGGCAGGGCCTCTTCGTGTCTAGCTTTTCTCAGGGACAGTATACATCTTATTTCTGTACTGATTTCTCAGGATCGAAGATCTTTGACAATGGCATCTTTGCCAATAGTCGGGCTAGTGCAAATGTTAAGAACTTGACGATTTCGCGGTCCATAAATGGGTATCCCCTTCCTGGTGGCGCATTCGTCAGATTTGAATCTCCTGAGAAGCCTGTGATTGCACGCGTAGGCTTGAGTTTCATCAGCTCGGATCAAGCCTGTTCTAATGCGGAGGAAGAAATCCCGGATTTTGACTTTGACGCCGTGCAATCAGCTGCTACGGCCGCCTGGCGAGAGAAACTTAGCCCTATTGTTGTGTCGACTGGTGGGGGAGTTGATCCAGATCAAATCAAGAATTTCTACAGTGGGATTTATCGAACAATGGTGAATCCTCAGAATTACACAGGAGAAAACCCTAACTGGGAGACTGGAGAGCCGTACTTTGATTCATTTTATTGGTATGTTCAAATCTCCTGCGTGTCTTCGAGATGGTAACACTAATGAGTTTGGATAGTCTATGGGACAGTTTCCGATCTCAGATCCCGTTCTTGACTGTGCTAGATCCTTCGTCGGTTGAGCAGATGATTCGCTCTTTAATCGAAACGTATAAGCACGAGGGGTACGTATAAGAACTTTCCGTGTTAGCCTTCTTATATCATCTAGTCTAGCAAGTTCTATGGTGGGAGACTTGTAGATCTCGACTAACATGTTGACCCTCGTAGCTGGCTGCCTGATTGCCATATGAGTTTTTCCAAGGGGTACACACAGGTAGTCAACCTCCTTGCCGTCTTTGATTTCTCATATACTAATAGATGCAGGGAGGTTCTAACGCCGACGTAATCTTGGTCGATGGTTATTTGAAAGGTTTGACAGGCGGTATCGATGTAAGTTGACATCCCTTCTGTATACTAATCAATTACTTACTCTGAGTTAGTGGGACGTTGGATATGAGGCAGTAGTGAAAGACGCAGAAGTCGAACCCTTTGACTGGTGCTGTCATGGGCGAGGTGGCATCGATAGCTGGAAATCCCTCGGTTACATTCCAGTCCAGGATTTTGACTACAAGGGCTTTGGAACCTTGACACGGAGTCTCTCCAGAACACTAGAGTACAGCTATAATGACTTCACCATCGCGCAAATGGCCAAGGCGATGAACAAGACCACCGACGCAGAGAAATACCTCGACTCCAGCAACAATTGGAAAAATCTCTACAAAGAGAACCAAACCTCGAGCTTATTTTCAGGTGTCAATACTGGCTTCGTCGGTTTCTTCCAGCCAAAGTATCTTAATGGGACCTGGGGCTCTCAAAACCCACTGAAGTGCAGCAATATCGATAACACAGGATCCGTCTGCTCGTTACAGAACACAGGAGCTGAAACATTCGAAAGTAGTATTTGGGAATATGGCTTTTACGTGCCCCATGATCAGGGCTCACTCGTTACGCTATATGGTGGTCCTAGCAATTTCGTTAAACGACTCGACTACCTCCACGACCAGAACATTACCTATATTGGTAACGAGCCCGCGTTCCTCACTGTATTTCAATACCACTATGCTGGGCGACCCGGTTTATCTGCTAAGCGCAGCCATTTCTACATTCCTAGGTTCTTCGACACCACGCCCGAAGGACTGCCTGGCAACGATGATAGCGGTGCAATGGGATCTTTTGTTGCCTTTTCTATGATGGGGCTTTTCCCTAACCCAGGACAAGATGTCTATCTCATTACCCCTCCTTTTTTCGAGAGCGTTAACATCACCAGCCCGGTAACAGGCAAAACGGCGACTATTCGGGCTGTCAACTTTGACCCTACTTATGCGGCAATATACATTCAGAGCGCTACTTTGAATGGTCAGCCGTATACAAAGAACTGGATTGATCATAGCTTTTTCACCGAGGGTAAGGAACTCGTACTTACTCTCGGCAAGAACGAGAGCTCATGGGGCACGGCTGTTAAAGATCTACCACCTAGCGTGGGCGAGTACATTGGCTTTAATGGCACCGCTATTTCTAGGAGGACACTGCCACATAATCTGAGATACCCTCTTGAATTTCGCAGGCCCGGGCTTGGGTTTGGACAGGGATAAACACAATCTCCCCCGATCTATGTAAATATTAGGTCAAATCGCTAATAGTATAATGATGTTTATATATTCATGGTGGTTATTTAAATCATACAGTCATATGAAGAAGTCGGGACCTTCCTGACTGTTGAGGAAAATAGAGGAAAACAAATAGAGAGCCCTCATTACCAGAATTTACGTCAAGGCTGAGGAGTATCTACAAGTAAGACATCGTGCCATATAGGGCTTGTGTGCCATGTTGGCTATAGTGTAAATATTACGGGTCTCGCTTTTTTATGGCACAGACTTCTTGTTTGTACCCCGCGGCGACAACCGTATTTTGAAATCCGATCACATCGCATGAACGGTTCTTAAACGGCACATGCATCGGATCGTTCGGTAAGATCTCGAAAGCCTATCACACCGCCGCAAGCATATCGTCACATATTGAAGCGCTGTCATTGTCATCTTACTAAATCATCGGCTACACATTCCTCCTGTGGAGCCGAGGCTGCACGTCTATCTGGATCTGGTAGGTTTACGCCTATATAACGCGTCAGCGCGGCTGGAAAGTCGTTGTTACTTGTACGCTATCCCACCGTCGCGGTACCGAACCCCGGACATCAAAGGTAGCGTGACGTTTGCATGGGTTTCGCAGCCGTCGAGGGAATATCTCTTTCCTAGGGCTTATAATCAGTTTGACTTTTCATTATGGTCATCAGTTAGTATCTAATAGAGCAGTATAGGTACCATACACTATATTTGATACCCTAGATACAGGAGTCAGCCACGCTGACTCGGGCTACAAATGTCTCCGGGGAACCATGTCAGCCCTTAATTGCGTTCCTTCCCGTCCGTTAGGATTTGAGTTAGTGCGAGCAATAGGTATAAAGAAGATGGGGTTGCCGTTTGATAGTATCCGGGCCATCGGGAATGGGATGTGGAATCTCCTTCACTTTGATGCATTGGATTGGCTGCCGGCTGCATTCGTCGACAACGTGGTTTACGTACAATATTGATAGCATTGATATAGCCTTCGGTTACGATCGCCTGGAACGAAAGGCATGTGTATAAACTTCCACGTACGGGGATCCTGACAACTTCACACGATTTCGCTTACCTCTATAACCCTGGTCTATCTTACCCAGCAGTATAAGTACAGTTGGTCTGACTCAGGTTCAGATGCCGGCCAGATAACTACCTAAGCATGCAGAGAACCATGAATTTCCTTCTCGAAGAGGACTCCTGTACCACTCTTCTACGTTCACTGGTAAGTGATGTAGTGTGCTGACTGGCAAGATCAATTATAGGAAAAGATTAGCTTTTCTGTTGACCCGGGCTTATCATAAGTTCTAATTCCCGTTTTCTTCAGCTCAAGAGCAAGTGCCGATTCGATAAAATGGTACGATACGGTGCTGGGCGTTCAAAATTCCTACAACGGGAGCCTCAGTGCAGTTGACGTTGTAGCCTTAGGTCTTCTCCGTCGCAATTATAGCTATATGCCTCGGGCCGCGCCTCGATGTATACCCCAGATGCATATGACGGCAAAGCTGAGTCATTCGACGCCCGGTCCAGGTACTCCCTGCTTATGCTACATGAGCCACACCGCTCCCGCGCCGTTGAAGATTAGTTTTTCTTTTTCTTTTTTGCTCACCGTTTACCTGATTCTTAGGTTGGCGCGTAGGTGCTCCTGCAGCCTGACGGATTGGGATGAAAATTGTAATGAACCTGAGTTTGCGTTACAAAAAAGATCGACATGGTAGCCAAGAACAAAAGAACCATTGAGAAGTTCATCTTAGGTAACACAGAGAATAAGACGGGCGTGTATATTCGGTGTTCCGTGAGGCAACGCGACCCGATCGATATGTGATTATGTAAACTCGACATCGAGATGCGGGAGAAATTGGAGACTGTAAAGATGCCCAATGGCCCGGTGATACCCGCATTCCCTGTACAGTACACATGTCTTGTGATGAACATGAGGCCAGTTCTGATGAGACGAGAGAAATGTCTTGATAAGTTTATTGTCCTGTTTGTCTTGGCGTCGTTGACTAGTTTGAGATGGGAGCCTGACGAGGCCAGCCACTTCAACGACGTGTATTTTGCTGTATCCCGGTAAAGTTAAGCTTTACGGCCTTCAAGTTCCTTGTCTTATCCCACATGATATTCTTAGGGGAAGAGGTAGCATGTTCGCTTCCCAGACAACCCTGCACGAGCTGCTCCGAGTCCCGGGACTCCTGCTTTAGTTGGACACATGCTGAACCCGCAAGTGCCTCAGCCCTCCGAAGCAATATGAGAGATCGGGCTGACATTCAGGATGGGGGTACGCGAGAGATTGCGCATCCCATCCCGCACGATATGCTGCACCCATTCTACGGATTTAGCCGTCGGAAATAATCGAAGTGGCGTATAGACAGACAATACAGCGATCCTATACACGCGCGCCAATGATGACTTCTTTTCAAGACGTTCTTGTGTTAATCATTAGATAACTGATAAATCTTGAAGAGATAGCTGGGTAGCTAAACTCGTTTCGTGGTCCGTAACCAGTAGGTAAAGAAAATGATTTGCTCACAGGCCGTGTTCTTGTTCGTACCTTGACCCCCAACTTAAGCCACGGCTGAAGCCTGCACAGCGGCAAGCAACGTTGTGGTAACATAGCATCTCATGCCATTGAACTTGACTAACTGGATCAGCGGGGTGCCTGACCGTGACCCGTTCCAAAAAGGCTCGTTCCTTCGCACGCTTGTTGCTTGCATCCGTCAAATACTATTTGATGAGTCTCTCCTGATTGTCCTTGGCGCTTAAGGCTTCTAGGACTTCTCTTACAGCTTGCCTATTGCGGATGACTTTTTTTAACCCGCTAAGCCGGATACCTGAATCAACCCCCCAAGCATGGCATTTTTGTTAATGACGATCTCTTATTCTAGACAACCTAAACTCGTGAGGTGTGTTGTGAACGTGGGATGTATACTTTTGTCTTACGCTTTCTGAAGTCACTGGAATGCTAATGCCTTCAAGACTGAACACAATTGTGGCAATTAAAATCTGTGAAACATGAGTTAAGCCGTGGCGCTGTATACGAGCCGCTCGTATCTTCTGCTAATTTGCTTTCAGATCCGTTTTACAAGATCTTTCAAAACAATTCTTTATATTTGATTGAGAACCGGCATGCTCTCAAAAGTTCAACCAGACCCACAAGATAAGTCTACTATCTATCTCTAAATTGTTTATGGTATTGTATACGAAGTTCAGCTCGCATGAGAAATGAGACTATGCAATCTGAACCGGAACCGCCTTGGCAAAGACAGACTTTGCCACATCAAAAATAACTTCAGGGACCTGATCTTGGGCTTCTTCGTGCTCATAAGGGTCACTAAATGGAGGTGGCCGAACAGGCATATGAGATAACCTTAGATTGACGGAGCGAACAAGGGCATAGCGATTAGTTTTCTATTAAGGTAAAGTCACATCGGTTCGCTTTGTTGGATTCATCCACTTAGGTGGTGCTCGCAAATATGACAACGCTACACGCCACCGTGTACCTAGCATTCTTCCGTATTTCAGGCATGGGGATTCCAATAACACCCTGGGATGCGGGGTTGATACTGGACGGCATCTTCCCCAACACCACTGGCGAATAGGCTACGAGAGTTTGTTATCAAAGGTAGAGTCACGATGGAGCTAGGGTAGTCGATCGATACGCGGGATGCAGCAGCTACTCAATGCGCGGCCCTTGGACAGCAATCGGGTCCTGGCAGGTCCTAGTCTAGCAAGTCTCAAGTTGGAGACCTGGTCGTATGCCTGTCGTTGTTACATAGAATTGTACTTTGACGCGGTGATCGCCCCCGCGGAAGTCTCCCGGCATCCAGACGTGAGGCTCTGCCGTCGGGATGGCTACTGTAGCTGTCCGTTCCACCGGCTAGTGCATATGTATACGAAGGGATTTGGATTGTCTCAATTGATGATCATTACTTACTTAACCAGATCGACTTACTACACGAAGCACACATGTCGCGCGACAACTCCTCATACAGTAGGGTAACTTGAGCTGCCGATATAGTCACTGCGGAGGCTTGACCGGGATGATCAATCACATTGCACGTGGCTCTGTGACATCTCCAGATATGCTAGAGTGGCAGGAAACGATATTCTTATTGAATTGGTCCCTGCAAGCCTTTTTGTGATATCACGCCACGGCTGCTGTCCGGAGTTGAGCTTGTAAGCCACACCGGACCGACGGGTCCTCCCACGCCAAGAGTTAAAAACTAGGTAGTTGACGATAATTCAACGTCCCGGAAGTAAGATACAATTAAGTGTTGGTGTCGCTGTTGTCGGGATAGAGTGAAACTAAACAACGAATGTCGCTCGAGTCTACCGTATTTACATAATGATAACTACGGTGGCGATTGCTAGTTCCGTGACTCATTTCCCGCCCTCTTTACCTGAAATAAATGGACTCGCCATGGGACCTTATACATACTAGCCTCTCAAGTTTCAATGTCTCGAATCAACCAAAAGTTGCTAAGTATTTTCTAGATGACTAAACGTCGTGGGCGAAAATTGTTGCAATACAAGCGAAATCAGACGTCTCTCTTACCTCAACTATCGATCGTTGCATGCAATATAGCCACAATTTAATGTCAAAGGGTAAGCGCCCTTTAAATCGCTTATATTAGTATTCGATTTAACTGATCGCCTAGTTTGGCTTAATTTTTCATGCAAGCAGAGGAACAAATTAAATTCTTTCATTAGTCTCGACGTAGCGATTTTTGTAGTCAGTCTTGGTTTCCATATATTCTTTCATTAATCCTAAAACCATGACGTGCAACCACGCATAGAACCTGTACCAACAACTGTAATGCCCATGGTACGACCAAAACATGCACGTAGATAGGGGAACTACCCGACGGAAGCTTTCAAGCCTTCCGACAATGCAATGGTAATCATCTAAATCGGTTGATAGCTCGAAGACCCGCTTGGTGGTTAGTGAGCCACGGAGTTGTCGAGTGGCGGAACATATTGTACTTCTCTCTTGAATACCTGGCCGACCTCTGGCTGTTAGAGTCGCATAACCTACAACATGATATCACATGCAAGATAGCGTGAGGACTCGAAGCCCGATAGCGGTCATATGTAGCCATCAGGGCCAAGCAAAGGGGAGCTGTTGATTTGGTTAACGTATATGAAATTACTGGGACTGGATTAAGTATAAAAAGGACAGCTCAAGTCGACGTGGTTTGATTGGGTATAGATTAGGATTCGTGGACCGCATCCGCCATTTGTTAAAGCATGCCAAACGTGCGTTAATATATCTATCTTAGTTAATTTCAGGATTTCTGGATTGGTTCGCGTAGCACCAAGAGGTCTAATTTATATAGTCTATTTTGGTTCGATGTTCATTTCTGCAATGCTTAGTCAACATTTGGAGCGGAATCTTATGCAGATCTCAGATGTCGTGTCATGACATGTTGCATCTGACGATCATCTTGTTTACATTGGACGGTACAAGCACCTGATACAGAGTCCCCATAATGCAGAGCTTTAGCGTAGGAGTTCTACGCTTCGACTGCCTTGTCTAGGCCGCCTACATTGTAGTGTGGTAATAGCTCTGCTCCTTCGTTGACGAGTACCTGTGCGCAACTAGTTTTGGTCTACAATGAACGGTCCGATGTTCGGGTCCTCGCGGGACCCTCAGCCCTCCCGTTTGCCCTACCGCATCGTGTCTAAGTTCTACACATCAGAAAGGCTGGACTTCTTGGCGCCCGCTGGATGGTAACATTCAAAAATAAATCCGAAACAAATCGCCTAGGTCAATCCCGACAAGTTCTGGCACATAACATGGCTCGGTACCTAGGCTATTTACACCTACCTCGTACAGGGAGGGTCTTGACATTGCCAAGACGCCATAATTCTTATATCTGGAGAAGATGTCAAGAAACACCCTCAGAAGCCCACTGGCTAGTGGACCCTTACCACCATCGCCAAACAACTTTAGCAGCACGGGGCCACCCGTTTCTTGCCTATTAGGGGTTTGCTACCGTCGCGTGCAGCAGGTGTCGCGTACCCGGGATTCATATTGTGAGAAGGACAAGAATATGTCATAACGTTACATCGCTTGTACACTCGCGCTATAAAGAACCGATTTGACTTGGTACTTAGAAGGATGAGTTGTCGGGATTTAGTGCTAGACGAGGTCAAGCCTACTATATATTATAAGTTAGAGCTTGCTGAGTTCAAGTAGCGCATGATCTGCCGTAGATGGTCTTTAGCGCCATGCTTATAGGGACATACATAGTGACGATGGAAAAGCGAATACGCCATCGAGACGAATAATTGCCGATGGTCGGCGAACTGTGAGATGGCATGGAAGTTGCACGCTCACGGTAACTCATAGCTCATTGTATGCAACAGAATAATGACTGTAGTAGGTAATAATCGACAGGCGTTCGCCAAGAGGTAGTCGTTTGATCCTGGTTAATTTGTTGTTTATCGTCGGAGGCGGCTCGGTGAGTGATGTGTGAAACCCGAGTGGATGTAACTGAAAAGGTTGATGTACTGCATCATCTAGTTATTAATTCACACAGGCACTACGGTTGCATCGTGTACCCGACACTTCCATCAAAGCCAAGGAAACCCCAACAAGAAATTCCCTTGTGTTCTATCAAAATCGACTGAAGCCTCTTACCGCTTGGTGATCATGCTTAAACCCGTATGGAAGAAGATCATCCATCGCATGAGCGTGTTTAGCAACACATACTGTCTTGACGCCTACTTGCAAGCGTAGGAAGCAGAGAAGGTGAATCCGACGTGCCGATGCCCGACAATTATGCCTCCAAACAATATTTCAGTCTAGAGACTCCGTAATTCTCTGGGCATTCATCGGAAATATTATTCCTGGAGCATCTGCAAATGTCATGGATGCTTCGCAGGGACGTAAGTACTCCCGCCGTGGGGGAATCTAGTGGACCCTCCGGAGGCGAGCGAATAGGTAAAGGTACATATTGTAGTGACGAGAAGTTTTATAGTAAGATAATATTGTATCGCTCTGTGATGCTTCCATATTAGACAGGCCGGGCTGAAGCTCCCATTACATTAGCTGACTATCAAGCACATCAACATAAGGGCAAGGGCTTATGCTAGACGCAAGGCCCCTAAAATCTCGTACGCTGTAGCATAATCTAAGAGTTTATATATAACCAACCGCCAACCTTCTCTTCAGGCTAGTGATACAACAAAAAAGAGTTAATGCGAATTAGCCCGCCTGTGGATTGTGTGGTTATTAAGTTGGGTTTCTTGGCGAGGTGCTCGAACTACTTACCTCTTCGGTTTAAGAAACTCCCTAGACATGGTGAAGACATCTAGAGTCCGCTAACTTAGAATGCTGGCATCTGACGATCGTCACGCATACTAACAAGCTCAGGTCGTGAGCAAGAAAGTAGCAACCTGAAGTAGTCGACGACGCCTTAGACATGCATACCTAACTTAAAAGGTATAACAATGATACAGCGGTCGCCCGGATTGTCACACTGCAACCTGTACAATATGACTGGCTATATACGTTACTAGGACCGGGCGCTGAGGTCCGTCAACCGCGACCGAATCAGCTTCTCGGTGTTCTCCCAGCTTGCTGTCACCCTTTTTCTTCGATCTAACCCCATTTCCCCATCCCGTCGCCATTCGGGCATGATATGGCGACACGCACAGGACGCGATCCTACCTAGTCATCTATCATCTCGCGTCAAAGTCAGTCAATACCTGACTACGTAACACTACGGTATACCTAAGGCTTATAAGACTAAGTTGGCAGATTATGAGTCTTGTCGAGGACTGAAAAAGAGAAGTAAATAAGAAGCCAACAACCCCTCAATGATAGTAACTAGATGTGCACTAAAAACCCTCATCGGCTACGCTATCCCGATCCGTCAAGCGTGTCCTCAAAGTGTCCCGAAAGCTTCAAATTCGCTACAGCACAGATTGGCAAACTGTTCTATACCTCCCGAGTGACAAAGCCGTTGCGCTATCAATAAAGTACCTATGCTAATCAGTGAGCTATTGCTGATGGAGAGAAGCTAAAGTGCTGTCTCGACGCTGTACTAGTAGTATACATGGGATCTAAAGTAGCGTACAGTATTCTACACTACATCAGCACAAACTGGACCGAGTAAAATATATCCCAATCTGGCCTAAATACGTTATTCTGTACGTAATTCCTTCGAACCTTGATCTTAAGCTGTCACTAGATATCTAGACTAGGGGATCATACCAGGAACCATACCAACGCCTAGCCTGGTGCTCAGCATTGTAATTGGGGGCCCGGGCATTTGATTTTATCAACCAGGACTGCTAACGGATGTAATCATCTCGGGCTATGATAAGCCTACCGCGAATAGCCCCTTCGAGGCCATAAGCCACCAAACCAAACCGCTCACAGTGCTGTATTTCGCAAGTATCTCGGGATACCTCGCGATCGCTTACAGGGTACCACTACGCTACCATGCTGTAGTGTACACAGATGAACGCTAAGATCATAGGGCGATGGGGAAGTTCTGGGGCAACGTGCGGTGGTGGGCATGGATCCAAGAGGCGCCAAGCATTCACCCCATGTCTCTTCTCTCTCTGCATGCATCTGTTGCTGGTAGCATATGCTGTACCGTAGCATGGCCATCGGTCACCATCATCTACCACTGGTTAAGCTAGTGACCGCAATCACACATCTCTCCTTTCGTTTCCTCTCTGGCCTCCTCTGCCCCCTACCCATCTTACCCCAGCTCCGTTTGTGCCAGTGTGTATGGATCGCGGCAGGGGAGATGATAAGTCTCTAAATGACCTGTCGTGTACTTGACTGCAGAGTACCCAGCACATTTATATCGGGGGTTGGTGGCCCTCTTTCTACAAGTTACCTTATTCGATGAGGTATCAGCTTGGACAAGTGCTCATACCGTACACTATCTAACCCAGACTTCACCCAATTTCATGTCTGTCGTCTCGTCTCGCCGCCTGAACTGGCTAGACGGTGGGATGCGTGTGGAGACCACCATCCGCCAAATACTCGCTTCTGCCATTTCCGCCCATCCTCATACCTTGGGGTGTGTTACTGGTCCTGCCCATCATATCCGCACTTCGATGTTCGTCTCCCGCCTATAGCATCCCTCAGAGATGTTGTTGTGTCCCAAGTGGCCCCACGATATCATCTACATCCAAATAAGATAGACCTACACTCCACATCCACCGCCCCAGCTCAACCCCTCCTTCATCTGGTCCACCCTTCTTTATGATTCGAAGGGAACACCCTATCACTGCAGACATATCAGGTCTCCGATTCGTCCGCCAGCCTTCCTTTTTATTCTGTTGGCAGCGAACATTCATGAGCCGTGTTGATTAGAGAGAGCGCGTGGCGGTTCTTGATCATGACCTGCTTAGGCTGATAGTCCCCGATTTTGAGTGTTGGAATGGGCTCTCAAACCAGAATCAACTGGTGAACATTGCCGCGCACTTGTCGGCTCCCTGACCTTTTGTCTCTTAAATACGCCTGCTTCGCGATCGGAGTTTCCATCAAAAAGACGAGGATTGGTTTGCTCATCAGTCATGGATGGCCCACTTACCATCGTCACCAGCACTGGACGTGCATGGCCAGAGAGACATGACCGGCCAGCTGGAGAAGACACAAGCCCACGATGGGCAAATGTGCCAACGGCTCAAATGAGCGCAGTTCCACTGTCTCCCATTAGCACGGGACAGGAGTGTGTCATGGTCGACTCGGGCGCAGCAGTCCCACCCGCTCTTCAGTCGGCAGCCTCGTCGGACACTACTTGGGACACCACCTACCAGGACGACGGAACGGTGGGGAACTCCAATGATGACGTGAACTGGGAGCACGACACGGACGATGGGCCGACTGTCCCCAAGATAGAGCCTGTGGAGGACGATAGTTTTCGTATGGATGATGTTCAGGAAGCACCCCGCACGTCCGCTCCCAAGCCAGACCGCCTCTCGTCAGGCCAACAACAGAAAACGAAGCGGCCAAGAGGGCGACCACGGAAACACCCTTTAACTCCTCAGGTAGCGAACAGTAAGATTGCAAAGGGCCGCTCAAAAACAGGATGCATCACCTGTCGGAAGAGGAAGAAGAAATGCGATGAAGCAAAACCACGTTGTGAGAACAGTTCTTGACGCTTCTGGAAAGCCATCTCACTAACAATGGGTTAGGTTTGAACTGCGAGAAGAACGCAGTGGTATGCGAGGGATATCATGAGAAAACACTCTGGAAGAGTGGCCGAGAAAAAGCAGAAGAGGGTGAGAGGAGTTCTGATGCCGTGATGACCATTGTATCCATCGCTTACTATTTCACCAGAGCGACAAAGGAAGCAGAGCCTTCCGCACATTACGCTTCAGCCAATCTTTCAAGGTGTTGAGACGGCCGAAGACCGAATATTCTTCGGCCATTATATCAACCACCTAAGCAGCGTGCTTACTGTTGAAGGTCAACACAGAAATGCCTTCAAGGACATGCTGCTTCAGATGGCAGTGGAACATCGCGGACTAATGCATTCCATTCTGTCACTCGCGAGCAAGCACATTGACTTCGAGACCCCCTACGGTAGCAAGCTTCTTACTTCCCACCCTAACGTGGACCTTTCGTCTCTCGTGTCCCGATCACGGTTCCACCATGACGCGGCCATGAAGCAACTCTTAGCCTGGGGCAGCAAAAACGAAGCAGCACCGGAGCAGAAAGCCAACCTAGCGCCTCGTTATGGCCAGATGTTGTGCCTGATGCTACAGACGGCTGCAGAGGGATCTCCGGATGGTTCACATCGCGTGCATCTTCAGGCCTACAAGAGCCTGATTCAGGAGAACCCACCGCCGGACAAGGCATTCACCACATTTATCACCGAGTTTTTCCAGTATCGGGTGTTCGCAGATGAGCTTATCCTCTATCCTGACATGAAGACGAAACGCTTAGCCACGGAGGATTGGGTACCGTGGACCGTGATTGAACCCGCGCGACTGATCGGAGTCGGCGACGGACTGTTTCATCATCTCGCAAAGATCACGACGATCCGGAATGATATACGAGCCAACATGGCTTCCAAAGCTGAGCCACTTGTCAACTACAACTCGTATTATCATGCCACCCAGATTGAGACTGCGATTCGTGAGTGGTCGCCTACCTGGCCAGCGGGGGATAACCGGGACCGCGTCAGTCTGCTCTATAAACAAATGATGTGGGTGTACCTGTATCGGACCATCTACCCACCTTCAACTTCGCCACCGCCCTTCTTGTTCACGTCAACCATCCCGGAGACGATGACCTCCAGTACTATGAGTATTGGAGCTGGTGTTGGTACAAGCGTTGCTGCTGTTGGCGCGGGTACAAGTGACGGTAGCAGCAGAATGCCTCTCTCCCCAGCGTCTCCTCAACCCTGCTCTACAACGCTCTCGCCTCCTCCTGCTGGCACGCTTCCCACGATATCCGATCGTCGTCTGTCTAGCGGCAGCCACCATGCGACGCCGCCGTTTCGCACTACCGGAGACTCTCCGCCGCCCGTCATCCGATACCCACCACACCACGATGCGCGTATATCTACCGCCGTCGATGAATCTCTTATGATTCTTGAGTCCTTTAAGCCGAGTGACCCAGTGCAGACGTTACTGCTAGTCCCCTGCCTCGTAATCGGCTGCGCGGCGTTTGCACCGACCCAACAGGAACGTGTTCGCGCTGCACTGCGTACCGTGCGTGGGTACACGGGCTTACGTAACTGTGACCGTGTCGCCCAGGTTCTGGAAAAGGTGTGGCAACTCATGAGCCAGGCCGAATGGACTAGAGTCTGGGACTGGCAGGGCGTGGCGAGAAGTATGGGATTGGATTTCGCGTGTGCTTGAACTATGAGGGGGTATCACTTCTCAAGCCTCTTGACCTCGCCGGGTCTCACGGTCGATGATCAAGGATGAAGAAATAGCCACAGAGCCTCTCAAGAGGAGGTACTTTGATTATGACGCATATCGCGGTCAGCTATTGCGTTGGGGGCGTCTTACTTCGTTATCATATACAACTACAGTAAACTAACGTATACGAGCGTATTGAGAATATCTCGGGATTGTGGCTCACTATGTTGCTTGGGAGCACGTTAGGGCGTTTCACAGACCAGGCGCAGAGGCCAAGGAAGGTTGGGACACATCATTTCAGAGGCTACAGCTGCTTGATAACGTATGAATATGGTTGGCGCGGGCTTTTTCCTTTATCGAGTTTCGAATTTCAGTCATGAACCTTACTATATATCTTGTTTCCATGAAGGAGCAACGTCTATACCCAATTTCTTTTGACAGACTTGTTACGGATATAACGGCTATTTCTCAATACCAAGGCGAATAGCACCGGCGGACAATCGTTGAGATGATGCATGTTTTTAAGGGCTTAGGGGGTCCAGGCGTTTTTGGGCGGCTACTCTGCATACTGGATTATAGTAACACACATGCTGACGTGTTGAGTCGCATCGGGAACATTGGAGAAATCGCATAATCAGCTGTGTGGACAGCGGTTTGAATATTGAAGTATATATGCATGCAAATGTCCTACTATACAATCGAAACTATACGATCGATACTACACAATCGAGTACTTATAGTTCTCCTAAGAGACGCGTCAACCAGTCTAAAGCCCTGCATCGTGCGTTACGGTCAGTTGTATTGGGCTGTACGACCCCTATGCGCCGTATCCGAAGATGAGCTTTTACGTATTAGTATGTATAGCGTTGACGATGGCCTTGGCTAGATAATTCCGGTAATCCCGCTCCTTTCGTTCTTAGGTCTTAGAGAGGGGTCTCCGAAACTCAGTATAGATATCCTTTACTCCGTATCGGAACCAAAATGTAGAATGACCGTGGTTATATATTTTCTAGGTCAAGCATTGGTGTGCTGGCTCATCGAGATTTCTGATCTGGTCCACCCAAAAGTATCAAGTAGGTCGAAGTCAAAGTCTACTTGGGTCGTGAAGTCCCAATCGAATGCCACGCCAGGGGCACTATCATATCCCGGTGTAGGTGTATTAAGCGCCTGATCGAGGACGTGCTTGATAATAGTCTTGCACTTGCTGCATAAGTCGCCGTTGGGCGCCGTTGGTTTAATCCAATCGAGGAACCCGACAAGAAGACTTAGTTTTTGGATAAGACTCGATCTCGTGATCCGCGGGTCGTTGTGTAATGTTGGCTTCAGCAGTTCTTGGCACAGGATGCCGCCTGCGGGAACGCCGTAGGACATGATCTTAAGATACGTGCTGTTAGCCAACGAAGAATGTATGTCGGTAGGTAAGGCGTTGGATAATACTTACGAGCCATTCGCAGTCGCCGCGCAACGGCAGGAGCGTGTCTTGATGAGTCCAGAAAAGCAGAGTGCTGCAACACCTGGGAGTCAGTTATCGCCTTTAGAGCGTAGCTTGTGACGTTTCGGGAAGCGTTTAGAAAGGATGAGTCTCTGTGCACTCCAGAAGTCACCCAGAAGGCAAGGAAATGACCCCGAGGATAACTTACTATGTGATCATATCAAAGCTAACAGATAAAAGCTCGCTTTGAGTGTGACCACGCTTGAGCAAGAGTCTCTCAATGAAAAACATGTTCAGGAGATGGTCTAGTCGTGTCAAGAGTTTCCAGTATAAGACGCCAACTTCGTTTCTCCGATCGTCCAGGTCCGAATCGTTATAATTCATGAAAGCTGGAAACTCCTCAATCGTACGAGATTCCCGATCTCTCAGCTCCCTTGATCGCCGACAGGTTAGCTTGTAGTCTAAATAGCAACATATGACAAGCCGGAGACGAATGCGGCCAACGCCACGTACAGAAGCTCTTCGGCTGTCACGAGCCGCTTGGTATTCAGAGCGAAGTGCATGATCTCTTCGCGAAGTAATGACAGCTTAGCTCTCGCACGCACAAAGGAGACCGAAAATCTCCTTGTATTTTTATCCCACCCCGTAGCCCCTATATTAGCCATTGCCCTTGTAAGAGAATCTTCATCGTCGGAAAACAAGGTGCCGTTGCCGATATCCAACGGAAGAGGCGTGGTATTATAATTTTGACTCATCAGAGGCGGCCGTCCTGTCAACGAAACCATGACCACTACACAAAGCTCGGGGTTAGCTTTCCCATTTGGAGCGTGATTTATGAGTATTCCAGAAGCCTCCAAATATTCTGTTGTCCCGACTCACTATGTGTGTTGAATACTTGATAGTATAATCTCCGCTTGATCTCGATCATAAATTTGGGCTGGTAGTCTGGCGAATCTGGAAGCGCATGATAGCCCAAGAAAGTCAGAAGTGCAATGATTTCCCCGAGAAACAACCATGATCTGCGGCCTATGGTTAGGTTAGCAACAATCGCATCTCGCCCATCTAGTGCAACAGGCACGAACTCTGTATACATCAAATAGGTTAGTTAAGATCTCTAAGTCTCACATCGCAGAGATTGCTAGGTTTTACGAAGTAAGGAGACTGGGAGTTCAAGCACAGGAAGATTTTATACATGCCATGTCACCAAATAGAACCGTTTCCATGACGAGTTTGCGATAAAATAAAAAGAGTAGCATGCTATTAGCAGTGGAAAATTCGTGCGACAGCTCAGCACAAAAGTCGACGCATTGCTTCGTGACTTGACTTGGCCGACCGTACTCGTCCTGCGTTGAGCTCTTCTTTATCGTAATGGAATTCACGCTGAAGTCCCAGAAGCCGAATAGCAACCCTAAAGTTTCCCACCGCGTATTCTGGCCGGAAAACTGAGCTAACCATTGGCTGGGAGTTATGTCATCATCATCAGAGAAGGCGTGTGTTGTATTCCTAGAAAAGAGAATAGCCAGCTCTTCAAGGGACTTGTCACTCCTCCGGGGCCCGAAGTAGTGCCCAAAGGCCTCATAAAAGGAAACTAGGACTCGGTCGAGGAAATAATAATACCAGGAGTCGCGGGGACTGCCGCGTAGGCAAATCTTGCCTCGCGACGGTTCGGGGACATTTTGTAGCACGAAGAGGCAGGCGTCGCGCGTCCGGGCACTCAGCGTGAACTGATCCGGCGCCGAAGTCTCTTGGCCCCCGTCGCCGGAATCTGAAGGCGTTGCATGAGAACCTTGTAGCCTATTTAAGCTAATCTGCGTCTCCTCATAGACAGCGGAAAAGCTCGTAAAGCCGAGATAACCAGAGGCCATTTGCCTTGGGTCGGGACTCCGAGTGTCAGTCGTTTCCGAGACATCGGTGGCTGCAGACCGACGGACAACGGACGAGACCGATGAGACGGGAGAAGGAGGCTGTCTACGGGCGATGGGCGGTGTTTTGGGCTGTGCCGACGCCAGGTATATGCAGTCATCTGTCTGCCGCCTCTTCCTACACCGGTTGCATATCGGCTGGGTATGATCGCACGCTACCTTTCGCTTGCGACAAGGCTGCGTAACCGTGTTAGTAGACTTCTGCGCCAAGCCCAGCAAGTGGCGTCTTACTTCGCATGCTTGCGGTCGACCATTGGGTCTGCGGAGAATTTGTGCCGGAGAATTCATTGACGGCAGCGGCTGTGACTCACGCCGATCACGCTCATGTACAACCGTTTCTGCCTGACCATTCGCTTGTTTCGCATACTATTGCTTAATAAATGACGGTCGTTTGAGGAGCCTAACGCCATACCACGCCGCGTTTGAAGCCGATGGGAGGACCAGAGATATAGGGAGGTTTACGGGGTTCGGCTTCGGAGCTCGGCTTCGGTTTGGGGGCCAAGGCTAATTCCTCTCTCAGACTAGACACCCATGTCATTGGTCAATCAAAACAGATCGGCTTACCATACCACACCTTGATGGCTGCATAGCTTTTCGGAGTCATACCGCCAGAGCCTTCGTCGGGTCCAGATAATTGGTACGATTCGGCATTGATATAGACATGCTGGTCGTTATAGAAAGACGTCTTGATTATTTAAAGCAACGTAGAATACCCACCAGATATATCCACAAGTTATACCTACAAGTTGTTTGGATCTACAATCTCCATTCCCGAAGACAACAATACAATTAACGATAATCTATATAATTGTAAAATCAATTGCTTCATCTCGAACTACGGTTCTTGCACCAGTACTCCAACCCAAGTATTTTCATTGCTGGCAATACTTGGCAACTTCACCATGACTACTCCATATTCAACAACGCGGCGAGGCTCGAATGCCACAGAAAGGACATTGACCGAATACACGATGGCTAGTCATACGAGCAAGCGAGAATCTTTCGATGATGGTAAGTAGTAATTGGGAGGACGAACGTCCATCCCGCGTCAATTACATTATGAAGGCCAGCACTAATGAACGGGTATATATCGACAAATATAGATGAGAAGACGTTGTACGGTTTGACAATGAATGACAATTCATCAACTCACTCGAAGAAGAAATTGTCAAAGGCAATGACACAGCTCAAGTCCAAACTTAAGACGAAGGATGGGAAACCGAAGCGTAACACCGCGATTCCGCCTGATTACTATCCGTAAGAAAATCCCAAAACCGACTCCTTTGTTTTTGGCAAACCCCAGAAACCCCTACAAATTACTCTCCAAATGACGATAACTGACTCCAAGTGACGCGTTGCAGTAATAGTTTGAAGACCTTCGAAGCGCTAGCTGGTATGTTCCGCATGAGACTTTTGTGGAGCGTGCCGAATATTAACAAGCTAATCATTGTTACAGCGTCGCGAATGTGAGAGTTTTTACAGTTTCAACGGCACGAGGCAGACTGTGGCTTATGGTGGGACATGCTGATCAGATTTAAAGGGGGTAATTTGACATTTTATGATTATGGACGGCGCATGATATCACTCAGGCATTGAGAAGCCTCACGGCAGGTCAATAAACAATACGGTTAGGGAACAGATGGAAGATTTAGGAAGAACGTAATCGCTATGGGGCTTTCGTTGGGAACAGACTGGGATGCTAAGTTAGGCTAGGGATTGGAAATCATAATTCCTTTTAATACACATTGTGAGATTTACGTCGATTTAGTTCTAAGGAATATATCATTATGCAGAGCTAGATGAGCCCAAATTCCACCCGGACCCCGTGGACATATTTGCTCATACTTGCTCATACTACAACTTTCGGCACTTGCCTATAGTCCGTTCATATGACTTATTATATACAGGGTATATAGACCAACGAAGTCCTATAAACTCACTTTCAATTTTTAGCACTTTCGGAAATGTCGGGGCATCGGATTTGCAGAATCATGGAATGACTCTAAGCAATAATTGGAATAGCCATCCAACAGTAGCCCCCGGTCTCATCCTTGACCCTCCGTCCGACTTCGGCTTGTCCAATGTGTCCGAAAAGAGATGTAGGTTCTGAATGTAGGTGATGACGACGCCGAGAACGAAAACGAGGCAGCAGCATCAGGCAACCAGATTCGGGGAGTGAGTAGTGCGAATCAGACTACGTACTTCTTGTTGGGATCAGATCTGAGCCATTGACAAACAGACACGTCGGCTACGGTTGGTGGATAGTAGAAATTAATAGACCCTTACGATGAAGACTAGATGCAGTTTGCCTCATCGGTATTCTCCTGCTACTCTTTAGCATCTTCTTTGATTCCTTCTTTACGTTTTTATCCTACTAATATGATGATACCATGGAATTCTCCCCGACGTTTTGCACATCTGAGTACGTTATAAAACGTTAGGTTCGGTTGATTACAAAGCTGCGACATACGGCCTAGCCCCCTACCAATTGCTTGAGTTTCGGTTCCGAACGATTATGCGACGGGGGATTATAGCCAAGGATTGGCCGTAAATAGCACATATCCGTTCCTATACATGTTCTGTTTACCTTGTGATTCCTTAATCGGAGCTAGTAGTAGACCATACCATATGTAGTTGCGATTATGACGACACTCGCTAAACGAATCCGCACTCGGGATGGGCGACGTTGTCTAATCTGAGTGAGTCATCGCTAGGGTTCCTCCCTTGGGAACGCAGAGAGCGGATTTTCTCCGCATACTCTTTCGAAACAAAATGTCATTAATGGGCCCAGTTATATACAAGAATGCAATCTCATGCTTGGATCTCAACCCATCCATTTTTCAAGTACCCTTAATCAAGAGGAGCATGCGGGCAATCAAAGATACCCCTCTCGGATGCAAATACCATTGATCCGCGCCTTGTTGTGAACCATGTAAGTTGTTCGATCTAGAGTTCTTGCGCTGTAGTCTTACATATAATTATAGGTATAGGATGAGCCCTGCCTCTCGGAGGATGCTCTAAGAAAAGAGTTATTGGGTCCTATTGAATAAAGGTACAAAGCCAACAGAAATCCCGTATGAGCCTTGAGTATTTCCCGGGCTGATCCGGATCGATCGGGGAATATATCGGGGTTCACTCCGTCTTGGCACCCGGTTTCTTCGGCAGTGCTCTGCCAAGCAGCCCGGACACCCGTTCTTACTCAGCTATTCATTAAGATCGAGTTTATCACACCCGGAACATTGAGGCATACAGCATGGTGCATCAATAATCAAGTCATTCTTCCTGAAAAACAACTGCAAATACTACAACTGCTCAGGTAATCTTCCCAGAGCGATCGGCTACATAGAACGGCATGACAAAGTATATTGCTAACATATTTCGAAAACTAACTAGCTTCACAGCCTGAACTCTGAGATGTACTAGTTCTACCAACAAAGCTTGTCAGTAGACAGTGAAGTTGCGGATATTGGAGCCTGCAACTTCGAGAACCGTGTTAATGAATACAAAATAGCACAGGCTATCGAACTTCACTTGTCAAATGCCAAGTTGGTAAGGCGGGGTTCGTGCTCGAACTAGGTTGTGGAAGAAAACTACACTAGGACTTGACATTTCAGATCCCTGCTCGCCCTCTCTTAGATCGAACTTACGAAATAGTGCTGCAATGCTGTGTTGCAACCGTTGTAACCTGGAGTTACCTAGCCGGTGCCAATGTCCGATTTCAGCTTGGGACATGAACTTGCAATGTTCATAGCAACACAGTAGCCAAGGATTGTCAGCGCCGATAAACGGCGGAAGAAATGGGGCCTGCCTGACTACCAGCGGAGACCATCAGACAGCAGCGATGCTATCGAGGGGCTAGATTCGAACTGGGAAGTGAATACCTCTCTTTAGCTACCAACTTTAATAACAAGGCGGACTCGAACATAGGGTTGGGTCGCTCTGTACTGATTGGCCGTGGCGATTACATGCAAGTGCGCTTGCAGGATCTAGGTAGACAGAAGCAAATCTGGTTAATTCCTGTTCTACCTCGAAGTAACGTAGGAACCCGACGAAACCCGCGTATCCACCGGCGTTCCGGTACCGATTCCGCCTTGATTATCGACGCGTCGCTGTCTCTGATAAATGTAGGTTTGCGCTCTTCGGCATGATGGTCAGACCAGGATGTTGTGACCATTACCGCGTCCTCTTCCGGGTGGTCAAATTATATACTGTTTCTCCGTTCATGCATCCGTTAGTATATGGCCCGGCGATCTCAGTCGTGATGACCAAGCCAGTCTAACGTCAGTAGCGGTCTAAGTTGGGATTGATACCAAACACCTCAACATGTTCTGGCAATGTGACGAATGTTCTCGGTCATGTGAGCAACTGGATCCCAATCGTTTCTTCCGAGGTTGGATAAGTCAAAAACCGGGATTTGAACAGTTAACGTGCCTCGACGTGGCATCTACTATTCTGCTGACTCAGTGCAAGAAAATTTTCTGAGATGGGCCAGCGTTGGCATTGGAGGAAATTATGCTGGACCCCAGCATTGGAGCATAGAAAAAAAGGTTGGAAAAAATCATCCATTACTTAAGTATTACACGATGATTCAGAAAAGATTTTGCCGGATTGAGTCGGATGTGAAGGTATTTCGAGGCAGGGCCGCGTGGCGTCAAAATCATGACATACAATTACTCGAAAAATTACTCGATTCGATCGAGCAATGGAGTCGATAAGGCGGCCCGGTTGTTAGCCCGGATCAATTTAAGACCTAACCCATATCAGTGCGTTGGTGCCCGGGCTTCTCGGAGTGTGATACAATGAATAAGACATTGTGCATCACTTTCTTTAACTTGGTGTTTTTGCCGTGGCTAGGGGAGAGCATCGTGAGACCAACTGACAGCTCACCAATGCGTACTTTCTGACCTTTTTGTCGTTTTCCATTGCAAGTATAAGTATGCTTATCTATGAATAAATTAATGGAAGACACTAGTCTGCAGTAGTACGCAGTATGGAGTTGTAGATTGAAGTGGATTCAAGTCGGTGAGCTCCGATGATAAGTACGGCAGATGATAAGACCCTCCTTACCCACCGCCCTCACAACACTCACAACACTCACAACACCTGCGACACCGCGATACCCAGAGCGGGCACCTTGAAATGCCCAGGTCAGCCCGAGGTTACCTCATGCAAGATGCATGCATGGAAGGAGGCACTGGGATAGGGCAGGTACAAGATAGGAAGTACCCTGCTCCTAGCGCGCTGAGGTGTAACAGTAGATAGAGTTGAGCAGAGGAGCCAATGAGAGGGCCGAGATAACACCAACGTTGAAATCCAGGGTCTGGTTTTGAGCAACAACTTTGCGCTAACTATTGCCGACGCCATCGACTCCAGATTTCAACCTCAGTTCTGGCCCGTTGTGTCAGGAAGGGCCTGTCTTATCTCGTCCCGCCATTCCGTCCCATTTTCGACCACGTCCAGTCAAGATCCATCCGTCAATTCTAGCCCACTCGCTTTGTGCTTCTCTCACCTATCCCATTTCTCCGTCTCCCTTCGCAGACCTTGCTAGGTGACTCGCTCGTTTGCTACTCGGCATTCCGCTTGGATCTTGCATCACCCCACAACCTGTAGTCGTAGCGCATGTGCACATCGTTTCCGATCCCTATCCCCATCCCCATCCCCATCATGGCTGCGTCAGATATATCTGGTGTTCTTAAGTCCCCCCCTCCCCCTCGCCAGTCTGACATTCTTTCTTTGTTTTCACGCTGCTCATCCTCTCCGTGACATTCTCTTTGTGACGTTGTCTTGGTGGCTTGCTCCGCCGTATCTTTAGTGAATACCACCTATCTCTTTGGCCACGCGACTACAATACTTTGTATCTGCCGCGTGCGACCAACGCCACACGATAAGCCGCTAGACCATCGCTTCTCTCGTCCGTCGGCTCGGTTTTTGTCAGCCTAGGCTTCGGTGCTTCAGCTGCGTTTTGCGTTCTCTGTATATGTGTGTCTCGGCCATGTCTAGCTCAGAGGCATTGACCGTCCTTGTTTCCACGAGGGCGGTACTGACTCTACCAGATGACAGCCTGTTTCTCACACCGGCTACCATTTCTATTTCTCCTGCAACTGGTAAGATAGTAGCTATCATAGCAACCGTCTTACCCCAGACTGCCTTCCCCTCCACGACTACCTATCTCGACTATGGCTCGAAGCTCTTGATACCTGGCTTGGTAGACGCCCACGTTCACCTCAACGAGCCTGGCCGTACAGAATGGGAGGGGTTCAACACGGGCACGCGGGCAGCGGCGTCCGGGGGTGTAACCACAGTGGTTGATATGCCCTTGAATGCCATCCCCCCTACCACGACCTTGGCAGGTTTCAAAGAAAAGCTGGCGGCTAGTCAAGGCCAATGTTGGGTTGATGTTGGTTTCTATGGAGGCGTCATTCCTGGAAATGCAGACGAGCTGCTACCGTTAGTTGAAGCTGGGGTGCGTGGTTTCAAGGGATTCCTCATCGAGTCTGGTGTAAGTGTCCCCCGTAGATAATAACGCTGCTGGATGACCTGTTAAGCATTTCCGCAGGTGGATGAGTTCCCTGCCATATCATCGGCCGACATCGAACTGGCCATGAAGACATTGAATGGCACGCCCACCACCCTCATGTTTCACGCTGAAATGATTCCACCTATTACCGACTCCGTTGGCGACGCCGTCCAGATCTCAGAGCCACCTTTAGCACCAAAGGGTAGCTTGAAAGAATATCAGACATTCCTCGAGTCTCGCCCGCCGTCGTTTGAGACGTACGCGATTGAAGAGATCATCTCCCTCGCTCACCTTGCTACTAACCTTCACCTCCACATCGTGCACTTGTCCGCGACGCAAGCCATACCGGTTCTTAAGGAGGCACGCGAGAGGGGCGTCAATATCACAGCTGAGACGTGCTTCCACTATCTCGGGCTGGCCGCTGAAGGGGTTGAGGACGGTGACTGTCGATACAAATGTTGCCCTCCCATTCGGGAACAGCTAAATCAGGATGGGCTGTGGGAGGAACTACAAGCCGAGGACTCATGCATTAAGACTGTCGTATCTGATCATTCGCCTTGCACACCTGAGCTCAAGCATCTGCCGCCCCATTTGCAAACGGAGGATCTCCGTCCCAATATGCACCATATCGACTCAGGCATTGACATGCGCGCCGACATGGATATCGCTACCAAACCCTCGGCCAGTGCGTCAGAAGGCGACTTTTTTGCTGCTTGGGGTGGAATATCGTCAGTCGGCCTCGGTCTGCCAATCCTTCACTCGTCTGCCAAGAAGCGTGCGGCAGCTGGCTACAAGTCGACGCCGACTATTCTCGACGTTGTGCGGCTATGCTCTCAGGCCACCGCTAAACAAGTTGGCTTATCGCATCGCAAGGGTGCTCTCAAAGTTGGCATGGATGCCGATATCTGCGTGTTTGATGACGCGGAGGAATGGGTGTTGCAATCCCACGGTATGCACTGGAAAAACCGTTGCTCGCCTTGGGAGGGCCATCATTTCACCGGCCGGGTCAAAGAGACCTGGTTGAGAGGTCGCAAGGTCTACGAACACGGTGGCGCTAATGCCGGCTTCGTTAGCAAAACGCCTATCGGCGAGCCAATTGTTGAAAAGCGAGTAGCTTGATCTAGGCGACTTCTCAAGTGTTAGATCAGGCGCGAAACATGATGAATCTAGGTCAACACGATAAACAATAACATATGGAACAGTATAGGGAAAGGAAAAGATTTTTGGAGTTCACGATATCACGTTATGAGGGGAAATCTGGATATGACAAGGAATAGATGGGGAGGTTCGGGGAAACGAAGGACCTAAAGCTCCGCATGGAATGATGTGATACCAAGTGCATAGAGCGTGCGTTTTGTGGCGTAATGATTACGAAATTATATATTATTATAGAGCTTTAATTGATTCTTCTCAATTGTTACCTGTCTGATGTATTTTTGGTGTTTTGATTGCCTATTGATGCGTTGTTTTATGGTACACTGCGGAGGACCATTTCTAAGCTTGCCGGTAGCCGCTTGTTTGCATATAGGTAGACTCGATTGATCTAGTCAGCCAAGTGAGATGCACCTCCAAGGAAAAAGCGACAGAATTCGTTGTTGAATCTCTTAGGCTGCATTAAGGAAGACATTCAGACGTGCGACTAGAATCCGAGTTTGATGGGCCGTACTGCGATCAGGAGGAGGCTACCATTTGTTTAACGCAACATGTAAGAACCTGCTTTACTCTCTGATAGATAAGTATGTCCACCATGATTACGGCTTCTTGATTCACCTAGGTAGGTAGGTAATAGTCACCTGCGAGTATCGAGGATCTGGTTTTCATCTTAGCTTCAGATAATATTCTTGATCAATGCCGCGCACATGACATCTGTTGTCCTGCCTTAGCTATACAAATTAGGTACGTTTACGAGATCAGCAACAGATCGCCGCCTTTTCTTCATTCCTTAATAAAATATTAGAGGGACTCAAACTATGCCGTTTAGGATTGGCTCGTGCTTTAGATGCCAAGGCACTGTGAATACTTATGAATTGCAAAACGTAGAGGACGAATACGTGAGCAATCAGCCTGGTTTGTGAGAGGACATAGTTGGAAATCTACAATGCTTAAGTCAGGCATATTCTAGGTTAGATGGAGATTAGAAATCGAGGCAAGAGAGATAGTATTTTGAATGTATGTAATGTAGTCGTGCCGACGCTTCATCATCTTGGGAACATTTTGACATCAAGGCTGCGACCATCGCGACCGTGGAATCATAAGCACCCCAATGAACAGCTGAATCTCGTCTCCGAGCTTCACGTTCAATAGCCCCTCTTGCATAGAATGCCGTCATCGGCCATACAGGACCTAGCCGTACGCGAGTACATTCACCGAGTGGACTTGCTAAGAGTTCGTCTCGCGTTAGGGCTAGGCTCACGGTCAATATTGCGTCAACTCGATCTAGGAGAGCCTGCCCACGCGCCCAGATAATGTCAAGCATTGTAGTACTCGGAGAGGGCTCCCAAGTCGGGTCAGAGAAGCTACTCTATGTCATCCTCCTAGCTGTCTGGACTCCCGTTGTTCGTGAGCGTTAGTCTTCGTGGAATCTGGTCCTTCGTTTTCGCTTGTTGATACTAACGTCTGTGATCTCAAACCTGAATCAACTGGCTAAATTACCTGAGTATCTAGGAAGATGTAAGACCAGAGATTCCATTCTTATGCCTAAACCCCTAGAATGCAATTATACAGCATAGTAGCAGAGACAGACTATGCATCTAGAGATCAACTCGTTATAACCTAAAATTACCTACTTCCAATGCTCTACAAATAAATTCCTACCAACTTCTACAATCTCATCCAATTGAACGGAGAACCGACTGACTGCTCATATTTACACAGTAATCGACTTCATCGTCTGTGCACATTGATGCACTAGGGTTGTAATAACCTCGTCTGGAAAATGACTGGTCTCATACACACCGCTGGATTCTGCTCACCCTCCCATCGTGCACCTTGTTTGGATTGGCTTTGCCTCGAAGCGAGCAAAATGCGTTTTCTATGCAGCGTCGCATCTCCGCCCTCGCTTGGAGAATCGAAGCAAACCACTCCAAGCGAGCCTCCACCTACCGCTTATGCATATCATCCGTCGTTTCGGTAAGCCCAGCTCAGACTTTGAGGTAGGCGAGCTTGTATATTTAACGGTGGTCGCAACGCGACTTTCGTTTGGCTACAAGTCATCTCTTTACCACGTGAAGATCTACATGTGCATGCAAGCGAGAACTCATTTCAAGGATCATCACTCAACCAGACAGTTGGAACCACGTCGATCGGGATGCAGGGCTCTCCTAATTCGGAAAACCTGTTTCCATAGGAAAGGGTTCGCTTGGAGAAAAGAACCGGCTTGGCCTCGCTTACAATCAGATATTCGTTGGATATAATAACGGTTATCCCGTGAGGGGCATGATGGATCCCTAGTCGCAGGGGTTGTCTAAACGACAACCACCGTTCTCACAGCAATATCGCTCACGGCGAGCTGGGTCTGCCGAATTGCCCCGCAGCTTTCAGCAGCAGATTCCTAGTTACCGAATTGTACATTCAAGTCAGAACTGGGCGATAGTCGAATAGATCACACCTTGTCACCAGGAACCGTCCAGCATCTTACCATGCAGTTACATATCATACGAGTAGATTACAGGGCACTAATAAAAATGAGGCCCTAGCAAAGCGATCCCGCTCAGTTTTGCTTATGTCCAGCCATAGACCACGTGATGGTAACAAGCGAAGGATTACGCTCACGAGATTCTTGTCGATCCTACTGGTTGTCGTAGTTTAGACGAGGCGCGGAGGTTCCAAGAGATGTGCTAGGCAAGTGTACGCCTATTCCCAGTTCGTCGCAAAATATGTCGCCCGCCAGAAAGCACACGTTTATAATTTGCTCGCCAAATCGGGTTTCAATTTGGCACCTCAAGTCTTGATACCACGATATCTTGCCGGTTCGATTTTGGCCTGCACGACAGAATCTATCGTCGCCCAGAGAGAGACTACCGATTCTTCCATATCGACCTACTATGATCTGCTTGTGAAATCGACCTACTGCACTCAACGCAGTCGTGCAAATTTGAAACTGTAACCGGATAATCCGATACTGCAGAAGGCCCGGAATATAACAATGATTGATAAGGCGGACACGTTCTCGCAAGCAGATTCTGCTCAGAATCACAAGTCGGCCATATCGAAAATCGATATCATCGAGCCGACGAGCTCTGAGCCGATAGGCTTCAATGCAAAATCTGAACAGCAACCCATACCAGCAACTGCGGGTCAACTATCGCTCGACGATGTTCAACCTGTTGATGTTCAAATACGAAATCTCTCTGTCACGGTTGATACATCGCCTTCCATACTGGACCCAGCAACGTATCTGCATAACATTTTCAAAGCAGACAAGGACAAGGCGCCAAAGACAAAGATCCTCCTGCATTCTGTTAATGCATATTGTAAATCTGGCACCCTAACAGCGATACTTGGTGGGAGTGGTTCGGGCAAAACAACATTACTAAACACAATAGCTGAACGGGTCTTCAGCACAAGACTATCGAAAACTGGAACCATAAAGTTCAACGGGCTGGAGTCGGTAGATTCCGTCAGGAACGGGTACGTGATGCAGCAAGATGTTTTGCTTCCCACACTCACCGTTCGGGAGACGTTGAGATACGCGGCCGATTTAAGACTGCCTCCACCAACGACGAGCAGTCAGAGGGCTCGAATAGTCGAAGAAGTGATCTTGGAATTAGGTCTAAAAGATTGTGCAGATACTAGGATCGGGAATAATCAGAGTCAGCACGGTGGCTGCAGTGGGGGGGAAAAACGGCGAACAAGCATTGGAGTCCAACTTTTGGCAAACCCATCCGTTCTCTTTTTGGATGAACCAACAACCGGGTTGGATGCTACGAGTGCTTATCAGCTAGTCCGAACACTGAAAGACTTGGCCCAAAAAGGGCGCACGATTCTGACTACATTACACTCACCGCGGTCATCAATATGGGCTTTAATGGACAACTTGGTTCTCCTGTCACGAGGGTGTCTAGTTTATTCGGGTCCTACCAGGGACTGTATACCTTGGTTCTCCAGTTTGGGATACGAACTTCCACCATTCGTCAATCCTGCCGAGTTCACCATTGATCATGCAGCGATAGATAACCGAACCCCTGAGCTTGAAGAAGAGAGTACTGCCCGTGTAGAGCGTTTGAAGGCTGCTTGGGCAGAAAATCCACGGAATGCGTTTGAGCACTTTTCCTTAGAATACAGTAATGATTCGATGCTCACTTCACGAACACGCCCAATTCATGCCGACTTCATCCGTCAACTACGAGTCTTGACTCACAGGACATTTAAAGTCACCTACCGAGACCCCATGGGCATGGCTGGGTATGTATAAAACCTCACGTATCCGATTCCTTATTCTCCTCGTTTCGTGCTATCTAGCAAGTTCTACAATGTGAGACTTAGAGATCTCGGCTGACTTGTATCTATGTATGCAGTTCATTACTTGAAGCGATCCTTATAGCTATCATTACGGGTTATATTTTCTACAATCTATCGCGAGACCAGTCTGGCATTCGCTCAAGAGAGGGCGCTCTCTACATATCTGTTGCTTTGCAGGTACGCCTTAGTGCCTCTTTCAGCCCTTCCTATAGGTTTCAGAGGCGAAGTACTCAGAGGCTAGTTAATACACCGTGTACTATGATAACTAAGTATCACTTTGATAGGGTTATCTATTCCTGACTTTCGAGATATACCGCATGAGCCTCGATATTCCAACTTTCGATAGAGAAAAAGGTGAAGGTTGCGTGACGGCTCTGCCCTTCATCCTCTCGCGTCGCATAGCCCGTCTCTTTACTGAAGATCTTCCTATTCCGTTCTTATATAGCGTGATCTTCTATCTTCTTGCTGGGTTCGATCTTAATGTCAGCAAATTCTTTACCTTTTTTGCTGTACTATTACTTAATCATTACATTTCCGTTACACTCGCCGCAACTTGTATCACTGCTGTTAGGAATTTTCCAGGAGCCAGTTTGATTGCCAATCTGGCATACACTTTGCAGAGCTTAGCGTGTGGTTACTTTATCCAAAGCAACACGATTCCGGTCTACGTTCGATGGACAAAATACATCGCCTACAGCGTAAGTTAAAGCCCTAACATCATTGCCGTTCTACGAAGAAGACTAAGAAGACAGCAGTATTACGCGTTTGGAGCATTGTGCGGTAATGAATTTGAAGGCAGTTTCTATGACTGCCCTTTGGCCGGTGGCGCCTCAAATCCCGCATGTATACAATATACCGGTCGATATATTCTGGACAGTCTTGGCTTTCCACAAGACTGGATTTCACGACCCATTATTGTTATGGTAGCCTTCGTCGTCTTCTTCTTTCTTATGACTTGGCTTGGTCTTGCATTCTTTACCGTTAAGATGACAGTAGCTCGATCACGGACGGCGGATCCCGATCTTTCAACGGGGAAGGAAAAGATGGTGGCAAGATCGAGACAAGAAGTCCGAACGATTGATGTCTGCCTTGATAAGTTCGCTCTTGAGCTGGATAAGAGATCTTTATTGGGAAAATCGCTTCCCACCAAGACAATCCTCCAACCCATTACCGCAGCCTTCGAAGCTGGCAAGCTTAACGTAATCATGGGCCCATCAGGGTCAGGAAAAACAAGCCTTTTGAATGCGATGGCACAACGACTGAGCAATACCATTGGGGTCAAGTATCGGCAAAATGGAAAGCTACTATTTAATGGGGCTTCGCCCTCGAGTACAGTGATCCGATCTGTCGTGTCATATGTCTGTCAAGACGACGATGCATTGTTACCGTCTCTGACTGTTCGAGAGACACTCCGTTTTGCGGCAGGTCTTCGTCTCCCTCCTTGGATGAGTAGACGGGAGAAGTATCAACGAGCCGAGGAGGTCCTTCTTAAGATGGGCCTCAAAGATTGCGCGGACAATCTAGTCGGTAGTGAACTGGTTAAGGGGATCTCTGGTGGCGAGAAACGCCGTGTTAGCATCGCAGTGCAAATTCTTACGGACCCTAGGATTCTTCTACTCGACGAACCCACTAGTGGACTTGATGCCTTCACTACAAACAGTATCATGGAGGTCCTCCAGGGATTATCAAATGAAGGCAGGACCCTAATTCTCACAGTCCATCAAGCCAGGTCTGATCTCTTCAAGAGTTTTGGAAATGTTCTTCTCCTTGCTAGGGGAGGTTTTCCGACCTATAGCGGATCGGCAAAAACAATGCTTAGGTATTTCGCTACTCTAGGTTATCAGTGTCCTCGGCATACAAACCCTGCCGACTTCGCCTTGGATCTCATCACCGTCGATCTTCAACGAGAAGATAGGGAGGCGGAAAGCCGAGAGAAGGTTAGGCGACTCATTGAATCGTGGCCTTGTACTGTTCAAAAGTCCCAGTCTAATGAAGGGCTGTCGCGTTCGAAGACAGATGAAGTCGAAAAGATGGATATTAGATCTCCTCAGCTATCCGCAAGCGAAAATGAATACCAAAAGTCTGGCGCCATTCTCGAAGCTGAAGAAGAAGGTGACGAGGAAAGAATAAGACAACACGAAGCAGACGGCCCTGTTCTCAGAGGGCTCCCTTCTATCACTACACAGAAAATCACGATCGCTACGCCAGCCGAATTGGGTGCACTCGTCCGCAAAAGGGCAACCTTCGCGACAGCGTTCCCGCTTCTTCTACATCGATCAATGATCAACTTTCGCCGACAACCACCTCTACTGCTGGCGCGGACATTTCAAGTCATCGGTCTCGCCATACTTTTAGCACTATTCTTAGCACCATTGCATCACGACTATTATAGTATCCAAAACCGGGTTGGATTTGTGCAGCAGATATGCGCTTTGTATTTTATAGGGATGCTCCAGAATGTCGGCATATATCCCACTGAGCGCGAAGTCTTTTACCGCGAGGATGACGACGCCGTCTACAGCGTCGAGGCCTTTCTCGCCACCTACACTCTACTGGAGTTTCCATTCGAGATTATTAGTTGCCTCGTGTTCGGCGTGCTGGCGGACTTTCCTATAGGGTTCCCGCGCACAGCCGAGCTCTACTTTGTTCTCGTCTTCTGTGCCTTCGGTATAGTGTCGTGTGGTGAGAGTCTGGGTATCATGTTCAATACGCTCTTCAAACACACCGGCTTCGCGGTGAACATCATATCCATCTTGCTGTCAGTTGCCCAAGTTACGGCGGGTGTGATTAGCATTGACATGCCTCGCGTTTTCGAGATTTTCAATTATCTCAGCCCAACCAAGTATGCTGTTGCGGCACTCGCGCGATATAGTCTTGACGGTGTCACATTCACGTGTGATGATTCACAGAGACTGCCGAACGGCCAATGCACAATCGAAACCGGTGAGCAGGTCCTCGAATTATATGCTTTGAATGTCGATGGTGTTAGGAATTTGATCGCGCTTGCTGGCACGGTGCTCGTGTATAGATTAGTTGCATGGCTGCTCCTGAGGTTAGTGCGAACAAGGTGGAGGGGTATCTTTGAGTCGAGAAGAGGAGGTTAATCTAGTAGACATTTCTGCTAAAGGCTCAATAGAATAACACTACAAATAACAAAGCAGGTGATTTTTCAAAGTCTGTTCAACATTCCGCATCCGTGTTGAATGATTCCACATCATCAGTAGCCAACCTGGAGACTTGACACGTCATTCTATTTATAGGGCGTTTCAGCGTCAAGCCAGCGACACTATCGGAGATAGGACATAATGTTAAAAAGTTGGATAAGTTATTAACACCGCTACATCCACTGCCTGCAATGCAGCGTTTTCGGAGTTTCCACGGTTGGCGTCAGTGGGAGACCGTCAGTCTAACCGCTTGTCGCTCGCCGTGTGACTGGAAGCTACTCGGCGCGGGAGTCCACGGGGTCCACGGAGTCGCAATTCTGTCGATCTCGGGGGTCTGATACTGGTGAAGGCTGATTTACCATGGTGATGCTATCGCAGGATGCGTTGCCTATAGCGGTTCTTATGTTTGTATGATGAAATTGGTGAAGAAGTAGCCTACCTAAACGGGACAAAACTGTGCAGTCTACTGGGAACGATGTATATATATATATGCGAGACCATCATTGTCTATGTGTATAAAACGTCCCAACATTCAGCTCTTCTCTCAATCACGTTCATAAGACCTTAGCCAAGCTTAAAAAGCGTCACACACTGGATTAATAAAGTGACAAGAAATCGTCGTCATCATCAACCCCATAATCAAATCACAATGGCGCCCAAGGTCCTCGTCGTGTTAACGTCCTTCGGGTACATCGAAGCCGCCAAAATGCCAACAGGATGGTATCTCCCTGAGCTCGCGCACCCTTACGACGTGCTCACAGAAGCGGGTATCGAGATTGTGGCGGCATCGCCAAAAGGAGGCGTTGCACCGCTCGATCCGGTATCTGTGGAGAGATTCAAAGATGACGCAAGCGCGCAGGCCTTTCTGAGAGATAAGAAGGCCATCTGGGAGAAGACGCAGCCCCTGTCATCATTCAAGGGCCGCGCGGACGAGTTCGAAGCACTGTTTTACCCCGGCGGTCAGGGGCCGATGTTCGACCTCGTCGACGATGCGGATAGCATTGCTCTTATCGAGGAGTTTGCCGCGAAGAGGAAGCCTGTGGCCGCCGTGTGCCATGGCCCGATCGTCCTTGTCAATGCGAAAAGGAGTGATGGGAAACCTCTCCTTGCCGGGAAAGAGGCCACCGGATTTAGCAATGTTGAGGAGGATATTGCGGGTACGACGAATGTTATGCCGTTCTCGCTGGAAGACAGGATTAAGGCCGTAGGGGGCAATTATAGGAAGGCGGATCAGCCCTTGGCTGAGCTTGTGGTTGTCCAGGATGAGGGGAGACTCATCACCGGGCAGAATCCTGCTAGTGCGAAGGGGGTGGGTGAGGCCATTCTGAAGGCTATCAGTTCCTGATTGAAGGAGAATATATGTCAGATGTTTGTCTAGGAAGGGTTGCGAATAGATCCAGGGAAAGAGTGTAAATTGTAGTTGTATAACGCATGTCTCATTACATTCGTAACGTCGTTACGATGCATTGGAATTAGTATGCTTGCTGTCCATCTTATCCATCTCTTTATTTGAGTTAGTATCGACCAAATAAAAGCCTACAATGTCTGAATACGACAGAAACACGACGATTTGATGGGTATATCGGCGTTTTCGATGGCATCATCTAGCTCCTTCTTGATATCTGCGGCTTTTTCCAAGCACCCAAGCTTGGCCAAACACTCGTGGTAGCCATGCAGCGCCCACACATTCTTTGGATGTTGTAACGCCCGCGGAAGTGAACCGCCGTACCCTAAATCCTCTTCGTAGAGCTCCAGAGCCTCTTTATACCGACCTTGTTCAGTCAGCAGGGCACCGAGTGCATGTGTTGGCGGTTGCATCCAACCCCAAGGCTCGTCATATGGCAGCGCGTAGCTTAGCTTACTCGCCTGCCGAAGATGAGAGAACGCAGATTCGTGGTTGCCGCGTCGGTATTCGAGCTCGCCGTCCAGCATCGACTCAGCTACCTGTAGGATGTCGACACACTTGTTATTGAACAGCATTCGCGATATAGGAACGGTTTTATATGCTTTAGCGAAGAGTCTTTGTTGTTCCTCTGCTTCTTCCACTTTGCCTGTTGCGGCGAGAGCCACGCCTTTTGCGTAGTATGTCATGGCAGTCGTCACGCTGTACAAGACTGGATCCACCGGTAACGCGAGGTCAATGATCTCTTGCCATCGTCCGAAGCGGATGAGTGCGTGGACGCGCATAGCAAGGAATCCCTCTAACCAGTCGGCCATGGGTGGCGATTTGACACGTAGAAGCTCCTCGGAAAGCGCTGCTTCGAGGCGACCCACGGTTTCGAGCGCGACGGAAGACTGCGCCGCAAACATAGCAGCGTAGATACGGAAGTGGTAGTCGTGCGCTCGGTAAAGTGTGTAAAACTTGAGAGGATCCTCTCGCGCGAAGAAGACTTCGTCCGCGATGATTGCCTTCTGGTTAGAGTCGATCGCGGCTTGGTAGTCACCTACAAGAACATCAATGTGCGTCGGCATATGGTTTAGGTGCCCAGCATGTGGCACGAGATCGCGAAGCGTATTAGCTGCCTCCAGTGCACTCTCAGGGGTTGGCGACATTTCCATGAGGTGGATGTACAGGTGCAGAAGTCCTGGGTGACGTGACCCGCCTTCCTGGGCCATAGCTTGTTCAAGAATCTTTTTGACTTCAAGTGTCCGGGCCCCAGGAGCAGGCTCACCAGTCTTCAGATCCCAGAGTTGCCATGGAGTGAGATTCATCAGTGCATCCGCATACAGGGCTGTCGTATCGAGGTCGTCACTGAACTCCTGGTATACTTTTCCCATAGCGAGTGCATAGCCCTCGTTCCATATTGAGCAATTCTCATCTGCGTGCTCCCGGGGATAGCGTGATTGTAGGGCAGTAACGAGTGCTTTCTCAAGAGGCGAGGCGTTATGAGCCGCCGCCAGAAGTCGAGCGTGCTCAGCGGCCTGATGGGTCCGTTGGACCGTAGCCTCTAATTCGGCAGCATCGAAGAACTCCCACGGCTTGTTATAGTTGGGCCCGAGAGAATAAGCGAGACCCCAATATGCCATACAGCAGTTGTTGTCCTTCTCGATGGCCTGCTCAAAGCATTTTACTGACTCTTCATGGTTAAATGCGTAGCTCCAAATTAGGCCACGATTAAACCACTCTAGTGCCTCGGCATTTTCCGTGCTGATGGATCTGCGGTAGGAGCCGAGATGGTAATATTCGTCTTTTCCGTTATCCATGCTTACTGAGTGAAATTCTTGCTGGAGTGTGGTAGTGTATGGTGAGCGGCACTGGTTTCTTGGGCAGATGGTTTCCTTGGGATGTGCTGGTATTGGGTACCTTCCGTGTTATGCAATTAGACAGATCATTCATTGTGTGTATTTATCGAGGTAGCAATCTAGAACTCTTTGCCCAAGTGACCCCTTATCCTTCCAAATATCAAAAGTTGAATGACAGAGTGCCTTCGTGGCTGACGTAGTCTGGGAACAATGTTAGCAACAATAAGCCAGATTCATTTAGACCATACCTCTGTTTACAATTGTTTAACTATATCATGGCTATAGCTATCACTACTAATCAGTCCATAGTGAGGTCTACAACTACCTTTTCGATTCTTGCGGCCGTGTTCCGAGCCGTATGATCAAGATGCGAGCTCTTTAATTCAGTTGCTGTCCAATTCCCATCGACTGGATTGTACTCAAGTAGGTAATGTGTCTCCGGGCTGCCTACGGCTCCATAGATATACTCGACTTCGAGATTGGGCTCGCCATAATGACCCATGAATTCCAGCTCAAGCTTCAACCGCGTTCCGGGTTCCGGATGATTACGGAAATTGATGACGAACGGCTCGGACCGCATCACGCGCCGGTTGTAATCGAGCCTCGCCGACTGTAGAAAGGTTGCCGGAGTCCCGTCTACATCAATACCTTGGACCACTAACTGCTGCCGCTCATCTGCCCCTGTTTCCACTCGAATCACTAATTGACGCTGTAGGATGAAGGGCGATATCGGCAAGGCTAGCTTAGCCATTACCCGGGTCATAAGATCATCAGTTTTGGCGAAGATGCGGATGTCAGCGAGACGGTCTATTGGCGTAGATTGAAGATTGCAGATTGCCAGCTTCGCTCCCCGCTTCCCACCAACAACTTCGGGAATCTCATTTGACGGTGAGACCGTGAGTGATGAACCTAGTACTAGGCATAGGTCCGCCTTATCCGCATGCTTACGTGCAAGCCGCAGAGGCTCTTCAGATAGATTCTCGCCGAAATTGATAATGGTATCAAGTAATGGGCCACCACATAGTGCGCATTTCCGCCCCGTACGATGATCGTGTATCGATTTTTCATACGTGGACACAGCGCGAAAATCTAAAGATAGTCAGTACTCGCATCAGGGCGTTATTGAACCGGTTGCACCGACCGCGAATATACTCTTTCCCACAGTCCTGGCAGTATTCTCTGTTGCTATTGCCATGGAGCTCAGATATCCTATTCTACTTACGACGAGCTTTAGATCGCATCCCGACCAACAAAGAGATGACAGTATGTCCAGTATTTCGACGACTGAAACGTACCGGCAATATACCACTTCTTCTATGTAAGCCATCGCAATTCTGGCTAATTAAATAGGTCAAGATACCATGCTTTTGCAGCTCGACAAGTGCCATATGTGTCGGGGTTGGAATAGCTTGGAGAGTGCTTTTTCGATTCTGTGCTTGCTTGCCTTGGGCTCTCAGAGTCCAGACGCCGTTGGGACCACGAAAATCCGCAATGCCTGATATTGTCAGATACGGTGCATTCTTTCATGTCGAGCGATCATCGAACCTGCGGAGGTAGACACTCCTGCTCCTGTACACACGATGAAATGCTTGCTCTTTCGTATTAACTCCACAAGTACATCAGCTTTTTTGTCTAAGGCTTCGGCCAACTCCTCACGTTCTGCCTCGGCTACTTTGGGAGCCGTATCTGCCATCGCGACGTTCGTCTTACCCAGCAGAGAAGACCGTGGCTATGTTATAAGTTTGATTTGGCACGTATTTGCTTGTGCGAGTGTAGATACTTGAATCGCACTGAGATGACTCCCGTTCGTTTCTTCTATAATCGTCTAGACTAGTAGTATCGAATCCACGTGACACTAAGCGGATCTCATGTACTTGATTTCAATAGGCTATTCGCGATACTGAGAATTTTGTAGGAAGCGGTAGTGCTGACTACTACGTTAGAAAGTGTATTGTAGCATTGATGTCCTGATTTAGATTGCCTACTTACTTTGGGTTCACATCATACAAGGATTCTAGCTGCCAGGCTAATATTACTTACAATGGCAGTCTACATGGGACTAGCGACAAACATACAATAGTCTCTGGATGCGACGAAGTAGCCGATTGCCGACTGTACGCACTGCTGTGGTAATCGGTGATCACATAACATGTGCACTACGATAGGATGCATGTCATGTCTTAATATATTGGGGACAAGAGACGATTTCGAGGAGGGTTCACAGCCGCAGGTGCCGATCGGCCCGGGTGTTGGAACGCGAGACTGCCCAAGCAACTTGTAAAGGTGCCGTTTTCCGAGATGTAATCTAATAGCGGGTTTCGCGTGCCGGGATGTGGGCGGGGGTTGTCCCAATCATCTAGATCCCAAATGGTCGTGCTCGCGGCTCGCGTGGACTAAATGGTGGCGGACGCCCTTTCTTTGCATAAGCGCGCCGAATAGGTGGGATTTGGGATTTGACTCGAATGATCAGTCGTTCAGGATGAGAAGCCAGGCTCGCCAGGCTCGCCAGACTCTGAAACGTCGTCGCCAGCTCGAAGCGAACAACCGGTGTGGGGTGGTGATTGAGCCGATGCTCAAGCGAATACAGTAGGTGCTATGTCTGGTACATATGTGAAGTACTGCATATTCGAGTTGCACTGATGTAGCCGATGAACCTCAGCTGACGCCTCAACTCAGGTAAAGATTTCGAGATGGATATTCGGCTCCGGGGGGGGTTCTTATGTCTCGCGCGACGTTGCGCGACAAGGTTTCGGTTGGACATGATTGGGTTGGCCAATCATGTCGGCCTGTTGTCCCTGCCAGGTTGGAACCAGGGCGAGGTCTGGCTTTAGCGATTCGATAGCATAGAGATCAGCAAGATGGGGTACAACTGATCAAGAAAGTAGGTAGGTATGTTCTGTGTTCTGTTCAACTCGGGTTCCCGTCACACCCGTTAGATAACCTACTGTCATGCGTATGCAGTTACTGAGACCCTGTTGATGTTTCAGCGCAGGTTATCCGCATTAGATGATTTGGGAATGACGGAAGAGTCGCGTACCTGACAAGGTGGCTTGGTACCTGTGTTAAGTGATGGAGGTGACAGGTGAGGTCCGCACTGTATGCATGTCAGCCTTACTTAGTCTCCCAGAGACAAAATCGCGGCTGCGTGCCTTACGTTAGGTGGTGAATACAGTGCCACGCTCTCTTACCATTACACTGGGGGGCTGTAGTAGCTTTTCTAGCGTTTTGCGCCGCTGTGCGCTAAGCCTGTAGGGCCGCTGTGGCTGCCCGTTGGACTTTTTACTTACAATACCCAGGTTGAGGTGCAGAAGGGGTCGGTCGGCCCAGGTGTGTGTGCTTGGCCCGGATCATCGGCACACGTTAGCCCCATCTCGAAGCTGTCGCGGCCAGAACCCGTCCTTGATTGTCTGATGCATCACTGCCGTGTATCCGTTTTGGGGCAGGAAATGTCTGCACAAAGCCCTCATGGACACACTAATAGCCCCTCTGAAAGTGTTCTCAATCCCCGGAGAGCATTTGCTGTCTCTCAGATCCAGGTTTTGACATTAAGTCTGGCTGTCCCTCCCTCTCTTCTTCTCTCTCGCCACTCGAGTCGACGTCGCCAGTAACACCAGCAAAAGCAGCCAGCAGCCGCAGAAACGGGGGTCAGTAACGGGCTCGGTTCATCTTTGCCGTCGTCGCCGCCGTGTCGCCGTCGGTGTCGCCGTCTACTTCATTCTGACCGCCATCGCGGTCATGATCCTGATTGTCAAACCATCGCCACACCAACTCAGCTCAGCTCACCACCGTATATCATCCTTCTCATCTTCATCTTCATCTTCATCGCTGCCCTCAGGTCGTCACCATGCCCCCTTACAACTCGGGCTACGAGCTGAGCATTTACAACAGCCAGGGAACCCATAACCGTAATTCACAGCCACATCTTCCCCCCGGATCTGCTTCAACTAGTGATTTACTTAGCCTACCCTTGGAACTTCACTATCTCATCATCGCGCATCTGGATCTCGAGAGCCTCTTACAACTACGACGGTCTAGTGGGCTTTACTATCACGTGATCACTCCAGATCTCGTTCGTCGACTCTTCGTTCGCAACGGTGTGGCCAGCCTGGCCCTGACCGCATGCTGCTACGAGTGTCTGTGTACTCCGGGGCTCGATCGTCTCGTCGTCGACAACAATTTAGGCGCCTTCTCATGGCAGTCTGTATGTTTTCGCTGCTGGAGCAGCCGCATCACCGTAGATTATCACATCAACCCTTGGCCAGTTATCAAAGTTGCAAATGGCGATGAGGGCTACATATGTCAATTCTGTAATTGGCCTGTTGTGAACAATGGTCGCGATGATGGTGTCGACCGCCTGCATGCCAGATGTCGCGCCAGGCGGCGACTTGTCCTTGTCGTCTGGTTCGCCATGGCCGTATTGCAGTTCGGTATAGGCGTGCTTTGCGCCGTCCTGGCCTGGACTCGCTACAAAACCCAGCCGGGCGTCTTGATTCCCTCCAGTGTACGCTTCTACCTTCTCTCCGTCGTCCTTTCTGGCACTCTTCTCATTTTACGTGTAGATCGACTTTGCGCTGGCGATGATATCTGTGGTGGTTTTCATCTTCCGCATCTGCACCAACAACGAGCGCAAATATACCAGGCTCCTCTTCACAGAGCTTATCTTGACCATATTGCGAATACCTCCAGTGGCCTACTCGGCCCGTTCAACCGTTCTTCGAAAGTCAAGTCAAGGTGTTCTTCCGAGGTTTGGCTTTGGTATTTTTTTGATAAACCTGTAAGTTATCTAATTCTTGCATTACCTAATGATGTTCATGAGGATAGTATGCTCATTCGCTCGCCAGTATCTTCCGTATCTTAGATTTCGTAGGTCATGCTTTACTCAACGCCGGTTACGACCCGCGAAGATTCTTGCAGAGGGGACTACGCCGGAGAATGAAGTTTATATATGGGGTAGCGACCTTTCTAGTATATTTCGCCTATATACCGTTTTAATGACGTGCTGAAAGCGCACATCATGGGAGACATATACGGAGTCTCGGGTAGTCATCCGTTTTAGATGCCATACGAGAACGACCACGAGATCGCATACCTAGATTCGTGTGTTCGACGTAATATACGATGTACGAACAATTTGGATACTACCGATCGCCTACAGGTAGTGTCAGCGGGTTTATCACCTGAAACTGACGGTCGTCAATCTCAGTAAGGATATGTGTATAGCCAGGGGCCATGATGAGGTTTCCGAACGACATACCGGTGATGCGAGAGATGCGCGAGTTACGATTGTGTACGCATAGATTTTACGTGGTGAATCGGAAACCAAGGAATGAGAGTATAGACCATGGACGTCGGGGGGTTACGAAAGAAGCGATTTAATACCCTCACGACTCAAAGCGATGAGCCTCGCCGCCTTCAAACTATTAGAATATGGATAACATAAGCCGTACGACTCGGTTTGAACTTAACATTGGCCACCTAATTTATGAAAATATTTTCCATAATGATAAACAAAAGTTTTGAGTGTTGATAGCTTCACGCCATATCCCATGAGTGCTTGGCCACTTTACGGATCCCACCCTTACGCGCGTCAATCGGAACATGCGCTGTGCTCGATACGCTCGATCCATCGCCGACTACGTCTGAAAATCAATGGGAACTCGATGACGCAACAATCTATAGTGTTGCAAAGTGATATATCGTCTGTTGCTCATGACTGCCTCAGTAGGTTTTACTCACTTGACGTATTTTAGATTCGTAGCCGATATAGTATCATGCCGGCTTCCTAAAGGGATGAACAATGCTAGCAGTAAATACGGCTCTACATGAGGTGACCCTCATCCCGAAGCCTATAGCCATGTGCTTGTTGAGCTTGTTTCCTCCAAGATGGAGACTTGAGATTATGAAACAAAAAAGGAAGCGGCTTCTTCCGATGGTGCAATCAACCCGTCAAGCACTAGGAAGACGTCAACCGATTCTTAGATAAGGCATCTTTCGTGACCAACACGAAGTGGCATATAGTACGGCCTCAACTCCTTTGTAATGTTAGACCAGCTTCATGAGTCAGTCTCGGAGGCGAAAACAATTCGTGAGGACTGCATTTAGGGAGACGAGTCACGGAAATGGGAATCTGTAGAATTGCAGTCAGTGCGTCGAGGTAAGGTCCACGGTTTATCATAATATCACTGTCAAGGACTGTGTTGGGTTTGCTATCTCGGAGGGTTTGATGTAGATTGATGCGGTCATGCATTGCCATTTATCGACAACGTAAATATGTACGTAATAGGCAAGGTAGGCTACAGCTAGGGCGAAGCGTCATGACTCCACGTGCATGACACCACTTACAGTGGTCGAAATAGCAAGAAACCACATACATACCATAGGCCACCAAAGCTCCATTAGTCCTAAACCAAAGAACATAGCTTATTAAACCGAGAAAACGATATAAAACTACCTGTGATGCTTGGTCGTTAAGTAATAGCTTGATACCTAGGGCGAGTCTAGAACATCCATATGGTTTCTATTAGTGTGCTGCCCTTAGTGCGGAAGACCAGGGGCATCGTAGATCATCAACACTCTTATTGGTCGGATGGGACGGATCAGGAGTGGGATCTCGAGCTCACATTCAAAACTAACTACGCTAAGACGCTAGACAATTTCTCCAGAAGATAGCTTTACGCTAGGTTTATACTTGATGCCTCAAAAGGTCAGGCTTGATCCCTCGCTCGTTCCAGCCTATGAATTAGTGCGAGATGTCGACGACGCCGAGGGAACGTCTCGAAACCTTGGGGTGCGGCTTTTACTTAAGATGGTCCATGTTCTTGACTTCAAGACTGGTTACTGGTGTCTCTAGTTATCCCCGATGACAATTCGCCGGGTTGGGAACGCGCCTTAAAAATGCGCTGCGCTATCATTTTCGCGGGAGCCTTCGCCGCAACAACTGCTTTTCCGACAATCGAAAATTTGGCACGGCTCGCACAACGTGACGAATCTCTGTCTTTCCTCACAGATAGATCAATCGACGAGTTACGTGAACACTTGGTACAGTTGAAGGAGAAGAGATTATCTTTCGATCCTTTGACCACTCCTATTAATGGTTAGCAAACACTCAATACGAATCACGGCCCAGTCGCTCTCTGGGATATCACAGGCTGATAGATCTGGTAGTGTCTGGGAAATACGCATTCAAAGCGCCAGACCTACAGAATGGCGACTTACGAGGGCCATGCCCAGGTCTCAATGCCCTAGCGAACCATGGCTACATCCCGCACGATGGTATAGTGGGTGTATGTTCTATCGAGACTGCCGTTTCTTTGAAACGATCTGACTTGTCAATAGTTTCTAGACGTTCTAGGGCCAGCTAACACAGGTGAGCGGCGCAGAGGACCTCGAAGCGGTTGGGGTCATCTACTAACAAGGTGTAGTCTATGGAATGAGTCTTGACCTCATCACATTGCTGGCCGGTGTAGTAACGGCATATGTGGGAAACCCTGCGTCGCTGCATCCCGGGTTTTCCATTGGCGGAGTGTCCTCGAAATCGAGCAACATACTCGGAAATCTTCTCGGGCTGCTGGGGAAACCGAGGGGGTTGATTGGTAGTCACAACATCATTGAATCCGACTCGTCGCCTACGCGCAATGACCTCTACGTTACTGGCAACGCATACACGATGAATATGACACTTTTCGAGAGGCTACTCGGGTTTGCCGGAGATGATGGGTTTATAACGATGGATGGCTTGGCCGACTTTGCTGCCGATCGTTTCTCCGAGAGCATTGCTACGAATCCGATCTTTTATTACGGTCCTTATTCAGGAACGATAGCTCGGAACGCCGGTTACGCCTTCATGGGTCGCTTCTTGAGCAATAACACCAAAGAATATCCTCTAGGTGGCCACCTGTGTATGTTCACTGCTACCTCGCCGCTCGCTCTTCTTTCCCTTTCGTTCCTACATCTATGTACGTATACTGATACTCTCTCAGCAAAAGAGGTTCTGTCCAGCTTCTTTGGCGTCTCTCAAGAAAACGGCGTCAATGTTTACAAAGAAGGACACGAAAGAATCCCTGAGAATTGGTACCGTAGAACTGTGGATTATAGCCTTGTCGACTACAACCTCGATCTCGTGGCCTGGGCGGTCAAGTACCCAGCCCTACTCAGCATTGGTGGGAACCAAGGTCAAGTGAACACTTTCGCTGGCGTTGACATTGCGGATCTCACAGGCGGTGTGCTAAATGCCGCTACGTTGTTGGAGGGAAACAACCTCATTTGTTTCGCTCTGACTGCACTCAAGACGTTCGCGCCGAACAGCCTATCAACTATCGTAAAACTTATCGGGACCCCATTAGAGCTCGTTGACAACGTTCTCGCTGCTCCGTTGTTGGACTTGGCGTGTCCTGCATTCACAGATCTATCACTAGGAGGAGAGGATTTGTGGTCGGCTTTGCTGGATCATTATCCTGGAGCTAAGAAAAATGGTATAGCACTATAATCAATCTCAAATACTTCTATTCCAATAGAAAAGCGTCATTCGCGATAGTCATCGTCCATATGATATGAACCGCGACATGCCCGAACCCTAACCTGACCTGCGCCGTACTCTCAACGTCTCGGTCAGAGGAGGTGCAATATGCCCAAAGAACCACCTGTTTACCGGTCTCTGTGGAATCGGTTCAATTTCATAAAGCAATGCGATGTGGCCCAGCGCGATCTTTAGCTGGTTGGCTGCGAAGAAGCGGCCGGGACTATCCAAAGTTAGTTTAAACGTAATTCACCTCTCTCGGCGATTAAAATCCAGCACAGGAGCAACTCACCAAGCATGCGACCCATGACTAAAACCCATGAACTTCTCACTGGTATTGATGAGTCCTTGAGGCCTCTTCTCCTCTCCTATCGCCGGTTCCTGGCCCCGAACAAATCGAAAGGCATTGTATCGTTCCGCGTCGGGGTAATTACCCTCGTCACGGTGAATGCTATATCCGGAGACACCAACCTTGGTGCCGCATGGAATATGCGAGCCATTGGGGAGCGTGACGCCCTCGGGCGCCACGACCATCTTCATGACGCCGCGCTCGAGGAAGCCGTTGAGGCGCATGCTCTCGCGCAGCGCCGAGTCGACGCGCGTCATTCGCCCCAGGGCCTTCTTCGACCAACCTTTCGGTTTGTCCGCGGCCCCGATCTCGTAGGCGACTTCCTCGTGCATGGCCTCAAGGGAATCCGCGCACTCGGGCGAGGAAGCTAGGTCGAAGATCGTGTTGGTTAGCGTTATCACTGACGACTGGATCGCTGCGAAGGCCAAGACACAGAACCGTGCGGTGATTACGCGAGGATCCAACTCGACGGCGTTCACAGCGGGTTTTGCGACGGCGTGGTCGATCGACCATTGTATGAAATCGTTCTGGGGATCTGTCAGCGGAAGAAAGATGCTTGCAAACATCCGTTTAAATGAACTAGGTTGTCGCTACATACATGCATCGCTTGGCCCTCAAGTGGAAGTTTATCGGTGCCTAGGTTCCGGAGTTGATCTAATCGCTCGCGAATAATGGGCACGAGAAAACTCTTGCAGCGAAGATATAGAATGTAGTCAAATAGCGTGAAAATCGGGCCTACGATCCTATATGACTACCACATCAGTGCTTGCTTCTTGCGATCTCACTTGTTGAACGGGAGCCCTGGTAATAAAATCAAGGAATAGATGTGATTAATCACGTACGGCTTGAGGAAACTGGGAAAGAGACTGGTAGCGGCAGCTGAAATCGCTACTTTGCGGATAAAATTGCTGCAGATAGTCATGAACGTCTCATCACGGCAAAACTCGCGGCCCATGAAGACACGGATAGACAGTCTCGCGATGACATGGAGCATGGTATCGTATACCCTCACCTCGCGCCATTCCTTTGTATCTGTGCCCCAGCAATCTTCAAGGATAGTGCGCGCCTCGTCGACGATATCGTCGGCGAAGTTGCCGAGCTTCTTGGTGAGCTGGTGTTGGATGATCTCTGGATGTACTGGTTCCTCGACCCTGTTCGCGTGGAAGAAGGCGTACTTGGATTCTAAGAACTGCCGGTTTACATGCTCTTGGCTCAGCACATCGTCTGGCTGCTCTAGTAGCCATAGGATCTGAGAAGGTGGAAGAATCACTTGTGGCCCGTTGATGAAGTAGGGTAGGACGTATGTTTGGTCATTTTTCGAGTACTATTTTAACGGTCAGCATCTGGATCAACTTGAGACGAGCGTGGACTAAGTTAGGCGCAACTTGTTAAACAAACCTTCACGTAACCTTCATCCAGGAGTCTCATAAGGTAGAAAAAACTAGTTAAGTTGGCCCTGGCTCTGCCGAGACTGTTATTGTGCTCCCCCACACCAGCCCAGGGCAGGTCGCTAGGCAGTGAGGCATTTGAGAATAAGCGACGGACTAAATTGAGAGATGTGATGATAAGGGCGATTATACACGCTACCCCTAGTATTCTTGGGGCAATAATGAAGATAGCGCCAGATACAGATGTCATTGTTCAAAGTTGAAGGTGTGAAGACGAAGAAATGACCTCGATATTGGAAAAAGTTTGATGATGATCCAAGCCATATCCATGTCCATTCAGACGTAAACCGAGTTATATAATAGATATACAGTGACCATTTGAATCTTAGTCATGCCGCTTGTTGTTGTACACGAAGATGTTTGTAGTTAGAACCGCGTAACAAAAGTAGAGGGATAGTTGTAACACCGACGCCCATTCTGTTTGCTGACTGGAAAATCCTCGTAACGAGCCGTGATATGGAACTTCAACAATTGTCCGTGTCACTATCAGCCCGCGTAGTGTAAGCAAACCGATAAAATTATGCAAGTCTAAGAAGTACGCCGCAAGCCTATGGGCTTGGATTTGCACCAATCGTTAGCACCAGACAAGCGACTGACGGGCAATCTCGTCTATAATTAATATCATGTTTATTGAAAATGTAGTCCAAGTGGCAGCTTATCTAGTACAGAGGACAGCAGAGGACAACACATCTAGCAGAGTGCGGGAAGAAGCATAGCCAGTTTTGAATAGCCTTCGACACAATGCCTGCAAATGTCCTCGCTAAATGATGAATTATCCCGCAGCCGGCCCGAAATGGTACGGTGATTGGCTTGGATTTTGTTTACACAGCTGAACCGAGAATTTAATCTAGTCTTCTATTGCTATGAGCGGCATCCATTGTAGTCTCGTATCAAGCTTAGTTGTGACGAATCGCGGCGATTACCAAAAGGTCCCAGTCTAATGGTTACATGGACAGAAGGCCCGGCACGAATTTCCTTCTTGGGGCGTAATACCTTTTGGAGAAAGTAGGATCCGCACATGTGTCTTTTGATCACAGGGAGGCGAGGTTGGAAGCTATCATATGATTAAGAAGGGGTGTTTAATTCAGGATTCCGCCGCTTACCAGTATGGGGCGAAATGCAAAAGATCTATTGATTACTCCGCTTGACAACTACGGGCTAATGTTCTTACTGGTGGCATACATAGATACATAAGCACGTTATCGACAGCCACTACAACGAAGCTATGTGCCTGGTAGCAAGGGTGGATGTGTGACACACATATTACCAAGGCGCAAGTCGTAGTTCAACGGCGATCGGCTCGCCCGATCGACCTGACCGACTACTTGGATGTTTGAGGAACTTTTGAGGCCTCATGAAGGATTTCCTTGAGAAATAGTATATGCAAGATTGAGCTCCCTGAGTCGACGAATACATATATCATTATCAGCTGCAGATACGCCCAAAAGAAATGGTCGTACGATTTCCCATTCTGGTCATATGAGGTGCGTGTCCATTGGCTGTATAGGGAACTCTCCCTTGCCAGGGACCAATCAGCGTCAACACGACACACATATTGGGAGATTGGCGATAGAGATCACCAAGTGCAGCATCTTAGTCCCCTTGTTCCATGTTGGTCGGCATAAGACTCGACTTATGATATTCCGTTGTGACCAATTACGGTCCGACTTATACTGCTTTACACCGGGGATTCGGCTGAGATGAGGGTGAGAAACGACATTGGGAATTTCGGTCAACATGAGGCGCTGGAAGTGAATAATATAACGCCACCGAAGCCCGTGGGGATCTACTTGAGGATCAGGATCTGATACACATATTACTGTATGCTACATTTATTTTCAAAGTGCGACTTATCATGTGTCTCAGTTACATACAGTAAGTGAGTGCAAACGTATTCGACAAGCGGAATTGTTAAGTAACTTCAAGGATCAACCTGTAATCAATGTTCAGCTGCATGCCGTGCAGGCAGTGGACCCCGAGCGTAACAATCCTATTCACAAAATGCAATCGAAATTGCATGCATCATGTAGGGGAATTAGGCGATCCATATCGAAGAATACCACCTCTCGGCCCACGATCCCGGTATATGGATCTCAGCTCAAAAGGAGATGCTACTGTAGCTCCCGCTCGGCTGTGTTACTCGTACTCTTGTTGGATCAAACTCATGGATTATATCAGCATCCAAATGAAAAGACTGAAGAATTCACAGTACTGATACCGATATAAAAGCTTCAATTCGTCAATATTATATCCTGTTGTTGGCTCGGTTTCGTCTGAATTTATATGGCACCAACATATCAACATAGTCGGTTTTCAGTAGATCTATAACCCTACGATAGTATTACCGCGCTTCGACCTGTTGAAATTAGTCAACGTCCCCAGATACACGCGAATCAGACGACGCAAGCCTCTGTAGCGTCACCACCCCAGCGAGCAAGCAAGAAAGCACCTTCATAATGCTATTCCCGCTCCTCATCTCTGTCGCGCTTCTCAGTCCTCTCGTCATCGGGGCACCAGGGTCCAGATTACTACTCCCATCTCTCCTCCCGTCCCCAACGGGTCAGCTCAGTCCCGTCGTCAGTCGTAAGGTCCATTCACATCACCCCAATCGTATATTCCCACCCATTCTTCTGTCTCTCGCTTGAGCAGCCGGCCAGCTATAAGACTGACACCTTCAAGTCTTCGGGAACGTAGGCAACTCAGAGCCACCGGCCTTGCTCTACACACCGCACCCGTCGTCACAGTGCGCGGCATCGAAGGGAGGTAATGATGGGACGCTGCAGTGCTGCCGCGCCGCGGTCGCGGGCGACTTGCCTATCGTCGTGTTTCTTGCCGCTATCTACGGGTACAGCCTCAACCCGAATGATGTGAATGGGCTCGTCTGTGAGTTTCGGCTTCCTTTATCGCGGGGCGTTCCCTGTTCGATTCCATTCCCGAAGGAATGCAAAGGAATAGACGTGTGACGATTGGTTTTGATTGTGTTTGTATAGGTGACGACCAGATTCAGAACTGCCCCGGCGTGAGATTGTGCTGCCAAGTTACTGCACTAGTGAGTCTGATTTGCTGCATGTGTGGTCTTTCACTCTAACCTTCCTAGAACCCTCTCGTATCACTCTACTGCGCCGACTATGATCCTCCAATACTAGGTTAGGGGGGCAAATGGCATGGTATCTTGCAGATCCCATTCATTCACACGGGTTATGAACGGGTGTCGCCAGGGGTGGGCTGATTGGTTGAATGCGGAACAGTTCCCATGTCAATTCTATTCATGACAGGATACTAGTTGTATCGTGACTTCGTTGTTTTAGCATATTATGCAAAATGGTATAATGTTGAGTTGAAGGTTGTTGGCCGGCTGGCTGCCTTTTTTCCATCCACTCTCCCTTACTGGTGTTGTACATTATCCAAATACGAGCTTGATGATGGTGTGCCTAGCCCCTCTTATATACAAAGGCACAATCTTGGTCTAATAACTCTATGTTGTTGTGATGGTACAATTGTAATGCTGTACATTTATTTACTTTTGGCGTTTTAACGTCTTCATGGCCATATCGATGAGGCCGTCTTTGGCTTCGCTTTCGGGGAAAGTATCGAGAGCGGAGATTGCCCGTTGGGCGTAGTCCTCCGCTAACGCTCTGGTTTGTTCTATCCCATTACTCTGGATGACAAGCTCGCGCGCCTATCGTGATCTAGTTAGCAAAGACTATCATAGGATGCATGGATCACATTGAACCTACCCTTTGCACGTCGCCCTCCTGCTCAAACTTCCTTCCCACCAAGGAACCTAGTTCAGGAGTTGTCTTCCATGCAAACAATAAGGGCGCTGTTGCCAGGCCCAGCTCTAGATCTGCGCCTGCTGGTTTCCCAAGATCCTTACCTGATTTTGTGTAGTCTAGCATGTCATCCACTAACTGAAATGCTAGTCCTAGATTTCGCCCATACATGTAAGCAGCATCGACTGTTATCGCGTCGGCGCGACCAAGCAATGCCGCTGCTCTGCAGGATTTTGATATTAAACTGGCGGTTTTAAGGTATGTCTTTTGTAGGTAGTAGTTGAAAATGTCTTCGGAATAGGTAGGATTCCGCTCGTCACGGGCTGTGTTCTTAAGCTGCATGAACTCGCCTTCGACCAGATTCGCAATGACAGTGGCCAAGAGCTCGATGACCTCGGCATTCCGCAGCCTCGCTAACGCAACAGACGCTCTACCGAGTAGAAAATCACCCGCTAACACGGCCATTTTGTTACCAAACTCAAAGTTTGCAGATGGCGACCCTCGACGCGACACAGAGTGATCAACCACATCATCATGGAGAAGTGACGCGGTATGAATCAGCTCGGTAATTTCGGCTAACCGTCGTTGGGAGGGGAGAATGTCGCTATCGGTGAATTCGGGCTCAGAAGAGTAGCCGGAAAGGGCGGAAGAGGGGTTCACGTCGGACAATATATCGAGAGGCGATATGGACGAATTGATAGAGTCGTGTGCGGATGCGGGGGCAGACTCGTTTTTGGGACAGAGGGTCGTCGCACGAGACATGAGCAAGACAATGAGTGGTCGCACATGTTTGCCCTCGGCTTGCGTGTAGTACTTGGCAACACGGTCGAGTGACGGATGGCCAGATCCGAGGAGCTGTCTAATGTTCCCCGTCAGGAACTTCATTTCCTTAGCTACCGTCCGGAGCGGGTCGATATGCATGTCGCCCTTGGTGGCTCTTGACACAGCGTTGGAGACGACATTGGAAGCCACGGAGACGGCGGCCGCCCAAGCTGACGATCGCCGCGAGGAATGATGATATAAGGCCCTCCTACAGTCAGAGCAGGTCGAGAAGAGGGTCGGGCGGCCGGCTGCACGCGCAGTCAGCAGCGCCGTTCGAAGCGGCATACCGGCGGGATTTTGACCACGATGTTCGCAAAGACCCAATTGCCTGGTTGGGTCGTCGAACCAATCTATTCGAGCATAGGATTGGTGGCGGGACCGGGATGGAAGCTCGACCTCGAGGGGCTGGGGTGAATACCTGAGGACGTGGCGAAGAAATTGCGGCTACGACCCTCAGAATGCTGTAGTTTTCGTCGGATGATACCGAATATTATTCTTGATTAACTCGGCGGGAATGAAAAAATTCACTAAGCTATCCGGGTTAGCTTGATCGGCTTTGGTAGCTTGTTGAGGTACCTAGATACCTACTTGTGCTTGTGGCGGTGGGTGGTGATTGTGGCTGGGCCTCGGCCGCTTGGTGCGAGAAGGCACCGACACTAGCCAGGTATGACGTTGAGCTCGAGCCATCTTTCATTTCCAAGGTTCATGCCAGAGTGGATAGTAATACTGCCAACAGCCCCTATGCCGTTGGCTTCCATCGAACCTACAATGACCCAAACCACTCCAACCGCTGCACTTCATCAAGCGCAAACATGGTGCTTCTCACGATGACTCCTCCCATGGTGGAGGCACTTCTGGTCCTTGGACACTCTGGCGATTCTCACGATGCGATAACCAATAAGATCCGATTCAACGACACCGAGCTCGAAGAACCTTGCATGAGCGATCCGGCCGTCGGAAAGCCCATTAGCCATGGACAAATTCTCAAGACAATCAAGACACTCAAGGCGAAAGGCCATGTTGGGTTCCGGTTAGAGGAGATGCTCCGTGGATCGAGTCTCTACGTACCTCCGCCGCCGCCAAAGCCCGAGCCGGTTCGTCCGATCCAACCAATACGAGGGATATCTGGCAATTCGCTAACGAGGGAGCAGACCGACGAGTACAAAGAATTAATGGCGAGACTTCGACGCGATGAGGAAGAAAGATCATACGAGCGCATGGTACGAAAGGCGCCTCCGCGGGAGAGCTTTGCCGAACGATTCCCCATGGCGCATTCATTTGCCGAAGTGAACAAGCCATCCAAGAAATCCGATGAGGAAGCCGATGATATAGAATTTGGGGATTTGCAGAAACAGATAACCCTGATCATCAACTTTCTCGTCAGTGTCTTCGGTTGTGGCGCTGCACTCTGGAAACTTGCTCAGTGGTGGCCCGTATCAACCCGACTATTCCTCAGCTTCGGTGGGGCGATTTTGGTAGCCATCACCGAAGTTGCCGTATACTCTGCATATACGTGGAGGATGTCACAGGGCGAAAAACAGCAAGCTACGATGAAAGAAGTTCGGGAGGTTGTCAAGACTTGGGTTGTTGGTGAAGAGGATGATAAAACATATCTAGTCGCGGATGATTCACGCGGTCCAGATACAAGTTTACGAAAAAGGATCATAACAGAAACGTGAATGGATCCCTGTTGTATAAGTACTGTACTACTATATGTTATTTTAATTATCTTCGTGGTGTCCAGCTGAAGGATATACATAGGCGCAGCTGACTAACAATTACAAGAGCAAAATGCGGGCCCCCTGCCAGCTACGTCACCCCACATTCGCGTTACGCTTGGCACTTTTTCTCAGCTCTCCGTTCCCCATTGCGCGACGCGTCTCTAATTGCTTGCCCATTAACGCGCCCATATCCGTGACTGAGTATTTAGGATATAGTATCTTGGCGGCCACCTTTTGACCACAGATCCCCTTCTTGGACCCCTTCGATCTGGTTTATCTTTTGTTGAACCTTTGTACCGCCCTCAATGGAATTTTACAGCATACTATCGAAGGAGGCATCACGGTAAGCAGGGGTCTCTTGTGAGTCTTGTGTTGGCCCGAAACTAATACCGTTCGTTATCATAGGATACCAAGAAAAACGGAACGTTCGTACATTTCCTCATTGAAATCTTGTTCAATGGAAACTCGTCGACGACCCCTCCGAACCTACAGTAAGCGTACATCAACAGACTCAAATGAGCCTACATCAAAGCGACGATGTATCGCCAAGACTTCCAAGGCTTCTCTTCCTAAGGGGGAAGTGCACATCGCTTCCTCGGGATCCGAACACAAAGCTATCTCCTCTATATCGAAGTCTCCTTCCCTGCCACCAATGAAGAAAGGCACAATCACCGCCTATTTCGGAACAATAACACCCCAACCACGAGCCGTCACACCGTCTTCGGATTCGTCTTCTGACCCATCGTCGGAGCCCAACGAACCTATTACTACACCGCCATTGTCGCCTCCCGTTATCACCACAAGAAAGAGAAGAGCGCGAAGACTGAAGACTCGTGTGGTGACGCAAAGTGTAGACAAAGAAGAGGGAGACGAGGAGGAACGAGAGAATCAAGACGGCAAAAAAAGATTGAAAAGGATATATGATGCGGAGCCGCCCACGCCTGCGCACCCCCTTATATTGTCAGAATCAACACCCGACAGTCTGAACCAGATCCAAAATGAATCTTCAAGTCGATCGGGCGCCGGCAAACCCTTGGAAAATCAGCAACGAGAGAAGAAACAGGCATCGGTACAGACGACGTTGAGCCTCTCTATGAATGAGACCCACTACACCGAGTGTAAGGAGTGTGGGATGTTGTACAATCACCTCCACAAAACGGATATCAAATATCATGCACGCCGCCATGCCGCGCTACGAAGAGCGAAGACGCAAGCCGGTATCAAGGGCGATGTAGCTGAGTGAACAGTGTATCCCAACTGTTGGATCCTTGTCTATGACTCCTTGCGGTGGGAGTTTTTGTGATGCTGCTAAGTAGATACAGGACATTTGTGCATCCTATCAGTGACGCCAATATACCCCCTTCCAATAGTCCGTGGTTTCAGTCTTTCGGTCTTTGCACTGCACTTGGCAGCAAACTCTCTGCTCACCTCTACCGCTACCAGCTTCTATCGATATTGCATGATCCAGTGCTAAGCTCCTGTTGACTTGGTGTATGTAGTGGATTCATTGAGGGGAGTTATGATATGTACTCTACCAGGCCTTGAATGCTCTATCATGGAGAACAGCGGCCTTTCTGCTTCTATCACCCTGGCCTTTTTAGCCACAGGCCCTGCTGATGGTCTTATCGACCTCATAATCGAGAGAGACCGTATGACTCAAATAATCGACGCGCTGCAAGCTCATTCAGGACGGATAGGTGGTGTGCGCCCACCCTTTTTCCCATTTTGCAATATTCACTCCATTGGAATGCAGAGTAACATGAAGCGATGCGCCGAAGCGCTTGGCCTAAAACAAAATAGGCGACTTATAACGCTCGTACATCCTCCATTTCGCTACTGGCGATATAATTACGTGCTCTATATCTCATACTGACAATGGCTACTGTGAGGACCTTTGAAACTGTGGCATTGGAGATTTGTCGCATCATAGCCCATTTCTACTGTCGGCGGAGTCTCGCAATGAGCGCAACGGATGGTCGTTTGATGCACCCGTAAGTATTCGCTAAATGCGTTTGGCACTTGGTAGCATGTCTTGGTCAAAGCGCTTCAACATGATACATGTCACAGTTGATTTATATGAGACTCTCTTCGGCCGTGGTCGGCGTCCAGTCAGGCATACCCATCGACCACGTGGGATCCTAGAGACTGCAAGTTAACTCGAATAAAATCCAGAACTAAAGAGGGGCGAACTCACAAGCGCGTTGAAGTCGAACCCGAAGAGTGTCATTGTGTCGATGGTATCGGGGGACGTATCGTCCAACCACCCGGACGCGATCTCGGTGCCCACGTACGCGGGCGATTCCTTTAACAAGATGGTACACTCTCGTAGTCCTTGTCGGATGGCGTCAAGCACAGCAACTTTGGTGTCCCGCCTCTTTTCCATCGCCTCGATATGGTTCAGTATACACGATACGAAAAGATACTGCTTTAGACTCGGCCGACCCAGACGAATAACCTGCCTCCACTGCCCCTGGACGTGCCTCAGGTACCGCATCAACGGCTGTCGATGGCCCTGCAGAAGGCGGGCTAGGGGGTCTCTTCTTCGCGTCTTCTGCGGGTCGTCTAGCCCTTCCTCCTCGAGCTGTGTTACGATTTCTAGCGACACTCCCAAGATGATGTCCTGCCCCATCGCGCCCTTGAACATCCCGCCTCCCGAGATACAACAGTATGAGAAGTCGTCGAGAGTTCCCCTCAGTAGATCCATCTCCTCGGTATGCGCCGCCATGATCAGACTGGACTCGAGGCATGTCTTGCGCGAGAGTAGGAATCGGTGGTCTTGACGCGCTTGGTGTGCAAACGGACGATGTAGGAATAAGATCAGACGCCGGAAGTACGTGTCCAGAAACTTGTGATGGAAGGAATTCGTCGTTGTTGGGGGGTCTGCTTCTTCCCGCGTCGTCTCTTCTTCTGGCTGCAGGACTTCAGCTAGCTCACGGCAGTGCGTCTGCAGATTGTCTGATTGGGCGATTGCCTTTTCATACATGGCTTCGCGACTTGAATCGTTAAGCTCGTGGATGATCTGCGTGCGTAAGCGTAATGATTTCGCCAGCAGAAGCTGGAGGGAGCAGTCCAGCTCTTCATACTTGTTGGTAGGGCGGTCTGGAGCCGACTCGGATTCATTCTTGTGCAATTTGAAATCCGCGATATTGGAAGGCAGGGAAACATGATAGTCGCCAACGACCAAAAGAAGCGGGAGGGTGGAGTTCAGTGAGGTTATGGTGGTCAACTCGAGCACTGTGAGCCAAAGGCGGCGACGAAGCTCTGACTCGAAGGGGGTTAACGAATGGTAGCGAGGGTCAACGTGCAGACCCAGCGTGAAGGATAGCTTCGACAACGCCTCTGTGATTATTGACGCCGTTCCCCCTAAAGCCGAGGTTTGACGAGCCAGTAGTAAGAGACAAAACACTTGTATTCCATCAATGCTCATCGCATCTCGCTCCTATACAAGTATAAGCCATGTGACAAAATACGAGGTAGACGAAGAAGCTCGTTCATGATCTGTAGTAAATTCAAACGAGGTGCGTATGTGCGCTTCGAATCTTACCGTAGGACCCGTGAGCCACCATTGTACAGCATATACCCAATTACGAGCCGTTCTCTTAATCTCATTCGCCACAGATCTGTCCGGCAAGAAGATCGCTCCAATGGTCAGCACCATTGTGAGCTTCATGAGAAATTCGGTTGACGCTGGTCCTGCTTGAGTCCAATAGATTTCATACTCTCTCATGAAAGAAGGCACGTGCAGAATGCGGAACATTGGCTCAAAAGTACGAAAATAGCCATCGATCGCCTGATCGCAGATAGATTTAGCTGGAATACTCTCATGTAGTGTGGGCATGGGTTCGTGAAGCAAGTTCGCCCCATGACTTTTGGCGCGGCGACGGGCGCTGGCGGCTTCGAGCACTGCAGCACTCGTAGTCAGTTATCGCCATTTGGAACATGTTTTATAGCCATATCAGCACCAAAAAGAAGTCCTATACTTTAAGAGCGGCCAAAACAAGAAGAAAATAGTTCCGAGAATCCCTTACTAGCCCCATTAGCCTCGAGCTGCACCCCGTCAACGACGGAGTAGGGCTTCGACTGCATTTGAGAGAGAATATTGAACTTTGATCTCGGTTAGCTACGTGTCCGAGCTTCTTTTCTTCATAGCTGGCATACCTGGTCAAGCGAATGAACCCAGTGCGTTTTTCCAAATAACCTAGTCTTCTCGTGTTCAGGACGAAGATGTGGACGTGGTAGCTTGATCCGAAGTTCGGACTTATCAGACGGCAATGGCTCGGATAACGAAGTCCCAATGCACTGCTCGATCCTAGATAACCTTGCTTCTAGATCTTGCAAGGAACATGTCTGTCGGGAATCGCCTCCCGAGTTTTGGAATAGCCGCTCCAGGGCACTAACTCGCTGTGACACGCTTGATGTTGTTGGGTCGTGGGTCTCAGGTATAACACAAAGGGGCTCAGTTGAACCGGGTGCGTCCCCGCCCCGGAATGTCCTCAGCGGACTGGAAAGTGCTCCAGCTTCTTCTACAACATCGGGTTGAGATCCGGGTGAGACAGGCATATGATCGGGCTTGTAAGTGCATAGCAGAGATGCCCGTGATCTCATGCACGGCCTGCATGGTAAACCCCGATCACATTTTATCTTGCCTATCAAGCCTTATTAGGCACAGATCGGGAATATGAAATAACCGAAGTACCAATTGAAAGGTATATTTCAGTTACGACACCCTGTGTAGCAGCGGCACAGGAGGAGACACTCACGAGAACGGCATGGTTCGCAGCTCTTAGCAGGGCGACGACGTTGGCGTTTGTGAGGTACGGACTTAAGGTGCTCGGTCATGATAAATTCGGTGAAAAACTATACATATAAAGAAGAAGGCTTTCACGAGAATAATGCACTGGGAGGGTCAAGGACGTTGAACCAGACTTGAATATCGGGTTGAAGTCTTATTCGCTCTGGAGCTTAAACCCGAGAAAGTAAAGCGTAAACACCGAGGCCGAACTTCAATACACCGAGGATTATCAGCGAAAGCATACAATCGGCAAATGGCCCATATTAATTACAGTTTAATGTCGATATTGGCTTCTGTTAGTAATCGGACGAATTTATTTCGATTTGTTTTGTACATGCGTAATGTAAAGCGCACTGAATGTTCCTCAGCGTGTGCCATACGCTGTTGGGGGGCTTGAAGTAATGCTGGCCTCAATTCTACATATTTCAATTGGTGTCTGCTATCAACAACGACAAAGATGAACACAAGAACAGCTTTGATGATCAACCCAAATTTGATGATATCGATCAAAGTTGGAGGAGCGGGAAGTTCGACTTGACTGCCGGGGCTATTTTAGTATAAACTTCCTACGTGACCTGCGTCCCTCAATCAACTCTGATTTGTACACGGGAGCAAATGGCCCGGAGATCTCTGATAAGCTGCGGGAGCCGGGGGTTGATTATGCACCTCCTACGACCCCTGTGCATCTTAGCCGCGTCTTCAGAATCCTTGTCAGATGGTATATCCTGATCTTGACGTCAAGCGTCCTAAGCTTCCTACGCAGATGAATGTGGAAACTCAACTCGATCACGCAGGTCGTATCAACGCGCTCTGTTTATCCAGCATATTATTATTCAGTCATCAGAAGTGTCTCTAATACATGTTTAGCATTGTAATGAGCATTTACTCATACTCCAGTCCGTGGTCATACAATTGGAGCTGCCGGATCGAGGTATCATACTCGCTCAGTCTCGGAAGACACATAAAAGTAAACCCCCAACCTCATTCATTTATTACGTATCTAATAGACCAGATGCGAGCTTTCTGCCAAGCTTTCCGAGAATAAAGATCTATCATGGCTACCGAACCCGATTCTGGTTCCGCCTTTTTGCTCAACCTATTCGAGTGTTGGGACGGTGAAATCGACTTTACCCCCGCCAACACCGTCTCCAAGAAGTTTGCATCGTACACGTGCTACATGTGACCAACCAAGAACACCTATTCAGTAGCCTAACATCCCAGCTATCATCTCTTTAGCGGGGCTCGAGTTACGATGAACATGCAAAAGTGAAGTGATTACTTCTTCTTTAAGCAGTAGACAATTTGCAAAATGGAGCAAGCAGATATGTCTACCGAATAACTGCACCTAGAGATGTATTGGGAATGGGCGAGAACGGTTTCTCCATGGCTTTGGTCTTGGATCGTTAGATTATGAAGAATTTCTCTCCAAGTATAAGTTGGGACAGCAGTCTCCGTGAAAGACGCCGGTCGTCTTCGGCTCTGGCGAGATTTTGCGACACGGAGCAAATATCGGTGGTTGTGTTGAGTCCAGGACGTATTTCAATTGGTGCCCGTTGTTGTCATGAGAGGACAATCGAGTCTCTACGCGTCGTTTGTACAAGACAGGAACCCTTGACCACCTCCCACGTTGTCTGACGAGGTTTCACCGAAATTGATGATGTATCAATCGCCGGTGGATATCAATTCACGAGAAACCACGCGACCTTACCCAGGTGGGCGATGGATTCAATCGACGAGATAGTTTGGCTCGTTTTCATACTCGATGCGACATCCGACGCAGCTTATCTCGTGCTGACCGATCTCGTGCTATCGCATCAGCCGGCCGTTATTAATTCATGCGCATATATAACGCGATTTATTATATGCTGAATAGGTACAGCATGATCATACGGCAATTTAGCACGATTATGCCATCTGGGTCTCGGAATGGACGCGTACACGCCTGCATGTTTATCGCCCTCTAATTTACGTGACTTTTGGTACTCACATGCACATTCACTCCGTAAATAAGGTGTTAGAAGAGACATGTGCCACCTATGCCCGACGTCGAAAACCTGTAGACCTTTCTTCCTTGTGGTTACCCCAGAAGAATACTACAGCTACTTGCCGCATCGGAAATAGCTGTAGGTCAGTCCAATAATCCGCTGGCATGAGAGCACTGATTCATTATATATCTACGACAGCCATATGAGTTATTGAGGTGAATTCATGAGAACAGCAAGCTATAGCAGCATTCCCTACTGACAGTCTTCACGCCGTCTTATTTAACCGCTATATCCGGTGCTGCTCCCAAGCTAAAATTTGGTGAAGGTCCTTAAAGCTAGACTTACCACCTAGGTAGGCAGTTCAGAGGACCTTTCCTACCATACCAATAGCCCGGAAAAGATGTGCGCACTTGCATCTAGATCGGTTTGCTGCGCCATTGCAGCAGTTTTCGTGTCGATCTTACGAGGCATAGCAGCCCAGGATCCGTCCTATTCGCCATTGAGGCCTCCGGCTATTCCGTTAGCCGTCAGGAATCCATATAATAATGTATGGGCGGCGAATACAGCGATCGGCGGAACACTCAATAGCCAAACCCCCAGTTTCTGGACAACTGACCCTGTTGGATGGGAAGGGGTGGTAGTGGTGGACGACACGGCGTATGAGTATCTTGGTAGTACTAACGGGGAACTCCCAAAGGAAGCTCAATACGCTTCAGCTGTGCCCTTGACAGTCGCATTCGATTCCCAGTCTTCCAATTTTACCTTTAAAGCAGGACCTGTAATAATTGAAGCGAGCTTTTTATCGCCAGTGACTCCAAAGGATATATGTCGATCTTCTATCCCGCTCAGTTATTTAACGACGAGTGTTCGCTCCAATGTAAGTCTCCCTTTTTATTAATTTTAAGGTCGATGTCATCACATGTGATCCATTCTTTGTTCCTACACGAGCAATACTTGATTCCTTTATCAGACGTCCACGAGACTAGAACAGCAACTAAACGGGAGTTTTGTAGGACGGCCAGCCTCACCACATTCGATTTTACTCGGATATAAGTTCAAAGTGGCTGGGTGTGAGCGATCGCAATAGGATTTCTTGGGATCTTAAGAAAAACAGTGCAACGGTCAATGCAACGAGCAATTCTATTCCCGAAGACCTCTTCACCTGGCTACTGCATCGACAAAATCAATTAGTCTTCGGCGAAGAATCCGAGTACCCAACATGGGGAGATCTCGCCCATACTACGAGTCCTTCAGGTGCGAAATCGTTTTCCTTCGAGTGCGGCGAAGCAACGGCTGTTCGTTTGGCATTCTTCCAGAACCGCACTCTTAACAACAACGTCTCATCTTTTACCACGGACTTCGGGGACCATACGCCTGTTTTCGCCTTTGCCCATGATTTCGGTGTCGTCGATGAACAAGTAGTTAGATATACTATTGGATCTGCCCAAAATCCCATCATACAGTTTATCACAGACAACGGCTTAACGAAGCTGGACCCTTGGTGGTCTAAGTGCTATGGGGACATACACGCAATGATACGCTTTCATTGGGAAGACTACGGCATGATACGAATGATTGGAGACGAGTTCGAGAAGCAGCTTCAAGTTGACGTAACGCACTTCTACAAGGACGCGGAAGAGCTGATCTTTGGCCGCGCCGCACGGGATGTGCAGCTTGCGCCTACTAATGGAACTAACCAATACGGCCAACAGTTTGTCTTCGATAGTACCAATGGCTATGGATTCCTTGAACCCTCTAACTGGACCGGTGTCTCTGTCCCTTACGTATCGGAAGCTCGATCATATTACTCCATTGTAGCACTATCAGCTCGTCAAATCATGGGCGCCTACGTCTTCGCTCAAGATCCTAACGCAACTAGTGAAGACCCTCTAATTTTTCAGAAGTAAGGAATTTACGGAATCTTCTTATTTGGCAACGTTATGAGCACGGTGTTTCCTTTTTAGGTCAAGGCAGCGCTAAGAAGCTTCTGAAAACCTCATTAAACACGCTCTGAATGACGATAGCTAATTCCGAGTGCTGCAGAGAAATTTCCAGCAATGGAAATGTAAATACCGTCGATGTTTTGTACCCGGCATCGCCATTTTTCTTGTACGCCAATCCTAACCTACTTCGATATGCCTTGCAGCCATTGTACGAATACCAGGAGGGACGGTTCTATCCCAATGGGTATTGCATTCACGACATCGGAGCTCGTTTTCCAAACGCGACTGGACATGTTGACGGTGCCGATGAATATATGCCAGTCGAAGAAAGCGCAAATTTCATCATCATGAGTTATGCTTACTACAAGTTCACAGGTGATGCTAGCTGGTTAACAAGTCATTACGACCTCCTTAGACAGTTCACTCGCTATCTGGTTGACTTTTCACTGGTCCCAGAGGCCCAGCTCAGCACTGACGACTTTGCCGGCACACTACTGAACCAGACCAATCTTGCAATCAAAGGCATAATTGGCCTACAGGCTATGTCCTATATTGCTAAAGTAGCGAAAAATACCGCGGATGCCACAAACTACGCTAACATAGCCAAATCATATTACGATCAATGGGAATACTTCGCTATTGAGCCAAGTCACAAGCACACGACATTGGCATACCAATGGCGTTCTAGTTGGGGCCGTAAGTAGTCAATCCTCTTTTTCGTTTCAAGCTGCAACTATGTCTTAGAAGGCTTCGCCGCCTTCAAGACACTTTCATATATTGCTCGAAATGACTTTAACTGACTCTAAGCATTGTAGTGCTTTACAATATTGTGCGAAACCTTTATAAATGAATTCAAGTTGGCATTGCTGATCTTATATACTCAGTATTTTGACAAGTTACTAAACATGGGCTTTGTCAATCAGTCTGTGTACACCATGCAGTCAGACTGGTATCCGTCGGTGTCGCAAATGTTCGGTGTTCCCCTCGATAACCGTCACCACTATACGAAGACCGACTGGCAAATATGGACAGCTGCTACTTGTCACGCAAACACTCGAAGGTTGTTTATCAACTCAATCGCCTACTGGCTCAACGAGACGGTCACTAGAGGGCCATTCACGGACCTATACGAATGCACTGGCCGCGGAGATTATGTCGAGAACGCTGCATTCAAGGCGCGGCCGGTCGTCGGGGGTCATTTTGCCTTTCTGGCACTGTTGAAAACAGGCCAGAGAGCCAATGCAGAAGGCGGTGATACGTCGGGCTCTCTCTTCCCGAGGAATAGTCCACAACCTCTTCCTATCCCAGACACGCCAATTCCGCCTGCACAGATGGGGTTCCTCACAGACGAGGAAAAGAGAGATTATCGGGGAGAGGTAACTACCTTGCTGTCGAGCGAGTTGGAATCCTGGAAAAGGTAGCATCGTGCGTAGCAAGACCGAATTATCTCTGGGATGGCGCCTTTATATCAGGTCAACAAGTAGTTGCATTTCTAGCAACGTTGAAACATCTACATGTTTATCTATTTACGCCTTAATAGGTGTCAGAAAGATAGTCGTTCAGTATCGAGCTTTAGGCTATAGAATGAGTTAGACAAAGACGTGTGTGGGAACATCGAATGTCTCAATCTTCGGAACCCATCTTTGTTGAAACTACCAATCCGGAAAGGGCCATTTGTTATCCGCTTGTAGAAGCTCACTCTCTCCATGTCCGTACTGGCAGGATGGCTAGAAAACCGCTTCTAAGATAAAAACTTGTCAGAAGCTCGTTTCGCGCGAATTTGCGCTAAAATTAAATCAACTCTCGACCGCACTCTATCATCATGGCGCATCTAATTGTCGGCGCGCCTCGCCCCCGAGAGATTCTACCCAGCTCTTCGGAGAGCTCTTCGGAGCTGAGTAATATATTCTCATCATCACGAATCCGACGCGAAAATACCGAGGAAGCCAGCCGTGCGATACGCGAACATTTCAATAAACTGGCATCCTTCGAATTTGAACGAGCCATCGGTAGCGGAGCATTTGGAGTAGCATGTAGTGTCATCGAAAAGCGTTCCCGCAAGCCTCCGCGAAGACTCGTCGTTAAGAGGGCAAGAGGGGAGGATGCTGAGGGCGAACTGGAATACGAGATCATAACGATGTCGGTATGTGGTGACAGCTCTACTGCATCAATGTTAGAAATGGGGTCTAAGACAGGATGCGGACGATTCTGGAGCAGAGAAATGGTGTTAACTGAGGGATCGGAGTGATTAAATACATTTGAAGACATCTTGCTGACTTGGTGGCTTGGATTTAGAGACTCAACGGCTCGGCTCATATCGCATCGGTAATTGCCGCTAAATACGACGACATGGATATACGGCAACCCAGATTCTTCGAGCGATTGATCTATAAAATAGCGGGTAAAAAAAGGAATATGTTAGCCGGTCTTTCTGGGCCTACGCTGGTCATCGAATACCTCGAGAATGGGACCGTTCAACGTCTGATGAACACTCTTCGACGACGAAGGAAAAACTTACCGAACAGAGTTTTATGGAGTTTCTTCTTGTGCTGTAAGATAAAGGGTGTTAAGTCTATGTTTCGGTGCTAACTCTAGATGAAAGTGGTAAGAGCATGTGTCGCTATGAGAGCTCCCCCAGAACAGCCACTCGGTACCAAGCCCAAACTCGAGGAGATACCAGAAATTCTACCAGACTTGGGCATATCGCATACTGACATGCATGGCAATAACAGTGGGTTTGTTATCCGACTTTCTATTTATTCTTGAGCTGACACGGCATACTGCAGTCCTCCTAGGCTCAGCAGGAGATTTCCCAGAGCACGCCTTCATACCACCTGTGAAGCTGATAGATTTTGGGTTAGCGAAAACAAATAACGGAGATGAGGGCGATCCGCGAAATCTGCTTGATATCGGCAAAATGATATATTACCTGATTATTGGTAGGTATGGTCCTGTGGGACTTCGAATTGAGGATCACCGTGGCGTAAAAACGATGGCGTCGGGTATTCTGCCTCAGAATGGCGAAGACCCATACCCCGAGTTAGACGACGACCTGCGAACCCTCGTAGCTCGGTGTCTTGCTAAGGAACCGGCGGATCAACCGAGCCTCGCTGAAGCGCTGCTGATCTGTAAAGACGCGGTGGAAACTAGGACTCCCGAATTTTATGGTCTCAATTTGGCTCGGGAGACTGACAGCACAATCCGTCAACTCTTACAAGAACTCATGTATGATGTGAATTGATTCTGCTGGTTTTGCTAATAGGATGGAGGGTTTATTCATCCCTTCTGAGAATCTATATCGCATCGGGACACTATCACAGGGGACTGCTTACCCCCTATTCATGAATTTTATACTTCACAGGACATATTGGCAGCTTATTCAGCTTCGAGTACAAGGAGGCGTCTGGTTAAATAGAGTGGGACGTCACATTCTTCCTCTCTCCTTTTCCCTTGTACAATTACGTGCAATTCTAGTATGTGTTCACCGTCGCAAGGTGTCGTCTTACGGTAGCTCATCTATTCTACACTGCATACCTATATCTATTGGCGGGGATGATCCTGCACATTTAGCGCGGTCTATTGAATCTAACACCTCATTAGGCCATGCGAGCCACTCAGCCCAATACCTTCCCAGAAACTTCGTAACGGAACGAATAATGAAGGCGCCAGCATCGCTATATGCCCAGTAATCCCTTGTATCATGTATTAGCAACGCGTAATAGGCAATTAAGATGAGAGACTCAGGTTGTCGCTGCTCTAGAAGGACGATGAAATCGGGAGGGACTTGGACTGCCCACTGAAGCACACGAGTGGTCCTGACTGCCGAAAATCTCGGGCGATCTGGAGGCGCATATGATATATCTCGCAACAAACGCAAAGCAGTGTTGCAAGGGTTCAACACTGATGAACTAAGGTTTCCATTTGCAAGGAACGTCTCTAGCCGAGATAGCTTCATAGTAAGAATGGTCTCGGGACCTTTACCGACTATGAATTCGGCAGGGAGACTAATACCAGTTTGATTTCGATATTGTGCCATGATATACGGCCACGATTTTCCAGTCATAATTCGCACACCGCCGCAGATATGGAACGATGTTACCAACTTGTCTAGAAATGTCGGGAAGTCGGTGCGTGTTGACAATGCGTCAAAAAGAACTTGCTGTGAGAGAAGCGTGGAAAAAATAAAGCCGGCCAATGTGTTGTCGGCTGCCGCCTGGGCCGCATTGAATAGGGCGAGCCCACGTGTCTGTAAATGTGTCGCTTCATCCTGGTAAAAGCGCCGCTGATGTGGTCGCTTGGTGCTCATATTGGCGGCTGATATAGCGAGAAGCTGGTCCATCAGGTAAGGCGCGTCGCGAGCCGCTTCCCCAACGGCCATAGCCATATAACCATCGACTGCCGCAGGATCTTGTATATTGTTTCCCAGCACATCAGTTCTAAAGTTATGCAGGAGTTCTAAGTGATATAACTTGAACGTTTGATCCGTCGAGATGAGAGAGTTAATCGTAAAAGTTGGCTCAGCAAGAGAAAAAGGGTTGGCCACATCATGAATAGAACCCGGCGGTGATATAACAGATGCAGTTATCGGATCAGGAGATGGTGCGGCCGTGGCGGCAGTGGGCCTTGGTGGTGGTGGGATGGGAAGACTAGAGAGAAATGAACATGGTAAATGACGAACTTTACAGTTCGCACAGGACGGCCTGCTCTCGTCGCATTTCACGTGACGCCGTTTGCATTCTTTGCAGCCATGCCTAGACTTTTTAGCTGATCTTCTTTGCATAGCGCTCTTCCTCGTAAGCAACGGAAGACCCGATGCGATTGATGATGAAGAGAGTCGCGAGGTCGCGAGGAAGGCCAGCAGGCTGCCTAAGTCTAAGTCTAAGTCCCGAGGAACTTGATGGTAGCCATTGGTTGCCCACTCCTTAGGGCGTATTCAATTTTTGTCCAGTGGAGTATCGACTGGTAACTACACTATCGGCCAGGTATTCTTGGCATATAGAACGTAGTTTAATACCCCCCTCGACCAGTATTGTTGAAACAGAAGACGGAAAATTGCACGGCAAGTTAAGAAGTTTGCATTATATAAGAAGAGCCTTGGGACTAAACCGTGTGCACATGCCCTGGGTATGACAATTTGCATCACTACATGTTTCTAAGTACTATATTTAGTCTAATAGTTACATGATCCTGCTATGAATCTATTATAGCGATTCCTACAGAGAGTAACATGGGTCAACATGCAGCTGTTAGTTGAGAAAAAGCGCAATGTGCCCTGATGATACAAATAACAACCTGGGCCGTCTATAGCAAGCAGATTGCATGCTAACCTAGGATAATAGCTATCGGGATGTCAGGTATTGATTTGACTGCTGCCCCAATCAAGGGCTTCAGCCGCCCGCTGGGCAACCTGGAAGCATTCTTCAAATCACTTTCGGATAGTGGAAAGCCTCTGAATCGCGAGCACTGGACCATCCATTTTGTGTTGCGTCTCAAATTTCCGCCCTCTATCACTGACCCAATCCCCCATCTCCAATATGCGTGGGAAACTCTGCGCTTGCGTCACCCAACTTTGGGCGCGACCCTCAAGGAGCCAGAGGGTAGCTCTGACCGAGCGTCGTTATCCGCCGGGCCGCTTAATGTCAAGGAATGGACTGACAACACCTTTATCGTTTGTCATGAGCACGCCGACGCTGGTCAACTGTTTTCTAGTCTGTATTCTACTCCTACCGCGACCTGCTATTGGATTCCGGCGTCATGCGAACTCGTCATCCGCTCGTCGCACTGGCGTATTGATGGCGTTGGAATGGCCTTACTGGGGCACGAATTCATGACCGCTCTAGCGAAGGTGGTGATGATCAAGCCGGACACACCAGAGAGAGATTCATTCCATACCGAACTTTTATCGAACCCTTCGTCAGTGCCCCCAAGCCTCGAGGATCTCGCGAAGGCGCAATCCACGTATTCACGATCGGGAGAAGATGACCCAATCCTAGCAGCGGGTGCTGATGAGCTGGTTGGTATTTTCTTACGCGGCGTACCCAGCATCGGCCTGCCCGCTCGAACTTCTTCTACTGCTGAACCTGTTCCTGGTCCTAGTGCTCGCGTCATGGCTCACCTGGACGCTGAAAAGACCACCCGAGTCGCAACCGCCTGCCGCCGGATGGGCATCAAAGTAACGAGCGCCGTGCACGCAGCCATTGTGCGTGTCACGGCGCGGTTTCCTCAACACCCTCTTTCTAAGTCTTATGCGGCTTTCGTCCCCGTTGATTTGCGCCGTGCGCTGGATGACACGGCCACACTAGAGACAAAGGCCATTTCCAAGGTCGTCGGATTGTATTTCTCCGGTTTACCTATTTGCGTGGACAATGTATTCACCAAGAGCTTTGAAGATATAGCCCAAGATCTCGCCATCGTCTACGCTCGCGACCTTTCGCGATTCTGGTCGCCAATACCAACAACAGAGACGAGGATCGGTGACCTTAAAGAAAAGATGATAGGACTGCTAGATCTAGCAGAGCCATACGTGCAACGGACGACAGCGCTATTCAATACCCCGGTCCCAGAAGGGTTACCTCCTGTCCAGACGCCGGACCTCAGCAGTCTTGGCAGGATGGAGTCCTCTATTAAAAAGGAGTATGGGAATGACAACAGCGACCGGGGCGGTGTACAGGTACTTGACTTTTGGGTTGGCACAGAGATGTTGACTAGGAACGTGCAATTTCACATCTGGAGTTGGGACGGTTCGCTCAGGCTCGGAGCAAGCTTCAATACAAGCTTCTACGAGAAGGGGTTCGTGGCTGACGTTGTTCAGGCAGTGATTCGTGAGCTTCTAGATGGCTGTGGAATTGGGAATGACGATGAATAGGGGGAGACTGCTTTAAAGTGATTTGGTCATAGCTTGGAATGAAGCTGCTTCTATCTTTCTATCTTTATATGTTACTTATAGATGCCAACACAATCAACTCCAAGTTGAAATTTCAGAATCGGGCTTAAATCGCGTGTCGACATAGATATGAGAGTTGCCAGGCACTTATGAAAAGTGAGCTACCTGAAATGTCCGCTGACATCACAATCATTCCTGAATGATATCTGTGCTCTTTGCCACCTGTTCCCATTCATCGCAGATCTTTATCATATTCTCGCACTTGGCCCTGATCCTACCCCAACCGTCAGTCCCCAGAGGTACGCGAAGCGGTATTTCTTTACCAGCAGCCACGCCAGTCCCTTTGACTAAGTCAATCATGATACTAACGGCCTTTGTGGCGTCCCCAGGCTCGTTGCCCACGATGCTGGCTTCGACATCTCGCACAGCCGCGTTGAAAGGGGCATAATCGGGCACACGAGGCGGCACGTGGTTAATATTACCAAAGGCGCGGGTTCGAAAGTAACCAGGCTCCACGATGAGCACTTTGATGCCCGGCGCAAATATAGCCAGTTCCTGAGAGAGGCATTCAACCGCGCCTGGATAATAGATCTTAGCATCTGCGATCTCATACACATATTGACAAATTATAGGGATAAAAGGCGGGTACTAAGTAAAGGCATTGACGGGTTGAGGTGTATATAAGCATACCTTCGAGAGCGAACTTGCTCGCGCAATATCCGGACGCTCCGGGATCGGCATGCCAACCTGCTTGAGAACTGATGTACAAGAGTGTGCCCCTACCCTTCGCCCGGAGACGTGGTAGCAAAGACCGAGTGATATTCATAGGGCCATGGAAGTTCGTCTTCATGATATCTTCAAGTTCTTGGGACCTAAGGTTGATTATATCTTTGTGAGTGTTGGGATGTACTTATCAAATATGTTCAATACACTTACAATAACTCTTCAACAGCGCCGCTGAGGATATAACCGGCATTATTAACGATGACATCGATGCCACCTGGATACAGATCCCAGGCTTCAGCGATTTTGGCCTCGATCTCAGAGGCCGGAGATGAAACATCAAGGTCCATAATCGTGGCGCCTGTAGACTTCAGATGGGCGAGCTTAGTATCGACGTTGCGGCCCGTGGCAATGACATTGTCTCCTGATGCACGGAGCTGGCGCACAAAGAGCTCGCCAAAGCCGCTGGAACAGCCAGTCACAAGCCAGGTTTGGGGCATCCTTTCCAAGTTCTAAGATGAAGGGGCTCAGTGCTTTCTTGGAGTATGATATTCCATAAGCGACAGTAGGTAGTCAATGATGTGAGTCCCGATTGAGATGACGTACCGTTGGAATTATATCACAAAAGTAATATTTTCTCCTTTTCTTCGTTATGCCAGAACATCCCGAGTGGGCTCGGAGATTGTGTAAGACGAAGAGTAGAAGGCCGGGGTTAGCATGTAAAGTGTCTGTTGGCTCCGCCCCTCATCAATGTACAGCTAGGTAAGTAATATACTATCAAGTATGTCAGTTTGTATGGTATCATGGCGACCGTTTATGCGAGATTAAATTTCCAATCAACAAAAGCTTCGACATGGTCTAATAAGTATATTTATCATTACGAGGCCTGGACAACAATACAGAAAGTTGGTAAAAATGGCGGTGGTAAACTGTAGCTATTAGCTGCACTAACTATAGCGGAGAGGCTTGGCTAGCATAGTTCATGCGTATTTCCTGTCCAATGTTATCTTTCCCGACTCCGGCTCTAGTGCTTCTGCTACAAGCCGGTTGGTGTCGGCCGCGTCGTGGCTGTTGACGAGATAGCAGTAGAAGGAACCGGCCACCGTTGCATCGTCGTCACCTGGAAGACAGCTACGAGATGGAGTCCCTGGCCTGCAAGTTGCATCGCCCTAATTTCAGCTGTCGCTCATGGACGCTGTCAGCAACGGATTATACGACGGCCCTCCATTGCTGCGGCTCAGATTCTGTGCCGCACGGCGACTCGGTTGGCATCTCCAAGCTGTTTTCAATGTGAGTGTCAATCGGACCGACCATTATAATCACCTACCGAATGAGGTTCTGGCTCAGGTAAATGAGCGCTAGGGATGTCATGCAACAATCACGTGTCATGTGAATGTCTTTCTCGTACAGCAATGCAAATCCTGAATATTTCATACGGAATCGTTCTATAGTCTGCATCGTAAAACTATCCAATCTCCAATCTCTTCGGGCTTACGCCAATCCGAGTAATGTGGAAGCACCTCGCAGGAAGATGACGAGGGGTGTTATTTGGAGACGGCGCCTGCTGTATAGGTATATAAGGATAAAGGTCTTTCATCTCACTGATTAACGACCGGATGTCAAAGAATTGGGACCGAACCCTTACTACCGTTCTCTCCAGAGCTTCTGATTGCGATCCCATTGGTTTGGGACCTATCGGACATCATGCGATCAGGAACGTCTTTAGGTCTTGTTTTCGTCGCCCTCAACGGCGTCACAGCCATTTCAAACAACGATGCCGATGCTATGTTCAATGATTGGAATAGTGCATTCCTCTCCGGATCTCAGTATCGGAGAACTGTCGACGACCCGTCACCTGACACGACCTGGCCTGCATCCTTAGACATACTTGTTGCGGAGGATGCCTTCGACCGAACGGGTGATGCTGCAAGGATGACTCTCGTCAACAACCTCTTGAATTCGTGGCTCGCCGCAACGCCACCGCCAGTATGCGCTTTCTAAATATCTTGGACGATGGCCTTTCCAGTCGTCCAACTACCGAGACAAGTGATTACTGACTCCAATGGTCATAGTGGAGCTGGGACGGGTGGAATGATGATATCGGCTGGTTTACACTGGCCCTCGCGCGGGGATATCAGATAACCGGAACCCAAAACTTCTTGACTCAGGCCGAGTATGGTTTCAACTATGCTTTTGGCCGTGGCTGGGATGAAACTTACATCGGAGGCGGTATCTGGGAACAGCAGCCTGCCGATGCCCAGGGGGATGGACGTACGCCAGCCAAGGAGGCTTTGTCTAATGACAGTCTCGGAAAAGTTGCCTGTCTCCTCTACCAGAGCACCGGAAACCAGACCTATTTACAGAGCGCCGAAAAGATCTACGCTTGGGTTCGCAAGAACCTCTTCAACACACAGACTGGAGCGTTAATCACCGGGATTGACTGGAACGGCAAGGCGATAACCGGCACGGCTGCATACAACCAGGGCACGTTTATCGACTTTGCCACGCTTCTATGGAAGACCACGTTCAACGCCATGTATCGCGACGACGCTTTGCTAGCCCTGGAATTCGGAAAGAGCAGTCTTACTAAGAATGGGATATTTAGCAATAGCGATATCAACTTGAATACATGGGCCGATGAGATGGCTCGTGGGGTTGGCAATTTCGTCACTGCCGCCGGTCTCTGGGACACGTACTTCGATTGGATGAACCAGAACGCAAATTCGATTTTGGCTAATCGACGAACGGACAAAGGAATTACGTGGAATGCTTGGGACCAGCAGACGCCCAATACCGACCTGAAAACGAACACGTTTGCTAGTGCCGTTGCGTGGTTGCAATACACGCCGGCGGTGAAGCCAACCAATGTCAGCGGGATCATGTACATCACCAACAAGGCCACAGGGCTGCGAATCGATAGCGGCAGTAGCCTCACTTCTGGGTCGAATGTCATTCAATGGGGATCGAACCCTTCATTAGCCCAGAAGTGGCTTGTCAGCCAAAGTCCGGACTTCTCCTGGACGCTGACGAGTCTTCGCACGTGGTTAGTCATCGATGACCCTAATGGGTCTACACAGAATGGAGAGAATATGATACAGTGGCGCTCTTCGAGAGCGACCAATCAAAGATGGTGGATCGACCAACAGACCGATGGCAGCTACAAAATTTGGAACAAACAAAGCCAGAAGGCGCTGGATGGAAGTCGTTTGACCAACAATGGTGCTCTTCTAGCGCAAAATGACTGGTCAGGGGCTGATTCGCAAAAATGGTTGATCACAAGGGCAGGATAGCTTAAGTGCGAAGTCTCAATAGCATTGTCTCTACCATTAATACAAATCTTCCGGTGCGTGTACCACGTGGACAGTTGTTCCCGTGAATGCCTCTCAAGAATCGGTCTAATTCTCAATTCTTGGTGATCGTCGTCACCCTGCTACGTCCAAGACCCTTTACTTCAGGGGCAGGAGACATAGCATTTCATCTACATTAGATAGCTATGCATTAAAATTCTGTTAAGACACGAGTCTATTCTAGTACTTATAGGAAATCATAATAGGTTTAATCATGGATTTGAAATGTAAGAAAAATGGCGCAGGGTTGACTTTATTCATTTGTTTGTACTGCCTAAAGCAAATGTGTCACAAGTGATACAGACATATGGACAAGGATAGGTAGATGAACAATGCACCAGATGCTTCCGCAAAAAGACCCCTGTATATAGTAGCCCACGAAGGTGTTCTAGAGTCCTTCGAAATATCTCTATCTCCTGCAAGCATACGGTCCATGACAATGGGGGGATGGGGGAGATTGCAGAAAAGCGCCACAAGAAGACGTCGAGAATCAACATGTTTGAGTGAAAGTAACATCGCAGAGGTGGTTTGGGATCCAGATCCCGCATATGTGATAGCAGGAGAGTGGGTGCTGTAGGCGTCGAAATCGTGCTAACCGTCCCCATTGTTCTCTATTTCCTTCACGATTGTTTTGAGTTGTTCCCTCACGTCCTGTAGGTCATTTACCATTTCATTTTGTTGATTTACCATTTCATTTAGTTTAACCAAAGTCATCTCAACTTTTGATCCTAAGCAATTAAGATCACCTAGCAAGTTCCTCTTGGGGTTGGTGGAAATGTGACTTTTCTCTTCATTGGCGTCGAGGAGGGCCCGTGTGGCGCCGTCATTTACATCAAGACGGGTACCTGCAGAGCTTCAATTAGGAAATTGATAGGGCAGAATCAGAGTAGAATGAATGACGCAACACATACCTCGACTACAGATCCATTCTTCGCAATTACTATTGCATTCATGTTCGTCGACTGGTGGTTGTGAGTCGACAATCACGTCTTTCAAACTTGGAATCGGACAAAAAGACAAGGCATTACACAAGTTGACTGAGTTCCCTGTAAAGACATGGTTAAGAGATCGTCACGCATAAGGGTTGAGAGTAGACTTACGTTTTAGTTGCGAAATTTCTGTATCGTTCTCTAGGAACCAGAAAATCGCTTTGATGATGACGTCGTCAAGAGGAAGATCCTTTTGGCGCCTCCTAGCTTCCTCAATTGAGATGTCGTATCTGACTGCAAACGGCGAGGGGATAATTCTATCCTCGTACTTGGTAGGACGCTCTTTTTGGGGGGCTACCGCCGCCTTAAAGACCATTCCAGGTGTTATATTGGCGTCTAATGCCACGGCGATAGCCCCCATAGCAGGCCAGTTCACGGCATACCGGCTATGATGGAACCCGGTAGGACACTGAAGATCATCCCTGATACCATGGACTTCTATTGAGAACTAACCGTTAGTTTTATCGGACGATAGAATTAAGGAATCAAGACTTACCTAGTCCCCGAGCCAGCCTGTAGACAACATTGTATACAAACCATGGAGAATTGAGTGTCTGAAGGTAGAAATAGGGATTTGAAAATTGGTGAACCTTGGAAATACGCTTCTTGAGGAAAATAGCGGTTAAATATACACCATATTCTTCAATCATTAGATCGACAGCTTGCACCGCCGTGGCAACAGTCAGGGTCGGCATGACGAGGGTAGGCGGCGGGTGGGATTAATTGCTGTGGGAGTAAAGAGGATAGAAACTAGGTAGAGAAAAGCTTGGGGGGAAGAGATAACAAGAGAGAGAAGGGGGAGAGAAGAGGATATGGGTAGTTGCCTACCTTATGTAGGTAGGAAGGCAGGTACGTGTTGTAGTTACCTACCTAGGTAATCTAAAACCAGCTAACGTGACTTCCAAGGTTAACAGCAAGCAAGCCGAACAGGTACTTAGGTACTCAACTGTTGTTACTTAAGATCGCCTACCTTGGTGCCTTAGTACTTCCTCCTAAGTAAAGAATCTTTGTAAGTGCCTAAGGTGGCTGTGTATATATACATATGTACCTACTCAAATACCCAAGTGAAAGATCTTTCAGATAGTTCCTAATTAATTATCTTGATAATAATCAAGCATAGATTGTCTATTGTTCTTAAGCACTAGGCTGGGCAACTATAATTCCACGTTGTTCAAAGATTGGAAAGCTTTTCGTATCGATTCGAAACTCAATTGCTGGTGCGATGAAGGTAGTAAAGTAAAGTAAAGTATATCGGCCTCGTTAATACTTTATGGTCTAAGGATCTCTTACCTCCATTGGTACTCGCGTAGTAGCGAAAGCAACGCTGAGTGGTATGCTCGGCATCCCCCTGAAACAGCACGGACCATGAGATAACAACCACAAGTCTCGCTCGCCTATACTAAGGCCTTAGAATCCCGAGATATTTATGGCATCTGTGGTAACTGAATGGTATAAAGTAGGAGTCCATTGGAGACTTGGCTGTTGCTAAACCAGTTAAGAAGAACTCTTATTGCCGCCGCTAATGAAGTCTAACTAAGGACGTTAACGAATAGTGATGCATTTCGCGGTGAATAGGTTCTGATTAGAAGTATTCTCAGGGCACACAGCTTTATCGAAGCTTTCGAAACCTGTACTCTAATTAGTAGCCAGCCTCACAAAAAGTCAAAGTCTTCGAGTCGAGGATTACGATTACACCCCCGGGCTATCCTTCTTGAACGTATATGAATATTTGCATATCATAATAAACGAATATGCCCTGCTTTACTAGTCATCCGTAGGGGTCAGTCGAATGTGAGGTATATTGTTATAACTATAGGGAATACATTGTTGCATCGTGAAGATAACTCGAGCGTGAGCAGCATAAACTAGTCGAGGCCACCTGAGAGATCAACAAATTGGTATGAGACTGCCGCACAAGAAAGGATGGCTTCAACTCAAGGCAATATCAAATACTAGAATACTCCATAGCCGAAGTAGCTCTATCACATTCCGGACTTTAATTCAGAGTTCCAGACAGAAATAGAGCTTCCGAAGCTTTACTTCTCAGTTCCCTTATCAATTTCACAAAGTTACAGGATTTTAGAGTCTAACATTGTAAGAAAATAAAGGCCTAAGCCAAGAGTCTCATTGAGCTGACGTACTAACGCTTGTCAAGAGAAAAAGTCGTAAAAGAGAGATCTAGTATAGCTTAACTAATGAACAGCTTCTTGTAGTTACTATGTAGGTATGATAGATTGTCCAGATGCATCTTTGTAGCTGTTCCATTTGGGCTCCCACGCCTCACCAATGTTGGAGATGAACTACGCTATCTAACAGACGCTGTGTAACAATAGCTCTTCGTCAATACATCGTGTAGGTACTACTCTCCCTTGCAATTCATCCAGTTGGCTCTGCAAGAGCTCTTAGCTGTTAGCATACAAAATGGACCATCACTAAGCCAGATCCTCATACATGCTCATTTCTGGGTCTCAGAGCAAGCAAATCTGCCCGCATGATTTGTTGCTGATGTCCGATGTCATATGCATTTATTGATACGCGAAATCTGTTTCCACTGCCGTTGCTCTCCCTTGTCCAAGCCACCACACTTGAATCTCATTCATTTAACATTTATTGTAAAACGAGACAGTCGCTCCATAAAACTATGCTCACTCACAGTCGACGCTCGCTTGGAGCCGCTATCCTTATTGCTATGATAATCTTTGATGTCTCATTGTTGTGTGCTGTGTTTATGCTATTAGGCGAGGGGGAGAGGCTCTCCAGAATTCGTATTAGGCTAATGCAAAATCACCTCACTCACTACCTAGTATTTACTGCGGAGAACGAAAGCATCGTAAGCTCTTTCAGTAGTAAATATCAAGTCTTCACATCAAAACTATAATCAGTTTCACAATCTTATAAATCGAGATCACCGATACAACGCAACGATGGACAAGTCGCAACCCCTCACGGTTCGCTGTCAGTGCGGACACGTCGCATTCACGACACCAACGGCGGCACCACTAGCTGTGTGGCATTGCCACTGCAAGGAATGCAGAAAGCAGTCGGGCTCCGCATTTGGGACGTCGGCCATCTTTCCGGCCGACGGCATGTTCCCGCTTTCGTCCGAGGTGGAGTCCAAGATAAAGAAGTACACGCGCGACACGGACAAGGGGGATACAATGGACTGCTATTTCTGCACCGAATGTGGATCCCGTCTGTTCCATCGCATTGTGGGGAAGGACGGGCCGCGCCCGACTGTTAGTATCAAGGGCGGATGTATCGAAGGCCTGGATTGGTCTGGTGGTAGGCACATTTATGTCCGTTCCGCTGTCATGAAGATTCCTGATGAGTGGGAGACGTACGATACAGTGCCGCCGAAGATGTTATGAGCACAATCGACGAGGGGTATGGGAATGCATGATTGGCTTCAAACAAGGGAAGTTGGCGAATTTGATTCAACAGATATGTCAAACTATAGGCTGAGGCTAGTGAAGTGGCTTGATAAGCCTGCACGACATTTTCGTTTTTGTATGTATCTATGAGGTCATCGATCTAATCTACAGCAACGGTTCTTGGGAGCTTTTGCTGTACCGCCACCAATATCAGCTTTTCATGGTCGTTTATAGGTTATAATCTGACGTTGATACATATTGGAAATGGCAAAAGACAGCCCTCCGTGGGCGCTTCGCTGGCGTTCGAATACGTTGTTTATCATTGCCACTGTGGCCGTTGGTCTTTTCACCGACCTGTTCCTTTATGGCTTGGTAGTACCCGTGTTGCCATTCATGCTACAGGACAGGCTGTCAATTCCCGAGAACGAAGTTCAGTCGTATGTTTCGAGCCTATTGGCGACGTATGCTGGAGCGTCGGTGGTCTCATCCCTCCCAGCGGGATGGATTGCTGACCGCACCAATTCTCGACAAGCGCCTTTTCTCAGCGGCCTCGCAGCTTTGCTCGCCGCGACTATCATGCTGGCCCTAGGACGGAACATCGCCGTATTAGTTATCGCTCGCGTTCTCCAAGGTATCAGTGCGGCAGTCGTATGGACCATTGGTCTCGCTATGGTGCTTGATACCGTCGGGCCCCAAAACTTAGGCAAGGTCATTGGATCGGTGAGTTGTCGAATTCCTGATCCCCAGTTCTCTATATCGGTCGAGCTAAAACTGAAATGGTGCAGATTTTCTCTATCATTTCGATTGGGGAGCTGATGGCACCTGTTATAGGCGGGATACTGTATGAGAAGACTGGGTATACCGGAGTTTTTGGATTGGGAGCGGGGATGCTGGTACTGGACTTTATCATGCGGCTTCTCGTTATCGAGAAGAAGACCGCTGCGAAATATGCCGAGGCGGCTCTGAATGACCAAGGGAATCCGCGGGATTCAGCATCGAGACTGGACGAAGATAATGAGGAGGCAAATCATGAAGCATCTGAGGAAGACGCCTTGTTGCCCAAGGAGGACGAAGCATACAAGATCCGCGAGACACCAAACAAGCTTGTCAGAGCTTTGCCAATCTTGATATGCTTCAAGAATCCACGTTTATTCATGAGTCTTTGTCTCGCTTTTGTACAAGCAGCATTGCTCGCTGTCTATGACGCCACTATTCCCACCGAAGCTCAAAGCCTATTTCGCTTCTCGCCTCTCAAAGCCGGGCTCATCTTCATCGCTCTCGATGTGCCATATCTACTACTTGGACCAATTGCTGGCTGGGCTGTTGACCGTTACGGGACAAAACCTGCTGCTGTGATCGGCTTCGGGTGGATGGTGCCGTCGCTAATCCTACTCCGACTCCCATCAGATGAAATGCTCCCCAAGTCAAAAAACATCATTTTATATTGTGCTCTCTTGGCACTCAACGGAGTTGGGCTGGCAATCATAGGGTCCCCAAGTGTAGTCGAGGCAAGCAGCGTGGTACAGAAGTATGACAAAGCAAATCCGGGATTCTTCGGTGAGAACGGTCCGTACGCTCAGCTGTATGGTTTCAACTCGCTATTTTTCTGCGCAGGCCTTACGATTGGGCCTGTTGTTGCTGGTTTCTTGAAAGATTCTGTTGGTTATGGGAATATGAATCTCGTATTTGCCGCCTTATCTGCTGTCACTGCTATTCTGTCATTTTTCATTATAGGCGGGTCACCGAGGCTTTTATCATGGAGGCCAAGATAGAAGATATGGAGCGTATTTCATTCGCGAATTGGGATCGGCTAAGACATAAGTCTTTGATACAGTACCTGATATTACGCACCTTAGGTCACCAACATGAACGTGTAATTCTGTATTGTCGACGATAGTGCAGCAAGCAGCTAAATAGCCTTGAAATGGTGATTTGCGAAGAGATTCCGTAGACGCTGGAGACGAGGCCTTTAGTTGTGTAGAATACAGTAGACCCGCTTAACCGAATACATCATGAATTTCCACGCTACGAGGTTACAGGCTCCGAGATCTAGTACGATTGATGAATGAGCAAAATGAGGATAATAAAGATTAATATTGAAGCTCTGGCTCTATTGCCACTACCATGTCAGACTTCAATAAGGCCGGCATGCGAAGAGTGTATGTCTTCCACCTAACCATGTAGTATTCCAACGACTCCATCTCTCATTACTTCGTCGGATACATCGTTGCCGCCTCACTACGTATTAGTACAATCATAATACAGATAAACCACGCCGTTGCCATTACGTCCCCAGCTCGCATCATCCTACCGCCTATTGGTACTCCGAAAGGAAATGCGCCACTTCCCCTCCACCGCCATCCATGCTTCAGAACCATTACAGCTCATGCGAAACATCGTCACTCATAACGCCGGCGCAAATATTGCTCGAAACTCGAGCATCAGTGAGTCCAGCTCCGATGTTCTGTGAAAGATAGCAATCAATGCAAGCGCCTGACCGCTAAATCTATGCAAATGCCGTAAACCTCGCAACCTTGCCGAGACCCGGCATTTCCGTGTGCCCCAACTCCTGTGGTCCAGCCAACTCCTCAGTACTGATCGTGGGTTTTATTCCATCATTGTGTAATCCGTTTCCTCCCGTTTTGTTGTGCCCGGTGTTCCATTCTAGTTTGTTGTGATATCATTCATAGTACACGCGACAATTATGTCTATATGTCGCCTTTTCGCGTAGTGAGGGAATAAGTAGTACAGCCGCGGGAGGAGAAAAAAGATGAAATCGAAAATCAAGCCGATGTCCAGGGACAAAGTGCGAAGGCCTTGACGATCGTAGAAAAATTCAAATATCACCGACATCGCAATGTGGTGCATATATATGACGGCAAACAAACTCCACGCGCAAATAAGTGATAGAAGCAAAACCAGCATAGCGTGAAGTTACTAATAGTCGCATGGCTGTTGCTCCTGGGGTATATCCATCACCATTATTAGGATTGGGTATATCCTCCGCCGCCGCCGATTAAGTTTAGTTGTCCTAGGGTGTACCTCTTGCTCCAGTGATGGAATTGCTAAGAAGGTGAGTGTAGTGTAATGTGGTGCCGAAAAAAGGCTGTTGTCAAGAACCGAGGACGATACCGAGCTCGAGGAGCAGCTTCACAAAACGTGTATGGAGTTCAATAAAGAAGTCAGGCAGGCCGGCAAGTTCAGCGAGGCCACGAGCCTTTGGTGTGAATCCACTGGGGCCCATAGACCCGCCCATTCGTTGCATGTAGCCACTTCGACCGCCTCCAGTAAGAAAGCTGCTGCCATTGCGATCTCGCTCCTTGAAGCGTTCCGCGTTTCCAATACCGCCGTGGGCTCTGCCAAGGCCAATGCCACTGTCGTGAGGCCCGCGACCCCCAAATCCCCCGCTCCTATAAGCAGCATTCAATGCAGCTACGGCACTTCCTTCTTCCTCGCGTTCGCGTTCCCGTTCGGCTTCCGCTTCGACAAGTTCCTGGATCCAGGCGGCAAGATCGCGAAATGCGGCAGATATGAAGCTGAAAGCTTTCATGGCCAGACGTTCCCGGTGCGTACTAAGCGCCAAGAATGCGTAGACTCTTTTGCGGCCACGCGCATGCATATCTGGAATGCGGAATATGTAGGCTGTTGTATAGCCAGCCGAGGGGTCGCCGAAGAAGATAGGACCGCCACTGGAAGCAGATTGAGGGGTAGGGGGTGCCGTGATGTAGCCAGGCCCAACGTTCATGGCAGAGTGAAGCGGTGGGGGTACGCACGGTGCCGGTCCAAGAAGGGAAGGAGTTGACTGAGTAGCTTCGGGTCGTCGTGGGAGGGTCTCGAAGGAAAGTGTGCGTAGACATGAAGCGCGCACAATCGTATAAGTGGTGGGAACGGTGGGTTCGTGAGTAGATGTGTAGTCGAGATAATGGGTGTGGTGAGGCACGCTACCCTTGGACGTCACGCTTGACTGCGAGGTTGATGTAGTCGGACGGCGCCGAGAGTTGGTACGAGTAACGGGGTTTTGGGGCGACGTCTCTTCTTCAGCATCCGATGGGTCCGATGATTGCGGATTGGAACAGGGTGGGCTTGTATCAGCTAGGCTACCGTATACGCGAGCATAGGGAGCACGAGTCCTCATGGTAGGGCCGTGGAGTTCAGACTTGGCGTCGGCTTCTTTCTGGGCATTCTGACGCTTAGGGAGCGTGAGAGCGCAGTTGGCGCACGGGTTTGCGCGTCTTTCCGCATATTCGTCGTATGTCCGTCGAAAACTCGGGTCGCGCCGCGAGGCTGCGGAAACGGCGCTGGGCTCAGGGAATGCATCGGCTGTCTTGCGCGGGCTCTGAGGCGGCGTCTGGACTGCCGAGGCGTTGGTCGTGACGGGTTGCGTCGGATTGGCTGCGAGTTTCGAGGCTCTTAACAATGCTGCTCGGTGTGTCTGTGCGTCCAGCTCGGGCACAGTGGCCGAAGCACTCCGCGCCACGCCCGGGCTGATCTTCCGTAAGGCATCAGTCACCGCTGTTGGTGGGCCTGCCGAAGGCACAGATGTGGCTGATGCGGCGCTCGACCGTGGCCGGGCCTTGTCGTCAAGGTTATCGTTGCGGCATCGCGCGCACGGAACCGGGAAGCCTTCGGTCACCATCAACGGCGTCGGACCATGGAGGTCGCAGTAATGGGCCAGGCACAGCTGGATGTCCGTGGTTAGCAGCGAGACTATGGCAGGTATGGCAGGTCTGTCGGCGACGGCCATCGTGACGTCGACGATGCCGAGAACGGCGGCAGTGGAAGAAAACGAACTAGTCAGAATGAGGAGCGAGAAAGGAGGGGGGGGCAGAGGCCGGGCTCTAAATGGGGGAGAGCAACGGCCGGTAGCGCGTCGGGCATTGGCTGAGAGATTTTGGGCGGTGGGGTTGGGTTCTGGGGGTGTAATTTGGGGTGCTTTGGAGTTGGGCACGGAACAAGCTACCAGGCTACCGGGAATGCTGGGAAGGGGGAGGGGCGAAAGTGCCAGAAGTCACCCAAGGCTTCGAGGCAGGTACGCAGCGCAGCAGTACGACAATATGCAGCAGTAGCAGCAGCAGCAGCAGCAGCAGGAAGATATAATAAGATAAGCTCTTATCAAAGTTCCAGCTCAAGAGCTGGGATGATCCCAGAAGAGGCAAATAGCCAGTGCGGCCTGGAGCGGACAACATGGAACCTAGTCGAGAAGAGAGACAGGGTGTCTTGGGTAACGTACATGGATGTTGTAGGTGGTACTTGGGCAATGCACGTACATAGTAACGCAGTCATCGACTAGGGGGTGACGTGATGACGGTAAAGGTAAATTGTGCCATGACTTTCTCCAAAACTCACTTGCACGGCCGCTCAGGGGGGGTGAGACAAGAGATGGAAAATGGAAATTAGAGAAACGGAAAACGACAAGATGAGGTCCCTTGGCACCGCTGCTGCTGGCAGCTCATCTTGTGCCTACTGAGCGAGTGGTGATGTGATGTCTTCCGTCTCTTCCCAGTTCCGTGTTGAAAGCGAGCCAAGCTCGGCGGCACCAAGGCTGATTGCCAAGCTTTGGCAAACCAATTGTACGGAACGTGCGCATCGCACCGACCCGTTCCCAGTGAGATGGACAGATGACCATAGTGGGATCGACCTCTCCTATGGGATGGATTGCCGCTTATCAAAAAGTAATATCACTCGCTCATAAAACCAAGCAGCTAAGCGTGAGTGGGGGCGAAATGAGAGCATCCAGCTAGCAACACAAAGCAGGCAGGCAGAGGCACAATAGCGAGGCGGTGAGGATGCACGAAGAGCAACCCGGATCGCCATTTGATAGGGGCTATCGAATTGTCGGAACACCAACCCCAGGGCAGAGAAGCAGATCACAGCCCCCAAAGGGAACAACGCCCGTGAGATAGACGAGCAAGATAGGCAAGTATGGACGCAGGAGAGCAAGAGTCTGCGTGGGCAGGGTATGTCGACTAACAGGCCCCGGAAATAGGATATGAGGGATGAGCAACGGAACAGGCGGGAAGAAGAATAACCAAGATGCGAACGAAAAGGAGGAGAGTTTTCGCAACACTTACAATGGACGTCATGGCGTCTGCGTGCTTCGGCAGGGATATCATGCCAGTTGGAGCCGAACTCTTCCTCTGGGAACGTTCCAAAGCTGTGGCCCACCTCCTCAAGCGATAACACACGCCCGTTATCGGTAGCCAAGAATACTGTAACCCCTACGTTCGCCCGGGTATGATTTCCAGCTCATCCGCCGACGGCGAGGGGTGTCGTTGTCGTTTGGGTGAGCCGTTGTTGTATGCGTTCCTACTATCTCCCTACTGGCTGTGTAAGTCTCACTCCTTCTGCTGTAAGTCGAATCCCGCTATAACCCACCTCAATCAACAACCTCAGATATATATGCAAGTCCGATTCTCAAAATCGGCCAGGAAACTACAGTGATTGTCTGTATATGGGCGTCTTGGCTGACTCAACCTCGTGGCTCTGGATTCCCGGGAGTAACCCTACCTTAGTCGGCGAATGACTACGGAACCATAATTCCCTGGAGGCAGGTCGTAAAAGAATCGCGGTCGACGAGTAAAAGTAGGCTTTCACCGCAGACCTTTCAAAGTCCTGTTCAACATGAGGTAAGGTGTCCTTGTCGTGAGATGTCGTCAAATATTTTTTGGTGAGGTTGCTAAGGGGTTCCGCAACAGGCCCAAAGGACGGATGCTATGACACCTGATGATACCAAGTCTCGAACAGGCGACGTGCGGCTAGGCGATGCCGAATCCAGAATGATCTGATTGGGAAGGGCAAGCAGAATCGGCAGGTGAGGCCAAAATATCAGTAGACTATGACGTTCGAATCGGTCCGCACGTCGAAAGATAGCGTCGACCGTCCAAGTATCAAATCAACTGTCAAGAAGCTCGCTAGGAGCACCTCACAACACGTACATGAGAACGAGGGGATACGTAGGTTTATGGCAAGCGCCCAATGACGAGTAATGGGAGGGGAGAGCCGAGAAGGGGAAGACTCGGGAAGCTCTACTCTTTTGTGATGGTCTCGTCGGGTCCTTCCACCATTGTGTACATATTTCTGAGCCCGAAACGTTGCTAATCAGCAGCGCTTGGGTCGTCGTGCCCCTCTCTTATTACCAAACGTCGCAGGGCTCCTCCCAGACTCCTCTCCGACTCCGAAGCGGAGTCGAATTACCAATCGATCCAAACCTGAGATCTGAATGGCTGGCTTATTCAGGGCAACCCGGCGGGTTGTGCAGCCGATTCTGGAGCTAGGCCACATGGGGGGCTTCCAGAAGACTGGCTAGAAGGTAAGGATTACAAGATGGGCAGCTGACGAGCAAAGCTCTACAGGGCAAATCTGGCACACTGGGTGGACGGACCTAGCCATGTTGCGTGCCAAGCTAAGCTAGCCAGTCATGCTAATCTAAGAGTTAGTGGAGAGGGTTTGCGGTAGTGTACAGCAGGGCTTTGATGCCATGCGTCTGACAATTCGGGAAATTGTACAGTAGTGTATGGCACTACTGTACTTGAACGACTTACAAGCATCAATATAGCGCACGAGCACCAGCAGTGGAGTGATATAACAAGCGACGCCTGGCGTAACTATTGGACAAGACTATTTTACTGCTCAAATAGGTACTTATATTCAACTGACCAAAAGCTTTTTCAAAACACTTCATAGTATGTCTGATGTTAATATCAATGGACTTAAAATACAGCCTTCAAAGACGGTGAGAATCCAAGTCGGATATATGGGAGATGCGGAGCAACTCGTTTGCGGAGTTAGTTGCAACGAATTCACAAATGACTCGAGATCCAATTATTCCTGCCCAGTGAGGCAGGTACACGCATTAGTATGACTATAGAAGATTAGAACACCGATGATTGGACATATAACCCGACATGGGGCTGCTTTAGTCGCCGTTATTCTGAGGGACCTGTCATGGGTTTCACCGAAGCACTTCACTCGTCTTGTCAGGATACTAGTAACAAGCTCTCTTGGCCCCAACTCCCTTCCCTTACTTACTTCTATGCGAATTTTAATGATATTTAGCGTTGCTGACTCAAGCTGTAGCATTTAATCTAAAACTCGGCATTGTTCATTGGTGGGCGAAATTACTAGTAACAGCGTGGTTATGTATTCACCACGCAAGGAATGCCCTGCCTACGAGCAGCAGAGTCTTCAACCTCGGGAATGTTTGTGGGTGTCGTCGTCACTAGTCGACGAGAACGATGAGATTAGATCAAGACCGGTGAACATTCGGCTGTGAAACATGAAGCAACATGGCGGATCGGGAATGAAGGAAAAGGAAGAGCCGAGAGACTAATACAGCCTGGCTTCGTCCCTGGAATATCAAAGGTAAGCCATTTAGTTGAAGGGTGTGTTCTGCACGACGCTTACCTACATGTACTCACCCAAGGTAGTACTATAGCTATAGCACATGTATGTGTATGCAGGATGCGCAACACGTAGTGTAGTATTTTGGGATGCATAGCAGCTGCATTCGACTGCATTGCAGTATTAGCTCCTTGTTCTTCCCTCGTGGTTGGCTTGTTTGCAGGGCTCGAGCGTCGCTCCACGACTAAGAGCATAGTATTCACTGTAATTAGGTACTTCTCGTGTGTGATGTTGTCTCTAAGGCAGTTTTGCTTTTTCCTATGTTCTATCGGAAGCCGAGGACACATACGCAATTACAATATCGGTCGGCAAAAGCAACGAATTGAAATCCAATTATTCCTTGGCATTGGCGTCACGGCATTCATAGTACTATGTAGGTAGTTAGAACTAGCTCTGTCTGGCAATGCTAGACTGGCATCGATTGTAGCTTCGGGTAGCCCGACAGAAACAAAAAGATGGTACACTAGGAACCGACGCTTGACCCACTCATCGCGCGCGATGATCCCTGATTCAGTACACGAGCATATGAAGCTTTTTTGCGACACGACTTTGCTACCCCGCCATCGCGAAGCATGTCTTAAAATCATCTCCCCTCCTTCAACATCTACACCTCTAGCCTTACTGCGTTTCTTTAGTCGGTACAAAGTAAATCAAGGTCACATCTAGCCTATAATGATCATGTTTCAGCCGGCTCGGTCATCCTTCCGCCAAGTCGAGTCCGAGACATAAACACCTACTGCATCAAATAGTGACGTACGTGTAATCGTTGTTCAGATTAGTGGGCGAGTATGCTAATGATGTCCGGCAGTTCGATATCAACATTGACGACGGCTACGCAACCAAGAAGACCAACTCAATCAACTTCCATAACACACCACGGTACAGGTATATGCTACGCTCGTCATTCTATCACCGGCGCTGCCCCTGCCCAGCTCCCTCTTCAGCTGCTTAATCTACCCTGGCCGCCTTCGCGGGCTCTTCGGCTTTCAAACCGTCTTATCGACCACCACTAGCTTATGTGTATACAGGCTGATCTGCAATCGTGAAGCCTTCTTGCGATACTGCGTTAATTTCATAGCGCCAAGAATCAAATCGAGCAAGGTCTACTACGCCGGCTGTTCGGAATAGTGTCCGAGCGTCCTTTCGAACCTCGTGGTCTGCCAGGGATGGGAAATCCGTCATTTCCCTTCTTCATCTCATCTCTCTTTTTTTGATCCTCTCTCCCCTTTCGCACGTGGACTGGTGAGCGCTGATCGATTTACCCAACTCCTACTAGTCAACAGGGGTAAGCAAGTAAGTACCGCACAGGCCCAGATTTTCGTGTCGTCCATTGTTGCCTTCCACAAATAGAGTCTGGTTCATTCTCTTCATCCATTCCGTTGTCGGCTATTGAAATGTTCCCGTAGAGACCTCAAAACCGGTAGTCATAGTGTCTAATCATTCGACATCTAGCGGTTCAACGCCGGCTACTATGGTGTAACCTGATATGAGGACTTTGTAAACACGAATTATTCGCCTATTTTGGTAATATCTCCGGGATTCCGGGGTACTGTACGTTGGGCTCGAGACACGGACCAGAGAGAGATCGTTAGAGGTCGCGGTCTAGAATGTAACCGCACGATCGGAGTAGATGGATACAAAAGGCACAAGCCGACGATCGACGCGTTGCGTCTTGTTCACGTTATACGGTATGTTGTATCTCATTCCCGACTTCCCGCCGAGGTCCATCTTGACTAGCTTAGGGTTGCAGCCATGATGGTGCATTTCCGAGGCACACATGTCTTCCTCACTCTTTTTACATGGACTTATTTACGATCGCCGACCATTAGGATTCGGTGTGGCTGCATTTTAGTATCCTTGTTTCAGATTCCCATGACAGAATACCATGTGATCAAAGAACTGTTATCAATCTATGTATGTACTCCGTATGTGCGCTGCGCTAAATGTGAAAGGACCAGGTAATCCGAAAATAGATGTAGGTATGCGTCACCAAACATGAGATGGGTAGCGTACACAAAGCACGGGTCGGCTCGAGCTTTTTGCTCTGCACGTGCATTCATGCAGACAAGGCTCAGTCTCCATCCCCCAACCCAGCTACGATCGCGATTCAGGGTTGCCTGCAAATGTAATGTTCTCCAAGCCCTGCATTGGTAGGGCGAATGTCGGTGCGGGAAGGCGTTCGTCCCAACTTCCAGCCCTGTCATGCACGCACATGCAAGTTTCGCCCGTCTTTCGTACCACAACGGGCCACAGCAGGTAACATTCATTACCCCAGATCCTCCGTATTATGCGTATAAGTATATCATGTAGATCCTAGCTTCAGGTTATAATAAGACAGTAAGCATACATTGCATGCGAGACTCTTTTGCAACCAAATGCCACCGAATTTAGCCGCAGCCGAGGTCCGTATGAATTACCGGACGAATTCGGAAAAGGTCTTCTCAATGCGGTCTTCGTCCTCCTCTTTTGGAATCGAGCCATTGTCTGTGCGCGGCTGCAACTTAGGTGCCGTTTCGAACGTCGTTCCACGCGGCGGATGTCTACTTACGTCTTAGCGGAACGTTAGGCATCAAATATCAGGCGAACGAGGGGTATCTCAAATTAGCAACGTTCTTCATTGACGAGGTTGGTTCACAAGCGCCAACAACCCCAACGTTCCTTGCTTTTACTTGTATGGAAAGTCTGCGAGTACAATTCATTCATATCCTTCGAGGAGAGGTGTATCAGCCTGTCCACATCGGAGACTCATGTTCGATTTTAATATACTGAATGCCAATCCCAGGTTTTAGTAAGCCAGAATCACCACTAGTGTTATTACAGTATACTGTCGCCGCACGACATTAATATGCCGACGTCGTTAATCAGATTTCTAGGGTTCTTAGCGAGTTCTACACCCTACCATCATCCTGTCATAGGCCGTTACAAGTTGACTCAATATTCCAGATTTTGAAATCTGTGCATAGAAAACCATAATCTTCTTGTTCTCGCTCATAGAGCAAGCGCATATATGATAGCTGCAGCGTCGACGAGCGTTCCATAGGGAGCCCCGTGGTCTTTCTGCCGGCCGCACGACACACCCAGCCCTTCTGCTCAGCTGATTCATGCTATATCCCAGTATGTGTTGAAGAGACATTTCTTAGGTCGAAAATTTGCATATCGCCGTAACTCATGGCTCCGTATAAAAAGTTACAAATTGCATATGAGACTCGGATTGAGCAGTTATTATATGTGAAACCTCGACCGGCGGCAATGGGTGATGCACAGTAACTAGAAACAAGTAATGTCGTAGGACGCGAAATGGCGGATACATCATTATGCTCTACTACCGGAGTTGTACATCTCAAATAATACCATCTAGCAACATAGAATGATGACAATCGAATCGTATCTCTGCTTAAGTTGACCCTATCTGAGATCCTGGTGGACGGGTCGTAAAATCTCTTTACAATGGTCAATCGCATAATTTCAATCATATGATGCAGTTTTCTGTATGTTATATGCTAGTCTGACTGTATGATAATTGGTTATCCAGTGATAGTAGTCCCTCAACTAGTTTTAGGTACTACGCTTACAACTTCCGAACTTCTTATCGAATTTATGTACAGTCAGATGCTATGTAAGGGATTATAAAGCGTCGAGGGCTCATACTTAGAACTAAAAATATTGATCTTAATACAAATTCTCTTGATCAGGGGATTTCGTGCTCGTTTAGCATAAATTCTTGAATGCCTTCTCCATCATGCCCGTAATATGGCCTTCAATGAGCCCGTCGAATAACGCTCGTTTCATAGCTGCTCTCGCATCTTCCTCGTCAAATCTGTGAGGTGGTTTATCTTGCCCAATGTACTCTTGAGCTTGTTCGGTTGCTCGACATCCATTGCTGCTGAGTTGGCACTCGGGCCAAGTGGATAGGTAGCGTTTGATTCCGTCTTGTCACAGTTGGCAATGCTATTTTGACGATGCTCATCGAAGCAAAGATTCTAGTGTTACGGTACGTATATAATAGCTGCAGGCGGCCAAGTCGCTCGACTTGACAATGTTCTATATTTTGATAGTGTTATGGTTTAGTGCTGCAGTTCCGTCCCATAACACCTAGCCTTGTCGTACAGCAGTAGCATTACGTCCGAGCACATTCCTATCTAATGGTTGGCCTGCGAGATAACAGCCTTGAGGCACCCTAAAGATGGCTAGGGTTACTTGCTGGGGTTGCTTTATTTAATATCTATTAACTTACCAAGCTGCTTGGCGTGACCCGACTATCACCCTTGTTTGACCTGCATAGGTATCATTAGGTAGTTGAATGACCCTAATGCTGGTACGCACTTGGGATATTCATCGTCGAATGCGAAGACTTGGGATGGGCAATGAAGGGTTGGATGGAAGTAGAAGAGTGAACGAGATAGCACTAGGTAGGGGATCTGACATTTTGGAAGGAAGAGAAAAAAGTTGGAGAGGGAGAGGTGACTCGTATTGTTCGGGGCTAGTTGCGGCCTGCACCTATAACCTAACTATCTAGCAAGGGAGGAACTAAAAGCAAGTACTTTGTGTTTAAAAATAGTTACCATGTACCAGATAGGTACGTATGTAAGCAACGAAGTATCTAAATACTTTCCCAAGAGGTAGTAACTTCAGTAGGTATCTAGCAATCATCATTTTATATCAACTCTTAGATCCTGGAATAGACGACAACTTGCTTTTACATAGACAAGGAAGAGGTTAATGGGAATTATAGTAATTCAACATTATGAATTAGTATTAGCATTCTGTATTGTGTGGCCTGCGAGGGTACGGTGTATGCGTGCTGTTTTTGACCTCACTAGAAACACTGGTAAATTGCCTGTGGCCATGATTCCCTGTTTGCTCGTAGAAGTCTCTGAGATCTACAAAAAGAGTCTCACGTGGCACAAGGAATTTCATAGAGCAGACTATGAGACTGCCTGTGCTATTACGAAATTAGCTAACTACGGTATGAACATCCTTAGTTTTCAAATCAGGCTTATACTAACTAACGATTAACTCATATCATTTCGGAACTTACCTTCTGGTTCTGGGCACGTTGGAGAATCTGTGAAGGCGCTGCAAGTATGTCTATTGAAAGTAGAACTTTTCAGGGTGAACTATCAAATATGTTCATAAATCCTCTTCGATTCCCCGCAACTAGGACGACAATGAAGTTCTATGTTGGGAGAGACAAGGTCATCCCAAGAACACTTTCTTTTCAACAAACATATAACTGAGGGCCTTTAAGGTGCACAGGTGCCAGTTTGATTGATTGGCATTAATAAGAGCTTATCTACCAATAGTGGTGCAACTACATTCTGTTAATACCTTCTGCGTACTTGGGAAAGCGAGCCCATCTTAACCCAGACCTGACACACCCAACTTCGTACCGTCATTCAAGGTAATAGGCTGGCTTGCAACCATGATGCCGACCATTCTTGACCATTTATCCTTGCTAATGTTCGTCCATTTATGCGTTGTGCCGCGTTGTACAATCATGTCACCGGACTTCAGCGTCCGCGTCTCCCCCGAGTCCAGGGTCAGCTGCACCTCGCCCTCGACAACAACAACGAAGTCGAGACTGATAGTGCGATGCAGGGGACTCTCTCCGCCAGGAGGGGTATCTATATACCAGACGTTTGCGCCTCCGCCGGGGATAACTAGAGGAGGCACGTTCTTCAGGTGGGCGCCGTAAATATCAAGATCACTGCCGTTTAGGACCTGAGGGGCTTGATCTGAGGTGTACGCAAGCCGAAATAGAGCCCCGCTTAGATTCTGAACAGGACCGACGCTCTCGTCGAACGAGTTGTCGAAGGAAGAGACACCATTTTCTAGGTTTGTGGTGGTTATCACGCGTGTCGGGTTAGGAAGATTCGGCAAACTGGCCGAGGAGGAATCGTGGCTCTCTCCTTTGGTCATATTGACGGACACGCTCACGATAACAATGACTAAGGAAGTTAGCTTTTCGTTCGCTGTCTCGATTTTCCTAGCAAACTTACGTGCTCAGTTTTTAGCCTGTATCATAAGCGTCTACTATGAAACACCTCTCAAATGATTATATATAGGGGGCCTTCGATTCTCTCGGTTACCTCGAATCTTAAGTAATTATCCCATGCCTCACTCAGTTGCTTGAGATGGTTCAGCTCTATATATAGTGCATAGAAGCATCTCATAGAGAATTGAGATTTCCAAGGTATGAGGTTGTGAGCCGCTAGTTGGGGCACCAGGGCCGCTAGAATCGGCGTTTGGTCGTCTGCCCGCACCCGCATACCGTCCCAGCTGGTCGGGAGTGGTGTATCCCACACCCGGATTTAGGCACCGGATAACTTCGGCCAGGCGCAAGCACTACGGAAACACGAGTCTTGATTACCAATTCATTGATGCAATAGGAAGGTAGTAGTACACATGGGCGTTGAATATATGCGGTAATAGGAAGCGCATAGCTATTTATCCTAAGTTAGTATGCTTGATTAATAATAAATGTCGAGATGCTGTACTCTATCCAGGAATCTCTATGAGAATTAATAGCTTGGGATCATTTCCACCATATGAGAGGTACCGGGTTAGTACATCATCTATGAACTGACGGACTCCTTTTTATTGGCTATGGAAGTTGTAGAGCATTGTATGCTCAATTGCTGCTGAGACCGGGCTAGAAATCCATGTTCTGGTGAAAACTTGACGATTACAACAACGAAGCCGGACCAATCCTCCGGAAGGCTTGTTCGCATTTGATCGTTGATATCTATCAATCGATCGTTTACTGAGCAAGGGGAACTTGATTTGGCGATTCCCGGGACTCGGCGGTTCAGGCCTCTATATTGGTCGAAGACAATTACGGACAATATTGTTACATAAATGGGAATTTCACTAGCCACCTCCGAACCTCCATCTCTCAACCGCCATCGCCATTTTTACTATCCAAATTTCGTCCTCTCGGCTAACTGGCAACTGCATAGGGCCTAGAATCCTCTCATGCGCATGGTTCATGACTGGTAACGTATGTAGAGATAGGCTCGCGCTAGTCGATTATAGTCGCGAAGACCCCGTTCCGGGCCTCTGGATACCGCCAAGGGCGCACCGACTATTTGCCGTGTCCCTCGAGCGTCCCGAGCCGAGCGCTACCTACCATACGACCTCATTGGGTCGGGCATTCGCTTGGCATCACGATATATGCTTGCCTAAGGCCATAGGGAAGTCCCGTTTACCTAGCTGCCCTTGGAGCTCGATAATTCTAAACGCCCTTGCACGTGAGGTGAAGAATCGATATGATGAAGCGAAGTCAATCGTTATGAGCGCCTCCCAAGAACGACCCAGTCCATGCGTGCCGTCGATCATCTAGTTACACGCCTTACGAACTAGGACAGGCGCTTTACCCTTATTGAAACCTGTTGTGATACTCCAACTTAGCGGCTCAATCTCGAGATTCGACAATTAGCTTGAACGACATTTTATGGCAGATCATTCAACTATTTACTTGCCACAGTGCATAACTAGGCTATAGCACCTCCGCTTGAACTAGACCAATATCACTTACGATATCTAGAATTAGGGTGGATTACCAAATATACTCATTAAAATAAAGATTATAAGTTAGTTGTGAATATGAGGCAGACAAGTGCCTCCCATCTATTTCTAGTAAAGCATGTGCAACAGGGGTATCTCGAACGAGTCAGTCCATCATGATCCAGCCCTTCTACCAGACGCCAGTTTTCCGCGTACTCCTGCTCAATCGTGGTAATACAAAGCTGTCCATTCCTGTTCGTTTCATAAACAAATCACCAAAACTTTCCGCAGCCGCCCAAGGAATGCAAGCCCCTTTGCCAAGCCGCGCTATCAAGAGATACGCCTTTCTACACATGCCATGGAACAAAAAAATGCAAATGAACCACCAATGACCTTACTGCTATGCATTGATTCATGAATCTCAGGCTCATACTCGACTGTTGCGGCAATGAATCGCGTGTAGACATGTTAAAAGCCCAAGAAAATAGTCGGATCGCCTCGATGCTTAGGTTTGGGCTCAGTTCTCGGGAGTGTGCAGGGGAGCACCACCTGGCGACGAATCATCGCTACTATCGTTGTCGATGGGCTGAGGGGGTGGTCGGACGCGGCGTGACCTACGCACCTGTCCAAACGTGGTCTTAACGAGGGGTGTAGTGTGGTTTCTTGAAACACGGTTAACCGTTGTGCTCGATAAAAGGATCATAATAAGCTTCTAACCTCTTGGATGCGCGCTCATTCTCTGCAGCATCATCGAGAAGACCATGCCTCTCCAGCCACTGCCGACGTAGCACCTTGTAGATGAAGGCGTACTGGCTATCCGCTTGTACCATGGTGCGTCGCTGCTCACGTAGACGGTTAACGGTCTTGAAGACGAGATCTTCGTTGCTTTCGTTCTCATCCGGGTCCAGATAGTCCATGGCTCCTTCCTCAATCTCACGCATCAGGGTTTCCAGGGTTATGAATGTTCCAGTTCGTCCGACGCCGGCCGAGCAGTGGATGATGCGGGGGTTTGTAGGATTGGTGTTCAGCTCCCGAGAGAGCTTCATCAGTTCAAAGAAGCTGTCGTAGTCCTCCACTTTGGGCACGCCAAAATCAGGCCACCTACGGTACAGAAGATGCCAGACGGTGATATCACTACGCCCGTCTACGTGAAGGTTGAGCTTGCGCATTTGGATAGCACCATCTTGTCTCTCCTCTGTACTGATGCATGTAACGCGAGCACGAAATCCATCCTCGAACTCATCCGTTTCACCTACATCAATCCCTTCGGCGTGAGCATCGCGTGGAAAATAGGGGTAACACTTCTCCATATAACCGTCGTGCGTGTCGGTAAGCATGACAATGACGACAGGACTCTCTAGTTGGGCAACCATGCGCCAGGTATGCTCGACCGTATTGGATTTAGGCCCTTGCATGGCGATGTAGTTGAAGCTTGGTCGAGTATTTGGCCGGAGCGGGGACGGGGAAACGATCGGGGAGGCATTGATGTAGTCCAGCTTGCCTTCGGGCACCGGAAGGTGAACACGGTTGTTAGCCCAAGGTTGAATATTCGCGTAGCGGTCGAGAATCTTAGTCTCTGGCGATAAGACGCGGGCGAATTGGAAATTGGGCGAGGGGTTCTGGATGCCTTGCTGGCTTCGCATGCGCTCGAGCCAGACCAGCTCATGAAATTTCGACTCGATATCTAAATAGGTGGCAACATTAGCCAAGAGTTAATCGAATGGGGTCGAACCTGAAGAATCTAATCTAGTTTCTGAGAGCACATACTTGCGTCCGAGAGCTTCAGAAAGAGCGGCATTTGCTTTCTGGCCTTCTCAGAGGGAGTCTGAGGCTGGTCGGTAGGACTGTCAACAGGCGAAAAGTTCGTCATGATGCTGGGAACATTGGTCTGCAGGGATGCCGGCGATCGCGCTCTCTTATGAACAGCACGGAAATGATTGAAGCTGCGAAGAGGGGACTTGGGCAGCAGGCTGTGGGAAGTATGGCTGGACCCCGGGGGCGTCGTGGCGGGGGTTGTCGTGATGGAGAGGGAAGGGAGGGCAGATTTGGCGTCAGCAAGAGTTGGGGAAGCTGGCGAAGAATCCGGAAAGGTTGATGCTACAGGGGAACCCCTCCTACTGCGTCGAAAGCGCGAGGTGAGATGATCCATGGTTGGAGGACGGCAGGAATATATACACTGGGCTGGCTGGGCGTTTTGCCTGGGGTCACCCATACAGCCACAGGCACAGCCGGCGATGCTTCGGTGACCGGTCAGAAGGGATGGACGGGCCCGTGATCGGCAGGGCTGGTAATGGGCACGGCGAAGGCTCGTGACAGTCGTGGTTTAGAGTCGGATATACGTACAACGAAGGGAGAGGAAAGTAAAAGTCGAAACCAAAAACTGTCGAGAGGGATTTAGCATGAATTGTACTGGAGACACTGGAGACTGGGGGACTGGGGGACTGGGAGACTGGAGCCGCTTGAGGCACGACCAGTCTAGTCCGAGATGGACTAATGCGGCGTACCAAGCGTAGAGTCCCGGTATTGTGGTGTAATGGTGTAATGTAGGCCGGTATTTGCCCCAGATGGTTGGTGTACCTGATCCTCCAGGCGAAACGGGGAAAGGATGGGGAAGGTTTCACTGGCGAGCTGGAGCCGGGAACAGGGCTTACGAATTACCTAGGTATACCTGTCTGTATTGCCTCATTACCTTGGCAATCGCGGGGCAGAAGCTGCAATGGCTTGCTATCGAAAAAAAGAGGTCCGCAAGCTGTATATGTATCTCCAGGGCTGTATGTATGCAACTTTGTCAAGTTGCCGGGATCCGACACGGCGGGAAGTGCGTGTGCGCTGTGACTAGATAGATATACAGATGAATGGATGGATGGATGGTTCTTTGGTTGGTCGGCTGGTTGGTTGGTCGCCTTATAATTTAATCTCGATGCGTCGGTACCTTGCTTAAGCTGCTGTGCTTCTGGCAAGCTGCAGCAGAAGGGTCGGGTCGCGGGGGCGCAGCTGGAATTCTGTTTCTTTCTCCGATAAAAAGTAGATTTTATGTTACAACGTGAATCAAGACCTGACGGACAACCCAAAAAATCCCTTGTGGTTCCATGAATGAAGGTAACATCTACACTTTTATGGAACACCCTTGGCCTAAGATCAAGACGGTGGAGACACAGGCCTTGACAGGCTGCCCATGACCTGAGACACTGTACCGCTAGCCCGGGCTGTCCTATGACTTGACTTGACTTGTGTGTAGCTGCTGTTGCAGATTGATGACTGCGGTCACAGGACGTCAAGCAAGGGAGACATGGTTCCCTTGGTTCCCTTAGTGGTATCAGGCCTGACCGATGTGTTCTGTCCGACTTGTAATTGTTCGTAGTCGAGGTAGTCGTGTTGTGATGCATTATGACAACTCAGCTCGGGTATCCGCTGGCGGCGCGCACTAGCAGGCATGCTGTACAGGGGTATTGTTACTGATTCCAGCTGCTATCGCGCGATAACAGGATAAGAGCCAAAATTTCCCAAATCTGTAAGAGTTTTATTACAAATTCCCAGCCCCTATGAATCTCATACTAGATAAAATGAAATTTTTAATAGTGCCATAGTACAACTCATGTCACCATGTCTAAGGTTCAATAAATTGTGGCCTCGATTTGGGGATTTCGTGAGGTAGTAAACCAGGTATTCACTTACACGCCATGTTAAAACATTACCTATCTAGTCTATCCTTTCTATAGTTGTTACCGAATACAAGTCTTAACAAGATGGCATACCGGTTCGCAAGGTACCATCATATCAATTTCGACACAGAAGTAATGACTCCGAGCTCAAGATAAGGCGAAGTGAGTACAAATCACAGCTGGGTTGGGTGTAACGAGTTTATAACATGCTCGATGATACGTATATGACGGGAGAGCTTTACCTAAATAGGATGTGGGTTGAGCAGCTGGATTATCCGCTAAACTTTTCTAGCATATCCCCATGCTTACACTCACATATTGCTATTGGACGATTTACGTTTTCGCAAAGTCTCGTTATGGCTGCTGTAACGGATCTAGATCGGAAATAATGGACTGCTGTGCTTGCGTGGGCTCGCATAATTGGACCGATGATTTGTTCGGTGGTAAAACATTCATGTCAAAGACTTGAACAGGTTAAAGTTCATGTAGTCCTTATGCATCTTTTGTCTTCGTCCTGAAATAATAGTAAAGTGCTCGTTCGTCTTGCTTGCAGTCTTCAGCCTGGAAAGCTCGCAGCCTAATCATAAGAATAATGCACCAGAAGCTTTCTTATCACGGTAATCAGATCATTGTTATGAGATATGTTGCGCAAGGCAAGACGACCAAAGAAAAAAGAAAAGGATGGAGGAAAGATGGAGGAATTCAAAACAGTTAGGGTGAAGTTCGAGATATATATGTATAAGTTTGAGTGCATCTAGTATATGCACCAGCGACTTCTTGAGTATCCCTGAATGCTTCTTCCTCAAACTTTTACGATGGTATGATAAGGGAATAACATGTAGAAACTTATTTCCGTGTCCTATCTTCCTGTCGCCCTATCTACTTAGGACATGAAGACATTGGATATACCAACAGCGAAAAGTGTGACACTTATCCCTGTTCGAATGATAGATATGAGAACGGTTATTTTATACTTGGTTTCATGCCACTCTGTTGGCACTACGATCATGAACTTGGAGAAAATGAATTGTAATCACAATAGAGTTTACTTGTCACAGGCGCTTGGATTCAAGGGCTTGGAACATAGTCTATTCAACTAATAATCCTCTAGCATCTCTCGAGGTCAATAGTCTTCCTTCCTTTCAGTCAGGAATCTGGCCTTCTATTTACGCTTGGGTTCTAGGCGCCCAACCTGTTCAGTCTAGTATCGTTAGGCTCCTCTGCCTTACTGTTGGTCTCTGTTGCAGATGCAAGTAGTTATCGTGATTATCATCGACCAATATCTATTATCTCCAACTGCGCAAGCCACCAACAGGGTCTTGGCAGTTTTGGCGTGTTTGTACCATTCTAGTCTGTGTGACATTACTACCATTACAACAGCCATGGTTCTCTAATTGGTGAGGTAAATCGAAGGTCACGTAAGGGATCTTTGGCTTATCTAAAAGATGTAAAATCATCTTATAATTATGACGAAAGGAAAGCTCGCAGATGACTCATATACTTCTCCCGCTGATCAACGTGAGAGAAATGAGACGCATTGTCCAAGGTAATCCATTTTGCTTTCTCGATATGGTCAAAGAACGGCTGCATTGCAACATCCTGTGCCTCGTCTTCAGTGCCGTTAATAAGTAGCGTTGGTACCTTTATCTTGTTCAAAATAGGTATTGATGTCCAGTCTCGGAGCGAGCCGGTGATGGACAGTTCGCTTGGTCCGTACCTGGGTCTCTCAGTCAGCTTTGCTGACCAGTCAGTGAGCATAACGAAACATACATAGTTCCATAAGTTGTAGGGTCTTTAGCGAACCAGTATAGGGCAGCTTCGACTTCCTTCGAAGGCCAGGGTCGGGCGAGGCATAGATGGCGTTTGTAGAAAACCTCGATGGCAGCCTCGTATTCAGGGGTCTCAAAGTTCCCTTCTCTCTCTGCGCGGTGGAGAACTTCTTGTACGTCATTCGGAAGCTTTTGTCGAAGTATTGTAATGCCAGCTCGCCATGCGTCCATGCTAGCGAGGCTATTTGTGATGATCAGGCGCCTAAGGTTCGCTGAATGGGGAGACGCGGCGGCCCATTCCACTGCAAGCATCCCACCCCATGAATGCCCATACACATCGAACGGTTGATCTTGCAGGCCAAGATGTGATATCAGGTTGTCAAGCTCGTCCCGAAACAGCTTAACGGACCAGAACTCTTCATTTCCGTTCTTCTCCGGCAGGTGTGTTGATTTCCCATTTCCTATTTGATCATAGAAGATCAGGGGCACGGAAGGCGATAGATCTCTAAGCGGTAGTAGGTAATCATGGCATGCTCCTGGTCCTCCATGAAGTATAATCATGGGCGTTGCACTGGATAGATCACCAAATATCTTGAACCAGGTATGACAAGGTTCTTGGAGGCCAGGAACTTTGAATTCGGCCGTTCCCTGTTCCGCTTAGGTCAGGTAACATGTCTTCAGCTTCAGCGAATCTACTATGATACCTCTCTCATGTTCTCTAAGGTAGCCATATAACTAGGGTATCGCGGGTGTGTTGTAATGCTCTAGTGTAGGACTCTTAATGGGAAGTTGTATGTAGCCCGAGGAGGAGGAGAAGTAAGACGTGTTGGCTTGTATGCTTATAATAAAACCCCACTCAACATTCAGATTATGTCATCCGTTATATCTGCACGTGACTGTTCGAGCTTATATGAAAGTTGACGATCAACGTAAGTTCATTTGAAATGGATTCACCTTATTAGCTGTGATGTCTTTGGCTGCTGGAGATTCATTAGGTGGCATTACTGCAAGCTATCTACGAAACTAATCAGGTAGTAGGACAGGGATCACTAATCTTTTATCTCATCTTCATCTTTTGATCCTCAAGCACTGTCGTTGCAATGCTGGGGGGTATATCAACGGAGACGGAGATAAAAATGCCGGAGGGCATAGACGGAGATAAATTGGCTCATTATACCCGTATGCTAGCGAGCAACTATAGGTAGAAGTTATCAACTAATACTGTAACTTCCTTGAGCACATACTACATCTTGTAATGACCTAATCACCTTGCTATGTACTGATGCTAACAATAACTAGGAGATGTGATTTGACGCCTCATCATCTAAATTGACAGCAGCTCTACATCTGTCGTCCTATCAGAATTGTTCTCACTGTAAACGGCCTGTCTCCTCCTAGACAGGCTGTGTATTTCTCTTGTCGGCACCGAGAATCGGGGAGCCGAGGTGTGCGATAGATGCAGGACATTGAGCTTCTAGAAGGCTACCTCTTTCTAGTTCTGCTAGTATGTATTAAAGAGGTTAATCACCATACTGAATTCTAAAAGAGAAAAATGTTTCTAAACTGCGTTGCTGCACGGCCTGTCATTTTAAGTATTGTCACGCATATCTAACTACTTTATCCCTGTGTATTTTATCGAAAGACAACGGCCTCTAGTGTAGGCTCTCCTATATCTATTGCTAATGTAGTGTGAGCGTTGCTAACTTTTACCCCTTTTGCCGCTCTCTGTCAACCCAATATCCAATCCCAATGCAGTCAAAATTAGCTTTGATTTTTAACTTTTAACTGGGTCTCAAGGGCCGTACCGCGTGATGGTTTTCTTGGCGCCCAACTAGTTACCACTTGGCTCAGTTAAATATAACCTTCAACGTTCTCAGCACTGATACAACGAGTTGATTACAGGTAGAGGTATAATCATAGCATTGTGGCCAGAGGATGACAAAGGGTTGTGTACCTGTTTGTCATGCATACCTGTTTGCTCACGGAGTTGTCGGTTGAGGTTAATTTCCTGCATAATACAACTATTCGTCAGTCTTGGACATGATCGCGTCATCTTACCGGACCCGCTTCAACCACAGTCACTACTAGTACGTAATCATATTGGACCCTTTTGTCAATCTTCAATCAACTCGAAATACTAGCGTATGCCCTGCAAGGCTTGCCTCGTCAAGTAGCCCGTGCTAGGCAAGGCTTTCAGAATTAGCAAGACTAGCTGTACAATTAGAGTCCGAACATGCGCCGCTAATTGAGCCGCGATCTCTGAACATGGCAAAACGCAACCCCTTGTGCGTCTAAAAGGTGTTAGTGCAATTGGGATGAGCAACGCTAGAGCCTCCTAGTGATCTCTGCACCTGTACGGAGTTTTTCGTATAAGTTATCGAGATAAGATCCCTTCAACGCAACGGAACACCGACTAGACGCGACGGGCCGTTGAGTAGCCATATATTATAGTTAGGTGCGGCCGCATGAAACGACATAGCATGTTTGTTGTACACATGCATACTAAGCACTTAAGCAATAAGTTGCATCGTGCATTATTCCCTGGAGTCGGCTGCACGAAATATACTCATTGAGCATTCAAGCAATAAGTTGCGGTGCGCTATTCCTGGATTTACGCATTGGCACTCACTGACAACACTAACCGCGCGGTTCTTAGATAAGTAATAAGGTTTTATGACTACGGGTTGGTTGTGCTGGGCGATCGGGGTTTAATTTTCGTTCAAGTACTAGGGAACGGGCCGGTCTTGGCTTTTCCACACCGCTATCGATACTGAGATGATACGACTTAATATGCATCTAGAACAGCTATTATTTTGATAACAATGGCCAAGGGGTCAAGTTGTGGATTTGTCAGCTGCATGTAGACGTGTCAGATCCATTTTCACTGTTACTCAGCAAGGCGTTGATTATCATTGACACTAAGGGAGTCCGTACGGACTAACAAAAGTCTTCATTTTGGAGTAATGTCACTGTCGCTTTGATTTACTAGCATTCAGACCTCTCCACTAACAAGGCTTCTCTGATACGGCACGCAAAACTGTTAGGAGTAGTGTAGACGGTCAACCTGAACGCTGACGTACCAATATTCAAGCAACAGTTGTCGGAATGCAGGACCCTTGCATCCACCCGAATGCTCTCTGGGCGCAGAGATCGGTATTCTACAACTGTCCGATACCGATCGTGAACCGGGTATGAGGGATATGATGAGAGCTATGTGGGAGATCTTAGAGTCTATATGAAGCTGCTTTGCTCATCACGAACTCGTGCATATTTCTTTCATTCTTCACAGCCTATCTGGTAGCAGTATATTAGCGTTCTTGGGCCTCTTCTCTTCGGCTTCACCCTCCCGGCTTTCCTTCAGCTTTGCTATTATCCAAATCTTCGAGCCTCAAGGTCCCGAGCTATATCCAAGTCACCATGGCTATTCAAGTTCCTCCTGAATACCAGGATAAGCTGGAGCCTATCACGAATGACGACAAAAGAACTGACGATGAGATACTGCGCTTGATCTCGGACTTTCAGCCCGTCACATCTGAAAAGAATATCTGGACATTTTGGGACAGCGGAATTGAAGGCATGCCAGTGAGTACTTCTCGGAACTGCTTTCTTCTTGACTTGGCGACTTTCAGAGCACGAGGTTTCCTACTTGGGACAAGAGAGTGTGTCTGGAAACTTCTGAAACCCTTACAGATCACGACTTGAACGGCTGTGACTGACTCCGAGTTTCTTAGGCCTGGTGCAGACGGAATGTGATAAGTTGGGTTCGCATCTGCGGCCCTGAATGGACCATCCGCGTCCTAGACAGCTTACCAGAATCCCCAAATTATGCCGGAAAATATGTCCCAACCGGGCTGCCGGACAGTTTCTACGGCAAGACTCTGGACGGTACTCATGCGGGTCCTCACAGTGCTGACTTCCTTCGAGGCGCTTGTCTCTATGACTATGGAGGGGCGTGGGTTGACAGCAGCACCTTCTTGATGAGGACCATGGACGACATATGTTGGAATCAGCTCGAGGACCCTGCATCTCCATACCGTGTAGCGACTCCTGTGATACAGAACAATCTGCTGAACTGCTTCCTGGCTGCGCGAAAGCACGATCCTTTTATCAAGCGATGGTATGTTTAGAAGGCAGCGAATTTCTCAAACAGGCCTTGTTGCTCACTGAACTCTAGGCACGACATTTTCATGCACGTATGGCAAGGCCGCACCAACCCAGATGGTCTAGCGCAGCACCCATTGTTGGCACCATGTGTGCCTCACTTTCTGGAAGGTTTGGGAGAAATGACAAAAGGGATGGGTGTAAATACTGGCATGGACAAGTTGGTAGAGTACGGATTGCAGATGGTCTGTTGGACCAGAGTGACTATGCTCGAAGCCGACAAGGATGGGTTCTCAGGCGTGGATTATTGGCCGAAGAATGTGTTGTGGATTGACTGTCCAAAGGAGCTGCTCCGTCCTTGGTATGAAGAGGGAACCCAGCTCCCTATATTCTCGAAGGGCCAAGAGATATTTGACCTGCTCTCGATAAAACGCGATGGACCCAAGGACTCGGCGCAATACAAGGCGGCAGAGAAACTGGTCTGGACGCAGCTTACCGAGTCATCCATGTTGAAAATCGGAACCATCTCCGGTATGGTTGAATGGGTGTCTCTTGGGACTCTGTGGAAAAAGCATTTAGGGAAAGATTGCGAGCCTGGGACTTTCGCAGAGTTGTTGAGGTATATCCCTCTGCACTTCAGGCAGACCCGGAAAGGCCTTCTAACCATCAAGCCTGTGGCGACTCCCGTCACTCTCAAGAAAGGCGCCCTGGAGCTCTGAAGTGGTACCATGTTGATCTGACCATTTGGAGTGTTTCTTAGACTAGTTAAAGCGTTGTTTGTTAAGTACCTAAGATTTAAAAAGGATAGAGGGAGCCATGTTTACTTATATATAGATTACCTATTAGATACAGAGAACCTCGATCAAATTCTAGGTTAGCGCTTTGGTGAATATAATATCATAGGAGCTCCGCATCATACAATGAACAAAACTCCTGTGAATGGACTACCTAGGTAGGCATAGAAGCTATAATTATAGCGGAGTGAGCCACTAAGTTCCCTGTAAGTATAGCATTGGTCTCCCTATAAACAGAAGCTATTACAAAAGTTATTACGAGAGCTATATTATAACCACTAGCGTTTACGACCACGGAGTTAGACGCTCCATGAGTGAAGAAGCTTACGGCCTCAATTGAAGCGGCTCTCAATGACTTCCCGGGGCTTCAGGCAGGCTGGGCGAGCCGTCGAATAGCTATGACGCGCTAGGTATAGAACTGAAGTGCTCTGAGAAGCACCCCTGATATTGCATTGTAATATCACAACATTAGCATGACGAAAACAATTCCAATTGTCCATGTTGCTTCCATTCACGAAAAAGGAGTCTTCGGCCGCCCTAACATCTTCCCATCAAGTTCAATATCGACCTTCTCATTGTAGAAACACAAGCATCCAGCGATCGCCGCGCATTCGAGCTTGGGGTTCTTGTAATACCAAACGACATCCGTCATCCTTTCTTCCGCCTTGCCTCCCTCCTTCGCAACCACGATATCGTAATAGTTGGCTTCGCCTTTATACGGGCAAGCCGTGACAGTCTCGCTATGTCGAAGGAACTCGGCCGAGACACTGGTGACGGGGAGGTAAAACCTCACAGGCAAGCCCGTCTCGTATAGATGAAAGCAGGAGCCAGCGCTCGCCACTTGCGTCCCGGCGACGAAGACGCGCACGGGTCGCGATGAAAACACGACATCAACGCGCTTAAAAGGATCTTTGGGATGTATGTCAATGCGAGCATCCTCCTCGAACCAGGCGTCCACCGCTCCGAACTCGACGCGCACTAATCCCGCCAGGACCCCGCTGTCGTCGTTATTCGAGAACACGATCACCCGATCCGTAGATGCGCCGGAGACGCTTAGCGTCGCGAGGCTGTACCCCTTTTTCTCATCCTCGCCCCCGGGATACGAGAGGACGTCGGCCTCGAAGGACGACAAGGGTACATAGTATGTTGGGTAATACGGATGTTCCCACACGTACACGGCCCGCGTGGTGTCCGCGACGACCCGGCCGCCGAACTGGATGCGGATCCGCTTCGGCGCTGCCGGTAGTGTCTTGACGGGTCCGTTGGCCAGCAGCGAGCGCGCGAGCTCGTCTAGATTCTTGGGTGGAGGGGGCATTTCTTCGGTTTCCTTTCCGCCTGTAATTCCTAGAAGTTTTGAAATTCTCAATCCCTATCACTAATAGTCGAGTCAATCTTATCGAGACTGGCACTGGGATCCCCGGTCAGAAGGGTGATTTCAGAGATGCAGCAACAAATTCTGGGCCACCTTGCCCAAGAAATGCGTATCGACCGATGAGCCTACATGGTTAAACGTAGCATTAGTCACATCGTTGACGACGATACGGATTTAACTATCCCCCTGCCCCTTGGCAATAATCCGGGGATCTTGTCGGTAACCTCGGCGCGGGGTAAATGTAACTATGAGGTAAGACAATCCCTTGCTTAGGTTGCTTACATAATTAGACAAGGACAGAACGACCTATCGGAAGCAGTATATCCTTTGAACTCGCACTACATACCGAACATGAGATATGACCCTTCGAAAGTAATCCCCGGACATTAGTCTTGAACTTCAGGTTCTACAAGTCGCTCATTTAGTTTTATCGTTATAAGACGCGACCTTCAATCCTAGATCCCTATCGCCATTCACTCTCACCCCGCCGCAAAAACCTAGTCCTCATCATCTGATTTGTCGCCATCTGACAGACGTTGCGTACACGAGCTGACTCACCTGATTCTTCTATATTCCCTGTAAAGGCGTGATTACTTGATACTCACGCACAATGAGAGTAGGCCTATGTTTTAGTTGCAGGATTTTTGGTGGTATTATCGAGACGCCGGAAGACCTTTTTGATGAAGCAATCTCAAACCGGAAGATCTTTGGGTGGTTCTGTAACATCCTCGCTTGATCTCAAATTCCAGGTTTAACGCAACCCCTTTTCGAGTCTATGGAGCCCCTTAATACGATAGTTGATATGGTGATATAGTGAATGCATGCGCCCAAGCAAACGCAAATTGAATTGTGGTTGGTGGGTCCGGGACAGCAGTAAATGCATTTTTTGAATATGTGGTCGAGAATGGCATCGGTCAGGTATCACAACATTCCATTCACTGTAATAGAAAAGAGGGAGGGCAGTTACATATATATTGAAGCTTTTCCACCGGACATACAATTAACTTAATCTTTATCTACAACTACCTTTGGTTCTAGTTCTCCTGCACCGATTTTAAATCTAACACCACTCGCAAGACCGTCAACACCACACACTTTTGTGATTATATCTTACTCATCATCCCGTTGTCATCAACTCTGTGCACCCGGCAGTTCTTGCGAAAGACGACAATGAGTAAGGCTCCGTGTCCCTTCCTACGACTCGTGCGGCTGGTTTATTCCGTGCTAATGTGACGACAGCAACCACTGGCGCAAACAATGCTTCGGACCAGGCTTTTGACCCGGATCTCGATCGATGGCTAGTACCCCGGGACTACCGTAACCCTCCGAGGGACACGCAATTCATGCAAAACTATATTCGAAACTTGAACTCGATCGGCATCGAACTTCCACCAATGTATTCTTCCTACGAGAGTTTCGATGAGTACATGGACAATCTCTACCGCCTTGAGCGTCGGATAGAAGTTCTCTATCAAATGTCCTCCTCCCTCCGCCACATGTGTCCGGACCTTTCCGAGACCCGGAACGAGTGCCATAAAGATCTTAAAGAGGCTGAAAGTAAGACTTTACGAATCTAGTTGACTTCTACTTATGTTCGATATCGACTGACCAGTTCTATCAACATACAGAGGAGTATGATACCCTTTACAATGAGGTCATGCGGCAGATAAAGAGCGTGCCTGTAGAGATGAGACGAAGGGCAATGCGCGACTACGAGGTACGGATTTCTGGGCCTCATAATTATGTTGGAATGATAGCTGAGTAAACGAAGGCACGCGAGCAACATTAGTGTGTTAGTAACTATGAACATGAGAGGGATTATAGTACTGGATATCCTAGAACCTCAAGCCTGATGTTCAGTGTTGGGGGTGCATAAGGGAACCAAAATTGATTTTAAAAACAGTTGGGCTAAGGAATCCTGTTGATTATGACGCATGATCGAGCCACCCTGTACAAGAAAGACTCAGCATTGATAAAGCAGTAGACTGCTATTATCGTATAGATGGAAATTGGTAATGAGAATGGATAACTTCGTAAATGTCGATGGAGCTTATGGATCTATCTTCAAGTAATGATCCTAATCCCTAAACGAAAACAACTTTTCGACCACCATGAATCACATCGCCGCCTTCTCACGAGAGTACAACCTCAAATTCAAAGGGAGAAGTTAGTAATGCATACTCATCCCTTGTCCTCGGCCCACAGGAGCCACTCCCAAGCCCATGATGTGCCGCATCCAATCTCAGAACAACATTCTCTGTCTTCTTTTTACGTAGCTCATACGGATGCTTCGCAGCCTCGACGTCCGGAATGCGATAATGCGAGGCATTAAAATCAAAGAGCTTTCTCTCTTTGTCTGAAGACGACAAATCCACAAACTGCGCTGTGACCTCCTCGCCAGACTCACCATTCGTGAACTTCACCCAACGTGTGTCTGTACGATTGCTTCCTTCCTGGGGATACTCGTAGTCCGTCCATAACTCGTCGACGGCAGATACCGAGTACTCGCCTAGACGCTGTGAGAGCTTCTTGTCTACGTAGCTCTCCCCGGGTCCACGGCCGTACCAAGTTATCGACTTCTTCGCACCCTCCGCTGCGGATCCGGCCCACGTACTTGGAAGCTCAAATGATAGGCCAATGCGTGGGAGCGTGCGTGGTAGACCCTCACCCTTCGGCACACCCTTAACTCGAATCGACACGGTCCCATTTGCTTGGAATGTGTACGTGATATTGAGATCGATTGACCACGAATACACGGGTGGGGCGAATCGTTGCTGGACTTGCACTACGTACGCGCCGTCTTCGTTTCCCTCGGCTGTGCCCCAGCTACTGCTGCGCGTGCGTGACGTTGCGAGATGGAGTAGTTTACCCCTCCAATCGGCGCCGTCTTGAGGGAAGTCATTGTCTGTCTGTGCGCGGTAGAAAGTCACGCCAGGGCTTGTCGCGAGAAATTCTGTACCATTCTTCTTGAACGAACGGATTTCGCCGTGTACAGGGCTGATTGACCAGGCTACGGCCGTAGATTCGATGGTTATGAGGGTCGGCGTCTCGCTGACAGTAAGCTTGCTGGAACTTTCTGAAGGGACGCGGAGGGGTTTCGTGAACGAATATTCTGCAAATGCGACCTCGTGTCCGGCGGGTAGTGCTGCAGTTGCATCTCGTTGGCGGAATACGACCTGTATGACGCCTTCACCCGAGAGAGAATCAGGTGGGGGTAGCTGGTCTAGGACGGAGAGTTCGGCTGTTTGTCCAGGTTTGATACCCTTGGGGATCTTGACAGAGCCTTTCTGAGATGTCGGCTTGCCTTCGTCGAGAACTACGTAACTGGCCTCAAGATGATCCAAGGTAATGAAATCGTACCGGTTCACGATTGTGATATTCTGTGGCGTATGTGAGACAACCTTGACGGGCTCCAACGCTTTCTTATACTCGATCAGCCCAGGATTTGGTGTATGATCGGAGAAGAGAACACCATCCATGACGAAATTGCTATCGTTAGGAACGTCTCCAAAGTCTCCGCCATAGCCGTAGAACTCGTCCCCAGTTTGCTCATCCTTTTTCAGAAGCCCATGGTTTGCCCACTCCCAAACGAAGCCGCCTTGGAGAACGTCGTACTTGTAAAAAGTATCAACATATTCTTTGATATTTCCTGGGCCATTGCCCATAGCATGGACATACTCACATAAGATGAGAGGTTTGGTCTTGGTCTTATCGCTGGCAAACTCAACCATCTCGTCGACCGGGGGATACATCCGGGAGTACATGTCCATCGTATCAGCTTGTATGTCCGCCTCGTAGTGGACGGGTCGACTATCGTCATACGACTTGATCCAGTCATACATGGCCACATGATTACTGCCGTAGAAAGCTTCGTTACCTAGGGACCACATTATAATGGAAGGGTGAAGCTGGTCGCGTCGTACGAGTTGTATAGCACGGTCAACGTAAGCTTCCTCCCAGTCAGGATTATCCGACGTCCATTTAGCAGCATTAGCTCGAGTTAGGAGTTGTCGCTGTCTAAAAGGGAGTGCCCGGTCCTCGGGAGATAAGGCGGCGTCACCTAGCAGGGGTCAGGGCTTGCGATTTCAGAAAACTCGAATAAGAGATGCTCACAAATCGCCTCAAAACCGTGACATTCAAGGTCGGCTTCGTCCATTACCCAGAACTATTATCCATCAGTGACGATCTCAAGTAGTGTGATTGATGTGGCTTACACCTAGCTCATCTGCGAGATCGTATAGACGGACATCGCTCGGCTGGTGTGAAGTTCGGATGGCGTTAATGTTATGAGCCTTCATCAAAAGGAGATCTTGCTTCATAAACTCAAACGGCACGGCGCGACCGAATTTAGGGTGGTGCTCATGTCTATTGGCACCCTTGAGTACGATCCTTTGTCCGTTTACCTTGATAAGTCCATCTTTCATCTCCACCTGTCGGAAGCCAACACGCTGAGAGATGAAGCTGGTGCCATTTATTGTCACCACGAGATGATATAAAGTTGGGCTCTCCGCCGTCCACTTCGCTGGATTCTTCACGCTGAATGAAAAATCGACCGATCCACCGTTCACGACCTTTGAGCCGCTGGCGATGGTTGGCTGCTTTTCCGGATTGTAAAGCCCTACTTGAATCTCGCAGGAACCAGTGACATCTATCCGAATCTTGAGTTCTGCGTCGATATAATCTTTGTCGAGCTTGGTCTGGATGAAGAGATCCTCGATGCGTGATTGGGACGGAAACCCGATGAGATGGACGTCGCGAAAGATGCCACTCATCCGCCATTGATCCTGAGCCGTATTAGTATCAGTAATGATGAATGGTAATCGATCATTATGCTGAGGTGCAACACACCTGATCTTCGATGTAGGTCGCATCACAGTACTGGTAAACCTTGACGGCTAGCGTGTTTTCGCCTGCCTGGTCAAGTAAACCAGTGATGTCGAATTCAGCTGGGTTTCTGGAACCTTGATGATATCCAACTTGTTTGCCATTCACCCATACATGGTACGCCGAGTCAACGCCTTCGAAGCGCAATCGGAGCTGTGAATTCCGAAGACTCTTGGGCACGGTGAATTTACGAACGTAGTGCCCAGTCTCGTTGTCTGTAAAGGGAACATTTGGAGGATCAACAGGAATGGGAAAATTGACATTTGTATAGTGAGGGCCCTTTCCATAGCCATTCAATTGCCACATGCTCGGCACCGACGTGTCGTCCCATGCTGTTGTGTCGAAGGCCGGGTCTTCGAAGCCTTCGGGCCCTTCGAAGGGGTTGTTGGCTAGCTTGAACTTCCATGTCCCAGACAATGACTGTCTATTGCATTTTGTGGTGTCGTGACTCAAGGCATCCGGAACTGAGTTATAGATGTGGAAGTTGGCGCGAGGGGGAAGCGTGCCCTTGTGGAGAACCCCGAGGTTGTTCCAGTCCGGCTGAGATGCCGGATGAACTTTGGTGGAAGACATGATGGCAATCACCAAAGAGAATTCAATATGTTAGCTGACGACAACTCAGACAAGTCTCTAAGCATCTATTGTGATCAACAACATCAGGAGCATTTCTCCTCCGTCAAACTTATATATCTTGTAATGGGTTCCACACGCCGTTTCTTGGTACCCCGCCCCGAGAGGTTCACGTCAGGAGTCTTAGCGTCGGGGAACTTCACCGGGATATGTTCAGGCTCTCAAATGCGACTGCCACGTATATTTGAGTAGAGTTACTTTGCATATAATAGAAACTGGACTTGTAGTGTACATTTCCCTGTTGTCGGTACATTTCTCCTCTTCGCTAATTTACAATGTTATTCTGTGACTCTCTTTAGTGTCTAAGCACTAACGAGATGCCTAGGTTGTTGATAACACTCAATAGTAAATATTCCTACGCTCTTGAAAGAGATAGTTAAACATAAACCTCGGCCTTCACAAGAATATGATATGTTATAAGCTAGTCCGAGGCCCTAATGTGTTATCAAGTATGTCTATCTGCCGAGGCAAACAGCGAGCTAGTCTGTTCGGGCATCAGTCTACAGTAAAGTTGCAGATCACAGAAGGTCGCCATATGCAGCCAAGCCAAGTGACCCAACATTGGTATTACCACACTAATCTACGTTCAATCGGATAAGGATAACACAACAAGTGGGACGGATGCAGCATCAAGGATACCTGCGAGTGCAGGCAGATATATACAGAATTTGTGGGCTGCCAGGTACCATTCACTGCCTTCACACACAATACAGCAATTGCTCAATTCAGCCGCGGGCACCAGCCCCACGCACTAGCCACTCACAGACCCACACGTGGCTCAGGGCTGTGACAGGTATAGGTATGTCACCACGAACCGGGGCTTAGCGAGCCGTAAATCTTATGTTAATATGCTGCAAGACCTGACAATTGTTTATTTAATAGTGAGCGAACGGGACTTGTTTTACGAACTGTCTTCGGGTGTTCAACATTAATTTCACAACTTAGTTGATTTTGATATTTTAGATTTTCACGGTACATCGCTTAAGGAAAGAATGTTTCAACTGTTTTACTATTTTAAGCCTTGGCTAAAGGCGGCTGAGAAGGCTGGCGGCAATTCTGGTTTTGGTTGCTATCCTAAATTTAGCATAGCCCCTTCTGCAATACATACAATCCTACCTCACTGTTACCCCAACCTATGTAGTAAGGTGGGTGTCTTGGGTTGAGGTAAAGTACAAGTTAGGAAGTTGGCTCTCGGCACCGAAGATTTTGGTGGTAGGTAGCATTGCAAAACGATGTGGTAGACCATTGGTTAGCATGCCAAGAATATCTAACTTGGTCAAACTCGGGGCATGAATTGCGTACGCCTTATTTGCTGCTGGCTGGTTATCAGTATGCATCATAAGGGAGGGAGGTCAGCGAGGCGCATCTGCACGCCATAAGCACAGTTGCCTATATGGGTATATATACACACACGAGCTTAGCGTTAGCCCAAAATGTACTTACTCCGTAGATCTAGAATTAGGAGTATGGTCGACTAGAGTGGCTTGAAGGAGGGCTATGATTCCGCCCGCTGACGATATTGTTTATTATCAATTACCAGCTAGAATACGTCAACGCCGAAAGAGGTGAGAGTTTTCGTCTACAAAAAAGGCGTAATATACATGTGTCGATTGAAATATTACATAGAAACTATGCGATCCATCAAATAGTCTAAAGCAAAGTGGACAGTTTACCGACATTGGTTAATAATAACTTAGGCAAGCCTCTCCAAGCTTAACACAGGTAGCAGAAGAAAGGAACAATGTGTAAAATCTACCCTACTCGGGATCCAGGGGATCTTTCGCATGGGAAGCATACTCTACCCGGTCTTGTTAACAGTAACGTGGGGGCCGAACCAGCACAGCCTGCTGCTACTCGGCCGCCGGGGTATATAGGTTAGATAGTTCGTCTCGCTAAAGCGGCAAGTGTTTCCAGTGTACTAAGCTCCTGTCTTTCTATTCCCTTCGGTTTATGTTGAGTGGGGATTTGTATTCTTCTATTTCCACTGTGCCATCTGCGGGACAGCACCAAACAGCCTCTCTATACGAAAGTACAAGATTATTACCACCATATCCCAACTTCTTCCTTCTTGAGTCTCTCTATATCCAACACCACAGATTCCTTCTCAAAAAGTTCACACAATGCGACTTCTCAAATATGACCCGGATGGAAAGCTGATATTGAAGACTTTCGACCTGAGCGAGAACTCCTCTCTTGAACCATACGCCGTGCTATCGCACACCTGGGGCAATGAAAAAGATGAGGTCACTTACCAAGACATATTGGATGGCACTGCATCCTCAAAGCCAGGCTTCTCGAAAGTCGAGTTTTGCGGCAGGGAGGCCGCTCGCGAGGGTTACAAGTATTTCTGGGTCGACACCTGCTGTATCGACAAGTCAAACAGCACTGAGCTACAGGAGGCAATCAACTCAATGTTTCGTTGGTATCAAGGCTCAGCGCGATGTTATGTCTATCTTTCGGACGTCCTATACGACCGCGAGAATGACGGGTACTGGGAAAGATCTTTCCGCGCCAGTAGGTGGTTCACTCGCGGCTGGACGCTGCAGGAGCTCATAGCCCCGTCAACAGTGGACTTTTTCTCTTCAGAGGGCCGGTGGCTAGGTGATAAACGCAAGCTGAGACAACAAATATCTGAAATAACCAACATCGACCCTGAAGCCTTCCTAGGAAAACCCCTTCATCTATTTAAACTAGGGGAGAGATGGTCATGGTCCAATGGCCGACGTACGAAGCGAGAGGAAGACGGTGTCTACTGTTTGTTAGGTATATTTGGAGTGCATATGCCACTTATCTACGGCGAAGGATATGATAACGCCCGCAAACGTATAGAGCAAACGCTCGACAGACACCCGAACCTGACGATAAGTGAGTACTGTCCTATATTATAGACGCTACCAAAAATCCACGGCTAACAATGCATATGTTCCAAGGACCGAAAGAGGGGATCCAGAAAAAAATCGTCTTCGTGGCCGTCATGGGACTGACGGGGGTTGGGAAGAGCACCTTCATATCCCATTGCACGAACGGAGCTGCGAAGGCTAGCGGCAATCTGAACTCTTGTAATGACATGACCCTATTTCCTTAATTAGTTGCCTCGGCCCAGGGGGTTCGCGACACCTCCCAAGTACGAATAGGTATTCAATGTACGCAAAGCTAATGATAGGCAAATAGGCACGCAGGAAGTGCGCGAGTATAGTTGCACCCACTTTGAAGACGTTGATGTCCGTCTTATTGACACCCCTGGCTTCGATGACAGCGACCGCAGTGATGCATCTGTGCTGAAGGATGTATCGCAGTGGCTGGGCGAAACATATAAGCAACATATTTTATTACACGGTGTCATATACCTACAAAGGATTACCGACATCCGTATGCAGATGTCTTCCTGGAGGAGTCTCAGAGCACTGAGGAATGTCTGTGGAAATGACGCGTTGAAGAATGTCTACCTTGCTACTACCATGTGGGAAAAACTGGCCACGGAAGCTGAAGGCGTCGAGCGTGAAGGATTACTCCTGGAGCCAAAATACTGGGGTGACATGGCCAAGAAGGGTTGCAAGATACACCGCCTCCAGAACAATGCGAAATCGGCTTTGGCTCTTGTGCGGCGCGTAATAGACGGCAGTCGTCCAATCGGTGAGTACTTCTGGAAGTCGTTGTTGTTTTCTTTTCTGGGTCAAGACAGTTCTGCAATTCTTAAGAAATTACACTCCAAATAGCAATAACTGACTTTGAGTGTTATAGTGCTGCAAATTCAGCGAGAGTTAGTCGACGAGGCCAAAGATTTCGACGAGACAGACGCAGGAAGAGAGCTTAAAAGCGAGCTGATCCGAGAAAGAGAGAAATTTCAGGCGGAGAAGGAGGATAGTGAGTAATCCTCGAAGTTATTTTCCCTTATTTTAGTAACTATCTGAGCAACAAGCTTTCCTCTTGGTGACCAAGACGGCATCGAGGTGCTTCTAAAATTCTCATAAACTAAACAAGAAATGGCGATAACTGACTCTGAGTGTTCCAGTGCTTCGGGACTTGGAAGAAAAACGACTTTGGAGAGAGGAAACAGCCAAGAAACTCGAAAGTCTAGAGGAACAGGTCCGCAAGAAGAACGCGGATATTGAAAACCTCCAGTCCACCTTTGAGAATGCTGGGAAAGAGATTACTCGGGAACGAATGCAGGAGAAGGAGACGTACGAGATGGAAAAGAAGGCACTTGTGAAGGAAATAGAAATGAGGCGAGCCCTTGATGACGAGAAGCAGTCATGGACGGAGGAGACAGAAGATGCGCTCGAAGAGCTGGAAGACGAATTAAAACGGAAGAATATAGAGATTGAATCGATGCGATTCAATCTAACCCAAACTGCGGCAACGAACTTACGCCAAGATTACGACCTAGGGCAAGCAAAAAGAGCGCTGACTGAGGAGCAAGAGAAATATAAGGGCAAACTCCAGCGGCGAGAGGACAGGATTCATAGCATGAAAGCGGAGATAGAAGAGAAAAAAGAGAAATTGCGTGCGGAAAGAGAACGATCCGCCATAGAGAAGAAGAGAGGGGACGAGTACAGAGATAAGTACTACGATATGAAAGCCAGGGTTGACCGACGGGACCAAACAATCGCCATGTTACGCTCCAGCAGCAGCAGCAACAGCAAGCATAAACGCTGAATGTACATGTAGGTAAGAACTTTGTTCGAGTTCTCATTTGAAGTTGTTGATAGAGATGAATGATTACAGAGAGGATCAACGTGTGATTATTGCATTTTAAACCCGAATGCAGGTGGCACAGACGTAGTTAAGTAGTCATAATTTCAGACTGAACACCAATGAAATGTCGTATAAGCCACATCATGAACTAATTCCCATGCACGTACACGGCGGTTTCTCGATGATCATTTACATCTTGGCATGCCTCTTTATATCCCGCATCAGTCCTAGGCTATGAGGGATCCTTTCACTCTAAGTCCTAATAAAACGATTCATCCTTCGCCTAGTCACCTCTGAATAAACTATTTTCTCAATTCCTTTCTCAGCCCTAAGCCCGTTTTATCCTGGCTTGTCTTACATTCACTCCACACTCCCTCTACCATCTTCCACCGCTGTCTTCCTTCTCAGTCAATCTAAGAGTTTCATGATATATATAAACTTGTAGCAATATCATCTACTGTGCCACTGCGTAAGATTCTGCCTGATTATTATCCGGCGTGAGCCAAAAATGTCCTCGTGTTGCTTACTATTAACATTTTTTGTCCCTATGAGATGCCTAGGTTAGAATTTACTATGTTCTGCATTTAAGAGCCTACTAGAAACAGGACCGAAGCGCTTGGGTCTAAGTCCTGACGTCTTGGCTGCTGCTGACATGTCATGGTCCCAGAATTCATGAAGACTGCACCATCGTATTTCAAACTAGAAAGCCTCATGACCGACTCAATAAAGATAGCGCATGCCCTAGTAATTTCGAGATAAGAACAGCATTCATCGTGTCTTCACAAGATAGTAACTACAGATCATAAGACAGACAAAACCGAGACATAACATACTTTTGCCATGCCAGCCACCTTATCCATCCCAACATCCTGCCTGACTGATACATGGTTGTTACCTGCTACCGGAGACAAAGAGCCGGCTGTCGTCCTTGGTAACCCGTACGACACAGATTGTTGGCCTGGAAATCGAAACTTAGGTACAACAATCTCTCCTGCTATATGTCCCGATGGATACGTAAGCGCATGCGATATCGACACCGAATCCCGGCGCGATGAAAGTGAAACAGTGTGGGCATGTTGCCCAAGGTCAGCCACCTTGGTGAACCTCAGTCTCCATATTGCATGACTAACTACATACAAGCAAATTCCATTGTGACGTCGGTACCTGGTCGTGTGTAATGAATTCCATTACCCATGTGACAAAGACATACATTGTCACCGAGATGGATGCTTCTGGAAATACAATCACCACACAGGTTATGTTAGAACATGGGATAAACGCGCATTCAGTTAGGGTTGCGTTTCACTCGTCGGACATTTTGGGCCAGTTTTCTTTCACCAACACGATCGAAGCTCCAACGCCAAAGTTCACCACGTCGCTTTCAACACCAACATCCGAGGTTGGATCTTCAACAGCACATAGTATGGAAACTTGGCCTACTGGTGCATGGATAGGCGTAGGGGCCGGGAGCACTGTTGGCGTTATACTTTTACTTTCCAGCATTGTCTGGCTGATACGGAGACAGTACTATAAGAAGCAACAATTTCGGAGCCTACCAGATACTCCCATTCCGCCGGAACCTGATAAACCTTATGTCCCCGAGATACACTCGATAACACGGCTAACGGAGCTAAATGGTGCCCCTGGTTTATATGAGCTTGGTACAAAGACCGTCGATGAGGCTTTGGTCAGCGAGCAGCGAGTAACTTAGTTGATTGTGTATCTGAGTTGCAGGTCTAAAAAAAAAGGATAATCTAATTGAATTAGTTAAACCATATTTATGATACTTATGTTTCCATATCAGTGAATATTACCTGTCCGGCTTGTGCCGAGACAGTGTTCTCGAAACTCCGCTAAGGGACTTGCACAACTCCGCCGACCGGGTTACTAAACTCCACCAAAGCCGTCTACGCATTCTAAAAATCCGCCTCCCATGTTTCTTAATGGAGTATAGATACCGTCGAAACTGTTCTCAAGAAGGCCATGAATAAACCTCTTACTTCTGCATTTACCCTCCCATGCTTGAATATCTAACATGAAAGTCCTCATTACAGGCGCAAGCGGCTCAATTGGAGGCGGATGTCTCACCCAATGTCTGGCTCATCCAAGCATAACTACTGTCGTAGCATTCGTGCGACGCGAATTACCCGGAGATGTATCGAACCACCCAAAACTAACCACTGTCCTGATTAAAGACTTCTCACAATGGCCGCAAGATGTGTTGGAGGCGCATGCAGATGCCATAGGGATGATCTGGTAGGGTGACCAACACGCGGAGATCGCTGACTGAATTGAGACTCTGTACTAATCAGATATTGACAGGGCCATGGGTTCATATAAAGGAAGCCGGACCGCCGACTTCGAGTACCCCCTCGCGTTCATAGAGAGCATGGCGCGGGTGTTGGAAACGAAACCAACAAGACCGAGATTCAGATACGTGCATCTGGGCGGGATGTTCACGCAGCGAGATCAAGAAAAGATGTTATTCTTCCTTGATTACCCGCGTAAGATCAGGGTACGCGCTGACCTTTTGTCTATTTTTTTGTTGTTGTGGTCAGAAACTGAAACTATTTTAGGGCTTGGCTGAGGCGAAAGTCGTCGAATTCGCAGAAAATCATGATAGCATATGGAAAACACTTGTCGTCCGACCAGGAGGGGTTGCAACTGACAACATTCTGGGCTCTCGAATGGTTGCTTCAATGTTGGGGAAGAATTGGTGTGTTCAACTTGAAGAGCTAGGTGCATTTATGACATACCTTGTTATTGACGGTGAAAAGGAGAGCCCTGTCATTCAAAATGCGCACATAGCAAGAAAAGGCAGAGAACTGTTGAAGCCACAGCAAACTCCATAGCACATGTAGCAGCGGATTAAGATGAGATGACAGGTCCTATCTCTTGTGTATCATTGCCGAATTTGGTATTGTGCGGTATGTTCCCTGGCGGTTATCTGCGAAGTAGGTAGAGTTTGACGGGCACTGTGCGATGATAGGCCACCCAGTTTAATGCAGCATCACTTGTCCCTCACTACCCTGATAACCCCTAGTTAATACTGTAGAATTAACTCATCTTATAATTCAGCGCATATCGGAGACAGTAGCCTACATCGCGGCTATGGATAAGTCCTTTGGGTTCATGTAGTCTCTGATCGCAGATGCGACTAAATCCATGTTATCTCGACATAATTTTATAAAGGTGACTTATAGCCTTTCATATATCAGACATCGTGCAGCATGCGTCAAGCTTACGAAAATTCAATGTCAAGCGTGGGAAAAGAAAACCAACCTATGCCCGCAAACGGAGGTGCCTAGTCTTTTCATTTTCTGTGTTTTCTATTCGAAGATGAATGGCTGAGCTGACCGTATCTTTACACTTGTCAAGGGATGAAACACTGCATATACCTGTCGGGGAACTGAGCGTCATACATTAGTTTGGTATCGCTCGGGGTGTTACTAGGAATCGAGGGCAAACGCTGCTGAGTGCCGAGTTGAACCACTTGCCCCAAGTGCATGTTTACAGGTCATAGCTATCAGAACGTGCACCTCTCACCTCCCACCCAAACATCTTTGGCAGGTGGCTCGTGTAACTGTGATGAGGTGTAGGATTTCTGTTTGCAATTTTCGTTTGGCGGCAAACAGTCTACGTAGGCAGAATTTGGAGGATTAGATCAAAGTAGAACATTGCAGAAGCATCACTCACCTCCATGTTGAAAGGATGTCTCGAATGGCTCGTTTTTTATCCTTAATTGGGACTTTACGGAAGAGTAGCGAAACTTCGACATCCGAACTGCATCGGCCCGCGGTACCACGAAGTTCTAAACATAAGGTACTTGCTCTGGCTCTTGGTGGCATCATCTAATATTGGTAGGATATCCTAAGCACGCGGCCATGTGACTTTACTCTTCACGCGTGCGGGCCCAAAGGTGTATATAGCCGCAAGGTCAGGTACTGATACCTCAGCATTGATTCTATTCTCGCCTTACAAGGGGGTTGTTATCGTAGATACCTTTCTACCGTTTACGTCTTTCTCGATTATCACACTAAGATACACCTAGTGCGTCTCGTTCAACATCAAGCCCAATGGCTGAGCGAGATAAATCCCAGGGGACATCGCCGTCACCAACTCTGTCATACATCAGCTGCGAATCATCGAAAGTCGACTCCGGTAGCAATATAGCTAATAATGGCAGATGGGAGAACGACAAGGTTATGAAGCAGCAGCTAAGCCTACTCAGACAGCAGACGGCTGTAGACGAAGTGAATGAAATCGGCACCGCTCCATTGTTCACTCACCCCATTCTAGAACACGGCCGAAACCTGGCAACACCGACCTCTCCTTTACCCTTCTCGCAATATGAATTACTAGCTGGAGATGTCCAAAGTCTTAAGACCTTTTCTGAGGACCCACGCATCTTCTACAACGTCGCCACACCCTCTAGTGTATTCATCTGTGGAAGTCAGGGATCCGGAAAGAGTCACAGCTTATCATGTATTCTTGAGAACTGCCTGTTACCATCAAAGAAACTCGGTCGTCTTCCCCGACCTCTTACGGGCATAGTATTTCACTACGACGACTACGCATCTGACTCACATGTCGCCCCTTGCGAGGCTGCCTACCTTGGCAGCGACCCCGCCATTAAAGTGAGGGTATTATGTTCGCCTACGAACATCAGGGCAGTAAAGGTACTCACAATACTCTCTCTCTTATATTCCGTCGCTAATCAATGCAGGAGTCATATGGAAAGCTTGGAAACATAAAAGTTGAGGCGCTACGTCTGGACCAAGCAGACCTCAATACAAAACGAATGCTGGAACTCATGGCATTCGATCGCGCACAACCCCTTTACGCGCAAGTCATACAACGGATATTGAGAGATATGCGCCTGAGTCAGCAAGATAAACCAGGCTCCTTCAATTACCACGAATTCAGAAGCAAGCTAGGTCAGGAAAAGTTGAGTCCCGACCAAAACCGTGGTCTTCAGCAGCGCCTCGATACTCTAGAGAGTTTCATGGTCCCAAAGCAAGTCAAGAACAACGCACGAGAGAAGAGCAGCCATAGTGTGCGGCTAGGAACAGCTTGGACACCCAAGGTCAGTCTTAACACCATCCCATCAGTCACATAATTGTTCTCTCCTGCTGATCCAGTTGATAGGCTGGTGAACTCTTAATTGTTGATCTCTCATGCCCATGTGTGACTGATTCGATGGCATGTGCGCTGTTCAATATTTGCCTCTCAATATTCCTTGCCCAAGACTCCTCGCATGGCCGAATCATTGCGCTGGATGAAGCTCATAGATACATGGGCGCGACGTCGGACTGTGAGGTCTTGACGAATAGCTTGCTTGCAGCAATCAGATTCCAGCGCCACCTCGGCGCCCGAATCGTCATCTCGACACAGGAGCCGACCATTTCTCCGAAGCTGCTAGACTTGTGCAGCATTACGATCGTACACCGGTTCAGCTCTCCGGATTGGTTGAATGTCCTGACTCAGCATTTAGCTGGCATTTCCAAAGTCGCGAGAGTTACTAACAGAGTCGGTGAAACGAACACTAACGACAAAAACATCAAATCTTACGGCCTACGCGGAATATATGTATCGGCAGATGACCCCGTTTTCGACCTCTTCTCGCAGATAGTACAACTAAGAACAGGCGAGGCTCTGGTATTCGCTCCAAGCGCCATAGTATCTCTGGAAAGGCAGAGTAGGCTGGGACATGGAGTTAAGGTCACTCCGAGAAAACTAGCGCATCAAGTTTTGAGGGTCGTTGTGAGAAAGCGCGTAACCGCGGACGGTGGCAAAAGCGTCATGGCTTCTTGAATCAATATAGTGATAATAGTCGCAGTCATGTTAGAGAGAGACTTTTGGGTTTAATATTCATGATTAGATGTATGACATGGCTTGCAACATATGATTATTCATGCTAGTAGAGATTGATTTGACGTTTCGAAGATTCCATGTGTGCAATAGGTCTCCAGCCTTTGATTATACGTTTAAAATGCCTCTGTTTGTATGAAATGCTGCCTATCTTCATAACTGCACTAAGTCATAAAATCGTATCCAGGTATTGAATGACACGCGGACAAATATTGTTGGGAATCATCATATAATCATCCATACGTCTTCATGCTCCTGGGAACTGCTCGTCTTCGCACTTATGTCTGCCATGCTGATTACACAGGTCAAACACGTATTAGGCTCTTTAATCACGACTTTGTAGCCTTTGGCAAGACAGAGAGCAGTAGCAGCGAGCCTTGCTTGCCAGTTCCCTTTTGCTCGAATGATTCCGGGTTGGGTTGGAGGGACGAGCATCTCGGCGAAGTTGTCAATGGATATGACCGTAGGACCATTATTTGTGGGATGTTTGCAACTGCATGCCTTACCCTGCAAGATTTCAGCTTCGCTCTTCAAATTTGGATGGGTTACCGAGCCCAGGACGTCTAGCTCGGCGATCCACTCCGCACGGTTATACACTGAAATTAGCGTCTCAATGAAGTAAGCCTCAATGTCTGGCCCTCCAGAGAAGTTCACATTGACGGCCTGTGATGCCTCTGAGAAGCTGAGGTGCAGGCTTGTCCCCTTGAAACAGTCTTCCATGACTCCTGTATATACGTTATGGTCATATTGATACCACTCGTCAATGAGATCGTAGCGCCTGATTTCGGGTTCATTTGGGGGCACCATGAGTGCCATCCCGGCTTTCCCGATGTTGCCCGTATAGCGCTGGATTGGCGGCATGTTCAATCGATCAGCAGGGTCGCGAAGAAGGCATGAGGCGATATACACTGAAACGGTCTGAGTTAGTTATGGCCGTTTGAAGTGTGATTTTTGAGCGTTCTAAAAGCTTCCAGAGGCCATTTTGGCCGCCCAGGAAATTTTTGTACTTTAGAATTTGCCGAAAGAAGCATATAGTTCCAGAGATTACTTACAAGAATCCGAAGCACAGAGGCCGAACACACTTCGTAAGCCGCCGGGATCAAGGTCATAACTACCCGTTTCCATCATCGCAATACAGGCAAAGCATGTTGCTGTATCTATGTCTTTTGCATGCAAGTAAGGTGTAGGCCTAGGAGCGGCCCGAGGCGAAATCGTATTTTTACCACGCAACTTTTGTTGGGTTTGAATGACGGCCGAGTTTACCCATTTAGCTTTGGTAAAGTCTACACCGACAGCCCGGACGTCGATAGACGCCTCACCCATGTTTCGGTAGAGGCTCTCAATGAGGGTCGCGGCTTGAAGGTTTATGTCAGTAATATGTGTACCTTTAACACACTTTGTAAAATCAACAGCCCCGGGTTGGAACAAGCTTAGTATTTGTTGGGGCGTTAGCTCGTTGAGCTGTCTTTCATTCCAAGGGGGCTCCAGCTTTCCTGATTGATGAATTGAAGGTGGCAGATCTCGACGACGCAAGAGTGCCACGCTTTCGAGATTTCCCAGGACTACAATGTAGTCCGCATCTTTGACGACCTTAGAACCTACATAAGCTTGCATGCTAACGAATTCGGCATCTTCTTCTATGTTCTCATGAGGCCCGTTCCCTACGGAACTTTCCTTGATGATTGTGACATTCCTCTGAGTGCTGCTTTTGCTTTGGTGGTGTCTTGTCTTCCTTATCTTATGGTGGACAACAAAAGCTGGCCGATCAGGGTCGAAAGGGGCTATTCTCTCCTTTATCATCCGAATATCAAGTTGCCACTTATTGACAATTCCTATGTCTTCTTGACTGAGGTTGGCGCCATGCTTGGTAATAATCCACCGTTTGTGGCTTTTCTCAACGCTATCGCATTCATCGGACTCGGGGATCACTGTAGCGAATTCGAAGAACCAGAAGGTTTTATCACTCTTCTGATTGTTATTGGAGATAGAATACGAGTGTTTAGAGACGATAAGGAACTCATGGTAGTTGGGCACCCTTAACTGACTAGGACTAGATTTCGAAGATGCGATCTCTCTCAGAAGCTTAATTTTGCTCTCTCTCGAATGGCCTACCCTGAGGTATGTCTCGACATTGAAAACCCCCTTGAAAGGGGCGTCGGACACTCGATGGAATCTTCGACCCAAAGCCTGAAGTTTGCGTATTCGTTCCTCGAGAAGGCGGTCTTTGTATTGGAGACAGATCCTTGAAAGCGTTGATAACCACGAGGGATTGGAAGGGCGGGTATGTTCAGACAACCAAGACTGTCTTCCAGTCCTGTTAGCAGCGTACGTGTCGTACCCTAGCGAATAGTGTATCTCAATTGCAACATTACTGACGAATTGTAGAATGGCCTGCATTGGGAGTGACGCATCACTCCAAGCCTGTATATACGATGACACCATTGCCCATAGCATCTCATCAATTGTAAGTCTGTCCCGGTTAGTGGTACGCATTGATTGGAATCTTGTCACAGGTAGCCGCCCATAATATCTTAAATGCGCGAGTGGGAGGGCCCACCACACTGACTGAGGATCCTTTATAACTCGTGGAGAAGGCTCTAGGCCGAGGGTGAGTACACCGCGGCCCTTCAGGAGAGGATCGTTCTGTTCGATAGTGCGTTCTTCTTTGGATAGGCATTTCATATCTGGATAAAGGTGCCAAGAGAGCAAACCAAGAAGTATATCTCCACCACGCACCTGTAGCGGAACGCCACACAGGAGTTTCTCCATCTGCATCATTGACGAAGCCCATGCTTCTACTACGTTTTCGTACGTATCAGGTTTGGAATTGACCGGTATGTCGAGATTATCGACAATCAATCTGGATTGCGTCTGCTGCTTCGTCATCACATGGTCCCCCACTCGAAGCCACGCTCGAGCGCTGGCATCCCAGTCCAAGAGATCAGATCGGGAAATATCACTAGCAACTGCGAGATGAACTTCTTGCTCCAGCTCTCCTTCTTCAGCGAGCTTGGATTCCAGACTGAGCTTCCTTCGGGATACAATCTCAACCCAAATTGACGTGGCCTCTGACGGCTCCCAAATTCGAGCTAGTAGGCAGGCGAGTAGATGACACTGAATGGCTGGCCGGCCAGAAGTTGCTGCTGCCCATAACGTTGTAGCATCCGCTCCAATAATGTCTGCAAAAGCCCCATGCGAGTCATTCCCACGGGGGTTTGCAGTAGCAGTTCGAGAGATTTCAGATGCCCGTAGGCCATATGTTTTGATTAATTCCGGAGTTGATGGGAGCATCGCACTGTCTTTGAACAGGGCGCCGAGCCGTCTTGCTACTCCATGGAGAGTACCATCTTGTGCCTCTTTGAGACGTGGTGCAGCAAGGTGCTGTCCCACACCAGCATACTCTGGCGGCGGCTCGACATATTTTTTAGCAAAAACGTTAAACTCTAGGTTTACATGGACGAGGGAGGCAGTAGCCTCCGTACGGAATGTGGCAGCAGATGCATTGAACTGTCCGAAAGGCGTCATATTTCTCGTTATTTAGACACCTCGGTGAGTGCGGAGAGTAACAAAAGGACCTGTCATACATACACTGGGCGGGCGGAGAGTATTCATGTATGTTAAGATCATAGCTATCAGACACTCCAAGGTATACTCCCCGCATCAATGAGCTTCTAGACGGTAGTCCAATGCCACGTAACATACATATCGGGTAAACTTACGCTGCTTTTTTCATTCGTAGAAGCGGCTTATTGATATGTGATGTAACGCACCTATGTAAAGTTATCTACAAGTTATGGTATATTATCCTTGGACCTTGATTGGAATCTCTTGTCTCTAATCATGCAGTCGTTCTATTGCTTCAGCATAATCTAGCTAATATTACTAATGAATGATTAAAGACTAATTACAGGAAAGGGTGATTTTAGATTGTGCAAGATTTTAGACCTTGAAATCAATTATAACCTATGCATGATACGAGTTGCAATGTGACTAAAGTATAGACGAGATGTTCAAAGAGTGTAGATTTTGGAGAAGACAGAAATGGCGGGCGACCTTACCTACAACGACTGGCGCTCACTTTTGATCCAAATGTAAAATTATGGCCGTAGTAGATAGATGTATCCGCTAACAGTTGCCTTTTTCTTCTTGGTGTTCTCGAGTAGATTCGCGAAACTCGGATATAGACCAGGACACCGATCAACGTCATGTTAAGGTATGGACCAGTAGGCATCATAATTATATCGTCGCTGTCGGTTGAGTATTAACTAATGCCGAATAACAATCAGTTAGATCCATGCTTGTCTATAAGAGTAAGTAAGTGGTAACTACCTAGATAAGACAGTGAGATGGCTTTAGTTCCATATCAATATCAGTGTTCTTGACGCATCGCACTTGATAAACCCAATAGGAAGTTTATAAGTATCTGCAAGCAAATGTAGTTATCAACTGAATATTGTGTCTCCAGGGGCAATACCGGACTATTCCTTAGTTTAGTCTTGGCTCCGATGCGGGCCCCATGAAGAAGAGGTTGGACCATCGCCATATGTGTCAATCATTACTATGTTAGTCGATTTACGACGTCGATAATTAGGATGAATCGTGATTTCAAAACGCTGTAATATAAACACCTCTATATTTTGTAGGCACATCTGAGAAATAAATGAAATGAAAAAGATTGGCTTGAACTCAGCTTCAGGGGCATTTTCTGGGGGTTTCGCGACCCCGAGACTGGGGGTAATCACCGCATTTGGATTTCCGCAGGGGTGCTTCACAGCCCCCATCTTACTACACTACTTTCAGTGATTTTGTATATGCCTGCTGAGATATCAGATGTTCCATCCTGAGGCAGTGCAGTGGCATGTTGTCTCTCTTGGAGGTGACTTGCGACCGTCATCTCCGCCAATTCTATCTTCTGTCTGGATCTGCAAGTTGTCGGCTTATCCAGTTTCTCAATATGGATGAATTGAAACTTGGTGCTTGACGTGGTTTCTCAACAATGGGCTTCATTCGAGACCGACTTTTAGGGAAGGAGGCTGGAATCAATCGGGATAATCAGCTGCCCTCGCCGGTAAAGCATCCTCACAGTCGCGCTAAACACGTCAACATACTAATAACTTACGTCGACATAAAGCCCTATGAGGTTATAAATGATCACGCCGGGAAATCTACCGCTTCTTCACTGTCTCTACGAGCTCGCAGCCTCAGCCACCGGATATCATTGATCCGGCGGCCCAATCCCCTGTGTGTTTTTTGTCGCAAACTCGATTTTCAGCAAATTTCCCAAGCTCTGGGTACTCTCCTACATCCAGACGGGCTTTTATTAGGCTGGCTCCCAGATAATATACTTGAGAACAACTGCTCACTATGTCGCATCCTTGCTCAAGTATGTAACGAGACGTGCGAGGCCGCACATTCGTCAAAGAAGCCACCAAATCCGCGCTCCGGGTCTTCATTACAGTTGCGCGCATTCGAATTGCTTCCGTATCTCCCAGGGCAACATGAGCACAGATATTCTTCCAAGATGGGCCTCTCGAGGTGTGATTTTTTCGTTGCAGCTGTGCCAGATAATTTCTCGCTCATACCCGGGGGCCCTAATGAAGCTATGATCGAAAATATGCTCTCCAAGAGAGGGTACTTGGTGTACCAAGATGAGGCGACCTCACATGGCAAAAGTTTGGTACCTCGTTTGATATCCCCAAGTTTTGAGCCATGTGTTGTTCTGAATTGGTTAAATATGTGCATGAACCATCACGATGCTTGTAGACCTCGCCGCAACGAGTGCCAGGCAAACGAGTACTTAGAGTCTTCGCTCAATTTAATCGATTGTCGGGACCGGAGGATAGTTAGTGCTTTAGATGTTGCCTCCGACTCACGGCCACTATATGTAGCTCTGAGTTATGTTTGGGGCAACCGCGCCGACACATCGACAGTGCCGGACCGACATACCCTACCTGCAACGCTCTCCGCAGTTGTCGAGGATTCCATTCAGGTAACTTTGATGCTTGGCTATCAGTATCTCTGGGTTGACAAGTATTGTGTTGATAGCCGAAATAAGGCGACGAAACGCATACAACTAATGCATATGGATTCTGTCTATATGAATGCCGAGTTGACTATTGTCGCAGCTGCAGGAGCCGACGAATCATACGGGCTACCGGGTCTCTCTCAAAAACGATCATTACGACAGTTTTCCTTTCGAGGTGATAGTTTCACACTCACATCAACTCTACCATTACCTCATCATTCAATCGTCAACTCCCATTGGTCTACAAGAGGCTGGACATATCAGGAAGCAATCCTATCGAGGCGCCGACTAGTTTTCACAGATGACCAGCTCTACTTTGAATGCTCCTCCATGAACTGCTGCGAAAGTTTGGATACGGCGTCTAATAATGAGACCCTAAACTCAGGATCGGACTTTCAGAAGCTTATTCGGCCTTCTCTATTCGGGTTTTTAATGCTGAGACTCTCCTCCCCGACTTGCAGAGCTCAAAGGCTGAGCAATTTATTTAGCTACGTTTATTGTGCTGAACAATTTTCTCAGAGAACCCTGACGTTTGATGACGATTCCCTCACTGCGTTCAGTGGGATCATCCGAATGCTGGAGTCTAATAATCCTACATTTCCAGTGCGGCACATTTGGGGCATTCCTTTTTTCCACCCTGATGACGATCATCTTTCTCACGATGTCTCAAGATCTATAGGTCAGAGTTTCCAAGTGGCCCCCTTCTGGACAACGCTTTCCCCGGGAAACGTTCGCCACGCCGAACAAGCTTCCGTGGATGCCGAAGGTACCAATTATCTTGCGTTCTTGATGCTCGGCCTTGGATGGCGACATGACCACCGATCTAAGCCACCTCGGAGACGGAAGAACTTCCCGTCCTGGTCTTGGACAGGATGGGAAGGGTCCGTATTCTGGCCACCGCTGTACGAAGATTCGGATATCAAGATATTGCCCTCCACAGAAACTGGTATATCTTTTGGAGAAAGCAGCCCCGAGGATGTTCCTACGGTCTACCATAAAGCCACCGATGCCCAGCTCCTGGCAGAAAACAACAAATCTCTCTATATCCGGACCTTGGCCGTTTCGCAGACAGCAATTGTTCTCGACAGTTCGTCTAGCACGCTTTTGACTTCCACGGGAGGCAGAGTGAGACTTTATCCGAGCAAGATCAACTTGGATGCGTCCAAGGTTTTCAAGAGGATTCAGAGTGCTCGCTACGAGGTTATCATACTAGCTGTGATTGATGGGGATATGTATATGATGTTGGTGAAGCGGTATCGGAACTCATACTATAGGATTGGGACAATGGCCGTCAATGCTCCCGCATTACCTACCAACCTTCTTAGTTCCAGAGTCAAAACCTACAAGCTGAGGTAATCTCAGTAAGACGGCCCTTGTATGCAAGAGAATATCCTGTGTGGTACTCCATATTACCATTGGTTTTGGTTATGTGTCCGGCCGATTCAGGTCAAACCCGTAGGTCGCATTGAGGTATGATGATACGAACTTGATTCCGGGGCTTAGGACTAACTGTTTAAGTGCCCAGGTATGGATCGTCCCTAATAGAGGTAGCCCTTGCCAAGAACCCTTCGATAAGAACCGGCACAGCTATATGAGGCTGTTGACAGCAAATATGCCCACACTCACCGTCCGCTCCGTGTCCCCCGGGGGGTGGGGTCTTAGATTACGATCGATATCCAGATCGATACCTAAGACTCGGCAACTCCGTTGTGCTGAGATGTCCTCCCTGCTTGAGTCGTGGCAGATCACCAAATTTCGGACCAGATGTCGGTTTATATAGGGTATCTAGACCTATCACTGTAACGTAGATGGTGTTGATCATGTCACTTCGCTACCGAGGATAGATACAAGCGCTAACCACTGTCTAATCCCTGAGCCTGGTTATCACCTCAAGAGTCTAGATTGTTCACTACTGCCCAGGCATTATTGAGATTATTGCGTAGGCTGTTGCCCTGCCCCCATGCGCCCCCCTTGATATCGCGTCTGACTTGTGTTAGGCGCCGTATGTGAGTGGCATGGCTTTGGGAGCGACGCAGCTTATGTGTAGGTCTATTATTACCATCTCTCTACATGAGGTCGGCCTATTAGGGTTTCTCATTGATCTATAATTGTCACAGTGAAAGAGAATAATGGAGCACAAGCAATTGTAAATGTAAGATATTTATAATGTGACAATTGACTTCCGGGGAAATCTAAGGCGCTGCCCAAGCCAACATTCAATGGCAATAAATTGGGGCGGCGGTCCGGAGCTTTCTCGCGCCCTGGTAGCGGAGGCAACGACGCTAGGGCACGGTAGAGTGATTGGGCCGTGACTCGAGCCGAGCTACTTTTGGGCTACAATACGGGTAGGATTGGGGGCAGTGACCGTCGAGGTATCTGTAGAGTACCTGCATGTGCAGTGGATAGCGGGTGGGTAGCGGGTGGATGGCGTAGGGCGGTCGGCCACTGCGAGCGACACGCGCTAGACGTTTGAATTTTCGGATGTATGTACGTACTTGTACACACAGAGCTACACAATGGCCGAGCAAAACTATATCACACTTCTCGCCTTGCCTCCTTTCTCCCTTTCTCTTTCTTCAGGCTTCAGCCCACTCGCACGCTCCGTCACGTCACGTTTACCCACCACCATCCACCGTCAATCACCACATTGGTCTGGGTGACCTGTCGAGTTCGAATTCCCTTCCATCTTTCTATTCTTTCTTGCCGTTGTCATCGTCACCTGGCCCCGCCAACAGCGCCGACGCCGACGCCGCCCTCCGCCTTTGTCGTGTGCTTGTTTACTTAGAACTCGACCAACTCCGACACAACTACGCTCCAGTTGGTTCGTCGACAGTAGTAATCAGTCCATCCGATCTAGTAAGACCCGTCCACGCTATCCTGCGCAACGCAGAGCTTTTCGCTGCCCGCCTCTCCATGGACACACCGTTATCCGTTTTACATGTTACAAAGCTGACCAGCTTGGCTTAGCTTAGCGACCCCAAAATCAGCACAGAAGAATTGTTCACCGAGACCCCAAACCGGGACCCAACCACGATTACTTCGTCTGCCTTTGTTCGCCGTACGACTCGGACAGCTCCTGCTACGCCCCCAGGGCAACCAGACGACAAGAAACGAAAGAAACCAACCAACCCTGCACACGTGCTTCGTATCTGTGGCTTTGACTAGTCATGGCGGCCCCGTTGCAGTTTGCATACCGAACCCAGAAGGAGATCGGCGTTACCGATGCGGAGCCGGTCTACCTGCCCCTCTCCGGATTCGTCAAGCCGGAAGGGAATTTGCGGTGCTGCGCGTACTCACTCTGTGGCCGATTCCTCGCGTGGGCGTCCAGCGAACGTGTCTGTATTGTTGATGCTTCTCTCGGCCACGTCGTTACCACCATAATCGTACCCAACGTGTTCGAGGTCGCTTTTTCTCCGCGTGGGACGTATCTAAGTACGTGGGAACGGCCTGCCAAAGATGAGAATGGGGATGCTACAAAGAATTTGAAGATCTGGCGCACAATTGAGAACACCACAGACGGTGTTGAGAAACAGCCTCTCGGGCGGTTTGTTCAGAAGTCCCAAACTGGCTGGAATCTCCAGTACACATCGGATGAGAAGTACTGTGCCCGTCTTGTGACCAACGAGGTGCAATTCTACGGCAGCGACGACCTAACTACTGTTTGGAATAAGCTGCGAGTCGAGGGTGTGGCAGACTTCGCCGTAGCTCCCGGCCAAAACTACAATGTTGCTGTTTTTGTTCCCGAACGCAAGGTATGTAGATGTGACAAACAGAACTGCTGATTCCGTCCATTGAGGCCATAACGATGCTAACACGTTGAATCTAGGGTCAACCAGCTGCCGTGAAAGTCTTCAACGTACCCCAATTCTCCACGCCGACATCACAGAAGAATTTTTACAAGGGTGATAAGGTCCAGCTGAAGTGGAACAGCCTTGGTACGAGTCTGATCGTGCTGGCACAAACAGATGTCGACAAGACAAACAAGAGTTACTATGGCGAAACTAACCTCTACCTCTTGAGTGTTAACAACTCGCTTGACGCTCGCATCACGCTCGATAAGGAGGGGCCGATTCACGATGTGTCCTGGTCGCCAAATGGCAAGGAGTTTGGAGTCATCTACGGCTATATGCCCGCCAAGACTACAATTTTCAACCATCGGGCCGTCGTTTCACATTCGTTCCCGCTCGGTCCTCGCAACACGCTGATTTTCTCACCCACGGGTCGCTTTGCGCTGGTCGCCGGGTTCGGCAACCTTGCAGGTCAGATCGACGTCTATGACCTAGAGAAGGACTATAAGAAAGTCTGCACCATTGAAAGCGGCAATCCCAGTGTGTGTCAGTGGAGTCCCGACAGCCGTTATATCATGACCGCCACGACATCTCCACGTTTGCGTGTCGACAACGGCGTGAAGCTTTGGCATGTTGGGGGAGGAATCATGTATCACGAGGACATGGTTGAACTATATAATGTATCGTGGAGACCATGCCCACCTGAGAATTTGCCCCGTGTCGACCCCCTGCACCCGGTGCCCACACCACACGACTCTGCGCTCAAGTACCTGGGCACGGTTAAGACCCCATCCAAACCTGTTGGCGCGTATAGGCCACCCGGAGCGCGAGGCATGTCGACGCCTCTCCATTTCCGACGTGAGGATGAGGGCGGGGCAGCTCACGTGATGAGCAACGGTGCCGCCAACATTGGTCCGAACGGTTTTGGAAGGGCACGCCGCCAAGTTCCCGGTGCAGATCTCCTCGAATCTGGTGCTCGCTCAGTCCCTGGCGCCGCCCCTGCTCAGGTACCTGGAGCAGCCGGTGATGATGGTCTATCCAAAACAGCATTAAAGAATAAGAAGAAGCGAAACAACAAGAAATCGAAGGAAGGTGAAGGTCCAAACGGTACCAATGGCGTCAACGGAGCCGGTGGACTGGCTCCTCCCACTTACGAACACGGCCCTAACTCTGGAAATGAGGGACGAAGCCCTGAGCGTCGTGGCAACCAACAGAATCACCAGAGACACCACCGGAGTCGTTCGCGGCATAATGCCCAAGGGGGTAACAACCCCGGGCGCAATCGCAGCAATACTCAACAAAACGGTTATCCTTCTGGATCTGCTCCCCAGGCCAATACATCGCAGTCACCAGCTGCTGACTCTCTATTGTCTCCTGGTAATCAGAATCCGGCATCAAAGAAACTACGTGGACTTCAGAAAAAGATTAGGGCAATTGAAGACCTTGAGATGCGTCTTGCTAACGGCGAGAAGCTGGAGGACACCCAGATGAAGAAGATCGCCACGAAGGCTACAGTCCTCAAGGAACTCGAGGGCATAGAGAAGGAGCCTCATACGGCATCGTGATGAGGAGGGTTGGCACTATTCTGTATGGAGAGATTTTGGGTCATGTTGGACAATACTGGCGCTCTGTCACGAGACTAAGCAGCGTTATGTATGAAGAGAAAGATGTAGCGAAAAAAACCGGGTGCCATCGTTCTTAATTGGCCTTGGCCCGTCCGTGACTTTGTTCCTTTCCCGCCCAGATGAGCCTTGCGGAATCTGATACTATTGCCAGCCCTTTGAGAGATCGAAAGTCTAATGCACTGTCTTGAATGACCCTGATGTTATAGACGGCTAAGCCAAGCTGGACTGGGTATATAATTTGAATTCAGACGTCCGTTTTGTTTTCATCGGGGCACCTGACATGATGAATTCCCACCAGCTCGCTGTAGGAGCAGCTTCCTACAGTTTTTATAATGAGGACACCGGCTACGCTTGCGGTCTCGCTCCAACTTTATCCGTAATTGCGTTCGATTTAACCTGAGTAATTGGTTATCACTTAAGTTAATTAAAATCTCGATTTGTGACTTAGGTACATTTATGGCCTAAGGCTGAGGGTTTATTAAACTTACATAGATATCCAGATACATAACTTCGAACCAAACGACAACACGAGTTAAGTTTAGACTGAGGAACAGATAACTCCGTTTCGCGAGGCCCCTAAAATAAATACGAAAAGGCGATTTAACATTTGATAACACAAAGCCATGGAACAATGCACAAGAGAGCATAGGTCTTATGAAAGCTCAAGCATGATGAGTTGGAGTTATGATATCTACTAAAGTGATCAGGGTATTATATCTCTGAGCCTTAATCAAGGAGGCCATCAAACTATTACGCATCAATTGGCTGTAAATTCAATGGAGAGCTACTTGATCAAATAGAGCGCAAGTTAACCGAACAGGTCTTGAAGATAATCAACGAAAATCTTCATCGAATACTGAGTAGTGAACTGTAGGTGGCCAAACTGCCCGCAAAGTCTATCCTTGTAAAATCCCTTAGTACTTATCCGTCCCCTTGTATTAAATATTAAATAACAAGCCCCTTTTCCATCAACTAAGTCAACTGTGTGTCACACCCGTTATTTTACTGTATAATCCAAAGATCTATTTTCAGGCCTTTTACACTGTAGGTTTGCATGATATATCCCCGAGGCATAGGTTGCACATGACTGTAACGTATACTTCATGTAAGGTTCATAGAAAGAGAAGCAGGTGCATGCACGCCTTAGTCGAACGTAGATGTAACGGGTTGGCGGGGCGGGCCGAGACGTCCGGAACCCTGTATTATCTTCTTGCGTGGACAGGAATAATTCTTAAGCGATACTCTCGGGGTTTTGGACGAGCAGGCATTTCTCAGGATTCAGTTCTCCGCTATGATGTGATAAATATCTGTGATTTACAAAGATGCCATTCTGTGGGAAGCTCTGCAGGGATGCGTTTGAAGTAGAATGTAGTAAGTGACGAGACAGACGAGTTGATGGGCTCGAGTGCGAATGTATTCTTTCGAACGACCTGTTAGGATTTATTTCAAAGAACTTCAGAATCGGGTCTCTAACTCCTTATGGAGAGTCTTATTCCCCAACGTCACTTCGGATCAAGGCTTCATTTCTAGCAAAATAAATCTTGATTTGTCTTATTGGAGATATATGGTCAATTATCTATTCCTCTACATCACTCAACAGATCGGTCCACCCATCAGCACTTTCTAATTTCCCGAGGACGTGGTTCTCAAAACGCCGTTGCCCAGTCGGGATATATTTCTTCTTGTCTTGGTGTAGAAGCAACATTTCTATCGTGGATATGGTCAGCAAGGGGTAAATCCATGTGTTGACTATGCTCGCCCATATCTACGCCTCTCTTATGGATATACCGAGCAAAACCTAAAGTCTGCCTCTTCCACTCTTCTCTACTCACTTTCCCGTCGATATAGTCAGCAAAGATCATAGCGTCGAACGCAGCCTGTGACGTCGACGCCACGGTATGTGGACGAAACCCGGCCAGAGCGTCTCCAATTAAAATCACCTTTCCGCCCCAGTACTCATGCTCTGGGCTTAACACATCCGTAACAGCCTGGACAAAAGGCCGTTTAGTTCCGCAAACGATCTCTGCGAACTGTGGTGGTAGACGCTCGCGCGCGAGCTTTCGCTGCTTCTCCCAAGCGATTGGATCCGTCATGCCCGGCGGCATGGTGATGGTCCTACGCCGCCCGTCGCAATCCGTCATGATTTCCTCTAGTTCCTTTGATCCTTCGGGAAAGTTGGTGTAGTACACGAAATTAATGAGTCGTTTTCCAGGTTCAATAGTGCCATCCCTTCCTGGTATGAGGTACGTTAAAATTTGGACACCCGGACAGTGGAAAAAGGTAAATCGTTCGCAACATGTCTTTCTCGTTTCCTCGCTTGCTTCGTCTTCCATCATTGTACCTCGTAGTGCGCAGTATCCCGCGTATTTGCGCTCGACGTTTGGTTGAACGAGCTTTCGGATGGTGGAACTTGGCCCATCTGCACCGACAACGATATCGGCAAGAATAGACCCTTCGTCGCCTTGACTACTTTTCCAGAACACACGAACTCCATCCCCACTTTCATTCGATTCCTTTTTGATGTCCGTAACATTCCGATCATGAATATGAACGGCGCCACCATGTTCTGGGACTGGACCCGGGGCCTCACAGTAAGGGCTCTTCACGCTATCGTAGTTCGCCCGCATCATGTAGTATGTCAAGTCCCAAGACGTCATCCTCTGAACCATCTCCTCTTTGTGCACAATATTACCATCACGATCGATGTATTGCCTTGCATACGATTTCACCGCGAATGGTCGATCACAGCGGTTATAGCGTTCGAAAAATTCGAGTGTATCACCCCCGGCGACAATCCCAGCTCCTTGGTCCTGAAGAAGCGGCTTCGGATTGCGCTCTAGGATCGTGGTGTCGTGACCGAGAGCTTTCAGCGCAAGGCCAGTTGCGAGGCCCCCTAGAGACCCTCCCACCTAAACGCACAATTAGAGCTAAGATTCAAATAAACTTTATGATATGGTGAGAGTCTAAGCTCACAATTACGAAATGAAGCTTCCTATTGGTGTCATTTCGCCCCGCCCCCGATTGATCTGCTGAACCTCCGACCATTGTACCCGGAGCTAACACGCACTTCCGTCGGTATCCTCAAAGAATAGAAGGTAGAACTCGACTTTTATGGAAATAACCTCTTGAGGCACAACAATCTTTGAGCTAGCATATTTCTGACCCGTCGTTAGAATACTTAGGCTGGCTCGAGCCCGGCGTGTATTCATATGCTCAAAAGAGGGGATCCGTGACGTCAGCATAGGCTAAATACATAACTTCTCAATTAACGGCAGTTAAAAAAGCTGCGAACATCTTAAAATGATGCTTTGGTTGATTTTGAATAATTCCGTTGAAGTAACCGTAAGAGCCATATTCTTTAACTTTCCTATATAAACCTGTTTTAATGAACTATTGTTGCTTACTTTGAAGCTTTTCAAGTCAGATATATACTATTTAGTCATTGTAGACAGCCTATATCAAACACCCACGCCGGTGTTGCTATCTAATTATTGTTCAGACATATACATGACACCCCTCAGCAATAAACTCAAACCTAGGAGGAGATTCATAGGTTCTATCTATCCTGGTCACTTTTGCGGGTGGAAAGTCCCCATGGCTGGGCATAGTTGCTCTAAGTAACGAAAGGAAAGAAACAGCGAGCTACGGCTTATAAATATCATTGCAACCATTTTTTACCATCTACTATTAAACACGTGCTAAATCCGGATGAATCACAATGTTCGAGATGGGATAATATCACACCTACTTGGAGACTATTATCTAGAAAGAAAGGTGTGTTGCCTGCGCTTATCTAACTGCTCGAGGACTTAGTAATGGTCTCATTGCCTGGCTGCAGATAAGATAGGTGCCTAAAGTGTTCGATATCGACTTACAAGATGATATTTTTCCACCCAAATCATGGCAGGTGGGTCAGGATAGACGGGATCATCACCATACGCGTGGACCGCAGCAAGACGCGTAATGATATATATTCTATCCTAATTCCCGGGATGAGCTACATTTTAATGGTGGCTACATGCAAAATAACTATTAGTAACATGGACATGATTCTATATCTCTTGCAAGTCCTTAGCCGATTTCCGAGCACATGCACCGGAAAGGCGTTTCGGGAGAACCCCCGTCCGTCGTATAATACAACTCTTACGGAGAGTGCGTGCTTACGGGACTTCGGGCTGCCGCTGGCAATAGGCTCGGTCAAGAGGATACGGCTGGAATCCGTATACGGTAGGGATGTCGGTCTCGTTTATTCTATCTGGGTAGGTGCTTACAGAATGTCGACGTTCTTAGTGGATCCCAGTATTTTTTTGAGCTTACGCACTTGAGCATAGTGGGTGATAGCGCAGCATTGCACAAACTATCTTCGGGGCACTACCGGCATCGGATGTAAGCTGATTTAAATCATGCATCAAAACCGTGGCAAGGGACCCTAGTGGCGATCTGAATCGTCTAACCTATGACTTAGTGTAAGATGACACATTGGACGACCCTTTGTATCAGGGGTTCCAAGGTGCACGACGGAATCTCCGCCAGATAACCTGACTAAGCCGGCTCACTTAGCAGTAAGGGTAGGTAATGTATGTGTATGTTACGATGACAGCTGGAAAAGAACCGATTCGACCCAGCTAAGTCGTTGTCTCCATAAACAACTCGGTATCTATGCATTAGGTATGCTACATGTTCTCAGCAACTAAGCCTTGTACAGCGATCGTGGGGGCTCGGGGGTCAAAGCATCTCCGTACGTGATAATTATATTCCGAAAGGTTTGGGTCGTCCCGGCTAGCAAACATGGCATGGTTTTCAGCAAAGCTCCTAGTTCGATGTTACATACTGGGTCAGATATAAGATTATACTATCCAACTAGCCTTTTTCGGCAACCGTCTCGACGTGATTAGGATATCATACTAAAGGTAGTGCTCCGGTCATGCTCACCCCTATACATTAGCTATAGCAGATAGTTTAGCGCAACCAAAGGCAAAGTGAGACAACTTAGAGGAAGGGCCGCATTCCTAATGAGATAAGGAGAATCCCATATCCGCAAATCGGGTCTGGTTACTCTGCTTGGGGGTAAGGCACTGTGTATTTGATTCATGATCAAGATACCGAGGGCCTGCGAATCATAAATCCTTGTTTCAAACTCCGGTACGGGTGCCGTAGGCGATTTCCCGTCTTTCTAGTCAAATTGTCCACTACAAAGACATCATTTGAGAAAATTTGGATTACATATCCCTAACTACATACACAGACTACGTACTATATGCCGTTTCTTTAGAAGAGATAAGCGATGCCTTATGTTATTTTAGAAGGTAATATATGGGGATAGACTGGGCGGGAGTAACGGCTTTAAGTTTGACTATTATCTTCAACTAGACATACTTATTATATAAAATGCTTGTAAGTCCGTCGGGGTAGAGATCTCTAGGAAGCAGGTACTTTGGCGAGTGCACTATTATGCACTTTTGACGCTTGGTACATGGGTAGTGGAATTGGTGGCATCCTCAGCCCAAAAACTAGTATTTTTAGGTACACCTTTTTGCGGATCTTACAAAAGCCTCCCGTGTATGACTGCGCCGTAGGAACGATGTGACCGAAACCGAAGGCCCCTTGTAGGACGTTACAGAAGGCTGAAGATCTCTAAAAACTTGAGAAATATTGGTAATTGCGGCCTCGGAGCCATTAGAGAAGTTAGGAATACACAGATAGATAATACCAGAACACTCAGAGCGTGCGTAAAGGATTCGCCTTCCAGATCGCGCACTCCAAAAGACAAAAAGAAAGGAACTCAAAGCTAGAATATGTAGTTTCGGTAGTCCTATTTCTATCTCGATAATGTTCTATGTCTAGGTTCTTTGACAACCCCAGCCGTGTCTCAACGCAAACTGTGAAAGGCCGCCATTGGATAAACTCTAATGTTACCCGTGTAATCCCAAAAAATCAGTAACAAACGCCGTATTGATTATGCTTATCATCTCATGTGCCAATTTCCCAGATGCATGATGATAATTAGCAGTGCCGCTCCAGGCGTGCCATTTCAACAGTTAGGCCTGGGCCAAAGCTGCACATGACAACATCCTTAGTGCCAGGCCCCATTGTTCGTAATCTATCAAGGACAGCCAGTACCGTCACGCTGGCTGTGTTTCCCCTCGTGCTGTATACAGCGCTGGTGGCTCGAAGCTGATGGTCAGGAATACCCACAGACTTTGCCACGCCCTGGATGATAGCTGCACCACCCGCATGAAGGGCCCAGTCGCATTCTGTTGGGGATGGTAGATCCTTTCCGCCGAAGAGTCTCTGAAGCGGCCGGTGTACGGCTGCTGCTGCGTGCTTAGGCAGGGTCCTCGAGAGATATACCAAGAAGCCTTGCGAGACTGTTGTGACAGACACTTCGTCGTAGGTCTCGGCAGCAACGTTCTGGCACCAATCGGCGATGGTAAATAGACGGGGTGTCTTCTCGGTCAGCGCGAGATCGTTGCATAGTACAACTGCCGCCGCGCCATCACTAAATAGGGCGGCGCCAATCCTAAGCTTGCCGGACTTGTGTGCGGCCTCGAGCTCGGCGCGTAGGTTGATGCTGCTAAGCTCACAAGCGACGACAAGGATGCGGGCCGGCCGACCGCGAAGCGTAGCAGCGCAGGCCATACTATTGGCCACTCGCAGAGCAGCCAACCCACCCGCACATCCCGAGCCGGAAATTAGTGACCTCTCGGCATCTCCCGAGATGCCCAGTTCCTTGGCCACAAGGTGATCATAACCAGGGCATTTGCAGTTGGTTGCCGTTACTGAAACCATATGCGTGACGGCTGATGCTGCAATGCCGCTTTCATTGAGGGCCCTTCGTGCAGCGCCAGCCGTCAAGGGGGGCGCGTATTTGTCGAAGGCCTCATGGACTTGCTCGATTGTTGGAGGGACTGGCCCTCTCCACATGGGATCATTCCAACATTCGAGGACGGCTCGCGTCTGAACGCCAGTCTGGGCGTTGACTGTGAGAAGCTTCTGCAGCCTAAGACTCATGTTAGTTACTCTTCATCAACAGCCTACTCACTAAAACATACCATGGAGAATCAGCAGGGTAAATGCTCTCTGCGTATTCTTTAAGATCCTTTGTTCCAACGAGAAGTTCAGGCCACTCGGAACCTAGGCCCGTGATGGTGAGGCGATCGCTTAATTCTTGTCTCTGATCATCGTGGTTGTTGGTCTCACCAGGAGAGGACCAGTTAGCACCCATTTTTGCTGTGAATATTGGAAACAAAGGACAAAGATCAAGTCGGTCCTAACTAGTTGGCTGTCTTGACTGAGTTGTTTCCTTTCCCGTCGATACAGCGCCTTTGTCTCCCTTTAAATATTCATTCCGGCATCGATAAGTCGTAATCTCTGAGCAACCGAGGACCACTTCTCTGACTAACACGGATGGACCCGTTTACAAGCAATATCCTAAGCAGCATCCTGGACACACTGGGGGAGATAACACGTACCACGATGTGTGGATCATTCTGTCATCATGACCGGAGTCCAGGAGTTACTACTGAGAGATCGTTACCATATGGTGGCGGAAGGATCTGACAACGATCTTGAACGTTGAAGTGTAAGACGCCAACCAAGTCGGGAAGCTTACGGAATGCAATGCATGCCAAGATAGTCGTCAGGCATGACTGCGGCACAGACAGGCCCTGCAGTTTGGTTCAGATGTTAAATATTTCCACTCATGATTAAAATCCTCTAAGGCTTAGTAATCGTGGTTTGATTTTTTTCCCACCGTGGTTCGATCTGGTCTTCGCTACGCCGCAGTAGTGGGATTTTGAGAAGATGGCGAATTCAAGAGGTTAGCCTTTAGCGGAATACAGAGATTACAAAGTCTATCTAGCTCGTTTCAGCATATTTGAGATAGCCTATCGAAGATGGCGGCTCTGCAAAGTTGATGGCGCCACCAGACGTGCCGTATAGGTGGCACCCGAAGATACGCAGCTCTGGGTCCAATTCGCATCTGACAGACCAGCCAATCGTTCGGGTTAGTCCTCGCGATAGTATTCTTGCTAATGTTGGGAATTCACATGCAGATCTCTTATCAATGTATAAACAAGGTAAATGACACCATTGTTGCTGATATATCCTAGGTTTTCTAGTACAACGTCTGACCGACACTTCTTTTTCATGCATGTGAAAGAGTTGAACAGTGATCAGCACATAGGCCCCTAGACGATCACATACGGGCCGAAGTATTGCTTGATTTGTAAGGGTCAAGTCCTCAAACTTAACCTACTCGAATTTAGCTCGCAGAGCTCATGTCTGTTTGTCGTCGGTGGAAACTAGAATGGCGGAGGTTATGGTGTTATGAGATGTTTACTACTGGATGAAAGAATGAATATGCTCTAAAAAACACGGGACTACCCGTGCTCTGACTCTTTCGGCAGTGCAAGAAGGTCTCAAAGATGATTCATCTCTCGGCCTTCTATTTGAGATTAGCGACTCCTGTAATTAGTATGTAGTATCATCAACGTGGATCTTAATAATCTCGGCCTAGTGTACTTAGTGCGTTCGCAAAGTACTGCTTGATATTCAATTTTGCTAGATATATCATAGTATGAAGCTTAATTCACTCCTTTATCCCTTTACCCCTGTTCCCTATAGCACATTGAATACCTTGCTAGTATTGACTAGCTTAATACCGTAGGCTATTTGCGGCACACACCTTCCCACGTTGGGTATATAGGATTCATGATCATAAAGCCGATTGGTTCAGATACTCAATCAACGTACTTATACCCATGTTGAGGCGGCATCACTGTAGATCATTATACACCACCCTAAAACCCGAGATCCTTCCTTCTATCGCACAACGAAATTTGCGAAATAATTGCAAAATATAAGCTCGAGTTTGCGAATTAGTGACTGATTAAAATATCACATACCTACGAATGATGAGTTAGGCATGATTCTTGCTCAATATGTCTCCAGGTTATAGCCTATGAGCCACACAGACAACAGCAACCAGCTGTTAAAGATGGTAGCAATGATTCAAATCGAGTGCTTCAAAAGCGGACATTGCGATGTGTCTCCCAAAAACATGTGATAAGGCTGAGATAGTGGATGGGAGAACAATATGGTTACATCTTGAAGATAACTGTCTTGTCATAAGCTGGCCATGCGGGTGCAGGGTTCCCGCATTAGTGACGATCATGGGCCATATCTTGTTTCCTCTGGAAAACAGTTAATTGTGCGTTAGACCACGTAGTATTGTCCAACGGGTCAAATCTAGCGCAGGTACGAAAGCCTTTGCTGCCCGGAATACCTTTTTGGTCAACGCACATAATAGTCAACACCACTCTATTTTATTTCTGACATATATCACTATTGCCCGGTAAACAAACTGGTCAGATCGCTGGGCTATGAGAAAGATAAGCATGGCGCAATATACCTCAAGTACATGTAATAATCGGCACACAACGAGCGCGGGCACTCTGACATGCAGGACCGGTCAAGGCCTGGATTTGGCATCGGCACTTTGAAACCTATTGCTACTTGGCGGAAAGCTCCCCTGGTCTTGCGGAACTTACCAAACTCGGACGGGATTAGTGATCATGCATGCCGCGAGTAGGGTCTTGATATACGTACTTATTAGCTACCCTTGTTCACTCCCAGTTCCCCGATTCTGTAGGTGTCATTACTCAGCCGCGCTTAGATCCTTGACCAACTTATCTATCCCCGTCATTGTATTATTTCTTTCGAAAGGAATCTTCATCCAGCCGTAAAAAGAAGAGAAGCATGTGATAACTGTGCCGCCAATCCTCTCTTTAGAAAGCCATCAGAATGGCTCATGCAGGAGCACCAACATCAATATATCACAGCTTTGGTCTACTAGAAAACATATAGCGTATAATGTGATTGATACATCATAGTCAATTTCTACTTCACCTGGTGAAACCATGCCTTGCAAACACGGCTTCGGATTGAAGAAATACGGAGGGATACAATATACAGTGCCTGTTGTCATTGTCTGCGGCTCCCCACGAGTGTTCTAGCAACTTGCTTAACTAATTAAAGCAGACGGATGCGTGCATTGCTCTCGTATTTCTAAATGAATTTCTATCTTTATAGGTGAAATAATCGCGAAATAATTATAGTACTGCTCTATTTTAAATAGGACCCTAGCGACTTAAATAGGTCTACATTTGCGGACTAGCGAAAAGACTAGCAAGGGCTTAAAAAGCCTGGTCAAACAGACCCGCCATATAAGCATAATGTACGCGTACAACTTGTGTTAAGGGTTTCTAAAGACTTAATACTTAGACTAGTAAAAGAGCAAGCAAAGAGGTCTAGAAACCTAGCGACCTAAACCTAACCATGCAAATCTAGCTACATAAGGAGATCTGTATAGTGTCAACAACTGTAGCTAGATCTACATACCTAAGTTTACGTAAATACGGTAAGTAATTACGGCAAGTATCCAGAGCCCTTACCAGTCCCCTTGCTCGTTCGTACGCGTAGACCTTCGCAAACAGATCTTCACCAGCTCGTTTTCACGGGCAAGTCTATCCAATAGAAGGTTAGGTCTAGGATCAAATGCAGTGCTGTACGTATGGCCTTAGTATCGAATTTGAAAACGAAAATTTTAGAAGCAATATGACACTTTCTTAGTTCTACACATTACTCTAGTTAACCACAAACGTATTAACGGATTGAATCTAAAAATATAGAGAGAGGGGCCTATGAGAAGCTAAACAGGGCGTAGCATCATGATTTTAGATTGAGTGTATTTGTTATTTTAACACTATATAAATAAGTACTATACCAATTTCTAGTACATTTATCTCTGGTCGCATTTTTCTAGCATGCTTCAAAAGCCCCGAGCTTGATCGCCTACACTCTTTTCAGCCATGGAATTATGAAATGATTCTAAGAAACAGAGCAATTTACCGAGACTTCTGCCTCAGAGATATGATACAAAAGCCCTTTGCACTGGGGGAATAGGATTATACCCAGCAAGCAATGTAACTGCCTGCTTAGCTGACCTGGACAGAACTGTTGATGACGTTGATTATTCCTCTAGAAACTTTCTAGGTCTTCTGTCTCCAGGTATTGGGGTTGAATACGTGTCAATTATTGCTTATTACCTGCATAGATTCCACACTGACTGTGAATATAATCTGATCTTACCAACTACAAAACTATGCTGTACTCCTAGGCTAACTGCATAGCAATAGTGTAGCCATTGTTTTCGCGACGGTCAAGTTTTAGATGGTAGTGAGTAATCTTCCCTATTCGTTTCGCAACCTGGCATAATGATCTGGAATCAACGACCTGAAAGAATTTTGGTACTACTAGTAATTTCATATTGAGTCTTAGATGACTTGGTATCTTTTGATCAATGTGGGAGATCAATAGCTCACATTTCCGGTTAGTCATGCTTCACTTTCCTAAGTCCTATCTCCAGATATCACAACACCAGACAGGGCCATTTCACAGCTTAGCCCTTGAAATGGGCCGGGTAAACTTAGGTACGCACTGCCGGAGCTTTAGCTGAGATACACTGCCACTTATGCATCCAAGACCAACAGGAAATACTTAACTGCCTGTCAAAAGGAAAAGAAATACCGGTTCCGCTTTGCTATAGCCTCCCCTTGACTATCCTTTTGATTTATTGGCTGATTTTGCAGTCGGCCACCGGCACTGCCTCAATACCATTTTGCGTAATATGTCAGCATATTCAACTCGCTCCGAGTCGCTTAGACTTGGAGGTAATTCTTGCGATCACAGAATGATAACATGCGAAGGGTGAGACGTGACGTGATATGCATGGCCACGCCAACATAAACTGAAGCCTTGGTATTGGTCAGCGTACATACGCCTACCTCGTTGTTATACGTATCTCTGCAAGTGGCCTACCCAACTCAAGCAAGTGTGGCAAGTGCGCGAGACTGCGATAGATGACCAGTATACTGCTTAATGCCGATAAACTCGGTCATTCAGGGATGGAGACTCCAAAATGCAAGGTGCGACTCTCATCACCAACATGGACGCGCATGCGTTTCAATTTAATTAACACGGAACCCGAGAGATATCTTGGTCTATGTCTACCACGCAAAACTCTCGTTATGCCACCATACCTGTCGACCCTTTTTAACCCACACTCCAACGTGAGATCTCAGTTCATGTGCCATAGCTTCCGGTCCGCAGACGAGCACTGCAACCCTCTCCTCGAAGCCTTGCCTGAATACATCATCCACAATCTTTTGTAGATCGGGTCTCTTGTTACTATGTATCGAGGCATGACTGGCCTGCCTTCGGTTCTCGGCTAGGCTTGCCAGCTCTACGTGTTCGCTGTCATTACTTGACCTTAAATCGCCATCCGCACTTTCTAAACCACTACCTGTGATGTATAGCTGTATGTTATCATCATCCACGATGCTCTTCCCTTCTTTATCTACGGGCCATGTGGCGTCGCCGGAGCCTCGCACTGTCCAGACCATCTGAACACGGGCTGCGGGATTCTCAGCTAATATCCAGCGGTAAAGGGGAAGTGTGAATGTCGCTCCCACTCCACCAGCTACTAATAGGATCCGGTCGAACCCGGGACCTGATAGGTTCGGAAAGCGTTTAGCACACCCATAAGGACCATCGAAGGCGAGTTTGACCTTGAAATCGATGTCTGTGTTATTTGCGAACGCCGCTAGAGCTCTCGTCATGGGGCCGTCATGCCTTCGAGCAACTAATGTCAGTTCTCCAGTGCTCTCGTCTACCGAGGCGACTGAGAAAGGGTTGAAAGAAAACTCGAAAACGAGATGCGCGGCTGCTATAGGGTTCTTGTCCGGCCGGGATGCAGCAGGGATGCTAAGGTAAATATGTGTGCCTGGATTCTTCGCGAAACGATCGATTTTACCTTCTGGGATTGCGCCAACGAGTTTGACTAAATCGGTATCCGGGATTAGCTCGACTTTCACCTCGGCAACCGTAGTGTCGAATTTGCGCTTGGCAATGTCAATTAAAAAGACAGCAAGCGACTCCCATACGTAGAAGGAGGCGTGGTGTGCATGGAAGTAGATGGTTGGGGGTATCGCAAGCGCTACTAATAGATGGGTGATAAAGAATATCCTGTACGAGTATTGCCGTACTACTGACAGAGCGGTCCCATACAAGAGATGCATGGCGGTAATCAAGGTGAAGCCCAGAACCGGAACTAAGGAGGTAATCTTCTGCCCGAGTAGGTTGTTCTGGTAGTAGAAATTAAAGTAAAAGATCGCGTGCAGAGTGACAAAGATATAAATCACTCGGCCAAGAACGCGGTGCCAGCGGTTGACTTCCTCATGCGAGGACCTTAGTGCCAGCGCGAACGGATTGAGGCTTTTCAGCGACAGTAAATACTGGACGGGGAATTGCGACACACCGACGAGACCAAATCTCCTCGTCAGATGGAGATAATCTAGTGTCCGTGTATCAGCATTCGCTGCATCTTGGCGTTCCTGAAATAAAACGGAAATAGAGGAATTGGACTCACCATTCCCTGTGCCCACGACGCAGAGGAAAAGCAACCAAGTCGTCCATACAACTCCAGCGATGATCTGATCCCGCGGTCCCCAATTCCAGCCCAAGAACACAAAATCATCGCCAAACCACCAGGCAACCTTCCTTGCGCTCACATTCCACGAACCCACAAGACTCAATCGTTGTCGCTTCAAAGTCGGCGAGTCTGGGATGTCTGGGACAGCGGCGTATGTTCCGCGGCCAGATCCTGTTAACCGACCCACTGCCCATGTGACAAAACGATACAGCAGAACCAGGGCGACAGGAACCAATGTAGATAACTGTGCAATCAATCCATAGCGATCGAGAGTATGCCGCCGAGCCTGGAGCTGCTCCGTGTCTAAATTGACGAATTCGTAAGGCCAGCCCATTTTTTTGGATTTCGGATTGGCTGAGACTGATTGATCAGCCGGGTAAATTCAACGTGAACCAGCCCGATGGTACCGAAGGTAGTAGCCGAACAGATGTTTTGGTGCAAGTCAATTGTAACAAGTATACAGTCCGTATTTTGAGTGGGATGTCAAGTGAAAGCTTGTTGTCGCCGATCCCAGGCTCCCGGGAGAGTTGAACTGAAATGATACGTTCAAAGTGACACGCAATAAGTCAGCTTCGGCTCGGTCGGCGGTGGGTTTTATCAGACCGACCAGCATCTTTGTGTGCATATTCCGTGCTCGCTGATTGGCTAAGACGCTACCTAGAATGGATGAGTCTTCTAACTAAGTACTTACCTAGGTAGCAAGCTCAAGGATTCAATTGCGTTATCATAGAAGACAAACTACTCGGCATTCGGATCGGCCCGCTTCGCCAATACCTTGTCGATTTCCTTTTGCTTTCCAGGCCTTGAACTTAGTCTTAAAGAGATCGGGTTTGATTTAATTGTCTTCCTTTCCTTTTAATCGTATACCTCGTCTGGCAGATTTCGCCTCAGACGCTAATATCGAAAGTGAGTTGATTTGGTTCAACACTCTTAGTTCTGGCTTAGCCTGTAATAACGATCGCATCAAATGCCGAGGGCAAGATGGTGAGATACTCACTATCTCCATATCCGCTCTGACTTATCCCCGTATCCGTTCTGAATTATCTCCGTACCCGTTCTAAATGTTGGCCTCTGATCATAACATTATCCTGCCAAATAGTAAATATCGGTTCAATCAACTCGTGGGCCATTAACCAATCGGACATGGAAACACTTACAAGTATACCCTCCCAGCCAAACCAGCTCAAGACCCAGGCAATCGTAGTCAAACCACCTTGCCAGATGACATGCTTGACCTTGGGTCGCAATAGTTCGTCCACGACAGTCTTGGCGTAGACTTCAGTCGTCATAAATTTCTGACCCTCAAGCATCTTCTTTCCCTCAATAAACTCTTTAATAGGCTGATAAAAGCTCCCCTCCGGTAGTTTGGTCGGTGGCGCGTTCCTGAATAAGTCCGATTTAACGCACCCCGTCTTGACCGTAACAACGCGCACCCCCAGTGGTGCGAGCTCCGTCCGTATACTAGCGCCCAAACACTCGATCGCAGCTTTTGACGCATTATACGGACCGAGAAACGGCGGCCGGAGGACAGAGTTTATGCTCCCGATATTCGCCACGATGGCGTCTCCTGTGCCTTGCTTTGCGGCCTCAATCAGCAGAGGCAGAGCCTCTTTTGTGACAGCGAAGACGCCCAGAACATTAACCTCGAAAACCCTTCTCGCATCTTCGATACAGGTATCGGCGAATGGCATGATTTGTAAGACTCCCGCATTGTTAATCAAAATATCCAAACTACCGCCCGTCGCTTCCCTGACACGTGCCACGCCATTCTCGATCGAGGTTTTAGATGTCACGTCCATTTCAAATGTTTCTATTCCTAGAGCGGCGAGATCCTTGAGATGTGCGTCTAAGATGCCAGTCGCGAAGACGCGATGGCCGCGCAGGTGAAACTCAGTCGCGAGGGCTGTCCCGATACCGGCCGACCCGCAGCCTGTGATGAGGACTGATTTAAGCGGCATCTTATATATTTAACTGAGTTGAAATATCGCGCAGCGATTGTTAGGTATGTGTTAAATATGGATTTCATGGGAGATGAAAGGTTTGTTTCATAGTAAAGTACGAGAAATGGACCCGTGGAATGAGGGGTAAGGTTTCGGAAAGCCCAAGGAAGCGGGTACTACTACGGAGTATTTGAAACTGTAACTTGTATTATTGAAGTCTACGCCTCCTATTTTTCATTCTAAAGGTAACTATAAAGTTCTCTGAAGCTATGAGTATGCTGAAGGTAGGGTTGTATGAGAATGTAGAGAAAACACATATCACTACCTGCGACCTTAGCATTCTTCTTTTGCTCTGAATATGTTCACTTTGATAGTAACTTAACATAAATTACTAAGAGCTAGTAGGTAGTCGCTCAATATTGTCCGACCTATTAAGCTTGAGATTGAGTAACAGGCTTAGTTGAGTTCGATCTCCCCACCCTTTCCTATCTACATAATTACATAGCAAATTAGGAGTCTCGATTCCTTCTATGGTCAGCAAAGTTTTGTTTCTGGGTCATATTGGAACATTGGGAACGTTCCTATCGTTTGGTACTGAACCTGTAGTGTGTCGTGAACGCTTCTTTGTGCGTGCAAGATTCTTAACTATGCTCACGAACTAGACAAATCTAAGAGACTGGATGGTATTTGATGTACGCTAAAAGGTTTCTCATTTCTTTTCTTTCGCATATGGTAATTTGGCTTGCACTGTAGCTCTCCAACACCCCTGGAAGTTATCATGAGGTTATTACTACTGCAAATAAATGCCTAGATGTGTTTAGTTCAATGCTATTAACCTTGAATAATCTATAAGAGCTTAGCACGGACTTCTAAGATATAATAATAAAGAGCCATATCACCCCCGGCGGCGGAACATGGATCAAGTAAATATCTAACTTTGTACGGCGAGGAAAGTTTTCTTCCGCTTACAGATTGCCACCAAAATCCTCCCCGTTGGTCTTCCAGAGTTATATGAAGTTTATCTCCAAATCATACTCATGAGTGCCGGGGAGATGTGGAGCCCATATATACCGTTAATACTCGCGGAGTATTGACGCCGTTTTACTCCGTGACAATGAGTAAGTACGACGGTTGAACATACGGAAGTGTTGCGAACTGGTGAGAAGGTGCTTACCATGAAGAGATTGCATAGTCTATAACCCAAGACCGTGAGGATAGACATAAGCTAAGTTCTGTATGCTGATCCTGTAACCTTCAATATACTTTTCTTACAGAACTTCAAGCTACGGAGAGTGAAGAAGTACGATAGACAGCGTTTATCGGTTGTTTAATTATCTGATAAGAATATATACATATATATATGAGATACACACCTACCCAAGTGCTATATCTGGAAATGATGAGCATTTCTAAACTGATGCGATATTGGTGGATGGGGGGGGCCCTGACGCCCAAATTGGGGAGGGGAAGTCCGGATCATGAGTTAGCTGAGACCATGGCGCAATGTTAGTCTTCCTTTTTTGTGGTTGTTCTGGACATCGTGAGGCTGATCTCCCCGCAATGCTAGGCAAGAGGTGCATGCCAGCTTATGCAAGTCTAGCTCGGTCCCGAGGAGTGTAACACAATTATATGATAATAGTAAATCAGTGGGCGAATGAACATAGACAATTTCCTGGGCTGCAGATGTGACGGGTGGTTGCCTGCATCCGTGAGTATTAACCCTCAATATTGGCTTTCATTGAAGAGGCATGAATGACAACAATCGGCGCTGTGTTCACTCGATACCATCAATACTGGTTTGCATGTAGCATCTTTTGAGGCATTAAATTGGTTCGAAGACCTTCACTATCGGATTTATCACCCCCATCCCGTCAGACTGGCGCTTAGAGGCTGCTGATAGGCTTCGGACCTGACGAAGAGTCACGCCACGTGGGTTGCTGTAGAACATCGTATTAATGACCATTAGAGATTGCTCTTCTATGCCGATTGGGAGCAATTAGATCCAAATGCCCTTAGTTTGTTTGCAGGTGAGGCAGTATATAAAGGCATTGTTTATTGTATAACTCATCATTGTCCTCTTTTATATTTCATATAAGTTTTATACAGTCTTTAGCTCAAGACTATTCGACTCCTGTTCAGGGAACTTCAAAATTGCATTAAATCAAAATGCGCTACACTATCATCGTAACCCTCCTGCTCAGCGCCGTGATGGCCGCCCCATATGAACTTATTTCAAAGCGTAAGGTCAACGACCACGAATGGGGCCACAGCAAGAAGACTGGATGTCCAGCCTATCTCGAGGGGGGACAATTTGAGTATCCACACTACATAACTCACATCTCCGCGAAGCAACCTGACAAGGCGTTTGGCCCCAAGTACAACGGCGTGTTTACGCCCAACGACATCTCAACCATCTTCAGTTTCGACATCCCGGCTTCAAGGGCCGACGCGAACTGCACGTTGGAGTTCCTATTCCCTCACCAAAGCCAGCTGAAGACTTCATCATTCTCGTACAAAGGAGACGGGTCGTTCTTCTTCACGGGGTATAGTGCTGGACAGTGCCCCGGCCCGAAAACAACCTTTGCCAATCAGCCTGCAGTCGGCCCTTACCCCCCTTTCCCACCCATCCACATGGAGCCTGGCTATGCTTACACAATTGATGTCGGTCCCTGCTTCGTTGCAGCTGGAACATGTGTTGCTGGAGGTGATGTAGTGACCAAAAGCCTATGACGAGGTACATGAAGCTAACATGTTGCAGTCACTTCGACCAACGATACATACTTCTCTTACTTTCAGGATTATAACGAATGCCCTATTGGTATCTATACGGCATACAGCTATGGCTTGCCTTGCAAACCACCATACTGTTAAGTAGGCTGGTTCTTATGAAGTTATAGGGAGGACAATTCGGGCTTCCTTATAATGAGAAGAGATATATCTCTACATAATCTTGTCAAATAACCTAGCAACTTTGACGAAGTAATGACCTTTCTTCAATTCCGTGTCGCCCTTTGAGGGCGAATTGACAGAATAGGGCGGTACTTTCTATAATTATGAAAATAGCACAAATATGTATAAGGGCTTAGTTTGAACTACTAGGTAGCAATCAATCGTGCGTGCTTCGCGTGAGTCTCAGCAACCGTATACCACCCGTGTCTCATGACAAAAGCGCGCTCACAACTATTCATCAAATTTTGATCTACACGCCATCATTACCGTCTTAAGATAGTCAATAGCCTTGAAAAAAGAGAGATCCTTCGTTATGTACTTGCTGCATTTTGACACGTTCGGCGTAATAGCGGTCGGTGACAACTCGCCCGATCTGATCTTAATCCAAGATCCCAGTTTCTTGCTACTTCTATGTGGAAACTAGAATTTTATGGATGTCTAGTTGTGGAGGATAATTTGACCTAAGCTTACTGGGTTTCTGTCACTTACGTGGGTCTTGATCATGATAAGGTAAGCATTAAATCGATGCGGATTCTGGCTGAAACGCCCGTCGATTCTATCTTGATAAAATATGGACACGATCTCTTAGGCGACGCTTCCACGTTATGCGATTTTGAAAGCTGTCATAAATCGGCCCGCTCGGTCATTATTCCACATGCGGTTCTGCCACAGCGATCCCCGTGGGGTCTCCATGTATAGAAAGCTTAGCATCTGGCATGTGTCAATGGAACGCTGCATCACGCGGGTCATAACCGCGTGGCGATGCACACGGGCGGAGCAGCGCGGAGTTATACACGGGCGGCTCTACCTTGTTCGTCATTCCCCAACGTCGTCCGGTCTTTTCTAGTTCAAAATCGGCCTTTTGTTGACTAGTGCAGCCGACATAGCACCGGCGACATCCTTGGCGATACCCATAGGGGAACTCGATCGGCAGGGACCCCGGCCGCCGTTTCGGCTCCTGCAATTACTGACGGAGACATTATCTCATATAATTATCGCGATATACGTTGCCGTTGCCATCGCTTCGAGACTGTTGCATCCTCAAGCTTGCCTTTTCTGGTCTTGAAGGCTCTAACGCTATTAATCGTAAACATGCATGTCTTAGCTTCTTCCGTCGTTATTCTTTCTCAGCTGCTTCTACCCGCTCTCTCGGCAGATACAGAATCATGGAGGTCTCGGAATATCTACTTCGCATTGACCGACCGCATGGCCCGTAGCAGCGATGACACCGGAGGCGACGCATGTAGCGATCTTAGCAACTACTGTGGTGGCACTTTTAGTGGTCTCGAATCCAAGCTTGATTATATTTCTGGCATGGGTTTTGATGCCATATGGATAACGCCTGTTGTGACTAGTAGGTCTCCTTCAGCACGAGATGAGTCGTACAGTTACTGATCAATGTGCAAATTAGACTCCGATAAAGGCTACCACGGCTACTGGGCACAAGACTTGTACGGCATTAATCCAAACTACGGCACTGCAGATGATCTGAAAAGCCTAGTTAATGCCGCCCACGACAAGGTACCTTTTTCTCTGCATTTCTGGCTCTTAGATATACTGACCTATCGGAATAGGGCATGTACGTTATGGTTGACGTGGTTGCGAACCATAGTAAGCAATTCTCGGGATCATTTTCTTCTTGTTTCAGTGACTTTCAGAGCACGAGATTTCCCTTTTAGGCCAAGACAGTGTTTGGAAGCTCCTGAAACCTTGGTTTGATACGCTCTAGATGGTGATAACTGACTCTGAGTTCTGCAGTGGGCTTTGCCAACATCGCGGACAACGGACCGGAACCAATGAACCAAGAGAGCTCATACCATTCAGACTGCGACATCGACTACTCTAACCAGACTAGTGTAGAGACGTGCCGGATTTCGGGCCTCCCGGACGTGAACACCGAGAGTTCTGATATCCAAACCCTTTATCAGGATTGGATCAAATATATGATTTCCGAGTACTCGTTCGACGGAGTTAGAATCGATACGGTGAAGCACGTCGACAAGGGATTCTGGCCAGGGTTCGCGTCCGCTTCCGGAGTCTACACAATTGGTGAAGTCTTTGATGGCGACGTCAACTACGTAGCTGGATACGCTGATCTAATGTCGGGCCTGCTGAACTACCCCATCTATTATCCCATGAACGCCTTCTATCAACAAACGGGCAGCAGCCAAGCTATGGTAGATATGCACAATCAGATTAGTTCCTCATTCCCCGATCCTACGGCACTTGGTACCTTCCTGGATAATCACGATAATCCTCGGTGGTTGAGCGCAAAGAACGATGTATCTCTCCTCAAGAATGCGTTGGCATACGTTATTCTTTCCAGGGGCATTCCCATCGTGTATTATGGCACAGAGCAAGCCTACGCCGGCGGCGCGGACCCTGCTAATCGTGAAGATCTCTGGCGAAGTGGCTTCAATACAGACTCCGATCTCTACCAGGCTATTTCTAGGCTATCTTCTGCTAGGAAGTCTGCAGGTGGACTTGCCGCCGATGATCAAACTCACTTGTATGTAGCAGACACCGCATACGCCTGGAGCAGAGCCGGGGGCAATCTTGTTGTCTTGACTACGAACAGCGGATCGGGGTCGAGTGGAGATCACTGTTTCAATGCCCAGGTGTCAAATAAGCAGTGGAACAACACTTTTGGCATAGGATCCTACACGTCAGATGGAGATGGTAACGTCTGTGTTAGTGTTACTAACGGTGAGCCTGTCGTGTTACTTGCTGCTTGAGGCTAATGTGATATTCGGAGGGGGATAAGTCACGAAGATGGAAAAGGCTGCAATGCCGTGGATTGCGACGAGATTCATTGTACATAAATACCCCCCTTCTCTTCGAGGCGTCTACTTCAAGTGCTGAATTCTAAGGCCTCGTCTGCTTCACATACTTTATTTAAAATTCAAGCAATAGTCCCAAATGTTTGGTTTTGATGTGATCTCTCGAGTGTATGCATAGATTCGTCTACCTGTTTTACCAAGCATATTAATAATTTGTGTTCAATTTTTATGGAACTATGTAATACCAACTATGAGTTGTGTGCTGCTAGAACGGCTCCAAAGGCCTCGTCAAGAATTCTAAGACCTTTACTTATCTCGTCGGCAGTGACCGTTACCGGGGGCGCAAGACGGAAAACGCCGCCCATTCCCGGTAGGTTCACTACGTTGCATGATAGGCCCATCTCGAGAGCTTTGTTAGAGACGAGTTGGCCCAAGTCAGCTCCAGGAGCCTTGGTCTCAGCGTCAGCGATGATCTCAATGGCCTGTAACAAACCTCTGCCGCGGACATCACCAATACACCAATACTTATTCTGTAGATCTTTCAAGCCAGCGCGCAGTTGTTCTCCGCGCTCCATAGCTCGCTGAGCAATGTTGTCGCGCTCGGCAATTTCAAGTACCTTGTTTCCGACCGCGGCAACAAGAGGGTCGTTCATGTGAGTGGTCATCCACAAAAACTTAGACTGAGCGAGGCCGCGCGCAATTTCGGCAGTTGTGCTGACGGATGCCAAAGGCATACCACAACCGAGGGTCTTGGAAAGACATAGAATGTCAGGCACAATGTCTTCATACTCGAAAGCGAACATCTTGCCTGTCCGCCCAACACCTGTCTGAGCCTCGTCCATGATCACAAGCATGCCTCGCTTTTTGCACTCCTCCACCATGCGCTTCAAATAACCCTTTGGAGGGATGAGAACGCCACCAGTCGATAGAATTGGCTCCATGATAAAAGCTGCCAGGGACCCGACGCTCTGGCGGTCAATCATGGACCAGCCAAACTCAAGTTCCGTCTCCCAGTCGTAAGACCCATCGGCCTTTCGGAATGGAGAACGATAAGCATAAGGGGCAGGGAAGGCCAACATGCCTGGTGTTGAAGGGCCGCCATTCTTGCGACCTGCCGAGTATGTAACCGATCCAGCACCTTGGGTCAGCCCATGATAACTTGCTGAGAAAGCTACGATCTCATAATTTCCTGTGAAGAACTTTGCCATCTTCAACGCAGCCTCGGTCGTCTCAGAGCCGGTGTTAAGGAAAAATGACTGTTCCAGGGGAGCAGGTAAGAAGCGCGCCAAACGCTCTGCGAGCGCTACAACCGGTTGCGTAATCACTATTATAACACTAGAGTCAATAATGTCCGCTCATCGTAAGATTCACCAGAGACTTCGGGGGCTTGCAGGAGCAGAGGCCCATTGAGACAACTCCTTTCTCTGAGACACGCCAAAAAGGGGGGATTTTTATCGGACTTACTGTTGATGAGAAGATGGTCGAGCTCAGCGACGTTCTTCTTAACAACCTCTACAATCTCCGGATGAGAGTGTCCAAGGAGCGAACTCATTTGGCCCGATGTGAAGTCAAGAATTTCTTGGCCATTGTGGTCGTATAATTTAGTGCCAATGGCCTTTGTCACAATCACAGGCGAATAGGGGACGCCAGTTTTCATGAGGTACCTATCGGCCTTGGACCAGAATTCTTCGACTTGAATTTGAGGCATTGTGCATAAGTTGGGCAACGCGGATCCAAGAATGGAGGAGAGTGTGATGAAAGAGAACTATAGATGCCAGCTTTAGCAAAATAAGATGGCCTATACTTGTCAAATATGCAGACGATTTCCCACCTTTATAGAGCCTCCAAGAGTAAAGATGCCCGTCTATGCTGCCCCTCAATCTCCTTGTGACGTAAGTCTTGCTGCGAACCGGATAACAAACATATTGCCATTGCCGGTGGAGTACGCATATCCACCTACCCGCCGGGAGTGCTTCCGCGGCCATGAGGTCCGACCGCGGCGCGCCGAAAGGTAGACGAATCGAGTAAGTTGACAGTGTTCTATAGATCCTATGGGTCTGTGCAAGCTGCTACGCAGTTTCAAGAAGAGAATTCTATCACTGCTTGAATTTTTGGGGTATGAGTAAGCATGTATATAGCATACGATGTAAATCGTTACTCCGAGTGCTCACGGGTTGGCCATCATAACACAAAAATAACGAACCAAGCCAGCCAATTACAGCGGTTGACTTGTACAGCCGACTAATTCATCTCTGAATTTATGATTCAAGTCTGAAGAGTCTAATCAGATCATGTTATTTCGTCGTCTTATAACAGCCACTTCATCGTTTTCCTATACGTTTCGTGAAATGAAGTCTGTGTTTCATTGTCTTTACAAACCTTCATCTTTTTTATAGAAGGATAGAATAATGGGGAAAAGAAGGATCATTTACAGGACATCTCGCTGCACTGCCTTTGCGGAAAAGCTCAACGTCAATGAAACCGCAGTAGTTGCCATCGACATATCAGAGCCGTGGCCCAAGCTTGAGAACTGGTTTTACAAATCCTCCTACTGGGCTCCCAGCTGAGAAAAGTTTTATGTATAGCCTAGCTATAACTTTCACTCCCGTATGGGTGAAACTATGCGCTGTCTGTTTGAAATGTGTCCCAGTCATGTAGGAACATCTGGTCGAAATCGGCAACATTGGCCTGACAGAATTGTTGCAAGTCTGGTATTGTCTCTAATGGCCGGCCGTCGGAAGCGACGTGATCAAGAATTTTGGCGTATTGCGCAATGCAGATATTGCCAAGATCCCAATTCATGCGCTGCTGATGTGACTGCAAAGTTATAATCAAGTCCTTTGCAAGCTTTAAGCAACGACTTTGAGTGGCGCCCAGTTCCACCTGCTCAGATTGCAGTGCACATCTGAAGAGAAAAGCAACCGTTCCTGACAAAGCAAAGGCATTGAAAGGTAGCCAGAAGCCCCTCAGCGCTATGTCATCAAGCTCCTGGACAAACAATACAATACTTTCAGCAGCTTGACGGGCATACATGAGACGATGATTCAAATCTTCCAAATCAGCACGCTGATTCTGCTTGACATCATCGATTCCGAGCTTCTGGATGAGTAGTCGGATGTACAAGTATGAGAGTCGTAGATTGGCGGAACCTGGAACCGATAGGTCTGTTCCTCGAAGTATCGTTCGTCTCAAATCATTACTCAGGTCGTCTTCCCACTGCGCCAGTTTTCTTTCTAGGCGAATGCGGATTGTATTATTCCCATTGATCGGTGCCTGGTGTAAGTTAAATACGTGGTCTAAGTATATTTCCAACACCTCGCTGAGTATTGCAAGTGCCTCAAACGTGGAACATATGCCGAAGCTAGGAGTGCTTTGGCCGTCGTCGGCGACGGTAGTTAATGCAGAAGACGGAACATCGTGCTGAGACGCTCTTAGTTGTTGAGGAGTTCCGTGGGTAACGCTTAACCTATACGACCAGGTCAGTACCTTTTTGGATCGGCAACACTTCCAATTTACCATTTATCAAAGACCACGATGGCCCACCACAGCCTTGTCCTCAATAGCTTCTCCGATGGGGTTATATTCCAATCAAGGCAGTTACGATTCAACCCCAATGAGTGAGCCAACGAGATGGCCGAGCCTAGGAGCACTCCATTTCCGATCATCGCAGTTAGGGGACGGCCGGATACATTCAAGAGAATGGCAGCAATTGTAGATAATCCTGGTGATACAAAAAGCTCTGAATTGAGCGCTTCATTGGCCTTGTTCCATATAAAGCGAAGGTCTGGGTAATTCCGGCTAGAGGGTGATGAGTTCCTCCAATAGACGATCGATTGTGCATACAATGACGTTAGAAGAACTGGGGATATCTTCTCTTTCTCTGTAGTATACCGCAGTTTGAAGGTTCGCTCGTCCAAGACAGGAAAACATTGGTGGACTTTGGAGAGGTATCTTGACCTCTCGCAAGCATGTCAGGAGCAGAAAGTTCAAGAAATGGAAAACGCGACATAGGAACATCTGCTTACACATCTACAAGAATATCACAATGCGGTTCGAGAAGCTTAGTCACAACTTCGCATATCGAAGCTGAAAGCGACTGAGCGGGAACATAGCCAATAGGATGTCTTCGAACTGCATTGAAAAGGACTGACTTTTGACCAGAAGGGAGATAGTCAGGACGAGTTACTATTATGAGGCTTGCGCGAGCGCCGATACCGGGGTTGTTGAATAGATAATTGGCGATCAATTGCGTGTCCGGACTCTGAACTGGTCCAATAACGTGAGACTCATCTCTATCAGGGGAAGTTGGAGTCAAAGGCTCTGCGAATGGAACTTCCAGCGGGTATGAAGACTCAACCGCTGGTGGTTCCGATGTCTGTTGGGAAACACCCCGCGGAGGATCATGCCGGTACTCAGACGTACTCGGCTGGGGCTGGGATAGAGGGACTACGGGCCTCTCTCTCGTCACTCTCTTCTGCGTTCTACGATGCGAAGTCGCAGTGCTTGAGGGTGCCGCGGACGGGCCTGGGAAGACACACTCATTCCCGTGGAGCTTGCATAGGAGGCAAATCGTCGACTCTGCGCTATCAAGTTTACAGCGCGATTTTCGTTTCCTACACGGGAGACAAGCTGGTTGGGAGTGTGAACGATAAACTCGGCTCACTGCGGGCAATGTTGCCATCATTGTCCGCATTGATCAGTAGGTAATGTGAAGCGTTTGATGGACCGGTTAAGGAGAAACACTAGATGCTGGCTCCGCGGAAGCGGCCGCGGGGAAGTGGAGATTGCCAGAGTCACCCTTGGGTGCATTCAATGGTAATGACGATAAGCTACAACTACCTACTTAACCTACCTGGGCACATGCAGAGGCAATTAATTGATTTTGTTTACTAACAATACGCGATTAGGGTAAATCGAGGGTATGATATGAATAGTGGTCTGTGCTTTATTCCCTTATGTGTGACTCATTCGATCATCCGACATGTTTCATACAACATTCGGAAGTAAAAATGGCATCACTTAGTGATAAAGAAAAAGACGCACTCCTCTTCAAAGTGCGTCGAGTGCTTTCAGAGACGCCTTATGCCTGCTCTTCGCTAGTACAGCTTACAAACGGAACTACTAACTTCGTATTCCGTGGGGAACTGGCCAAACCCATTTTCGATGAAGCGACTGGAAATATTGCTTCGACTGTGATCGTAAAACACTCTCTAGAACATGCGGCTCTCAACAAAAACCTGCCTATTGATGTGTCGCGTGCCGTAAGTTATTCTTATGTTACCCAGCTCCCGATTGAATAATGTGTAAACAGAGGAGGACGAACGGTTTCCATTTCTTGACGTATGATATAATAGCTTTACGAAGCGTCCATGCTCGATGCATTGAACGACCTCTCTTCCGTCATATCCGGCATCAAGGCGCCGCGTCTCCGTCTCTTCATTCAAGATACGAATGTCCTGGTTCTGGAAGACTTTACCGCAACGGTTGACCTCAAATACCTCTTCGTATCCCCGAATGCGAATAGTATTCTTACTCCGCCCTTAGCGGCATCTATCGGTCACGATATAGGCTCTTGGCTACGGTCATTTCACAACTGGTCTATATCTTCAAATAGTAGATTGAAACACATCGGTGACAACGATCCTATGCGTAACTTGAAATACGCCATTACCTACGATGCCTTTTTGAACGTACTAGAGAACCACTTCCCGGATCTTCTAGAAAGTTACAGGCCACTTTTGGAGCAAGTCAGAAACGCAGCTGCGAAGGAATTTGAGAAGCTATCCAGAGACGGAATCGAAGACGACGACTGGGGACTCATACATGGTGATTTTTGGACAGGAAAGTATGTCCCTTGACTCCGACTGTTTGATGTTGATTTTAGCGTTCTGATGCTGATCTGGGTGAGCCGACTAACGCGAATCAAGTATTCTTCTTCCGTGCGACATTTCATCCCCAGATACGCGACTTCCTAGTAGTGTGAAACTCTCCATCGTTGACTGGGAATTTGCTCAGTTTGGCCATCGCGCGTATGATATCGGGCAGATGATCGGAGATATCTACGAGCGGGGGCACTTCAACGGGGCTGAAGGCGCCATACCGGCGATTGAAGGGTTTATCAAAGGCTACGGAAGATTAGACAACGATGATTTTGCCTTTCGCGTCGCCATCCACGCCGGTGTTCATTTGATCGGCTGGTACATTAGACGAGCTCCCACTGCTCCTCTGAAATTCCCGCTAGAAAGAGTTACTGGTGCCATGAGAATTGGTAGGGATTGGATTTTGAATGGATGGCAGAAGGACAGGGAGTATTTCAAGAGTACCCCGTTGGCGCTTTTGTTCGAAGAAGAAGTGATTCAAAGAAGCCCTGATAATTGATGTAACAGTTTGGCAGTATAGTGCGTTAGACGAGATATACGTTCCATGGGCTTACCAATACTCAAACCTTCCCGGATAATCTGGAAATGATTTGGAGTGATAATACGAAGAACTCTTCTAACTAGTTTTTATAAAAGAAACTGCCATACTCTTCATAGACCGATGTTCACTGTTCAACGCCGGAAAGTACCTAGGTATTGTGATTGCATCTATCCGGGGGTTTATGGCAGACGGCATCATGTAAATATCCTACACGCGGCGAATCGCATATTCGGCCACCCGTACTCCTTTTCATGTTCTTCCGATCACGATAACGCTCCTAGGCCTGTAGATGCTCCACGTGGTTTGAGTATACACAGTGGGTCATGGTACATGGGCACTAAGCCTAATCGATGAGGCACGATCAAGCAACTTTGTGTGTTTGTGCTTACTTCTTCCTGTCTCTCTTTTCCTATGAAGCATTATCGAGCCTCATACGGCGACATCCGTGTTACGCATTCATAATCTCGAAGTCCAGCGATCAGTCAGCAAGAAGCATCATGTTAGATATTCTCCCACTCGAGCTACGTCTCAAGATTTATGAATTCGTTTGCGCAGATCTCATCAGCGAATTATCCGATAACCTCTTCGGCGTTTTCTCACTCTATGATTCTCTGTACGATTATACGAGATCAAGCCTAGAGAGTCACGTCGGAAAGACTGGACTTACAGCTCTGCTTTACACCTGTAGAAAGGTCCATGATGAAGCCCTCGAAGTGCTCTGCGGCCAAGCTGAATTCGTCCTCAATATTATGGGCGACGATGATATCAACGATGAGGAGCGAACGGAGTTCCGATTCTCCAAAGGCAGCCGACGTGAGTGATCTCTAGAGTTATCAGGCATACTCTTGTCTTTTTTTCTCTCTCCATAATTACAGGGGCTCAATGATCATCGTCATTGGGATATTGCGAAATATTGATATATGTACTTCCAACGGAGTAGCTTATTGCCATAAATCATATAACTATGCTATGGGATATTGCGCTTCTGACGTATTGATACCTGCACTTCTCATTCAACTTGACGACTACTAACTATGAGTGCTGTAGTTCTAGAATTTACCAAAAGCCTCAAGGTCAACTTAGAGCCTCTATCCGATGCGACGAACGCCCGTTTTGTGAACCGAATTCATCGATGTCTGGAGATGATCAACTATGGTGCTAACATTCGCTCCCTTAAGATCAGAATTACTAGCCCAAACCTCAAAAACCCAGAGTCGCTCAATCAAATTCTGATGGCCCTCTCAGAGTTACGGACAACGGGAAGTCGAATCAGTGTATATCTTGGAGAAGTGACGGAGGAACTGCTCAGCGCTGACAGCTTTGGCCTGTTTCTCAACACGATTAATGGGTAATTCCATTCTCTCACTGACCAATAAATCAATACGTATGGGTAGGAAAGCTGATATGTTCTAGTGTTAATATGGGACGTGGTCAACACGCTCTCGAGCCCAATCATTATGATGGTGAAGACGATGACGATGATTGATAGACAGTCAAGGGGGGATAGCAAACATACATCTGAAGGTTTCCTGGCTATGAAGTATTTTCGTAGCATTCCAGACTGAATATTACCTTGATTAGATCCAGAACAATGCGAGTCTGCGAAGAATGCTAGGACTTACAGCCTCTACCTGGCAGCCAGATAGTATTTAATTCAAGAGGCGTCACAATTCCACCTACTAACATATATAGTATTAGCTATTGTTATGGCACAAAGAAGAAAGCCCTATATTGGTAGAGTTTTAAACTGATGCTAAGTCTTATATCCGGGCCAAAGGCCCTTGCCTGGCATCCCCGGTCTTCGGATGGCATTCCGCAGCGTTCCGTGACAAGGAGGGCCACAAATGATTATTATAGGGCTGCAGGGCCCCTCTCGTCTGAATGCGCGTGAAAAGGCTCATCCCGCTGCCAGAAGCGTAAAAAGTGCTATTTACCCCAATCTTCGTATTTTCAAGATTTGTGAAGTTTGTTCAGGGGTTTCCTTTAAAACGAATCAATTGTTCCTAGGTGCTTCTAGAAGTATAATGGTGCAGATGCCGCTATATGAATAGAAAGACTCCTCCCTGTGAGGAGCATGCTATTCAGTAATCACGTAAATGACGCGCTTGATCACGACGAGCCTCCAAATTAGCGCGCACATAATCAAACGAAAGACTAGTCGTCGTCATTATGCTGACCATAGTAAGATAATCTTACTCGCCTAGCTAAGATATGAGACCTGCTCGTTTGAAGCGACTACCTATTGCACAGGAGAAGTGAATTACATAGCGATAGGCCCAGGGAAATTGGGGGTTAGATGACATCAAAGGGATAAAGTGTCGCTCTTGGTACCTTAGTTTTCAAGCATAGAATCTCAGTAAGTGGTAGCCGGTGGTTCCGACACGAATTTGGAGTAATGATGAGCTCAAGTGGGAAACTGGTATCATCAAGCTGACAGCTGATGGAGTTTGCTCAGGTCATCAAGGTACTCACTCACTTTCCTTGTTCCCCAATTCCGGTTGCCTTACGCATGCGTACCTGTTAGAAATTCTGCCAACTCCCCAAATAAGACTGATATTTTACCTGTGCTAATGACGGCTGAATGAGACGAGCACAACATTCTTCCTCCAATTTTTTATCAATTTTTTCTCCTTTTTTTCGATCGTTGCATTTTAGCTTAATTGCTGCCGAAATGGCGTCCAATTACATCCGGGGTCGCCATCGCACGCGATAGTGTCGCATTTCCAGATGACTGGTACGTAACACTAATCCCTGACTGGCGTGAAATTCTGGGGAAAGCGGGCGGCCGTCGGAGTTAAAGTTACGGAAATTTATGGTCACGTGGCTAAACTTAGTAGGCGATCAAAAAATCCAAGCTCAAAGCCGCTCGGTTCCACGGCTGTCGGTGTTGCACATAGAGCAGATCCTTCAACAAAAATCGCACGATCGCCACCAACCGGCAAAACTGAACCCCCTCTTCCAGCTTGAATATGACGATGTCGCGGGTTGCAGCTTGTCTCTATAGTGCGTGCATACACGCAGACCGGAGATACCCCGAGGCGATGACCCTCTCGGCGGTAGTCTTCATATGCTAGAGAGAGGAGCTCCATGACCTACTTGCACTACGTACCCCAACTCTGCCCCCGCTGCGGTAGCACGTAGTTATCTAATCTAGCGATGGCGTCCCCTTTCCAACGGTATGGATGCGGCGACGTGTCAGTGGACAGCAAGTGAGACAGCAAGTGGGTCGCCAGGCAGGGGCAGGGATATGGCCGGCGTGCCCCGACAGCCGTGGTGGGGCAAAATCGTGCAGCGGGAGGATGGATCTCGGTGCAGCACGCACAGCGATGTCGCAATTCTTGCCCCAAAGCAGCTCAACTCCACCAATCTCGCAATTCTTCCTCTAACTCTCTCATTCTTGCGGCCTAGCTGTTGTGCTACAATCCCCGAAGACGACCGTGTCGAGAGAAGTCGAGCCGTACTCGACCAACCGTCCGATTGTATCCAGGCCATTGGCCTCCCCACCAGCGACCGTCGATTTTCGATTTATCGTCGCAGCTATCTTGAGCAGGGGTGTTTAAGAGACATTTGGACCCTTGATTACCTACTCTAGTTGCAGCTCGAGCCTCCTTCTGTCTACACTCCATACTGGGTACTACTTGCTGCCAGTACCGTATTTATAGCATTGTCGAATTGTTACAGAAATAGCACGCCATCTTGCCTCGTTTGACCGTCACACCGTCATTTCGCCTTCCGACCTCCCCTTTCAAATGTCTTAGTCCTTCACTCGACATTCCGCACTCTGCCTTCTTTGAACTCCAATACGTCTCCATCCTCTCCGTCGATGCTGCCGCAATGGAAAGCCTAATGACTCTGCCCGCGACAAATCCTTTACTACCCTCGCCGTGGCATACCAACCCCACTCATCAACCCAAGGACGACGCCTTCATGCATCTGAACCAGAAGCCGGCGATTACGCCCAATGGCCGTGCACAACTACAGCCAGCCGCGGTTAAGCAGGTCGAAGACTCAAATATGAAGCCATCAAGAGACAACTGCGATAGGAGGAGACCTGGAGAGGACGATACTTCCCGCCTACCTAATATCTCTCAACAGTCTATGAGCCAATCAGTGACGCCTTTCCTTCGCGAACACATTCCTAGTCTCTATGCTCCTATCGGCAAACCCGATCTTCCTTCGATGGTGAACCTGAAGAACAAAGACCCCAATAGCAAGTATTGTTATAGACACCGTCCAGATTCAAAATGTCGCCGGGCCGCTGATGAATCTAAAATGGCCCTTATCCAACGGGTATGTTCGTGTTTGATCAAGCTTCATCAGGTTGGCTGTGAGGTGATTTGCTAATTCATTACCATAGGACCTCGAAACACTGTCCGCGGGTGATCGTCAAGCAATCACAAATGTGTGGTCGTTGTTTTCAGCCGCTCCGACTAAACAACGTGAATTAATGTTACAGGGCATCATTACCCAATGTTGCTTTCCCCAACTTTCTACAGTCTCACGCGAAGTGCATGAACAACTCAAGATCGACTTCTTGTCCGCGTTGCCAACAGAGTTATCATTGAAGATTCTATGCTATCTTGACTGCTCCTCTCTTTGCAAAGCAGCTCAGGTCAGTCGACGATGGAATGCTTTGTCCGGAGACGACGTTGTCTGGCACCGTATGTGCGAGCAACACATTGGGAGGAAGTGCGAAAAATGCCAATGGGGCCTGCCTAGGCTTGAAAAGAAGAGATTGCGGGAATGGAAAACGCAGCAGCAGCAGGTGTTACTCCCCGCACCAGTCGTAGTTGTCGACAACCATACCCTTCATGCTCCGACAGCAAAGCGTGCCGCAGAACCCGACAAGGATGAAAGCCCAACCAAGCGCCGATGCACTAAAGAGAGAACTGATGATCATGAGGCCAGCACACAATCAGGACCAGGGAAAAGGTTTCGACCGTGGAAAGACGTATACCGTGACCGTTTTAAAGTTGGTTCGAATTGGCAAAAGGGTCGGTGTACCATCAAAACCTTCCGTGGACATGCCAACGGAGTTACGTGCCTTCAGTTTGACGACAACATGCTCGCCACTGGCTCGTATGATGCCACCATCAAGATCTGGAACATCGAAAAGAATGAGGTTGTGCGAACTTTGCAAGGACATACCATGGGTATCAGGGCTCTACAGTTCGACGACCGAATGCTCGTTAGCGGAAGTTTGGATGGTACCGTCAAAATTTGGAATTGGCGAACTGGCGCCTGTATTAACACTCTGAACCACCAAGGGGGGGTTATCACAGTACATATGGAAGGGGACTTCCTTGCATCGGGATCCATGGACAGATCTATCAAGATCTTCAACTTCAAGACTCAGCAGTCGTTTACTCTACGGGGTCACACTGACTGGGTCAACCAAGTTCGATTGGACGTAACATCTCGCACCCTATTGTCGGCATCGGACGATTGCACAGTCAAGCTGTGGGATCTGGATTCCAGAACATGTATCAGGACGTATGAGGGACACATCGGACAAGTTCAGCAAGTTTTGGCTCTACCTGATGATTTCGAATTCGAAGACGAGAGTGTTCGTGAAGCCGATGCTTCCTCTGCGGCTAGTAACCGCAGTGTCACACCGGTCACGTCACCAAGTCCACACAACTCGAGCCGTCAAGCAGAGGAACGAGTGGCGTATGGTCCGATATTCTTTAACGATCCAGACCGCCCATTACCTCCGCGATACATGCTTACAGGATCCTTGGACGCAACACTACGGCTGTGGGATACCGCTACTGGTAAGAGCCCACGCTGTTTTTGGGGACATGTCGAAGGAGTTTGGGGCCTTGCAGTGGACACGCTCCGTTACGTCTCCGGGGCGAATGATGCGACTGGTAAGTTGTCCCCTGATCTGTGATCTCGACCGTTGCTAACCCTCAACAGTGAAGGTTTGGGAGCCGCGTACAGGCAAATGCGAACGCACGTTCACTGGCCACAGTGGACCCGTCACCTGCGTCGGCCTCAGCGATAGCCGTTTTGCGAGCGGAGGCGAAGACGGAGAAGTTCGTCTGTACAGTTTTGAGGGCGAGCCTTCGGAGTGCCTCGAAAGGGGCACGCCGTCTTAGTTGCCCAGTTCAGCAGTATATATCTGTTTGGTCGTTTTCTCGACTCACCTCTAGTCGGGATAACTGACGTTCTCTTTTCAATTTTTTGAGTCCGATTTCCAAAACGCCATATATACCCCTTTCTTTTGGCATGCAGGTTTACAATGGGGATTCAACACAAAATATCAAGGCGCATTCATAGAGATTCGATAGGCAAGGCCTAAGCTGGAACAGGACCAGCGACGGATTGGGGTTTGGGCGTTCTATATGGTTTCTTGCCATTTTCGATAGCTACGCTGTAATGATTCAAGACAGAAACTTGTCAACTAAAACTTAATATGATCGCCTTCCTTGGGCTCATGGATGCCGATCAATGTTTCACATGATGAGCTGACTCGTGCAAATTGTCTGCATGTGATATCCATCTACGCATTATTGAATACGTACCGGCACCGGTAGAGTGGCCTAGTACTCCTAAAATTTCCGATGCAACGGCTAGGACAGTGACACAGGGATGGTAGCTGAATATATACGAAGATTGACTTGTTTTGGTTGAATCCGGTTCCAACCTCGGCTGTTTTGGACCGACTCAATTCACACGGGGTCGAAACCACAATCGCTAGCCATTCGGGGTTGGCGGGGAACCACCCACTTTAGCCCACCCCGCAAAATCACAAGCTCGGCTTTCTGTCGGTTAAGCCTCAGGAACGACGTCACTGCCTGTCAACATCACGATAGCACGCGTTCCAGGGGGAAGAACCGAATGCGCTGGCAGCCGTCGTCCGCACAGAATTGAAAGAAAGCCCAATTGGTATCGCCAAGGTATGAGTATTAGTATATTCATGGCAAAATTAAGAACAAGACTTTGCCAATGCTGTAATCACGTCGAAAAAAGACGCGCCAATGCCAGAACTCCGGTTCGCCGAATTCACGAACCGATCCCTTCCGGCTGCCCGTACCACTCATTCTCTCGCTCTCTTTCCCTGGTCTGAACGATATCCTGTTGCATCGGGGCTTACGGGACGAGGTTGGGCTAGCCTACTCGGGCAGGGAAGTCTTCTACTATTTCGCAATAAGCTACCGGGGATAGGATACCATAAGAGTCGAGACCAGATAGATAACTCGACAGGGCAGGGGGGACTATACCCTTCATCTGGGGTTTCTGCATCGATACCAAGCAGATCATATTAACCTAATTTATTTCTCCACCCGTGTGTTCTTTGCTTCTGACGCAGGCTAGACTGACTACCTATTCCGTCCTTTTTGTCTCGTGCCCTTTTTCCTTGTCCCCACATCTAAGTAAGAGAAGCCGCGGAACAATGGGCTATCCAATCCAGCTATACTTACTAGCGAGCGAGCGAGCAACTTCTTTCTACCCGGCACGTGGAGGGGGGTTGCGGCTATGTGACTCAAGCCAGCCAGCCAGCCAGCCTCTTGTCCAGACGTCCTTGGCGTTAGGGTAGGTAGGTACCCCAGGTGACGGTTCCGTAGAGTCATTTTAGCACTTCTTCCTTATATAGATATACCCTTAGTCGCAGCTCGAATCGAGGTGGTAGCTTACTTCTTGTTGTTGATTGACTTTTCTCTCATCTAAGACACACCCTTTCTTTTACTTGTGCTACTGCTCATCTATTGCAAAGAATTTCCCCCTTTTATATTCGTCTCATATCATCTGAGAAAAAGCCAGAACGTTAAGCTCATAAGCTACCCTACATATCCCTATCATCGACCAAGCTCCTTTCGTGGCATATTTCCGTTGTCCTGACCGAGACGAGGAACGCCGATTTTTTTTCCATTGACCTTTCCCTGAGCGTACCGTTGGAGCCCCGTGACGGGACGTATTGTAATTTTCACATTGCGTGGTTCAAACATAGCCTACAAGCTATATATACTTGGCAAGGAACAGAAAGCCGTAGAGCGGGATAGGGTATAGGTCAAAATTGGGCGCAAGCCCAGAATATTGATTCCCCGGATTTGCAATGGCGACCAAAGTTGGCGGTAAGGATGGCAAGTCGGCGCCATCCGCAGCGACGAATCTGATCGGTAAGTTATAATACGAAATGCCCATACTCCAAAATCGTGTGTCTTGCTCGATAAGACGAAAAAAAACAAAAAAGGCTTTGACATGCCCTCGCTGACTGGACTACTTGTAATTAGCTGGTGGAGGTGCTGGTATGATGGAGGCTCTTGTATGTCATCCTCTCGGTATGTACATTTCTATATCCCTAGACCTTGACACAACGACGTTGCGAGCGGCGCATTCCATTGTTTTCTGACTAACACGGCGCCCAAACCGTCACAGATACGATAAAAGTGCGTATGCAACTCTCGCGCCGTGCGCGCCAACCCGGGGCACCCAAGCGCGGCTTCATCAAGACAGGCGCCGAGATTGTGCGCCGCGAGACGCCCCTGGGGCTGTACAAGGGTCTCGGTGCGGTGTTAACGGGCATCGTGCCTAAGATGGCGATCCGATTTACATCGTTCGAGGCGTACAAGCAGCTGCTCGCGGACAAAAACACGGGGTTGATATCCGGGTCGGGCACGTTCTTCGCAGGGCTCGCGGCGGGCGTGACCGAAGCCGTGGCCGTCGTGACGCCCATGGAGGTCATCAAGATCCGCCTGCAGGCGCAGCACCACAGTATGGCGGATCCGCTCGACATACCCAAGTACCGCAACGCCGCGCACGCTCTATATACCGTCGTTAAGGAGGAGGGTGCCGGCGCCTTATACCGCGGCGTCAGTCTCACGGCCCTGCGTCAGGGCTCTAACCAGGCCGTCAATTTCACCGCATACACGTACTTCAAGGAGGCGCTGTTGCGTAGACAGCCCGATAACGCGGCCCTACCTAGCTGGCAGACTACGCTGATCGGTCTCGTCAGCGGTGCCATGGGTCCCTTGAGTAACGCGCCCATCGACACCATCAAGACAAGGTTGCAGAAGACGCCTGCCGAGCCGGGCGTCAGCGCGCTCAAGAGGATTACCATAATCGCTGGGGATATGTTTCGGTAAGTTGCACTACTGCCGACTGTGTTTTGTCTTTGGGCTGTGAGCACTGTAGTCCATGATGGTTTGATTGCTAATCGCGCTGATTACTCCAGGCAAGAGGGCTTCCATGCTTTCTACAAGGGCATCACACCTCGAATTATGCGTGTCGCGCCTGGCCAGGCCGTCACATTTACGGTATACGAATATCTGAAAGATAAGCTGGAGAAGAGCGGGCCATCTGTATTGAGAGGTAATAGGTATGAAGAGTAAGGATGTGCATTCGGTTTCTTGTACCGTGTTAATGGACTTGAGCGCAATGAAGGTGTAGCTGAATGGTCATGTTGAAAGACTTTGCAAATATTGTGTTCATATATAGCATCCGCATCTTTGGGAGGCAGCATTTGGCATCTTGTCAACGTAAAGGAGGAAATGGTAGCGGGAAGTGGCTTTTTTGCCACCCTGTACTTCGTCTTATCTTTGTATCTACGTCTCATAATTTTGATACGAATCCTTTCATCACCTCGCTCGCTGGTCTAGATGCACAAGCAGAATTAGCATTGATCAGCACGTCTTGGCCGCTGGATCATCGACCGGGTCTCTTGGGCCTCCTGAAAGCTGCCTTCGTTTCTACCTTGGGAAACAGTTCTTCCAATACCAGCTCTTCGGTGATTTCACTGGGGTCCTCGACCTCGAACTTCTTTTCCACGGCACAACCGCAGTCATTCTCAGCCATGGCCAGTACGGCCCTCTTCTGCAGCGGATAGATCATGCGATTCTTGACGGCCTTGGTACCGGCCGTCGCTGGATTTGTATAGAAGAATAGGAGGACATCCTTGTCTTCGGCGCCAGCGCGGGAAGGCCGGTACCGGAAAAAGGTGAAACGGGGTTCTGAGGTAGAGATGGCTTTCACGGCTTCGGCGATAGATGAGGGGTTCGAGGAGCCGGGCGCCAGCTCGACGGCTTCGTCTTGGGAGTTGATTTTCTGCAAAGGTTAATTAGGAGGTCGATCTACACATACAAGTACATTCACCGCATCGTAGGGAGCGGTAGCAGAGTTGAGGACTAACCAGCATTACCAGGGCACGCCCGCCACCGCGGCCCAGCTCATTCAGGGCGCTCAAGGCGTCGTCCTTGACGGGCATGTTCATGGGCGAGTTAAAGTGCATCTCACGCACTCCGGTGCCAGTACCGGCCTCGGCCTCGAGGCGTTTCACCTCGCCCAAAGTGCGCTCTTCCTCCGTCAGAGGGGCGTCCAGGCGGACATGCTTGTCGTGCTTATCGAAGCCGGCGGGGCTCAGCTCATCTGCAGTGTTGACAAGAATGGTTTCACGGAAGTGCTCGGTCCCGAGCTCGCGCACCAGGGCCAGACGCGTCGACGCAAAGAGCATCTTCTGGCGCACCTTAGCGGTGTCTGGCACGTACGTCACGGCAACGAGGAAGGGCGCATTGTCGTAGCGCCGCAAAAACACATAGAGCGGCTCGTCAGGCTTCAGATGGTCGGTCAGCTGCTTGAGGTTGGTCTTGAAATCGGGCGACGAGCGGGGTAGGCTGGCCACGGGTACAAGGGCTTCGGAGGAGATGGTGACGAGGAGGCCGAATTGTGAAGCGTCCGAGAGGAGGCGGTTGAACTGGGAGACGAGCTCCTGGGAAGCTGGCAGGTGGGTGAATCGTCGGTTAGCCAGGATGCTTCTTCCCTCCACTTAGGTATAATCCATTTTATACATAGGCAGATATAGATATGTTATACTCGTCTGGGCTAGACTTTCTTACCGGATATGCCAGACTGCATCTTCTTACTGACTGGGTATGTATAGCCACGATTTGAGATACCAGAAGACCGGCTTCTGGAGACGGGTAGATCCGCTGAGAGATGAGTTATGGGAATGTCTTTGGGCAGAGACACGAAGGTGTTGCGCAGGCAAATTTACTGTTTAACTCAAGCTAAGTACAGTGAGCTGGCACCTACCCCGCCATAGTGGGGGTGGGGTAGTCCCGGTGGGGTGCTTAAGTTAAGTCTATGATTGGTTACGATATATATAGTATTGTAGTAACTTCTAATGAACTTATGAAAAAGGGATAGCTGGTCATGGACTCGTTATTGTATCGTAGAAAAACATCAATATTTGTAGACGCCAACTGCCATCATGGGCGCATAAAAGACATAAACAGAAATACGAAACAACAGAGTACAAGTATGTACAACGCCATGGCTTCGTTTAGAACTTCAAAACTTGATCCTGCTCAGCCTTCGTGAAAGCTGGCAAGAAGCGGTTTTTATCAGTCGCAATCTTCGCCAAGCGCTTTATGCTCGCCTGCGAGTTCAAGTCAAAGACAGAAACCTCAGACCCCAAGTCTTTCAGCAGCCACGACCGCACGTCTACCGCCACCAACGAGTCCACGCCATAGGCGTGTAAGGGCTTGCTCGGGTCTAGGTCCGACGGGCTGACGCTAAGTACTCGAGACAGTTTGTTAAGCAGGGCATCTAGGACGATGTCTTCCGCTTCGTTCATCGATGTTGCCGATGTGATACGAGCGGCATATTTTGCTTCCTTCTTTGCTACCGAACCCCGGTCGACCGAAACGCTCGCTTCGAGTTGTCCAAATTGACTGAATAGCGGATCTTGCATCCACGGCGGCTGTGCAATGCCCAGAGAAGTGAGCTCATGCGGCAGTCCCGGTCGGAGTATTACCTGTGCTTTTTCCACCGAGAAGTGTCCCGGTGATAGCCCACAGTGATAGTCCAGAACAGCGAGGAGCTCTTTGACTGGCATAGACCCATGACCAGCGGCGCGCATACTCTCCGATAGTCCGGGATTATTAGCGACGAAACCTACGTCCTCGATGGCAGGAAGATCCAAAGAAACTGCGGGTAGCCCTTTAGACAGTCGATAACGCGCGAAAGAGTCCTCGAAGGTATTGCCCGCTGCATAGTTCGATTGCTCCTTATTACCGACAACTCCCATAGTGGATGAAAGTAACACAAAGAAGTCCAGGTCATGTCCTAGTACATGATGCAGATTCCAAGAAGCATCAACCTTAGGTCGTAGAGCATCGTTCCATTCCTCGAGAGACATATGCAGAAAACGGTTATCCTATCCGAGCGTTAGTCAACGAGCGTTAGTATAGCTCAGTCTAAGATATTACCTTGAGCACCATGGAGCCTTGTATGCACCCTTTAATTTTTGGCATATACCTCAAGCATTCAGCAATGCACCTCTCCAGTGCTTGTTTGTCTGCCACATCACACGCGGGGGCCGCGACATTCTGACAAAGAGGCGTGATTTCATTAAGAAATGCTTTGGCGGCGGCCTTCACGGGTCCACTTCTTGAGAGTAGGATAAGGTTTTTCGCTCCTCGAGCTACCGCCCAGCGCGTTATAGCCTGGCCAAGCCCTCCAAGTCCTCCAACAATTACGAAGGAAGCATTGGAATCAAATCTTGTTGTGGGCTTTGGACTAGGTACGATGGAGACCACATCATCATCGTGAGGCTCGAGAACGACTCGACCAATATACCTCCGGCTCCGTATGTCCCGGAAAGCATCCCGGGCTTGAGAGAACGAATACTCTATGGTCGATGTACACCGTGGATAGTCATCCGCAAGGACTTGCTTCATGGCCCTCTGGAAGATACGTTGTGCGCGGACAGGATCATTCTTCATAAGGTATACGAAATCGAACTGCTCGAAACGAACATTGCGGCCAAGATTTCGTACGCTCAAAGAAGTTTGACCAAACGGGTCTTTTAGCCCTAGCTCGACGAACCTCCCAAATGGTGCGACACAGTCCCATGATGCCATGATTCCATCCCCTGAAAGGCAATTCAGGACTACGTCGACGCCACGGGATTGGGTGAGTATGTGTACGCCTTCTTTGAACGACGTGTCTCGGCTGGAAAATATGTGGCTGCGTGGGATGTTATAAGTTTTATGTAGGAAATCTTGTTTTTCCTGCGTCCCTGCAGTAACAAAAATCTCGGCGCCGCGGCGTTGAGCCAACTGTATAGCAGCTTGGCCAATTGCGCCAGTCGCGGAGTGAATCAGAATAGTGTCGCCATCCTGAATGTTTGCATGTTCGGCAAGTACAGCATAAGTTGCCGAGGAAGCAAAGGAGATAGATGCAGCCTCTGCCCAACTCATAGATTCGGGGACTTTTGCCAAGAAAGCATCATGCGTTCGTACGTAAGTCTTCATCGTCCCAGAAGTTGAAAGCCCCATCACCCTGTCGCCTATCTCAAACACAGCATCAGGCCCAACTCGTGTGACGATGCCAGCAGCCTCGACGCCAAGCACCACGTCGCCACTTATTTGCCCGAGCACTATGGCGAGGTCACGAAAACTCATCCTGCTAGCCATAACTTTGAACTCGACATCGTGCGCCGCAAGTGGCGCTTCGAATACTGGGTCATCTTCATACCGAAGGGTGTCAAGTTGAGATAGAGAACCTATCTGAAGAGCCAATGCCCGCTGGCCAACACCTAATATCTCCTCGGTCGCTTCAAGACTGCTAGTTTGTGCCTGAACGTGCTTGCTGATGGGATTGGCCGGTACAACTCTCGCGATCTGTATGGCACCATCTATAACACGGAAAGAGTTCTCTGTACTGGTATACGATGCGCGCAAGAGTTTTACAGAAGTCTCAGCCAAAGTCGACAAGTTGTCTGTGTGATCGAAAGAGATTGTGGTAAATTTTAGCCCAGGATGTTCGGCTCTTATGACGCGCGCAAAGCCTGCTAGAAGTTCGTGGTCCGGATTTATGCAGCCATCCCTAGACAGCCATAGTAATCTGTTGCTTCGTAATATTATGTGCTTGAGCGAGGCAAGCACATCAGCCGATGGAGATCTCAAAATCGGCGCTTCTAGATCTGTTATGATGATACATGTAGATTTCTGGAAGTATTTGTCCCGTATTCGGGTAAGGTCGACAACTTGGCATGGTATTTCCCTCCTAAGAGTGCCGCACATCTCAGCGGCAACCTCTGTTTGTGAGCCATCTAATTTTACTATAAAAGCAGGTGCTAGTTTTGGGGGTTCTTCAACTGGTCCAACTGCTGTTGATACTAGGATAGACCCGAACTGATCCGCGGGGTCTGGAAAGTCGGGAAATACGGCGTCTAACCCAGAAAAGCCCGTCTTCTGCAGGTAATTGCCCCAGCTCTCTTTAGTCATTAGTGGTCCGAATGCTCGATGTGGCTCCTGCGAAAGCCACCAGCCAGGAAGTGTGCCGAAAACAAGATTGACGTTGAGCGCAGTCGGGTTAGTACATTCATACAATAACAGCTTCCCTCCCAATTTGAGGAGCTGTCTTGTATTGCGCAATGTAACTTCGATGTTTTGTGTTGCGTGAAGGACATTCGCTGCGATGATAATGTCATACTGGCCCAACTCAAAACCTTGCTCTTCAATACTCTTCTCAATATTCAGGACTTTGTAGCTCATTCGCTCTGAATGATCACTGAAAACATCCCGGGCAACTTCGAAAAAGGCAGTGGAAATATCAGTAAAGCAATACTCTAGAAATCGTTCTTGATTTCGAGTAAGCGCCCTCATGATAGACTTGGTGGTGCCACCGGTACCTGCACCTATCTCCTACATGTTTAGGTTAGATATGGAAAACAGTCGGTCAATGGAACAGGACAAGTATGCTAGAAAACAACGTACAAGAAACTTCATCGAAGGGCTTTTATGGACCAAGGCATCGAGGTAGCTACTCAACTGAGCAAAGCATCTTTCCGCGCCAAATGCCCCCTGATAGAAGTCGTCTGCCAACTTTCCACTGAAAAATACCTCCAAGGGGTCGATTTCTCCCGCAAGGATTAGAGGCAAAGCTTGTCCGACAGCGACAATGAGAGCACCTTCTGGACTTTTCACAAGCTTTTCAATGTCGTACTCAACGGGCTTGAAAGTCGTGTTTTCAACGGCGTGCTTCATGTAAGCCAAATACAGCTGACGGTGGCGAGGCATCTCGTTAAGTACATTTGCTAAGTCCAAATCGAGGGCGCTGCGCATATAGTCTAGCGATAAAGACTCGTAAGCCAATAATGAGTATGCTGGGCCAGTACGGTCTACTGCACCCTCAACAATGGAGCTTGGTCTAGACAAAGTACAGTCGGGTTTCCACTCCATATGGAAAGCGATGTGCTTCGAGGTGTTTTCGAGGTGAAACCTATTTCCACTAACAGTGCTAAGCACAAAGCCCTCGCCCTTGGCCATCATCAATCCCGTTTTGTTGCTAATAGCAGTAAAAGTACTCTCAGCTTTTACAGGGCCCCGTAGTTCAGCTTGAGCTGACACTGTGTAACTGTCGTCGGCATCCAGAGATTTGGCAGAGATCCATAATTCTTTAGCATAGAACGGCACGAAGGCCGTCGGAAGATGAGGAGAATTGCACATTAGAGGAACTAAGTTCGCCTGAATGATGCCATCCAGATTCGCCGGATGTATGATATGAGATTGGATATGCTGATAAGGCATCGATGCCTTAATGATCTGAATCGGATTCTTGACTGTCGCTCGTGTTATCGAATTTGGACCTACCCAGATCTCTTCCAGCGTTTGAAATTGCGGGCCAAAGATATTACCACAGCTTTTAAATGTGTTATAGATTTGTTCCTTCGATATCGTGCTCAAGCCACCGTGCTCTTCAATCACGCCGCTTGTTATGCTCGTTTGTGGCGGCTTTTGAAATCCGTTTACCGAACGTGACGCTTCTTCCATGTACTCTAAGCGCACATAGCCTCGGCAATTTTCAATCCATTCGTCTCCAGCTAAAGTAAACAGCTGGAATTCATTCCATCCAATACCGTGCAACGAATCGGCTCCAGCGCATGGGCGCAAGTAGAAGTGTGACTCAACGCCACCTTCACTTGGTACCTTTAAAGCTTGCTGAAATGATACATCTGAGAATTTGAAACTTTTGAGACTTTTCTTGGGATCAGAGATCTGGCGGCTAGCTTCTATTGCCATGACCAGCATACCCGCCTTTACAAGTCATATTAGTTTCTACTCGTAGGGACGTGGTAAAATAGCAGAGAAGAAGAGCTTACAGCAGGATACAGGATATCATCGAAGACTTGATGATCAAGTAGCCAGGGGTTTTCGGATATAGAAATTCGATGACGCCAAATGGCATTGTTCTTGTTCCAGTCCGGCACTGGCGCTCCCAGAAGCTCATGCCGTTCGCGTGTTGGCAGGCGTATATTCTTGCTAAGCCGACTTTCGAACCAGTACTCAGTGCTATGATTAAAAGGATAGCTAGGTAGATCCGTTAACATGGATGCTCTGTCAGTATCGTGATACGCATTGTTTGTTGCCAGAAGATTAACGTGATGCCCACGAGCCCATAGCGAGCCCGCAGCTTCCAAGGCACTGTTCACTGCGCAAGCACCCCGTTTGAGGATGGTATGAAGTTTGACGCTGTCAACCTTCTCCAGTGCTTTCAGAATTGTCCTCAGTGGGCCATGTAGAGCGTTGTGCGGTCCGATCTCTAATACATCGGTGATTTCATTAGCGGAACTCTCCTGGGGCAATAGGATATCGGCTCTGTGTGCCGGTTCTGTGAGCATCTGCATCACAGCGTCGCTGAATCGGACCGGCGAGACCAAGTTATCAGCCCAATAATGAGGATCCTGCAATTCAGAGGCAGAAGTCATCGCACTCCTAGTCGAAGAGAAGTACCGCGCTTCGTGGGTGTAAGGTTTCAGACCGGGCTCCGCACACTGAATTGCGTCGATGTATTCCTCATAGATGGGTCTCATATGTCTCGAGTGATATGCCATTTCAACATTTAACTGTCGCGCAAATATGTTCTCGGACTTGAGTATACTAACGAATGCATGAACTTTGGTAAGATCACCGCTGACAGTATGGCTGTCTGGGCTATTCAAGCAGGCTATTTCAAGCGTGCCTTCCTCTGAAGCTTCATTCACTTGGCGTATACGTGATTCGGTTTGCTCCGTAGTGAGGGCTACAGCGGCCATTCCTGTATTTGCCTCTAAGCAGGTAAGGGCCAACTTGGCGCACAGCTTGCCTCGAAAATAGGCAATCTTCCACGCCGACTCACGAGAGATAAAACCAGCAGCATAAGCCGCAGCGATCTCACCCGAAGAGTGGCCGGTAATTGCATATGGGAATACTGGAACGGTCAGAATTAGTGACTGTCTATTTGATTATGCTTTACAGAAGTTTCGAAAGCTTTCAGGCACGATCTTAGCTGAGAACAAAGACCTGCGAGGATTACTCACTACCCCACGAGAATAACAAGTCCACGAGGGCGACCTGCAGTGCAGTACACAGGGGTTGGGAAAATTCGGCACGATTGACGCGGGATTGTTCTTTCTCCTTCAACAATTCAACTAGTGATTTCCTCCTTAGCTAAAACAGTCAACATTTTGAGGGGGGCACGTACATGTCAACGACCAGGGGCAATTTAGCTTGCTTAAATATTTGTCGGCTTCATAGAGACTCTGTTGGAACACAGAATAAGACATGAGCTCTCTTCCCATCGCTGCCCACTGAGCGCCCTGCCCTGTAAATACGAAGGCGAGGCGGGGTTCTGATTTTGTTCTAGTTGCCGTTGGTTTCAAGGCGAGCGCATTTTGTAAATTGGAGCTTGAATCCGCGATGACAAATGACCTCCATCCATGATGTGTCCGCTTCATTGCCAAGGTATAATTCATGTCCCTCACAAAATGACGTCTCTTTGTTGGTGAGGCAAGGCGTTTAGACTGCTTATGAACATATTCATTCAGCAAGTCCCGCACACGCAGAACACCATCTTAAGTATAGTTAGCAGCTGCTAATCATCTTATAACAATAGTTCACTAATTTTAGAGAATATGAAGACCGTTGAAGCATGAGATCAGAGCAAGTGGAGAAGGCTCTAGAGTGCTTACCTTGGTCATGTGAAGACCAGACGAACAAACGACTAGATGAGACCGCCATATTTCCGTCGGTTTCTTCATCTTGGGCTCTAATAACTGCCTCCTGATTTCTGTAGTCATTCGTGAAGGATTGCTTTTCGTTGGTCCTTTTGGTATTACTTCCATTGCCATTCACATCATTAGGATAGTTATCGTGATTTTCACCTGTTAACGTTATTAGTGGAGGAAAGATTGTCAAGAGAGTATCGAGATACCATTAACGTGGGATGATGATAATAACTGAAGAACGTTAGGCATCAGTACTGTTCGGTGGCGACCGACGAGATGGTAACTTCTTAAAAAGTGTAGCGCATCATCGAGAACAACATGTGCATTTGAGCCCCCAACACCTGTCCAAGTCAGCGAATTGGGTAGATGAAAGCATAGACTTGCGATGAGTGCCTATCTGCTTACCAAATGAATTGATAGACATTCGTCGGAGCCCAGGCTGCGGCCATGATAATGGTTTCGTGGGAAATTGCAGATGCCATGAACCCTGAATTTTCGGATTGAGTCTTTCAAGCCACGTATTAGCAGGTATCACACCTTGTTCAAGAGTATATATCCCCTTGATTACCGCCGCTACGCCAGAAGCGCCCTCAAGATGTCCTACGTTGCTCTTCAGAGCGCCAACGTAAAGTGGCTGTTCTGCCGATCGTAGCGGTCCAAATATTTCTCCAATAGCACTAGCTTCGATCGGGTCGCCAACTGAGGTCCCTGTACCATGAGCCTCGAAAAAGCGCGTAAGTGACATATCAAGTCCTGCTTGAGAGTAAACACGCCGTATAAGGTCCACTTGGGCGGTTTTGGTCGGTTGGGTAATGCCAGGTGATCTCCCATCTTGGTTCGAACCTGTGTTCCTGACAACCGCTCGAATTGTGTCTCCATCCCTTATGCAATCAGAGACCCTTTTGAGCACAACAACCCCGAAGCCTTCACCTCGTCCGTATCCGTTTCCTCTCTCATCAAAACTTCGACATATTCCGTCAGGGCCAAGAACCCCACCTTTGTCGAGTGTCATACTAAACTCATTGGAAAGTATCAGGTTGCAACCACCTACGATAGCCATCGTTGTCTCACCAAGCTTAAGACTGTTGCAAGCCTGGTGCATAGCCACTAGACTGCTCGAGCAAGCTGTATCGATCGTTAGACTGGGGCCCCTGAGATCGTAAAACCATGAAACACGATTCGACAACATGCTGACGACGTTCTACAAATCTATCAGTACTGTCTTCTCAAGGGGTGTTGGTTGAGGTAAAAGATATCTAGTAGATGGCAACCATCGTTTCTCATATCGGCGTTATCTTATGACAATATCACGTACTCCTGTAGCAGCATATTTTAGATCTTGGTCTAAGTCCTTTTCCATGATTGATCGATAGTCGGATGAAAAACATCCGACGTAAACACCAGTTTGTGACCCGGCTGCAATTTCAAGGGGTATTCCGGCTGATAGCAAGTTAGTATGAGTTGAGAGTGAAATTAGCAAGGGTCTCAGACCGTTCTCAAGCGCTCTGTAGACACATTCCAGCATGCCTCGTTGTTGTGGATCCAGAGCGTTGGCTTCCTTGGGTGTTATTGAGAAGAAGGGTGCGTCAAAGGCCGCGATACTACCCTTAAGAAAATGGCCATGGCGAACTCTGGTCTAATCAGATTTAGCTGAAGCAATGTCGATAAGATACTGAAGTCGGACTCACAGTGCCCCTTCTATTTGGATCGGGATGCCAAAACGAATCTACCTTATATCTATCTTGCGGCACTTCCGTACGTGCTGACCTTCCTGCGAGGAGGAAGTTGTAGAAGTGTTCCGGTGTGTCCCAATCCCCAGGTAATCTCGCATCTAACCCGATAATGGCTATAGGTTCGTCCATCTCGGTATGAAGCAGGCTGATGAGATGTGATAACGGTAAGATAGTCCACAGGGACTTCCTATTAGAAGAATGACGGGGTAGTCTTCCACGAGAGCATTTTGTACTGCATCAGAGTATAAACCAGGTAGGGCTGCCCGTCCCACGTGCAATAACACGTAACTTGTCCGCTCATCCAACATCATCGGCCACATTATGCATAACCAGGCTAGCCTCTCCAGTTGACGGAATGTCATGTATGATGTGGGCGGTCCAACGTTGGTCTTCGCACCAAGACACTTACTTACCTAGATATGCAGTTTGGCGGAGACTGATAAGTGCCGTACAGATAGGTACACATTCCGTACATAGTATGACGGAGCTGGCGGAGACTGTGGAGGCTCTGTCACCATACGTGCAGTATCACCGCAGGGAGTGGGAGAGAGGATACTGAATACTACTGTGCCATAGGCTAAGCCATCATGTTGGTTTCTTTGTTATGTCGCTGGCCGGCATTGTCACCAACACATTCCTTATTGGTAGTCGGCTGCTTAACGAGCGCCATAAGTCTTATCAACGATCTACAATTGTTTTTGCTTCTTGCACGTGAAGAGAATGGAATAGGCCGGCTTAGCAGGTTAGCACGTGGAGGGCGGGATTTGGCGTCATGACGGTTGCATGTTCAACGGCGACTAATTCGGGCTCGGGCAATGGACGAAGGCAAATTACTTAGTACTCCTCGTACTGTCATCAGCGGAGCTCGTATACCTAGCATGGCCCACTATGTACGCTTTTAGCTAACTTGGATACCTTAGTAAGTAAGTACCTACTTAGGTATCTATCCCTTCCCCCTCTTACAACTAAATACCCCTATTGTCATCTTTTTATTCAACTTACAAGTAGGTTGTTTTCTATTGTGGTTAATGTTAATATACTACCCATGCACCTACTGCTTATGCTGTTGATATGTTTTATACGCTATGATGCTGTAAGACTGCACCTAGGTACGAAGTGATCCAAAACCACAGTTTTCTTGGGAATGACGCGTTTTCCACTAGCCCTAACCCAGAATTATGGATGGCTTGCAGAATACTTAGTACATACGTGTATAACTGTGGGTTACACTACAGCGTTCTAGGGCAGCCCCATCAGAAGCCCTGTGTGGCTGCCCCAATGCTACCCTAGCTTGCCTGGTAGTCAGACCTTGGGTCCAGCCCTTGGAGCGATCCCTCCCCCACTATTTAGTCTATCGAATTGAATTGTCATAGGCCGCAACCGGGATAAAGTGGCCTTCATAAGATCTGATACCCCACTGTTTAGTCAAGATGCGACGAATCACCGAATCATATTTTTTTCCAACCGGCTGGTTCGGTGATCTTGGTCAGGATGTCTTGCAACTTTGGGTCTGATGATCTAGACCCAAGTAGGCAAGGTGGAATGATAGCCAAGGAAGGAAGAGGCAGTGAGCTGAACTGATTTGTTGCTCACCCAAGGACCAAGAAGTCATATGAATGGGGAGAGAAGGGAATGCCCGGTCTTTGGTATAGCCACCTATTTCGATGGGACTGGGGAAATGCCGGCAGTCAGGCCAATCGACAGTGCTTTGGCGAAGCATGCAAGGCACTATAACTCCCGTCCTAAAGCTCGAATTAATAATTACGATCAAAACAGCAAGCGTAGGTGATAGTGGTGTAGATCTCACTCGCACACCAACAACCCCCCCTGCTCTGGCCCGGCACACAGCTTGCTTGCATCATTATTACTATTGCCTACACTACGACCTACAGAGTACTCAGCTCGTCGGCGAATATTACAGTACATACGGCGAGCTATCGATCCTGGAATAACCCTCGACCAGGCCCACCCAAAAGGGGGGACTTGGTGAAGCACATAAGAAAGCATACGACGACGAGGATAGCCCCTCTAGACCTGTGCCCCATCTGCTTCCCGCATCTGACGATACCCATTGCTACCTTGGAACCGTTGTCCCACACACAATCCCACCTTCGTCCGCACTCAACGTGACAATCCAGGGTCCGACGCCCGTTATCCATAGTCAAGCAGGCTTCATATGTGGCGGGTTTCAGAGCAACGAGAGGCAACGGTTACGCGCGCATCCGCTACCCCTCGGGACGGCCCACACTACAATGGAGAAAACCAGGTCTCACTTGAGGGCGTCCAGCCATAGGTCAAGTATTGGCGATTCCACCATCCGCCCCGCAACCTCGTCCGCTATCGCCGGCTTTTCACAAACAGAGCAGCAAGCCTCGAGCTTGCGTGAAAGCACACGGCCGCCGACGTCGTCAACATCGAGCCAATCAGGGACACAGCTAGATTGGGACCCCGCCGGTCATAGTTATTATGGTAGTAGGGCTACCGTGAGTTTGCACCTCCTCGTCCCAAAGCTCCAAATCAAGTTGACAGGACCCAGACAAGTTCTGAGATCGACGACCTGAACCTTGAACCGGACGAGTTCTGGCCACAAACAGACTCTGAAGATGACAGTGGAAGGGATGGAAGTGTTATTAGCAAGAGGTAATCTAGACCGCGCATTCTCCTTTATTATCACCAGCATGGCATTGAACTTCTAATTAGAACGACTACCGCAAAGTCGGGAAATGCCGCCCGTAAACTAAGGGCAATGCTTCAAAAATTTGGAAGGCCATATAACAGAAGTAAGTCCAATCTGTCGATCTCTAGATTTGGATGAAACGAACATAGTCTTTTCAGGTTACGATTTTCTGCCGAATGATGCAGTAAGTTCGATAATAGACCCTTATGGCATCGGAACGCTACTTACTTCTGTTTGCTAGCAAGAAAAGGATAGGAATAGTGAGTAGTAGATCCTCAGTTCTTATAGTGGAAGTCGAGCTAACCGGACGCAGTTCTTCAGCATAACATCGTCTTAGAGATGTTGGACGGGAAACTGCATTTGGCGCCAGTCGCCAACGCCCGGCGAGTCCTGGATCTGGGCTGTGGTCCCGGTATCTGGCCGCTGGAGTTCGGTAAGACACCGGAGTCACGTGCTACATTGTACATGTCGCTGATAGACAACAAGCCAAGAGAAACCCGAGTACGTTAGTTATCGGCGTAGATGCTGATCCTATCAGGCCGCCTTTCCATTTGCCAAACTGCAAATTCCGGGAAGCAGACTTCTATGACAAGTGGTCTTACGAATCTAAGTTTGATTTTATTCATCTACGGCATCTGGGAAATTTACCCCGAGACGAGCTCCTAACAAGAATTTACGAGAACTTGAGTCCAGGAGGGGTAGGTGTATTACTCGAGCCGCTCGGCTCCGACGGCCTTGAGAAAAATGCTACAGTAGGCTAATCAAAGGTTAGTGGGCGGAGTTCACCGAGTGGGTTGTTTCAATACAGTCCACTCATAATTCATTCATCGAAACATCTTTTTACAAGTGGTTAAAGTTATGGAAGTCAGGTAAGCTCCGAGAGCCATAACCGATAACCCTAGCCTTAACTTGCTAATTCTGGTTCAGGTGTAAAGAAACTGGGTTCGACCGTGTATTATCCAATGGAGTATAAAAGACTGCTTAATGAGGCTGGTTTCAAGAATGTGACGGAAAGAAAGTACGCAGGTTAGTCACGGGTTTTTTCTACTGCGAAATATGATGCTTCTTATCTATTCCGTTCACGTGGTTGTTTATACCCTTCCCACATCGCATTATAGCTCGGATGAAATTCCTATTTAGATTATTACTGATCGATGATGTGGTAATAGTCCCGGTAAATCCTTGGCCCCCGGGCAAACAGCTTCAGAGAATCGGGTCCATGATGGCATTGAACATTAATACTATTCTTGAACCCATGTCTTTACCCGTTTTTACAGGGGTCTTGGGCTGGTCACCCGACGCTTTGGAATCTTTATTAACCGAAGTTCGCAAAGAAATAGCGGATGTCAGAATGCACGCTTTTATGACCTTGTACGGCGCCCTTTGCCCTTCACAGCGTGGCCTTATTGCCCTCGAACGATTGCTAATGGAAGATAGATTTACTGTCTACGCTCAGAAGCCTCGTGGAGAATCGTCTTCCGCCTCATCAGTGAGATCCGCAGAGCCGGTATAGAGAGTATGAAGGGTACTGTGATATATCTTGTCTATCTACGTCTATCGATCTATATATCTAGCTTTATACCCTACAGCTATGTCAACTGCTTTAATGCGTCTAGTGAATTTTTAAGTATTTCATTGAAGAAATTGGAAAAAATTCCGAGAGACGAAATTAGTTGGAACGGTTGAAGGAAATTTCGGTTTGAAGGGGGGTCAAGAACCGCCCAGGACTAGACAAGTAGTTTAGTCCAAACTTGTACTCACATACTAGATATTCATCAAGCCGAAACGAACTACTAATTATCTATATATCGCGTTCAAATAAAACCTGTTCTGATAGTGTGTGCTGTCCACGTGGTATGATGATTATACTTCATATTGGTAAGCGTCGGATATAATCGTCGTCACCTTCCAAGTTGTCGCTGTAATCAAACCGCACACATCGGGATTTTCTGAGTCCGACAATTTTATCTACACTTGGCCTTATTCAGTGATGATTGCATACGACCCCTGTTGGGCAAAAGTAACTAGCGGGAGCTACTCCTAAAATTTCTAGATTTGCGAGCTATCTAAATTAGCTACACCAATGTACTGATAGACTTAAGCGCAAATTCCATGTTCTGTTCGATGTGGCAGTGTTATCTTCCAACATGACATGCATTCACACCAATAAGTTAGCCCTAGAATAAGGAAATGCCTAGATTCGTTCTGTTTCGCACAGTCCCTCGATTCTTGACATAGATAGTATACTACTATGTATACAAGGGCCGTTGTCGTCCCCACAGTGGTGATGACGATCCCTAACTGAAAACTTGGACAACTATACATACTGTACGGAGTACGTCTTTCTCGCATCCTCAAAAGTGGGCTCAGTCGTCACTGACTCGGTGAATTTGCTCTACAGTAGCATTATTAAAATTTAGAATGCGGCGCTAAGCAGCGGTGCAGGCTAACAGGCACAGAGGCACTACTAACCTTTTCAAGTTCAGACACGATTCCGAGGGACTGGTAGACCCCGATTTTCCAAGCTAATACGTTGCTGATTCTGCTCACAGGGCACAAAGGAGGGGGCGCATTTGTTACCATGAGGCAGGCTTTCATTGTTGGGATGCATCCGGATGCAGCACGTTCATCCCGCCGCCAACATACATGAGACTATTCTGAATCAAGTCGTTCTTCATATCCAACTTTCAGTATACCTTGCTTCCATCTCATGTGAGGCCAAGTACATCAGAACTACATAACGGATATTCCCGCTCAGCTTGGAATGGCCGTGAAGTCGTTGGAGACACTTATGCGGAAGACTAGGCGGTCCGAACCCCATCGTAACCGAAGCGCCAATAAAGCGTGGATGGGATATCTGACGATAGGGAGGCGGGGTTAGCCTAATCAGAATACTTGCCCCAGTGAAGTAGCTAAGTATAGAATTATGGCTGTTATATACAGTGGGCTTCAATGTCATTTAATGAAATGAAAGAAGGGACTGCCGGTATGTAACATCTCGAAGCCAAGCTTGACAAGTCTTCGCAAACGCCATGTCCGCAACAAGCCAAACAAGCCAAACGCCTGGTCTGTATGCGAGCATCTACACGCCTACCGTTCTGTCAATCGTCTACGATGTTGTAGTGCTTCGCTTTAACCTCCGGTATATGTGGCGCTGCCGGTGAGCACTATTCGATTTACCTATAGCCGTCTCATGGTCGATTCCGTTATAAGCATGCCATTCGTTTCATTTATGACTAACATGAAGATTGGCTATAGCACAGACACTGTCCTCGAACCCTTTTTCGCCGAGAACTTCTCAAGAAACCACCTCGACATCGGCGTCGCAACGGGATACTTCCTAGCTAAAGCTCTCTCTCGCCCGTTCCGGACGCACGTGAAGCATTCCATCACACTAGTGGACCTCAACCCTAATCCTCTGAATGCAGCAAGGGCTCGAATTTTATCCGAGGCACCCAATGCCACAGTTGAGACTGTGGTCGCCGACGTGACAGAACCGCCGCCCAAGGCATTACAACACTCCGTGTTCGACTCGATATCAATGTTCAATCTGTTCCATTGCATTCCTGGTAATGAGAAACTGAGAGCATTTAGTATATACAAAGATCTTCTAGCTGACGGAGGAGTCTTGACGGGTTGCACTGTGCTTGGGGCCGGTCACGCAACGAATTGGTTTAACTACCTGTACGTAAAGCTATACAATCGCCTTGGAATCTTTCATAATTGGGACGACAAGAAGGAGGACTTCGAGCGCGCTCTAAAGGAGAACTTCGAAGAAGTTGAGACGACATTAGTTGGCATGACCTTGTTATTTCGGGTTACAAAACCCCGTAGATCCTAACATCACAATAAAATCAAGTCCCTGTAAATCATTTCTGATGCTGCAAAGTCAGGCGATCAAACAAACTCAAATCTTCTGATTATTAGGTAGGCACGGGCATACTGCTAATACTGGGCAAGAATTGTGCTACAGCGGAACACTCCCAAAGGCTCTATAGCGTCAGTACTACTCAAGAATTACACACAATATGCTGTCAGTAGTCATATAATCATCAATTACTCCTTATAGCTATGTTTAGAGTGAACGAACGTCCTCTTTCGTATTGGGGAATGGGATTCTTAGCTCATGAAAGAAACCCGTGTAGCTCCTTAGGTTATACTATATAATCATATGTAAGCGTGTCAACCTGCGGGCTCGTAGTGCCATGAATGGTCTCGTCACAATCTCCCCGGAAATTCCTGTAAACCAAGAAATATCATTTCATTATCACCAGGGCGGCTTGACACCGCGAAACCCCGCGATCTCGGTCAATACGTTAACACCGAGAGGCTTCTAGGTAGATCTTGTAGCGTGATCTCCTACGGGTCACTGCTAAGACGTCAATGTAAATGAATGTGCCTATCTAAGCGGCTCGAGGGGTACGTGGCCAGCGCAGCTGGACTGTGGGTAACCGTTTTTGTGCTTGGCTACTGCACGTCAACGAGGGAATGAACCCTTGTGGGTAAAGTACAACGTAAGTAACCGGCTTGGTCTCAATTCTTGCGATTCGAGTTTTCACACTGTTCGTTTGATATATTATCGGATATATGATAAGTCATTTTCAGCTCTTCTTTACACTACTACACGAAATACAGCTAGAAATGGATGTCCCTACATATCGGTAAGGGATTCATTGCATCATGGGGCGTGCTTAAGTGTCGAGGCGGATCTTCGAAGGATCAGTGGGCCAAGGGTAGTGTACATGTGATCGCTCCTAGCTCACTCCTTTACCAGGGCTATCCCATGCTGCCAAGTTAAGTTCCACGTTGAGGTTTTCTTGTTTTGGTAGGCGTTACTGCAAGGCTGTAAATATCTGTGCAGATAGACAAGGTATAGACGTAAGATATATCCGAGTGAAGTCATGAGGCCTTCAGCCTTAATGATCCTGGATATATATATTGATTTTCGGTACCAAGTATCTATTCTTTTTTGTCAGGATTTCGTAAGCTGTTAAGTTGATTTGTAGGTAAATGTCAGGAACCCTGGGTTTTATGTAAGCCTCGAAGATCGCTAAAACCATCATCAGAAACTACAGGTTGCTGTTTGTTGTGCAGCTACAGGCATACATTGCGGAAACAGTGGCCACATTTATCGAGCGAGGAGAACAATTTTTTTCTCGTGGGTTAGCCCTTGAACATGCACACATGCGTCCTTTCCCATGAGAATGTCGAGGTCGCTCTCGTAGTCTGTATAAATATGTTTAGCTAACTCAATGCAAATATGCTTTATTATTTGAAAGGTATATCAGGTGACGGAGAAGTTGTATTAGGTGAGATAGTTCTGGACTATGATGGTATGTCTTTGCTGTCTTGTATTGCTACATACATACAATACGTAGCAAGACACTTGGATATCATGATATAGCCAGCCCAACAGGCCAATACGTTTCTTCCAGAGTCGCAACCGAACTAAGTAGATAGGCAGTTTTGCCCATTCGCCATGTAGTTATGAGTTCTCGCTTTCACTGACTGTTGGCTAACCCACATCGACGGCTTCTGTGTGGTCGTTGAGATAGAGCCTTTGATCCCTGTTATATTCACACTCAATGTAGTTATTTTACTGTCGCTCTAAGTATCACGAGGTCATCATAAAAAAAATTAATAGTCATTCTATCAGGTTAGTAGCTGGTAGTGCTAAGCTTCCATTTGGCCAGTTGGCGAACCCCTAAATGCCCAGAAGCGCCTATATAGACCTCATGTCTGGTTTACCTCTTTCAAAATTACCTCGATTAATCTTCAATTGAGTTAGCAAGCCGGGAGTCAAGGTCTTATATACATAATGCCGCTAGCAATAAGAAAAACGCGGGAGATGAAACAAATTTCCAAATCAGAATTCCACAGGCTTGTGGAAGCCTCCGGGATTGGCGATTTTGAGATCTGAAAGTCCCCCATTCCACCCGGAAAGAGTTATTTACATGAAATTTTACTCCATATTACCTGAACAGCTCAGCTTTGCTCTACCTTTTGTGTCGATTGACCTCTCTCATCTTCATATGTGTGTCTTAGACTAGAGGATAGTTGAATGACCTCGTATGAAAGTATGACAACAACACTATTGGGACTTTGGTATGTCTTTCATTCTCTAATCTAGCAAATTCCCTATAAATCGGGACCAGTCTACGGTGCATTCAGCTAAACCCGTTATCCTAAGTCTATTGTCTGACAAGTCATACATTAACAATCTCTCAACCTCGGTTCGTTTGAATGCTTTCAGACAAGACGCTTTTCTTCTCTCCTCACGCCGAAGGTTTGGCATCAATACCACCAACGAGACTCTCCGAGGATATTAGTCGGAGTTGTAGCCCTAGCAAAGGACAAAACGCCGTACCACGCTCGCTGTCACGACCTCTGGATACTGAAGGCAACGTAGGGGTAAGTCTTGAATACTTGTTGTCGCACAAGGAGCTCCAACAACTACATCTGCAAGCTAGAGATCTATATACAAAATGCCCTCTTTGTTCTGTCACTCTAGGGAGGCGGTATGCAGCTGTAGGTATCGCGAGGCTTCGCGAGAGTTTGACACTCGCTATTGATCCGAGAGATACCGAAAGCGTAACTCCATCTTTTAGTTCATAACTACTAGTTTACTATAGAAATGGACACGGAAGGGCTTGATTAAGTCTTTGTTAAGTCCAGCGATAAATATGTAATAAAACAAGCACGAAAAGGTGTAGGAGATAGTTATTAACGCTAGTCTATTCTACATTATCCTATATTTAGCTTCTTGTACAAGTAAGCATGACAGGATTTATCTTAGAGCCTTCCGGACAACAGCTTGTTGCAACATTTCGGAGATTCAGTTCGGATACATTGGAACGGAACACTATCACTGGGGAGTTAACGCTACGGATAAAGATCATAGTTATTATACAGAAGGCTGTGGTGGGGAGCTCGACAACGAGAATTAAAACATGTAGCTATGTGAATCGCTTCCCCGTAGATTAATTATAGATGTTGCCGACCCTGTCCTCTAGTATACGGTTAGTTGCTATCGCAATACACGAGGCCCAGTCCGTGTACAGGTGTTGAGTGGCAAAAGGCATCAAAACTTGGCCAACACCGAATTTTCTACTTGAATTGATATATGGCACTCTCGTGAGAAACAGTACCCCTACGTTCATAGCACATGGTGGGGCACCACACAATTATTATTCTAGAAATGATAACTCCGCCGCGAAAATTAAAGCATATATATGCGTATGTAGCCAGTTGACTTCTAACCGGTTTCTCCCTTTTCACCGTATGCGGCCACTTTGCTGATCCTCCTATGATCCACTAATTTGCCCATGTGGAAAAAGAAAATCGTAGTACAGTCCCATTTCCTTTAATCCACCGTTGAATGCCTCACTGAAGAACTTACTACCTATTGACAAGGAGGCGTTAGTAAAGCTTAGGCATTCCTCTAGGTCTCTCTGAATCCTTGGACGACTTCCCCTCCTTCGATGACAGTAAGTAAATGCACGCAAGCTAGAAGCTTATGAATATCGCCAATCAAACGGCGAACTGACATGACACGACATTAAAATCCCAAAGAGGGCAGATGGCCTCAGCAGTTCAAATAGGGTTAGAGGGTTAAATTCAATGCCTGCCGTGTTGGCTCGCTTAGATTTTGGCCCCCAAGATTCTGGCTGCCCCCAGGCATCCATCCATCTCGATCAGGAAGTGAGGAACACAATACCAAAGAATATTGACCGCCATCTATTTCAGTTTATAGTCATTCAAAAACAACAGGCCATCTTAAGTCGTCACTCACGATGATGTCCGACTCTCATGCGTCTACAAATTTAAATCTCACAAAACAAGTCGCAGGCTATCTTTGAAGATTGATGTCTCTACATTTCTAACTATCGCGTCAATCAATGGTACAACATTAGGATTCATGGCCCCACCGGTAACTCTGGTCCCTTCAATACTGCTGGTAGCACTTGGAATTCTTTCAGTAGCTTTGCGGTTTTATACGCGGATCTTTGCGCGCCAGTCCATCAAATGGGATGATTGGTTACTGGTCTTGGCCTTGATTGCAGAGATAGTTGCCATCGCGATCGCTGCTATTGGTATGCATATCCTCAAACGTCAACTACTTCTACCCTCTAGAACCTATAGCACACTAATTCAAACGAAGGTGCTGTCGGAGATCCGAATGGGTTCACAAACACCCAAAACTTTAGCCCTGATTATGTCGACACCCCTCAGGATATGTTCTTTCTGAGAACAAACTTCGCCGCAACTGCCATATACTTCACAATCAATGGCGCGGTCAAATCGAGCGTTTTATTTATGTACTACAGGATTTTCCAAGTCGAGCCGGCGTTCAGATACCAATTGTTTATCACAGCTGGCCTGGTTCTCGGGTGGTGGATTGGGAGCACGGTGGCCACGCTTACCTCTTGCATTCCTATGGATAAGTATTGGACTAATAATATCTTGGATCCTGAACATTGCTTCAACTTTAATATTTTCTGGGTCGTGTCAGGTGCCATCGAGGTTTTCCTGGACGCGCTTATTCTAACACTCCCAATCCGGGCAGTGCTAGCATTGAATCTTTCCTGGAGGCGGAAAATCATCATCTCAGGTATCTTCTTTCTAGGTGGATTGTGAGTTGGTGCTTCGCTTCCCTTGCTCCATCTCCCTTTCCCCTCAGAAGTGACGCTTTACTAATATCTGTAGTGTGCTCGTTACGGGAATTATCAAAGTCGTCCTTGGTTATTCATCTGGGAGTCAACGGCCTTCTGAGGGCGCTGAGTTGTGGACCATAGTCCACAGTGGTGTAGGGACCATTTCTGCCTGCTTGCCTACGTACAACCCACTACTTCAACGCATCTTGGGATCGTCTCTCATTACAAAGCTCTCGAGTTTGTTCTCGAAGCCGGGAAATCTCGTGATTAGCGAAGGAGTTGCGACAAGGGGCCCTTCAAATGACATATCGTTAGAGGGAGGTAATATCAGCACTAACTTGAAGCCAATGGCCGACGCTACTCATGTACATCAGACATAAATCAGATCGCTTATATGGTGTTGAGGATTCGGAACTATATTGGCCCGCTCCGTCAATTATATATGAGTTCGGTATAGGTCTCGGACCTCACCCACACTGAGCTCCGTCACAATATAAATGAATGTGCCAACCACAACCTCACTTTGTACAAGACAAACCAATCTTCTCGGCGACTGCACCCCGAATACAATATCCGAGCTATAATTGATATTCTGCATAGTAACACAGGAGTCAACTGGACGAGTCCCCGATATATTGAAGACAGGATCGCCGAGTTGCGCTGCTAGTTCCATACATCTAGGTCAACTTATCCCTGGTAACTGGCAATGTTAGGCATATATATTTACCTCCATGTGTAACACCCCGAAGGAAAAAGCCCAAAATTTCATGATGTGGCTCCCTGACATCACACCATAATCAGCCACCAACAAACTGCTTACACCCGGGGGACTTTCCCGTACATTCACAGCTGGGAAACAAAGTCTTACCAACTCGCTAAAATAGGACGCCAAAAGAAAAAGCTGAAGCTGATAATCACTCCCCCGGACAGGCTTGAACTGTCAACCTCTCGATACCCTGTCGTTGTAACAGTCGAACGCGCTAGCCAATTGCGCCACGGAGGACTACGGGAAGTAGCGCGATGTTAAAATCTTCCAGGTGTCTAATACTGCAAGGGAGCATTCGACGCCCGATCAAGATGTAACATGCAATCTTGTGACTTGGAGGACTGCTGCTCCTATCCCTATTTCGTAAACAGGCAGCCCGCAAAGTACGAAAATGTAGCTTTATGGTAAGATGACGGGGAATCGCACTAATGTAGAGCGTGCAGGAACAATGGGGTACGTCTGATGGCTCCGTAAGCTCACTGCCCTGCTTACACAGCATTCAGCTTCTTGTTGGTGGCCTCGGAGGGCAAGGGCAACCCACTCGGGTCATCTTATAAAAGGTAATTGCTTTCCATGTTTGAAACGAAATCCGATTCCAGGCTTCTTGATCGTCTCTACTTTCAAAGTAATTGGCGTGCAGATTATATACCAAAATGGATAAACAGTATGATGACTCGGCCTTCTCGGAACGACGAGCAGTAAGGCCACTGTCGGTGATCGTAGTGGGTGCGGGCATAGGCGGGCTTGCTCTTGGATATCTTATGCAGAGGACGGGACACAATGTCGGGTAAGTTGTCTCAAGTGTCATTCTCTTGTCGGGTGGAAAATCATGTGAAGGTCCTCACCCTTTTGGAATGAAACTCTTGTAATAACGATCACTGACGTCGAGTATTATAGTGAGTGTTCTTCCCTTTTGCTATGCCAATTTGGGGATCGAGACCTTTGGTACGGCTAGATCTACGTATTGGCCTTTTAGTATCAATCTATATATAACCTTTACCCAGAGAATAAAACTAGCTGACCCTAGTGCTAAAGTCATATTGGAAAGAAGAATGGAAATTGCTGAAGTTGGGGCTGGTCTGCAACTCGCTCCAAATTGCTTGAGAATTTTACGCAGGTTTGGTCTTCTTGACGAAACGATGAAACATGCTACTGTGCTGGAGCGAAATAGTTTAAGGCAAGTATACGCAGGAAACGTTCTAAACTCACTCGTCAACGTGTTTATCTTCGATCGGAAGTTTATTGACTTCGTTTAGACGGTGGAAGGATGATGAAGAACTGGGATCTGTCCCCTTAATCCCAGATGTTGAGGACCATTTCGGCGCACCACTTGCGGTTATCCATAGAGCCGATTTACAGCGCATATTGTACGATGCTGCGATACGATCTGGGTGCAAGATCCTGAAAGATCATGAGGTTATCGATGTTGACCAAGAATTTCTGCCGGTATGGCACCTATCTTTCCGCTCGTGGTATTTCCTAGATCGCAGACAGAATCTTGAAAAAAATGAAGAAAGACTAATTAGCATCCACTCTAGTGCGTGATCCTCCTCCGGATTTCATTATTGTGATGTCTCCCATATCTCTAGGGGCATTCTTCAAGGCGAAGGCTGCTTAAAGAAGGACTAACACCGTGCTAGACGAGTCCATGTGCGCATTCATGGGTTAAGAGACACATGGATGTCGGCAGACCTAGTCTTGGCAGCTGATGGAATGAACTCGATTGTTCGAAAGCGACTAGCTGCCGCAGGTGGCTACGTCGATCAACTTGTTCCAATGTAAGTAATCGTCATTCGTCCTCCCGTAGACCAGACCTTTTCAAACTGTGATTTCATCTTCTAGAAGTCCAGTATGTTGCGAGACACTTAACGACGAACTAAACTTCAAACGTTGATAGCTAACTCTGAGTTGCAGCCGGGAGTCGGCGTATAGATTCGTGCTACCTAAGGAGCTGGTTAAACATGATGAAACGATAATGAATCTCCTTAACAAGAACCAAGGCATGCGGTATTTGGGACCTGGCGGTCACATCATGGCCTATCCTCTTAGAAACAACACCCTATACAATGTGGTTCTGGTGCGTGCTGCCGACGGCGAGATATCGAACAAAACGTCCTGGACAACATATGGCAAAAAGGAGAAGATCCTCGAATGCTATCGTGAATGGTGTCCCCTAGTTCGGGCTTTAATCAGTCATGTACCCAGCTCCGGGTTATTGGAAACTCCTATGAGCAATATGCTTCCTCTTCCGACATGGAAAAGAGGGAAGATAGCTTTGGCCGGTGATGCGTGTCGTGAGTCCCTTCTCCTCTTGTTCAGTTGCCTCAGTTATTCGGTATCAAGCTTCCACTATGTGTAGGAAGCACTAACCCCCGATTCCCTTAGATTACATGCTGCCGTATGTCGCACAAGGAGCAGCTAATGCAATAGAAGACGCCGGGACTCTAGCTATGGCTTTCACCTGTACGGATCGGATTGAACTAGCTCTTGAGCTGTATCAGTTGGTCAGGAAAGACCGTAGCGAACGGATTCAAGCCAGCGCCGGGAACAACGGCCGCACGTTGCATTTGCCAGACGGAGAGGAACAAAGAAGAAGAGACGAATCAATTAGATCTGCTAGTCGAGGAATGAGCACAGCAAATCCGGATCAATGGAGTGACAGAGAAAACCGTGAGTTTATGTGGAATGTGGATGTAATGGCAGAGACGATCAAGAAATTTGAGTCTCTAGCGCAAGAGACGGGCGTTACGGGGTGAAGTGTGCCTCCAAGTTAGCGCTGTTAGGAATTGAGCCTGGACATCCTTATAAGTCCAGCTCGAGTGAAGATATCTGAGGACGGCGGCGTGTAGAAAACGCATAGATTATGAGCTATGGCAAATGACTGTTGTACCCTCTCTGAATCAATCGTTGTGCTGCCTCCCAGACTTCATGTGGAATGTCCTGGTGAATCTGAAAGCCCTTAGCCGGGTACTCACGAATCCGAATCAGGTCGCCAACTGCGATATTAATGACTAAATCTGTCGGGTTATCCTCATTCGGATAGTCCTTCCAGCTCAATAGTGGCGATGTCACGAATATTTCAGTTGTTTCATCGGGCCACTGCTTTTTAAACGTTGCGTATGTTCGGCGCTCCATGTAGGGTTTCTGAACCAGAATGAACGAGCGTATAGACAGCTGCTTTTCTTGGAGGACAGCGTACGTAAAGCGGACATTCTCGCCAGTATTGGTCGATTCGGGCTCAACTATAAGCTTCGTTGTGGGAACTCCCATTTGACGAGCGATGTCTGCGAAGGCTTCGGCTTCGGGCTTGTTGAAGCGACCGTGAGTGAGCTTACCCGACCCTCCAGAGAAGATGAGATAGTCGCCATAGCCGCCGAGAAATAATTGAGCGGCTCGTTCCGCCACCCGCGTGTCGAGACTACACAAGCAGAAAATGGCATCCGCCTTCCGATCGATAGTTGTGTGCAGCCGGTGATATTCGTACAACGTTTCGGCATCCTGCTGCACGTCTGGCAGAGCTGCTGCTAAATCCGCTGACATTTCCTCCGACTCTGGCACAAAATGATTGTAGAGCCTAGACAGAGAGCTAGTTCACTAACCCTTGTCGACTACAGCACACTCCACGAGGTTACGTATCACTCCCCAAAGACCAAGCTGATTTCATCTGATAAGAATGAGAGCGGACCCTACCGACAATGCTGCGCGGGATCGCGCACCACCCCCATGACCTGACCAGAAAGCTTGGCTGCATTTGCTGGCCTGTAACAACGCACAGAGAGCGAGATCAGTACGCGTTGACCCCACGGAGATAATCCACAAGGTACCTGGGTATTCAAGTAATCAATCTGATAAGATCTTCAAGACCCTCAGGTAACTGGAGCTAGACTTTCTCCTTCGATATTTCGGAAGTGACAGACCAAGCGAGTTCGTTCGTTATGTCGCAATGACGCCAGGACTTAGCACCAGCGACAGAGAATGGGCACTTGATGCTTTCCGTCAAAGTCTTAGGACATCCCAGCTTGCATCTTCTATCCAAATCAGCACAGCTTCTAAGTTACCGTTGGATGACCCAGAGAAACTAGAGTACCTACGAGAATTAATTCAATACATCCTCGATGGTCGCACCATTATCGCCTCGTATAACTTGGTTCTTCTAATTGTCCTTCTTGTTTTTACCATATCTCATTTTTATCAAGGATACGCACAAAGTCGTAAAAGGGCGGTCATTGAGGGAGACCTCGCCAGCGCCGGCGGTGATGCAGTTCCCGAGACAGCCGAAGACGGCGAACACGATGCAGGCTCCTCTTCTAGCAGCACCCTAGAAGGCTCGCTATCGTCACGAACCACCTATCTCAAGGACACCGATGTCGACATTGAGCGGCAGCCACTATTGCTTGGGGTTCGGCAGGACCGGCCAAGCCGACCGAAACCCAGTGTATTTGCCATCGTTCGTTCATGGCTGATGTACCAGCCACGGCCGATACCATTCATCAACCGGTCGCTCCCCTCGAATGCGACATCGTTCTTCGTGGCCGGGTACTACGGTCTCAATATCTTTGTCCATCTCTTCAAGCTTCCTTTCGAGCTGAGACATTTTTTCGCGTTCGCCGATCGCGCAGGATACGTATTCATAGTGAACCTGCCACTCCTGTACCTCCTCGCAGCCAAGAATCAGCCCCTGAAATTGCTCACGGGTCGCTCGTACGAGGCACTCAATATCTACCATCGCCGAGTGGGCGAGTTAATGTGCTTCGAGGCGCTCGTTCACTTCGCCGGTATGCTGATTTGGAGGCTGATCCTTGAACCTGAGTGGCTTGCTACCGAAAGCCTCTGGCATTATTTCACGCATCCCTTAATCCTTCTAGGGATAGGTGCATTCGTGTCGTATGAATTGCTTTACTTCACATCGCTTGGCAGTTTCCGCGAGAGATGGTATGAGTTGTTTCTCGCCTCTCACGTTCTTTTGCAGATCGCCGCCCTCATATTCCTCTGGCTGCACTTCTTCACCAGTCGGCCGTACGTTTTGGCATCGTTGGTAATCTTCGTTCTAGATAGGATTGTGTGGAGGATAGGATTGAAATCGACTGTTGTTACTGCTGACGTCGAGGTTCTCGAAGACGGCGAAACGGTGTTGCTCTCGGCTAATTGGGATTTGACCCGGGTGGAAGGGCAGAAGCCGCTTTGGCGGTCTTTTGGTCGCAACATCCTGCGTGGCTGGCGCCCGGCCGACCATGTTTTCATATCGGTCCCCGGTTTTGGTGGAAGCAGTGCATTACAAGCGCATCCTTTCACAATCGCATCTGCAGCTCCGAGCCGTGGTGACACATTAGCGCAGATGGATCTCTTGATTCGAGCATATGCTGGATTTACGTCGGAGCTGCTCAGACATGCACATTTAAACTCTACTGTCTCTATCAGAGTAGATGGTCCCTATGGATCACAGGATCCTCTCAATGCGTTACGAGCGAGCAAATCAACCATACTTATCGCCGGCGGGTCCGGCGTTGCAGTTATTTTCCCTCTACTCTGGGACCTAGCAATAACACACCCAGGGAAAAGGCAAATTCATTTCATGTGGATAATTCATTCTAGGTTTCAGCGGTCATGGTTATCCACAGATCGATTGGATAAGCTACGTCAGGCCGGTGTTCGTATCACTATTCCTCAACCTACTGTTGAAGTGGGTAGACCCGATGTCGCTAGATACATTTCAGAGGTTGCTAAGGTCTCTGGAACTGATATTAGCGCGGTAGTATCGGGGCCCGATGGCCTCAATAGAACTTTTAGAAATGCATGTGCAAGAGAGGTTCGGCGTGGGATAGACATTGATCTACGGGTAGAGAAGTTTGGCTGGTAATTCTTAAAGATATGTAGATATTTTCACTCTGACACGGTTTGACAGCTGTTATAACAGCATTTGGGCATAGCGATAGAAAGAAGAATACAAGATGTGTATAGAGCAGTGTGGTGGTTATTTCTATTGATCTATAGGTTCATTAGAGATGAACTAGAGGGTATATCTAAACCCCTCAACCCCCTCAAGTACTATCTTGCCGCTCGCAGCTAGCTTGTTAGCGAAGTGAAAATACCCGGAGAACACCGCTACGATGATTATCATTAAGATGTGTGAGCCGATAGAGACATATATAGCGGTAGGATACCAAGGTGCCTCCTGATATCGGACAATGAAGCTACCAGCGATGCCACCAGCCCCATTCAAAGCAGTAACAGTAGCTGCGGTGAATGCGCGCTTCCATTGCCCCGTAATGTTGTTTGCTTGGTATGCAGATAAGGCGGCCCAGTTAGATACATAGGCACCCGTAGCCAGAAATGTCCCGAAATATCGCACAGCATCCTGTTTGGCGAAACCCAGCAAGCTAAAGCCAATGATCAAGGTGACACAGTTGAAAACGATTACAGGCCCGCGTAGGCGGAACTTGTCGCCGACGATAGAGGAGAGGAGTACCGGTATAACCGCATAATAGTACGGTGGAGCGTTGAGCAGGATTGCTTGATTCTCGCTGAAGCCCAAACCTCCTTGCAGAATCGAAGGTAAAAAGTAGGAGAGACTCGTCGAAACAAGGTTTAACAGGAAAAACATGACCGCGAAGCCATAGATTTTCGGGTCCTTCGCGTGAACGAAGACCTTTGACCAAGCGAACTCCTCGAGTTCGACGTCTTTACGATCCGCGTTTATACGGGCAACCGCAAGCTCCTGTTCTGCGGGTGTCAGGAACCAGAGTGATTTGTGTGAGTTTTCTGGGAAGTCGACCATCCAAACGTAAGTGATCAGGCCGATCACAATAGAAATGAGTCCTTGCACTAGAAACATATATCGCCACCCAGCTAAGCCGCCTCGGCCATTCAATTGATTGAGCCCGAAATTGACGATGCCGCCGGTGGCCAGAATGACGACCTCGCCAACCTGGAGGAATGCGAAACGCGTCTGCTGTTCCCGGCGAGGATACCACGCCGAAATCAGGTAAGTTAACCCGGGATAAATTCCGCTCATCGTGGCGCCGAGCAGCACGCGCAAGGCAATCATCTGTTGCCATGTCCGGATGAAAGCGGTGGACATTGTGATGACGCCGAACGAAAAGGTTATAAAGGAGAACCACAGTCGTGGCCCGAAAGTGCGCACGGCCAATGTCGACGGCAACTGGAATGCAATGGAACTGATAGTGAAGATGAAGATGGCGACGCTGAAACGGTTCCCTGTTAGTCCCAGGTCTGTGGGCAGCGATGTCACGGCAGCCGAGCTGATGACACCGGAGTCCAGCAAGTTCAGCGAGCATAGAATACCGGCGATAGTGCATAGGCGCAGGTCGACCTTTAGCCGTAGGCGTCGTTCGAGCGCATCATCTCCTTCAATGTCCGTGATGCCTCCATCACCGTCGGTCTCTTCCGAGGATTCAACATCAACGCGGGGGAAGCCATCACCTCCTGTCTTAGAGGGCTTCGCCGTCGGCGACGGTGGCGCTTGCAACGGTGAGGAGGCCATTTGCGGGCTTCGTTTGTGGACGATGGAAAGAGAAAAGCAGATTATGCAGGTGGCCAAATCTATTTTCCTTTTGCTGCCTTATTACTCGCCCTTTGGAGGTCCTTCCCCTTGCCGACCTCCATGCGGTTCTTATCTTGGCTCAACCTGCACTCAGCGTTGCATCTCCGGCCCGGTACCCACTAGCTTCAGCTTCTAGTTAGAAGAGATATGGAAAAACACAACGTGCAGTGGTGCAGCTTAGGCAATTCACCGCAAACTGATTACTAGCTCCATTACTAAGTAGGCAAGTCTCGATGCAGCCCGTCCGTCGTCCGAAGCGTCTAGAAGAAAGCGCTCCACATGGACATCGTTCACCTACATTTACGTTGCTCATTAAATATTTTCCACTTCCTTCCTGTGCTGTCTTGGAAAAAAGTAAGACGATTAATGACAGCTGCTTGTCCGCTCAAATAATGATTGACTACATTGACTTATTTTACTCAGGTTTTCGTGAGTTAATGACGCCGTCGACCTTACGCCTACCTACCATATCTACTAGGTAAGCTAACCTGCTTATAGCTAGGTAAGTAGCACAACTAAATGTGCTATAGACGCTGGCTGGGTCCTGCATTATGACCTACCAGGTACTTAGGTAACTAAATAGTTCGGCAGAGTTGGGTTAGGATGACCAATCAAGGCCATGAAAATTTAAAGGTTACAAAAAGCTTACTTCTTGATTATTGAGCATCTGAGAAAAACGCCTCTTCTTTTCATGTGGGTAGAGGAAAATCATGGTGAAAATTATCGCCCACAATTTGGTGAATGCGCCAGCTATCCTACTTAGGCTATACACATATGTCTCTAAACGACAGGCATATACATATATCCATTCAAACTGCAAGTATCGTCTCAATCGTGTTCTCGTTAAATCCCATCTACTGAAGCCGTGGTACTCTAGCAGTATTCGATAAATCGTCGGCATTAAGCAAATCAACCCCAAGCGCCTTCAACGACTCCCATAAGTATTCTCCAGGCAAATTCCCTTGAAACAAATGAATTAGAAGAGTAAAAATAACAAAAGGGGCATACTTGAAACTTACAGTATCGAGCTACCAGCCCTTTCGCATGAGCCTGGCTCACTTGACTGGTAATTGTGTTCATCTGAGCAGTAGTCAAAGTCGGCGTCGACGCTTGTCCCACAACATCCTGAAAATCGGCTGAGGCGACGTAAGAGTTCTGTGATGTATAGGTCGTCCCGCCCAGAGCACCAAGATTCGCATCGTAGAAGACGTCGCGTTGCGGTACACCGTCTCCCGTTGAGATCCGGTCAAACGGCGCGTTGCCGCTCGCCACAACTGTGATAGCCTTTTTAACAAATGTACCACCTTCCAGCCTACTCAGATATCCTGCCTGGCGAAGCGGTTCCAGCGCTTTGACGACAGCATCTAGAGTGCCTGTGTCGCTGGTCTTGAAGTCGACGAGCAAGGTTAGGGTCTGGCCTGGCCGGGATTTGTACACAGATCCTCCGTTGTGGTCGATGATTGCTTTGAGAGGATTGACATATTGCGCACTGAGAGTTCTTCCAAGGGTAGGAAGAATGTGTCCAATGATTACGTCTCCTTGGAAGAGCCAGACGTCCGCCTCCATGCCAATACATCCCGCGCTCAAGGCTTGGAATACAGGGATATCATGATCGTAATCGTTGTGGCTATGGCATGAAACCGGGAGGACACCGTTTAGCGAATCCAACGGCCATGGGTTGAGCGGAGCGCCGGATCCTTTGTTGACACTCTGAGGTGTCAACACTGTAGTAGGAAGAAGCTTGTTGAGGGCATCCTCCTTTGGCGGAACGATATTTCCGAACGCATGGTAACTAACACCATTCGTACCAACTTGATAGGTCCCCCCCTTCGTGTCCATATTCGTAGTCCCGAAGCATTTACCCCCTGCCGCAGAGAGAGTCGCGAGGTATTTCTTGCAGGAAGCAGCTGTCTGATGTGAGCGTCTAAGCTGCCGCCGGCAGATTGTTTAACTAACCATCAACAGTATGAGTCGAGCTTAGCTTATTATGGATCTCGACTACCAAGTGTTAGAAATCCTGCCAAACTGCGAAAAATCGAGTCGACTTACAGTATACATAACCCAAGAGCCCGTAAGTCATAGGATTCATTCCGCCATTCAAGAAAACCTCAGTAGCCATGGACAAGTAATCTTGGCTCTTCACAGTTCTCCCATTGGCCATATCACAGAATTGATTCACGGCTGAGGTGAAACCCTTTCGCATATCTGTGCCGCCCCCAATTGCTACATCGGGGATTGCCATCCAGGTACTCGAGCAGCTTGAGATGTCATCTGTGACAAGGGCCGTCTTGTTAGAAGATTCTGCTGAGTCTGTGAGGTTAGATGACAATGGAGAGTATGCTGGCTGAGGCACTGGCCGTTGTGCAACCGGCGTGGCCTGGACGAGTTAGCTTTACTCTTCATGATGGAATCACGATCTTACAAGCGCCACGTTGAAGGCAAGAGCCCCCAAAATGATTGTCCGCATCTTCGTTACAGGTTATATAAAGGATATGTTGTAACACCGTAGCTAGATGCCTAGCAGAACAGTCGAGGGAGATGAAAATCCACTCCCGATCAATAACCAGTATATATACGTAAAATCTCCATGGTAAGGAATCCCTCGATGCAACGATGCAACGATGCATTCACATGTTGGTTGTTCATGCCGTTAGCTATACCCCCTTGTGATGTTGAATTGAGAGTGGAGAGACAAAGGGACACCATAATGTTAGCGGCGGCCACTATCACGATGTCTCCATTCTGCCAGGCTGTTCTAGGAAGTTGGTCTGAATCGGTCAGGGGACTTGTACAGATGTGCCGAATGACCGATATCACGCTCCTGCCGAGCCTCCTGCAACCTGGGGACTGGATTTTAAGTTACAGCGGACGCCGTCTCTCAGCACCAATGAGGGGCCATATTCTTGCACGAGAGCAAGGGTGTAAGAGGACTGGTTCTGGTTTGCACTTATCCCTGTCGTTACTGTAGGTAACAAATACCCGTCGCCAACCCACTAATCAGATTGTTAGTTGCAATCTCGTGCTGAATTTGATACAACAGACAACTAACTAACTCATCTAACAAATACAGCTAGAGCTCATATATGTTATACAATAGGGTTAGTCATAACGATACTCTATGATTACTTACAGAGTTGAGAATCCTTATTCGAATCAAGGTGTACAGATTGCCAAGAAGGATTGAAGCGCCATCCTTCCCTTCTTACGAATTCAGAAGGTATGCCGCCGAGTTAACGTTGCCCGAGGCCCGCGATCCCCAAAGTAGATTCTCATCCTTGTTCGAAAGACCAGTGAGAACGAAAACTCGAACGTGCCATCTCATCATACGGAACGCATTATCAAGGCGGTTTCTGTTTTCGTTTTTCTTTCGAAAGGTGGCCATTTCTTTCTTGTTTTATTCGTCTACATCACAATACTATGAAAAGATTGTCAATGTATTTATAGTTACGTAGCTGCAGCAAAAGCCTATCAAATTCTTACATGGTAGATCCGCAATACAACTGTGACGACTCCCTAAACAAAAGGCATGTATCTATAAAGCTAGAGACTGGCCTATGGGGTGGTTAGACCTCTTCCCGTAATAACAGAGCTTATACGTACCCCTATACTAAAGATCCTGACAATATACATAGTTGCTCCGTGTTTGGATTCTGCGTGCTTTCCTAAATAAGAAACTCGCTGTCTCCAAGGTCCTAACGTATTGTCATAGGCACAGGATCACAGGCCAAAAGGGTTTGCTTGGTGCTGTGCTGTATGTAGTCCAATACTTGATGAGAACAAACAATATAGACTAATCGGCTGAAGAGGCTTTCGCAAGATGAGCACAACAACCGGATGATTTTAAGAAACGCCGTCATTGAATTGCACTGCATCGAACTCTTTTGAAATCTAAGCTGTGAAAAATCATGTTGCGCTCCGAGAATCCCACTTAAATTGGCCCCAATTCCGTGATTTGAAAACTGTCTTCAACTTTTCCATCGCAAGGTCGCAGAGAAGCGCCAAGTGAATCCCAAGTCCCAAGTCCCAAGTCCCAAGCCCAACCGTATACGCCAATGCAGTTGCCAACAGTGATAGGTATCGCAATACCGCCTCACCACCTTATCCTTCCAAGTCCGGACGCCTTGACCCTCCCTTTCCACTTTTTGTAAACAAGTGATAGAGTCTCAGTATCCGACTCAATAGGAAGCATCTCAATGAGGAATAGTCCCATTCATAGGCGGCGGACGCAAACCGCTGCAGCTGCCCTTATCATTTTGAATTAAGCAGTAGTGGTCAGGCTCGTGGGCGCAGTCAAAGGCCATCATAGGCCAGGTGCCTCTGCACCGCAGGAACGAGTGTAGGGTGTCGCAGACGTCATAGATACCGGTCTCTCTCGGACATATAGTAGCGGCTCTTGGGTGATTGAGGCCGACAGGCGTGCCGATGCCGAGCGTGATGAGCGCAAGGAAGGCGAGAAGAATCTGGCTGAACATTGTATATGAAGGGGATTTATGCTGATGAGTGGAACGGGTTGTAAACGGCCGACGAATGAGTGAATTGACTGGCCCTCTGTGTTTTTCCGATAATTGATTGCTGGTGCCGAATTCCAGAAAGTTGTTACCGCTTCTCTTTATAAGAAGCAGCGCCTCGCGGTGGCGAGTTGCCTGCTCAACCCTTAGCTCTCCAAAAGGGCGACACGGAAGAAGTTGTGCTCGCAGGCTAAATGGAATCAGTACTACCAATCCCCGTTACATGGCCTTGTCTGTCTTAGCCGACGTCATTCGTGTTCTTGTCCAACCTGTTACCGAATATGGTTGTTCCGTAGTATAAAAAAGAAAGGCCACCATTCGCGAACTTGTTCGCTCGCATCCCTTTGGTATCTCAGCATTGTGTTGAGCCAGACCAATTGTAGCTCTGCTTCGGTGTTGGGTCCAATGACCAAGGCGCCTATCAACATCCCCTTGAAGAAAGTCAAAAGAAACAATCAACGTTTCACTACTAAGGTTGAGTGTTGCCCGTTTTTGGAGACGGAAGACCTTCGAAAGCTCTGGCCACGTTTTCTGCCTATATCCATGAGTTTGGTTGGCTATTCATAGTAACACCGGCGTTTATATAATTTTTCTTGTGAACTTTGGGCTCATCTAGCCCTTTTCGAACAATATACAAGCTCAATTTTTTCGTAGTCGTAACATCGTGGTGCTCCATAATTCTGCAGGTCTATCTGCCACAGCCCTTCGGTGATTTACCTCACGTTATAATGCTTGGAATATTAATAATGCTGCTGCAAGATAGCTAGGTTAACTGCTGGACTACCAGCAGATGCCAAGCTTGATTCGCGGCCTGTGCTATTAATAGAGGGAGGCGTTGAATTACCTAGGCCTTCGATAAATTTACACGAGAGCGCGTTTACGTCAGGTTGCGTCTCATGCATCGAATATGCCCTCTATAATTTATGAGATCAAGCCATAAACGTGTTATGTGGGCTCGAGGGGCCGGAACGGCCCGTTCAATACGCGATTCAGGGGCGAGATCATTAGCTACCGTCGGGCTCAAGTCTATTTCATGACCTAAAATGAATACACCAACTCGTTAAGGATGTTCAAAAACCAGTATGCTAGTTAGGAATACCGAATAATCGGATTTCGCGCCTTTGTTAATACGTATAGTAGTTTGCCGTAGATCTTGTAACGATGAAGTTATGTATTAGATGAAATGATCAGCAAGGATCTCGATTAGACATTACAAATGTATAGATAATATGCTAAGGTATTGGGGGTATCTCTTATCAACGTAGCCTTCAAACATAAAGGTGTATTATCTCCGTATATAGAAGCCACCTTGGCCGTAGGCCTCATCTTTGGCCTCAGCCCTTTCAGTACGAATACCTGCCCGGTGTATGGGAAAGCTATCAACACGTTTCTGCACCTGAGATCTCAGTCCAACGTACCTATCTGTCATACTTCTCTGGGCCTTCTCGGCCGATAAGATTTCGAGCCACACATTGGGTTGCCATCTTTCGCGACTCAAGCTCGCGATCGCGATTTCTTTGTCGCGGGAAACAGCAGCCAGATTATCAGTCGGTAGTCGTGAATGAGTTGGCTGTGTAATAGGTCTTAGGGACGCCATAACGATGACATTCATTTTAGCATTGAAAAAGGACTTGTTCTCTCCAAAGTCGTGTGCAATGTGCACAATGGCGATTTTCCGCGGAGCGACCGTAGGGGCTGCATAGGGCGAGGGGCCGACGGTGATGATAGCTTCACGCCAGCCGCCCAGTGTGTCATCCGACTTGCCCTGTTCAATTGTGGCCCAACCAATGTATATACCATTGAGGCGGAGTAACAGGTCGTCGGCAACGTTGCTTAGATTTGCTGTTGGTATACCGATTTGGCTCCGGCTTTGACCGGACCCAGGAACAACCTTCCCATTAAATGTTATCGGAAATGGTTTCTCGGGACCGGCATCTCTTCCTATAATATTTGGCGGTTCATCAAGCGTGCCGTCTTCGTGGAATGGACTATATGTAACATCTCTCTCAGCATCGAAGTTTTCCTCGAGGTTGCCGTATTGATCTTGTACGCTGGATTGCGCTAGAGCGAACATTTCAGGGTGGTTTTTAATGAATGATGGCTGCAGGCTCTGCATTTTGCTCTGGACAACGGCCTGGGCTGGGCCAACGACTCTCTGGACGTACTGGTTGCCGACAACAGATGCCACCTTCAGTCCAACTTCGACGGGTAAGGTCGCTAGGCTGGCACCACGTAGAACACTGATATCGGATGAGGTGCTCGCGAGCCGAAAGGTGGGAGATGGACAAAGTGATTTCTTAGAGCTTTGTCCAGAGCACATTACTATTCGCAAGTAACCATCTGCGGCCGCGGCCGGAATTCGAAGAACACAAGTTTCTCGCAATACGTGCTTGGAAAGACGCTTATCTTTGGAAGCCTTTTTTAAGAATTTTTTTATATCCCTCTGCCACGCTCGTTCATCACCTTCTAGGACACTCGATGCTAATGCTTCGACAGAAGGTGTGACATCGATCCAGTTTGATGTTGCTACGATAGTATAAAGGTTAGTAATTTCTACTAACAGCATATATTCGACTCGTTATGGAGTTTTCGACGCGCGCAGAAGCAACAAGCGATGTGGGAGAAATATCTTCGCTGGGACGGGAATGCACAATAGAGGAACAGCGAAACGCATACTTCTCATCAGAGCGCTCGCAGCCATGCCCATGTTTCCAGAGAATCCTTTCCTTTGAATCCAGAATGATCTGTCAGAGGGGAGCGTAGAGTCCGCGAAAACGCTAATTGTGACATTGGTTGAAGGGCCCTTGTAGTACACTATTGCAGATGAGTGACGAAGTACGCTGTAGTGTTTAGTAGATTCAAAGGGGCGAGAGATCAAGCCCCCTGCGAAGTACTGCAAGTCTTGGAGTTAGTCATCGTTATTTTAAGTATTATTACTAACAACGGCGTTTGTATGCTTTAGGAGTTGCCAAATAAGGAATTGTACTGGGGATCACTTACAACAGTCTCATCTACAACCGTCTTCCATCTCGAGCTAGACGAAACGACAGCATTGGGCTCTGAAGGCGAAGAAACAACAGACAGTTCAGATGGACTTGAGACTAGTGTGGGTATCGATTCTCGCTCACGGAGCACAGGCGAGGGCGAGTCTTGATCTGAAGATTTTGATACTATTTGAGGCTGTCTGACGATATCTACTGCCGATGGTGCTTTAATCGATTCAGGAGATGGCTCAAGATAATCATCTATCAAGTCATCAAGAAGATCATGAGACTGGAGCGGAGATTCGGCAGCTGTTTGGGCTACAGGCTTTCGCGGTATCTTGTACATCGCGTCTCAAACACAGCCGACCGCCACAATAAAGAAGATCAAAGCGTCATTGTGTACGAGTAGACTACTCCCTAGGAAAATAGATATTCGAGTTGAGGAGGTTCCATGTGTTATGCAAATCAACCTCGCTGACCAAGAATATAGGGGTGTGGATTATCAATTCCTTGCCGGGTTCGGCTCCCCTGACCATCACAGGTCTAGCCTACGATTCGTAGCCATCAGGCAATTGAAGGCAACTGGTAAGGCAAACGTGGGGATCTGCAATGCGCTAGTGTGCCTAAGTGCATACACATGAGCACCCAGCAGCAGCTGGAGGTACCCACTAAAAGCTTCTAGCTTTGAAGCTATAGAGCTATGCCGTAGAAGTTCCCACGAGGTACAGTGGCTTTCAACTGGTCATGACCGAGTCATAATCCAACGTCAGTGATAACAGAGCCTCATGTAGGTACTTCACTGTACCTACTAATAGTTCCCATGTTAATTCCTCTTTCTTTCGTCTCTATTGAAACATCCTAAATCTTCCATCGTCCATCATCCATCATCCATCTCTCGTCCTCATCCGTGTCACTACGTAGGTCGACGACTGAAATGTAGATATAGACAGCAGCCTCCCAGCGCCGAGCTGCCCTCGCGAATACAATTAATTATATTTAATCCACAGTGATCACCCACTTCAACGTCACCCCGACCTATCGTCGCTATCACCATGGCTTCAGCAAGCCCGGCCTCGTCGCATTCCGTGTCGCATCCCACCTCTCTCCATGTGCTTCCTTCCTACCCCGACTCCGTCCCGGTCGAGACGCTCGTCCAACACCTCCTTGATGCTAAGCGGTCGCTCTCGTCCATGAGGCTCGTTCTACGTGCCAACGAGCTGGTCCATGCCGCCCGCCAGGCCCACGAGGAATCCGTCATCCTCTCGGCGCAGACTCAGTTCCTTCGCCGTGGCATCGGCGAACAGATGCGGCTGCTTCTGCGCATACGCAAAGGCTTAACGCGCACCTACGACAATGGCAAGCGAGAGTTCAAGCAGATCATTAAGACCTTGGATGCGACCAACGGCCGTCTAGAGGACACCATGAACGTGCTTCGTGGCCGTACTGTCAATAGCGCGTTCCGCCCCCCCGGTGAAGAGAAGCGGAACTTGCTCGACTTCGTAGATGAGGCTCAAGTTGATAGGATGAGGGACACCCTGAAGGAGAATATCCAGGCGCTCCAGGTAAGCGTTGCTAGCCTTGTGCATCTTCTTACCTTCCATTTCGCACGGGCTCAAAAGGATAAGGATTACATTCGCTCGGAGCTCTTATACATGTTGCTGACCTGGGTTCTTCTAGACGACGCAACAATCGTTTGACAGAGACCTTCTCCAGTTTGAAGGCGACTTGCGCAACCTCAAAGCTATCATGTCCGCTGCTCCTTCGCCCGCATCTCCTACCACCTCGCCAAATGGGCCACCACTATTACACCTACTCTCTACCATGATTGACAATTCGCATGCTATGGCTGAGCTTCTCACGTCTCTAACGAAGCATTTTGACCTCTGCGTCACCGCCGTACGAACGACCGAAGGCGGCCCGGCTCTCGCTCGAATCAAAGCTGCAGAGGCGACTCAGTCCCAAGAAGGCGATGATGTGTCTATATCAGGCGTGATACCTGATCAGGGATCGCATATGCCTGATTTGCAGCCATTGTCACCTGAAGATAGGGCGCAGATGTTGGAAGTGCTTGTACAGGATTCGTCTGAAGTGGAAGATGTAGTTCAAGAATTGAATGAACGTCTCCACTCAGTAGATGCAGATTATAACAATTTATTTGAGCAGACAACTCGGGTCAAGTTAGGTTATCTTGGCACACTTGATGCATTCCGCGCGTTGGAGGATATTGGCACCAGAATTCAGAGCTATGTGTCTGCAGAAAATGAATTTCGAGACAGGTGGGTCGAGGAACAAGAGATAATACACGACAGGATTTCCGAAATGGAAGAATTGAGAGCGTTCTATGAGAAGTATGCGGGCACATATGACCACCTCATCCTCGAGGTCGATCGACGGAGGGCAGTTGAAGAAAAGATCCTGGGTGTATGGAAAAGTGCGAAAGATAGCGTTGAGAAGATCATTGATATGGATCGTAAACAGCGAGACATGTTCCGCCAAGAGTTTGCAGATCATTTGCCCACGGATCTGTGGCCCGGTATGGATAACCCTATCTTGAGATGGGATGTTGTGCCATCCGCAGACAATCGGTCGGATCAGCGAGGATTTGGAGGCACTCCGACCCTAGAAAAGAGCGTTATTGAAGGTGCGAGAAGGCGTCACCACCCCACGGACAGTAGACAGTAGGGTTTAGGGAGCGATGGCGTTTGGTGTTTTAGGAAACTCAAACTGGGTTTTTGATGGTATAGTAATATGGTGGCTGGCATTGGCGGTACTAACCACCAGCACCTACGTCATGATTTAGGCGTTTGTAACAATTTGGTTGAATCTAATACCATATCTGGCCTCGTTTTGTAGACCCTGTGTTGTGTTTCATCTAATGTGTCACAGATCACCTTCCACATACAATATCAGTCCTTCACTAGGCCGGCGTATTAGGAAAGTGCCTATACCTTCGCAGTAATGAGTGGTGGACATTACATGAAGGATTACACAAGGTGCGAGGCAACACAGTCAATAAACTTACCCTTCAATTGACATGCCTGGTTCTTAATCTTAGCTAGCTAGCGCGGGTCGTGGTCATTGAGTGGAATCGAATCGAACTCGAGTAAAAACAGTCCAGCTGGTCTTGTGTAGCAGCATTATCCAGCAGATTCCTCCACGATCAACAGGCACATGTCATACAAGCATCAGAGGACGAGAACAATCTAGAAAGCATGTGATTTAAGCATATATCTCCCTCATGCCCCAGCTTCTGGAAATGCTTTAGGTTATCCACAGTCAATCTCCCCAAATTCCGGGCGTTGAGAATTACTGCTCAGACAGAAACCCAAGTCAAGCAAGATGAACCCAGCCGGAAGCGAAACACCCGAACGGAAATGGCGAGAGGAAACATGTCGCGGCTACCAGAACGCAGCTCTCGATGAGTTAATGAATATGATCGGGCTTCGGGATGTTAAAAACCAATTCCTGCAGATTTGGTATGAAACCAAACCGAACCAAGCATCATACAACACCAGTAACGACTTGTTAAGTGCAGTCTTTTTGGGAGATACCGGAACAGGTTCGGGCTCAACTTAGAATAGAATATTTCATAAAACTGACTAAAGCGTGACAGGAAAAACGACCATCGCGAGAATCTATTCGAAATTCATATCTTGTATGAAAGTGTTCGGCCCGCTCCAGAATTGGACATTCAAAGAGACAAGTGGCCTATCACTCGCTTTGAAAGGAGTTCCTGAGATTGAAACACTTATTGGTCAAATAACACGAACTGGCGGAGGTGCCTTATTCATCGACGACGCCCATCAACTTGTAAAGGCGCAAAGGAGTGGAGACACCAGCGCTCTCGACCGTGTTGTCGCCTCAATGAAGGACCCTAATGAAAAAGTTGTTTTCGTCTTTGCAGGGCATCAATCGGGTATGGAAACAATTTATGAGCACAACACAAGTTTGCGTGGCCACATACGTTATACATTCAAGCTTCAAGGCTACGACGAGTCCGAGATATTACAGATGCTATGTGCTCAAATAAAGCGAATCAGTTCTCACATGCAGGTTTCAATCTATCAGCAACGGCCACAAGACCCAGCCTTCCTTTTGAGAGTGGTTGCCCGACGGATTATCAGGGCCGACGGCGTAGAGGGGTTTGGTAATGCGTGGGCAGTTGGAAGCACGGTAGCCAAGATCAAGTCGCGCTTCTTGCGTAGACTAAGCAAGGGCTGTGACTCGACGTGCTCTGACCCTTATCTCTTAACCGAAGATGACATCCTCGGCCCAGGCCATGTAGGAAAATTCGAAAGCAAATCCTTGGACAAATTGGAAGGGATGATTGGTCTAAAAGAAGTAAAGGATGCCGTACGTAGCATGGTCAAGGAAGTCCTTCTCAACCGTACGCGTGAATTAAAGGGCGATCCACTATTACAGACATCACTAAACAAAGTATTTCTCGGCAACCCGGGCACCGGCAAGACAACCGTCGCCGGGCTATACGGACAGATACTTGTTGAGCTCGGAATGCTTAGCAACGGCGAAGTTGTCTTAAAAACACCGGCAGATTTTATTTCAGGCTACGTTGGTGGAAGCGAGAGCATTACCAAGGCAATTCTCGAATCTTCGAAAGGAAAGGTCTTGATCATCGATGAAGCGTACGGGCTTGGTAACAAGCAGGGCGCCAAAGGAACTAGTGGTGTAACGGATTCTTATAGGTCCGGAATCATTGATACGATAGTTGGGACAGTCAACGGCCAAGCTGGAGAGGATAGGTGTATCCTATTACTTGGCTACAAGGACAAAATGGAGGAAATGTACCAGGACGTGAACCCTGGTTTCAAACGCCGGTTTCCTTTAAATACGGCCTTCGTCTTCAAGGATTATACTACCGATCAGCTACGCCAAATATGGAAAAAGAAACTCCGGTTTCGGGGTTTGCTGGCGACAAAAGAGGCTGAAGACATCGCTATGGAGATACTGGAAAGACAGCGACACAAACTCAATTTTGGAAATGCTGGCGAAGTTGACATTATTCTTGATGAAGCTCAGAGACGTTATTTGGAACGTTTACGGGACGACTCTCCCCATTTCGATCAGCCAATCTACCTCCAGCCTGCTGATATTGACCCAGAATACCAACGACTCGCCAACGCTGCTATTGATGTAGAGAAATTGTTCAAAGGTGTTGTTGGTTGTGACGAGGTGAAAAAGGAAGTCAGAAAGTGGCCCAAGCAAATCGCGAAGGCAAAAGAGAAGAATTTGCCTAACCACAAAGTATTCGATATGAGTTTTGCATTCACAGGACCGCCAGGTAAGCATATCATGTGCCGAGCCCCTACGCAGACCTAGAGAACTAACTAGGACTTATAGGCACTGGCAAAACTACCACGGCAAAAAACATGGGAACTATACTCTACAGCCTTGGTCTTCTTGCAAGCAACGAAGTCAACGTCATATCCGCAACCGAACTCACTGGAGAGTACATTGGACAGACTGGTCCCAAGGTGCGAAGACAATTCGAGGCGTCTCTAGGAAAGATTTTGTTTATTGACGAGGCATATCGACTTGACAACGGCGCTTACGGGAAAGATGCGATCGACGAGGTTGTCACCCTCCTCACCGAGGATAAATTCAAGAATCACCTCGTCGTTATCTTTGCCGGCTACGAAAAGCACATCAGACGCTTATTGAACCAAAATCCGGGTTTGGCTTCGAGAGTTCCTGGGCGGCTACACTTCCCACCGTTTACAGCGGAGGCTGCAATGGAGCTCTTATCCCTGCAGCTTAATGAAGACGGTTTTCGAGCAACGTGTTTAAAGAACAACCGTTCCTCAAAAGTTGCCGAGGCGATGCGGTCGCTTGTTTCACTTGATAACTGGGCGAATGGTCGTTCGATCGAGAACCTCAGCAGAGAAATAAAACGGGACGCATTAATCGAAGACCAGACTGGTCCTGTGACCTATATTCATGAATCAGCAATTCTAGATAAAATGAAAGCTATGCGACAAACGTTGATAGACCAGCTCTGTGAGTCAAACGACGATAGCCCGTATCGGTCGATATCGATTTCGCCTCGAGCAGCAGTAGACAAGATGACTAACTCCGAACCGAAAACGCAGACGATAGAGCAAACGTCAATGCCTGATCATAAATTGAAGAGAAAGCTCAGCGAAACATTAGTAAACCAGTCGCCTACCAAGACACAAAAGAAGCGGCGTTATCTGGACAACGCTCCCAGTGAAGCGAGCAGCCGTGATTTTGGTCTTTCTATGCCCCCCATACCTGGAGTCATGGAGACAGGAAAGAAATGCGGGCTAGTCTCATCAAGACCAATACAAACCGACGCAAATCAACTCGCCGAAGAAAGTGAGCAGGAGCAGAGAAAGATACGAGAAGAGAAGGAGAGAAAGATACAAGAAGAGGAGCAGAGAAAAATACAAGAAGAGGAGCGCCACAAGAAAGAGCTCAAAGAGAGAGAACGCCAAGAAAGGGTGAAGCAGTTTTACGAAAGGGTCAGGAAGCGTAGAGCTAGAGAAGAAGAGGATTACAGACGGAAAAAGGCGCAAGCAGAGAGACAGATGATGGCTTCGCTATGCCCAGCGGGTTACGACTGGCAGCATGTTGGAGGCAATGAATATCGATGTGCCGGAGGTTCACACACAATACATTTTCCGGGCTGATATTCACATTGCAGTCATCTGAGGGCAAGTAGATCCTGAGGCGAGAGAACTTTACCAACATTGGTTTAGTTATCTAGTCAATAGGAGCAGTCAGATGCCGGAGAAGAGAGCAAATGCAGGCAAAGAATACGGCGGCCATATAGAACCAGAAATATGCCTAGGTTGTTGAGCATTAGACTACAGTAGATAACCTATATGCTACATATATTGGGAGATATTTCCCGTTCGCGCATTAATTGTGATTCCTTGCGATACAGCCAGGCGTATTTTCTTGTTACCACCAGGACTTGAGAACTTTCACCAGAGTTGATCGCGGTCCGTCCAAGAGGCTATCGCCAAGAGAATGGCGTTCAACTGGGGCGCATCTTGAGTAGTAGCATAGTGAGAGATGCAACAATGATTGGCAAAATGCTCACAAGCTCACCAGCGCCCGCGTAAGCAGGTGCAATCCGGACTCGGACGAAGGCGCCGGCTGAGAGGAGAATGGCAAAGACGTTGTAGATGGCCGACCAAATGAAGTTGAATGCAATCCGGGCAAAAGCAGCATGACTGACTTCAATGAGGAAGGGGATGCCACTGAGCCCTGAGAGCAGCACAATATCGGCAGCACTTCGCGTGACTTCGCTAGTGATGTTATCGCTTAGTTGCACACCAATATCAGCCTGAGCCACAGCCACTGCGTCATTCGTCCCATCGCCGCAAAACATAACCACCTTGCCTGGCTGGGCCATAAGTGTGGCCACATAATCCTGCTTCTCTTTAGGCTTCCGCTGTGATGCAACGTTGGCCCGATCAATACCCACAGCCGCCGCAACTGCTTGCACGGCTTTGTTCTGGTCTCCGGAGACGAGGTGGATGTTGATACCATCTTCGCGAAGTTTCGCAACAGTCGCAACTGCATCAGTTCGAAGTCGAGTGCGCAAACCATAAGCGGCAATGGGAATCGAGTCTCGTGTTACTATCAGTGTGGTCATGCCATCATCCAGCATCTTCTGGATTTCCGGCAGGGCCTCACCGCTGCGGGTCCAGCCAATATGTCCAGCGCGAATTACCGTAGAACCCTCATTGTCAGCGATGGAGCCCTCCATACCAAATCCAGGGATACTTTGTACATCAGTAACCGATGCGGAGGGCTGAACGTCAGGCCCCAAGTACTTTGCGACGGCTGTTGAGACGGGATGTTCGCTGCCGCCAATTAGTGCCATTGTAATACTACGAACGCTGGCTGCATTGTTCTCAAATAACTCTTCAGCAACGACTTCGAGATCGGGCTCTGTGAGAGTGCCTGTTTTGTCGAAAACGATATCTGTCACCTTTCTCGAGCGTTCGGTACACTCAGCTGATTTCACAATAACACCGCCGCGTGCAGCAATGCCATTAGCCACAACGAGAACAAGAGGAACGGCTAGACCTATGCCACACGGGCATGAGACGGCAAGCACAGCAACCGCATATGTAATGGCGGTAGCAACCGACTGACCACCCGTCTGGTTCCTTGCCTTAATGCCAACAATTGTCCAGATTACAAAAACCACTAGAGCTATTGTTAGCACTGTAGGTAAGAACCAGCCGGCCACCCTATCAGCAAGTTCCTGAACTCGTGGCTTCGAGCTGCTAGCATCTTCTACAAGCTTAGCGATATCTGTAATTGTGTTTTTGCCAGGTAGCCGAGTCAACTGTACAACAAGGGTTCCAGAGCCATTAGTGGTGCCAGCGATGAGTGACTCGCCAGGTCTTTTGATAACTGGAAGACTCTCTCCCGTGACCATGGATTCATCGACCTCGCTGACTCCTGATATGATGGTTCCGTCTGTTGGAATTCGACTATGAGGCATGACCTTGAATATATCACCAAATTGCAGAAGCCGAGCGTCAATTTCGCAATCCGCTCCATTTTCGACAATTATAGCAGTACTTGCTTGTAAAGAGCGGACGCTTACTGCGGCGACAGCTCGGATTCGAGCATAGCTCGCGACGAGACGGCCAAGCATGATCAGTGAGATGAGAAGCGTGCTAGTCTCAAAGAATGAGGCCGTCTCCAAAGGCATGCCCGACATAAGATACCCAAAGGCGACAACAGAGTATATATATGCAGCTGTGATGGCAACCACGACTAACATATCAAGTTCGAGCACTCCATGTCGAATCAATGACTTGAGGGCTGGCTTGTAGAATACCGGCACGGCGAGAAACTGGACCAAGCTACCCAGAACTAATGAGATGATTGCCTCGGTCTCCTCCTTCACATGGGTTTCGCCCCAAGCTAGAACAAGTACAGGGATTGTAAACGCAAACGAAGCGATAGTCTCGACCAAAAGAATAAGAAATCGCTTACGACCTGAAGCGAGCTGTTGGTCATTCTGAGGAGGCGCAAGTGTAATCGATAAGTGCCCGATCTTGTGGAAGAGTTCTCGAGCGCCCATGATGGCAGGGTTGTAATGAATACGGACAGTACTCTTATTGAGAATTACTACTTCTTTGACGCCGTCGAAGTCAAGTTGATCAAGCGCCGCAGAGACTTGTGAGCCAGATGTGAGGATAGTAATGGACTCGTCCCCGCCCATGATAGTGATTTGAAAACCTGTAGCTTCTCGTGTCTTTACGAGAATTTCATCCATGTCTAGAGCAGGATCGACGGTGAAATCTGCATGGCCTTGCAGATAGTTGACACGAACTATATAATACATCAGCAACTCCGTCTCCAGTTAAGATGGCCCTTCAGTGAGTTTAAAGCACTCTTGAGTGCATAAAACAGAACACGAAGCTTCGGCTATTAATATTGGCTAGAGAAATTCTTGGATTTACTTACTGTTATGGGCCCCATTGGCCGCAAGATTCCGTGTTAGATTGTCGCTACAGCCATTGCAGGTCATACCAGTAACGCCGATACGGACTGCCTTGTCAAAGCCTCTCTCAACGTCGAGTTCATTACTACTGTTGCCAACCTTTGGCTTTGCTGTTTGACATCGCTTCTGCCTGTTTGAATGTTGTCTCGATACAGACCCAGCTTTGCCATCACAACACTCATCACGAGTGTTCTCAAGGAAACCGCCGCTGCTAGTGCAGCTAGATTTTCTCTTGTTGCCGCAACAGTCGCCCTTGCAGCTGTCTTTAGGAACCAGCTTAGTTTCATCACAATCATCAAGAATTTGCTCAATAGAAAGATCTTCCGACTTCGTCTCATCGGCACAGCAATTATCGGGAAGCTTCTTGCCACCGCAACAACCATCATTGCAGCTATTTCCAGCCTTTGGCTTGGTGCTAGTGTCGCAACAGTTGATAGGCCCCTGTTTGGTACAGAGACTTTCTGGCTTCATGTTGCTGCTACAACAGTCCTCCTCGCCATTCTGACGATTCCCAGATGCCTGGTTGCTATCACAGCATTTAGCGGGCTTAGATTTGCCGGCTACGCCAGTTGAACACTGGCGCTGGCCTTTGTCGACTGAGCAACAATCGGTCTTTCCGCCAGCTGTTCGCTTAGCTGGAACTCCAGCTGGAACTCCGCAGCAGTCTTTCTTACCAGAATTGCAAACATTTTGGACTACAGGAACAGCATTTGGCGATTGGGCCGTAGTCTCTGCGTCCGAGGGCTTGCAGCAGGACTTATAGCCACGTTCAATCATGCTGCGGCAGATACATCGAACATTATCCAAAAAAGACTGGTATTGGGCGAAAGCCATCTGAAGATGAGCATCGCAAGCTGATGCTTTGTTTCCATCAGAACAACAACCAGTCCCATCTGAATTGAATTAGCAGCCGAAACACTATAGAGCGGCTGGGTAGAGGAGACGTACGATCATTGTGATCAGCAGTATGACAGCCAACGCCCTCGGCGCACAGTGTAGCAGCAACGGACTTGAGACACTCTTCTATAAAATAGATATGATTAATATTGGACACGAGAGCACATGTTTGCAGGTACAGGTAGAGACCATACCGTTGCATTTCTCGTTGTTCGGGGTGCAACAGTCAGTCTTCAAGCTACAATCATTCGCGGACGGATTGTTGCAGGAGTCCCGGACAGCTCCCGCCTCCGGAGGCTGAAACGTCTTCTTGCCAGCACAACAGTCGGCGCCCATCTTGTTCGTTTTTGTAAGCAGAAGTGAATATAAATATAAATATGAAGTTGAAGTTGATTTTCAGTATTGAAAGAAGAAAAGTAGGTGAACAAATGGAGTCAAGGCGGGGTTAGATAAGTATTTGGAAAGTAGCATCCCTGTCACTAAGGAAAGCGCTAGGTAGATAGCCGTTGCCCCGAAAGCACTACGGCAGGTCCCGAACAGTTTAACCGTGTCGATTTACCCTATTTAGAAGTGTGGAGTCATTCATGATAGCATCATATTCCGTAGCGTGAAACTAGTATACGTTGTTATACTTGTAGAGTACATTGCCTTCTGTGAGCAGTCTCGCTGTTCATCCACCTGTTCAAATCTCCAGTGCATATAACTCAGGGGAGTTTAACGTCGTGCAACTAGTTTTGCCGAAGAAAGCAGAAAACTTGATTACGCAGTATGCTCTGCTATATAAACGTCAGAGCAACGAAAGAAGTGAGGGCGATGAAGGTGACTTCGGCAATGATAGCCTGTTCGATGGATAACATGGCCTGTGCGAACTATCCATTGCAAAAGAACAACTCGGGCAGAGGTCATCGGGATTTCTGACTCGTATCACGCTAAAGGAATATCGCATATCATGTGGTTCTTATCTTTCTTTCTTAAGGCTTCAATAACAACGTAATATAACTACGTGATATCACAAGAAGTCAGACAGACCATTCCGTGGTACAGTCGGAGTCGTATCATGGAACAAGAAGTGTCGCCAAAGGGGAACAGTCGTGAACAGGTTTCGCAACGAACAATGATAGGCTTACTCAAGGCACGATTGGCATTATTTGCCAGAAGGACTCGGCACTGGATGGGTGCCTGTTGCCTGAACCTACCTGCTTTACTCTAGGTGAGAGGATTTTCAAATATAGAAGCTTGAGGCAACGAACCTACTTATCTCGTAAGCCGGAGCGCTTGTGAGTGCATACTGAATATATAAACCGCGCATGGGGTGTTTGTGACCTAAGTCGCTATCTCAAATCTAGAATTACTCGTCTATATGTTGGGAGCCCGTATTTCGAATCCAAGAGCTGGCGGGCCTTGGGGACCATCGAAATGCTCAACCTTCATAACAGATTAGTGAAACAAGAAGAAATCGATCATACACTGCCACAAAGGTAGCCGTCGAGCATGTTGCGGCAATCAGCGACGGGTATCACGTCTCCTAGAATCGTACCCGTTGAGCATGATCCAATCATTGATGAAAAAATACCTTAAACGGTGAAGAGTTTCGGCGGTATTTCGACGTTGGACGAGATAGTGGAAATGGGATTAGGGTGTAGACCCTCACCGCACACCGACCTGCGCGCGATCTATTGTCATAAGTTCTCAGGATTAAAACCGAAGAGATCATTAACAAGAAGAGCATAACGTGAAACGGCATGATAAGGGGATCAGAAGTTTGATGGCAAAATGTAGCTAGTAACCATTATCTATCTACAACTATTATACGCACGCAAGAAAACACCGTTATCCAGGAAAGAGTGTGCCCTCGAACCGGTCTCTGAAGTATCGTCACACCTTTGGTAAACAATATGCTACAGTTTGCGCGCCTTTTTCTGCAATGAACAACGCATACCCCAGTGAGGATGTTTCGGCATAGATCTATTCCACTACACAGACCGAACGTTACGCCTAGGCAAGAGCCCGACGTAACATTGAATCAAGATTGTCCGGAACACAAGGCTACTTCAAGCAGAATTGCCTCTCAATAGGTTTCTAGAAACTATGAAAACCAGCAGCAAGCGGAATTTGACGAACTTAGGGATCTTATCGACTGATGGAAGTCCTGGGGTATCGAGGACCCTGGCAATCCAATTCCAGACAAGCCCCTTGTTCTTCTAATACTGCGAGCGATAGTTTCCCCAGTATTTCATACAGTGATAGGCCTGAAGCTGAGGGGAAAACAAGACCGGATGATTCGTGACGGAGATACAGGATCTAAGGGGCTCGAAGTATATCCAAACTCAAAGATCAGAACTCAACAGTACAAGCTCCAGGCACTACGAGATATATATAATATATATCTTCAAGAAAATATTTCGATTATGTCACATTCCACAAGAAATGGCTACAATCTGCGAGTTGCGCCCAAAGTTTAAAAGGGGGGCGATGGGGGGAATTGAACCATATATAGACGTCGTAGAATAACTTGATTCTCTAGCATCTCCTTTCCATCCGGTAAATTGTTCGGACTATACAATTTTTGCCAAAGTAGCTTTGACTCATTGGCTTTCAGCTTAACCGCTTCATATTTCATTGCAAAATGGCCCGCAACTTGCAAAGTAGCTGTTTCGCCGAGAGTACATGTAGAGTGGCTGTCATTCGTCTACTTCCTCGATGCTTCCCAAGCTGATTTATACTCGTGAAGCAACTAAGCTCATATAGATTCCCCAAAGCAGTCCGACAAAGTTGAGAAAGACGATCCTGCGCTCGACAGGCACGCAACTAAAGCTGATGATGGAAGCAAATGGCCATATTTTGTAACCGGCAATGATGAGAGGGATCGTCTCGGTGCGGACGTTGTGTGCAATAACGGCGACGGGCTGCCTCTTCAGCATTCCCATGAGGACGAAGAAGGCGACCGTGTTGAGGATCGCACCAATTGTAATGCAATCAATGAACCATTTGCTCAGAGTGTTCTTGATATTGAGCTTCGGCTTCGGTTCGGGCCCGGCACCGGCTTCGGGGGTCTCTGTCATCTGCTTCTCGAGGTCTCGCGGACTGTCGCTCCCAGGGCTGGGCCGCTTGCGCTCGTATGCCGGAAAGGTGCGCTCGAGTAGTTGCTGCCACATGTAATTTGGCGGCGAGGTCAAGAAGGCTAATGCCACGAACCGCAGGAACATGCCGATGTCGAAAGCGAACGGTCGCCCATCGCGGTAGGCCTCGAGGATCTGGGCGAGGATATTCGACGTGCTCGCCAGGGCGGCGGACGCCAGGGTGGCTTTCGCCATTGGCGACGGCATCGTGTAGTATGTAGTATGGCGGGAAGGTGACGTGATAGATAGGATGCGATAGTATTCGACTTAAGCTCGTAGTTTTCAATCGGGCCAAAGCGCACAAGCCAGCAAAGATGGTGACGGCATGCAAGTAGGAGCAATGGCAAAAAATCGCATTGGATTAGAGGATCTCAGTTGAAGCCACGAAGCAATTGGATAAGATTGATTTGGAGATAGGTATTCATTTAGCACGGGCGTCGTCAGCTATAAACTAGACCTCTACCTAACCTATGTCGTGGAGCACGTTCTGGCGGTTTTAGCAAGGATCGTCGCACCCGACTCGTTCGCCGTTCATCTTCATTTACCCCTACAAGCAGCTAACCTGGGTATCCTGTATTTATGCATGACATCTTACTTTCGCTTGATGTCACCATAATCTAGCAGAGTCTAAAAAGAATAGATATTTATCGATGTTAGTGCGTTCAAGAGCGGGAAGTAGAGGTGCCCGTGATGAAGAAGCAACTTCAATTACATACCTAACGTAGTAGTCAATAATACCGCTAAAATATCCACTGGGAGGACTGCTGTATGGACTACCTCTGGCTCTGACCTTCAGGCTCTCTAATGATACTACTGAATTATGAGTCAGGCTTAGAAAGGAGTACCAGGAATTGCTGTTGCACTTGAAGCTTGAAGAATAAGCCGGCTGACGAGATAGCAAGTAATGAATAAGCAGTCGTCATTTGATTTAATAGTACCCATCTAATATATTCATTCCTTAGACTCGTGCACCCTCATCATGGGCCTTGACTGCCTCATGGGTCTCGACTGTTTGCTCTGCTGCTTTTCGTCCTCCAATCTTTGTATCTCGTCATTACTCGCATCTAAAATTGCCTTCTCGTCGTCGGGTGGTTGGTAAATGCTACCGGCCTCCTCACGCCTCTGCCTCTCCTCCTCCTCCTGTTCTTTAAGTAACCGCTCCTCGTGCTTCAGCTCATGGAAATTAACGTCTTCGAAGCCAAGTCGCCCCAGAATCGGACCAGTCGCATGCCGGTAAAGTGTGTGCCCTTCAACAAGATCGCTTACATTGACATTCTCTACCCCTTTCACATTGAGGACCGGCTGTAGTCCGGCAACTCCAAACTGGATGCTGTTGGTTCGGTAGAGGAAGGCTAGAATGTAATCCCTCGTACTATAGGCATTGACAACTCTGCCCGTTACTACAGAACGGATCCGACGCCATTCAGCAGAGCTGCTTGGGGTTGGTGCCCCTAGGAGCACCACATTTTCAATGAGTCCAAAGGCTTTCCGCTTTGCAAGCTGTTGTAGGCATAGGTATATGACCCTGGCACCCAGGGAGTACCCAACCAAGCTCACAGGCCTCTCACCTTGTGCTTTGTTGATTAAAGCATCTGCAAGGACTTCTCCAGCTTTCTGCGCTCGCTGGCTTGCAATACTCCAAGGGTTGTCTATAATGCGCCCGGCATTTGTCAGGGATATCGGCCAAAGGCCTGCCGTCAACGCCGCAAAGACGGTCCGTTTAATGATCTCGCTCTTCGCGAATTTCCAAGCAAGTGAGGTAATCAATGTCCTTAGAGAATTTCCGAGGCTTTCCAATGCTTCGACCTCGAAACGTAGAGCAAAGGCCTCGAGACTCTCATCAAGAGCTTTCCACGGCAAAACAACATCATTTTCGTCCCTCAGCCAACCAGATATTCCTATTCCAACTCGTAGGCGATGAAGACCAGCTTCGTCTTCACTTGACTTGCGAGTAGGTATAAATGCGAAATCTTCCACATCCCTAGTGTATCTTTCCATAGCCTGTGATGACATACGAGCACCATACGCCCCAAAAAGGCCACCGACCAGCACACTGCTCCCAGCCAATGACCCTAATAGTCCTGCAGTAGCGGTAGCTCCGAGACCGATACCACCTAGCACGGTGCCTATTCCGGCAGCGAGAAATGGTGCGGCTAACCCGCCTGTGATGCCGATCAAAGCTGCCCCCGCGACGCCGGCAGCTCCCATCTTCCACTTTCGGGCCATGCTGTTCTCCTCGGCCTTCTTTTTTGTTTCCTCATCTGCCGACATCTGCTTTGCTGCCATTAAGAGACCCCTCGCGACCTTTCCCTCGTCTTCTGATAACACCTTGACAGACAGGCCCAAAGAGGTTGTACAATAGAGCAGGAGTATCCGCGAATATGCGTTGTAATGCTCTAGACTTAACATAAGTAAAAGCATCGAGTGCAGTATCAGTACTTTCTTGGACTGATCCAGCGACCGCAACGATGTCTCAACCGGTAGGTATAACCCTTTTAGCACCTCATCAATCTTAGCGGTGTGTTCATCAGTTTTCAGTCCAGCTGATGACGACTCGATATCTGACGTAGAAGTCGCTGGCTTCGAGTGCCGGGATTGATTTTCGGCAGCTTCTCTGGAATTAATGGCCTCGCCGACTCTGAGAATGACAGCATCACGCCAGTCATCGAAGAAATTGAGCAAAGACTTTTTGAGCTCTACCATACTCTCTTCGTTAACTTCCTTCTCCCGCTTGGCAAGCTCAGCATTCCGTTTTTCAGGAGTGCTCTGCTGCGCCTGTTGGTTGGCATCCGGAGTTTCGCCAGCCTCTCCTCCCTGATCATCGTCCGCAGCAAGCAAATCTGAGTCTCTATTGCCGGTTTGATGAGGATCAAATGTGCTGAGCAGTTGTTGTCGCATGGTCTCGGTGATGTCACATATCAGCAGCGTGAGCGCCCCGCGATCCTCGGTCGTTTCCAGTATTGTGGTTAACGACGCACCCTCCTCTTCCTCCTGTCTATTCGTGTTTGCGGACTGGCCGCGGAGGGCGTCGCCGGCCTTTTGGAACATTGAGGCCATGGTGAAATGTACTTTTATTCTTTTCACGATGCTAATAGCGGAGAGAATCATGAAATTCAAGTCCGTGCCTACGTCAGATCTAGATAGGATGAAGGGGCTGTATCTACCTAGGTAAGTACCTAATGCATGAATACGTCATCCATTGCATGTTTCCACTGTTCTTCAGCAGGCAACAGTCAGTGGCAGCGCCTATCCTCGCTGTAAGGGCCGCTTTCAATTGATTGATAGCTTAGGTAAGTTAAGCACACTCGACACATTCAATTCATGTAGCATCAGTCGATGTTCAATATCTCTTGTCTGCCAGGGAGAGTTGGTTGCTAGTGCAGAGTTCATGCTCCGGTCTTAACTTAGAAGTTGAATATTCTATATGGTTGTTAGTAGTCAGCATTAGAATTAAAGTAGTTGAATAATCCTGCAATTCGACCTTGGGATTACAATCGATCCAATGTAAACTAGATAGTAGACGCGGGCTGAATCGCCATCTTTAGTCCCATTTATTTTGTATAGTATTTACCTCTTTAAAATAACTATATACTCTTGAGCACTGTATTTGCGTATATCTCTTAGTACGTGTATCGGAATCCCGGTTGGAAACCCTCCTATTTACTGGTTAGCATCTGTTGTTCCAAAGTGAAAGACGATCACTTACATCATCAGCTTCGAGTTCCTTCTCTCCTCGATCCGCCTTCTTGTTGTCGAAGTAGAACGATATACTGCAAATACCAACAAGGATTATATTCAAAAGAGAAACGGCAATACAAGCCCAAAGCCCAGGCCTGTATTCTGGATTATCTTGAGATCTGGGAACCGTTAGTGATGTTGTTCGCAAACGAGAGCTGTCTGACATACCTGAATACCAAGCTTCCGGCGATGCCGCCAATTCCGCCAAAACCCACCATGATAGCACTGCCAATAGCACGCTTCCATTGTCCGCGGATGTTTGTGGCCTGATACGCTAGGGTCGCGGGCACGTTGGAGTTTGCTCCTGCAACAAGCAAAAACGAGCCTAGGTATCGAATTCTAGGGTCTGGGTGCCAGCCTAGAATAGGCAAACCAATACTAAAACACCAGTAGTCAGTAATTGTCATCTTGACAGGTTATGAAAGACTTCGGGCACCGACCCAACCCGAGGTCACTAATAGAGGTTCAAAAAAGCGGCCCAGATAGTCAGAGAGTTACTTACAGAGAAACGACCATATTGATGACGATGACGGGACCGCGCATGCGATACTTATCTCCTAACCAGCCCACAGCATACATGAAAATGCCGGCGAACGCGTATGGAGGGGCAACTAGGGCTTGGGAAGTGCCAACATCGTAACTGTGAGAGATTAATCGTCAGAATTAATGTTAATAACGAACAAGTGACTTCTGCATAGTGTGTTTCGGGAGCATGCATCGGTATATAGCACTTAGAAGCCGACCGTTTGCCAAATCCGGTAGTAAAAACTTAGAAATACTGACTGTAAATTTTCTGTATGCAATATAAGGTTAATGATAATGTCTACTAATATTAGGATTTACTTAGGGTTCTCTCTTACCATTGAGGATGATAGGAAGAAAAAAGGCCAGAGCATAAGACATAGTCGTACTGCCGAAGAAGATCAAGCCGTAAGCCCTAGAAATTTACCAGTATCAGTATCATTTCCATATTACCGAATGCTTCAGACATACCAGAGTCTCCAGTCAAGTCCAGCCCTAAGATATTCACCAAGCTGGAACCTGGGAGCCTCGACATCACCGCGGTCGGCATTCACCCGCCTAATGACCCAGGCGCGCTCTCTCATGGACAAGAACTTCCACTGCGACACTAGGTGTCAGTTAACACATTCTACATTGGCTATTATACGCAAAATAGGATACGTATGATGCTGCTGATTCAAGGTCTCTTGCTTATCCACACCATCGAGGATGAGATTTGGTGGAAGTACTCACAGTCTTACGCTTAGATTCGGGGAAATCGACCAATAGCCAATATCCGACAAAGCCGAGAAGGATAGTGACAATGCCTTTGAATTAGTTAGCTTACAAGCTGTCGGTGTGTTCATCCGGAGGCGAGTTACCTTCAATTATAAAGATCCATCGCCAGCCCCTTAGTCCTCCAGCTCCCTCGAGGTGAATTATACCGAAGGCTAGAATACCAGAGAACGCGGAGGTCACTGAACCGATAAGATAGAAAAGGCCATAACGTCGGCCCAGTTCATCTAAGATCAGAGTTAGCAGTGCTTGGAGTCTTCGCTTCCGATTTCGTGCTCTGTTAGGATCGTACATCTTGTATACCAAGTTGACCTGTAACGAAATCAGTCGATGCTCTCATGAAGCCGATTGCAGCCCCTCGGTCCTAGCTGTATGAAAGCGTAGGTCTAAGGGATACCATTCGTGCCAAGCAAATTGGGGTAGAGGAGGGACTCATACAGCAGATAGACAGCGCTTGGAAAGAACCCAGCTTCCAGGAGGCCGATTACAACTCTCAGGGCTGTGAGCTGACCGAAAGTTTTCGTAAACCCCATTCCTAGCATTGCAGCTCCCCAGGCGACCGTGATCACCGCGATATGGATGCGAGGGCCGATCTTGCGTACTAGGACAGTCGACGTGGGTTGAAAAACAATATAAGTAGGGAAAAAGGCTAACGTCACGATGGACTAAACTTGTGAGTTAGCTTTATGATATAGCTGAAAAATGCTTCCAGTACTATGGAACTCACATAGCGATTGCCGGTTAAGACAAGGTCTTTGGCCAATCCAGCAATGGCAGCGGCCGAGATGTTCGTTCTGTCTATCAGACTGACACAATACATGAAGCCAATGGTAACAAGCAATCTGCGGTCGATCTTGTGAACGATCTTCCTCGCTTCGCGCTCAGTATATTCGTCTTCGTCATCTGGTATAGCGAGCTGGGCCCTTTCGATCTTCTCGACCTGATTGGCACCATAGGTGCCTTTGTCACTGTCGTTATCCATGATGAAGGTTGTGGCAGTTGAGAAACGACGAGTTTGGAGAACTTCAAAAAGATCCGACCCTAACGTGATACGACGTTTAAAACCTCGTACAAAGAAAAATGCACATAAGGAGCCCTTCAACGTGAGATACGCTTAATCCCGCCACTGCTGCTGAGACTTGGACAATTCTTACTATCTATCTCACCTCGGTCAATTTTACGCCCGGGGGCTCTTAGTATATGTATTATTATGTCCGCTCTCGCCAATCAATAAAGACAAGGTAGGTACACGAGGGTGGTCAGGACTATTTCCCCGCATCCCCTTGGCAGGTTCGTGGTCGAGCTACGGCCGATCACCAGGCCGCTTCGAGGGGGGGCTGGCGAGAGACGTTACACAAAGTAGTAATGTTAACATTTGTCAATGCAGCTTACATGTATCCCTATCTATTACAGATGATTATGGCATGATTGTGGCCTTGATGAAGACATCACTGATTACCTCACAATAATATAGCATCTTTAATCTTACGAAACTTAAGTAGAAGGTGTCACCCTCGATGAAAACAGGACACTGTCTCAGCAGCCAGCCTCTGACTGAGTATTGATTAAAACTGGGGAGAAGGAATTGGTGCGTGAATGTACGGTACACGGCAGTGCCGACATCTTCCATTCTCAACCTAGTTTGCTAGGGCCCCTGGTCAGACTCCCTGGTGGTGATAGCATCGTCTAGACCGCAGCGTAGTTAGATATCTCCACGTGAGGAGAAAAGCTGGAGAAATCAACTATACTAGCTCGGGGTGTCCGCTTTCATTTACCAATCTGAACAAGCTGATTGGTATCGCCAGGGAACTAAAGAGGTCAATGTTTGACTCCATGAGACTTGGCTTCCCCGCACGCTTTACCCCAGGTCTTCACTAGCAGTTATTTTAAAGCGTTGCGGGGGAAGCTTCCGAAAAAGACGGGAGAACTACTACAATGGGAATAGAAGGCAAGAGAAGCTATGTTCGACGTGTATACTATGGCCGTGACGCTTTACCAATGGATAGTTGGGAATACAGCCACGGCCGTACTAGTGATCCAATTGACCTATTAGTCGCATCACAATTTGCACCGAGGTATGAGCAGAATCATCTAATTCGTGCAGGCGTTCGCATGAGCACCTCAATGGGATGGCTCAACGCCACAGTGATTCCGATATGAGATGCCGTGTCGGCAAAGAATCTACACAGGTATTCGGGAGCCGCCACGATAATGGCCAAGCGCCAAAATATGGCGTCTACCTCCCATAACTCGATACGTTTTCTACCTCGGGTCCTTAGAAACCCCTCATTACCTAAGGTATACTTTTGTAACCGACTGGTGACCTCATGAAACGCACCAGAGCGGTGGGTTGTTCCGCGATATGCGGACAACGATTACCGGGCTAGCGTAGAGACTCTCTTTCTGCCTGGAGCTTCAAGTAAAGTAAGTTATGGCTCGCAATTGATTGGTCCGGACTCATACTTATTGCTTAAAGAAGAAACACGCTGAATCTAACAACGATTGTTCTAAAATAGGGAAGTAATTACACGTAACTTAACAGAATCCACTCCATGGTAGCGTATGCTGACATTGAAGAAACTATTGGGTCTGTGTTGGACACTAAGCAACGAGACGCACAGATTCGAATTTTGTTATGCCAGACCCAGCGGAATCAGTTGAATCAATATGTGCATATATGGCGTCGAGGTTATCTCCGTGTATCTATACCGTTGTAACACCCTGATAACGTGCCAACGAGCTCGCTTCAGGCAGGCAGAATGGCGATCAATACTTTGGTTCTTCCAGCACGCTTTACTATTTGGCTAGCGCGACGCGACAACCAATTTTCGAGTTTGGTACCCACTATCTAGCATTCATCTCAGGATTCAAACTCCATCTATTACCGTTAAGGCTCTAGCAATTGCCAAGATGCCAACAAATGAAGGCGTTGAAGTAAAGCAGTCCCCAGGTGCTGGGAAGGGGCTGTTTGCTCGAAAAGCCTTCTCGCCGGGCGACACGGTCGTCGCTGTGGACAGACCGCTTGTGACCGAACTCGAGATAGACCGGATGCTCGATACCTGTGCTTGGTGTTGTCAACGTGGAGCGACAAATCCTATAGAAAAGATGAGCTCGGCAGCGATGGGTCTCCCTACCGGTACTACGGAAATCAAAAGCTGCACTGGGTGCCAACGGGTTGGGTATTGTTCCAAAGCCTGCCAGTCCAAAGCGTGGAAGCGCGAGCACAAGTACGAATGCAAAGTTATTGGTGTGAAGGACAGACCGGACCTGCCTCCTGGAGTCCGCGGAGTCATCAAGATCCTGGGCCGTCTGAAAGCGAATCCTAAGAGCGAAATCGGGCATGTGGAAGATATCCTAAATATCTGGCCCGCCGGCGACCCGAAAGGCTTGGACAAAATCCTCACACAAGACAAGAAGAGATTTGAGGACTTCAATTTTCTTGGGCGCGCGGCTTGGCACTACAGTGGATCTCCAACAATCGACGGCTTAGAACCCCAGTTTACCTCGATAGGATTGCTGTCTAATGTGCGTTTCACATCGATTGAAAGAGACAAGCATCTGCTGACTAGGCTAGATTATGAACAACTCCTTCACTTTATCATGTCCACTTGATGATATTGAACTTGGGATTGGATTCGACCCGCTGATATGCAGTGCAAATCGTAAGAACTCCCGGAATCATTTTCTTCTTATCTTGGTAACGCCCTTTCTGGCACAATGGCGATTGATAACTGACTCCGAATGTCCTAGATTCCTGCGACCCAAATGCGTCGTTGGTCTTCAATCAGCCTGGGCAAGAGATTCGAGCCCTGAGGGCTATCAAACCTGGCGAGGAAATCTTCATTAGATACATAGAAGTTACGAACCCGTTTAGTGTGAGGCAGGTAAGTACTCTGAGATCCTTCATCCCCTCGTCTAGCACATCTTGGAAATAGGAATCGCTTTAAGGGGTATATCCCGTTCTCGCTGGTCTTGCAAGCTCCCGAAGCCCCGGGTGATTCATATTATTGACTTCAACGTTATATATAGGCCGAGCTGCAAGAGAGGTACTTCTTCACTTGTCAATGTACTAAATGCCAGAAAGGCGTGAGTCTGGAAGCAGATCAGTTTCTGAAGCCACCAGAAGATTTGGAAAGTGACTTAGTGGGCGGCAGCGATTCCAAACGAGTAGCTGCTATACAGTCCGAGGCGTATGCAGTACTCGAGAACAAGCAAGCTACGATTGATGAAGTCAAAACGGCGATCAAAATGTGTATCGACTCGATACTGTGGCCCTGGACACGCCAGCCAGTACCACAGCTTTGCTGCCGTCTTTTCGCACTGTATCTTGAGTCCGGATCTATCTATATGGCCTTTCTGATGGGCATCAAGTTACATTTTGAAATTCTCCCTCCGCTGTATCCGCAAGAGTTCTATCAGGATCGCCTAATCAACGCGTGGACTGTATCAACCGTGATCAATGTGCTATGCGGTCCTGCACACCAAACCCTTCAAGAAGAAATGGCTCAGCGTGGCCTAGAGCTCAGGGTCGTTTACCTTGGGTTTCTTTTCTATCTTCACGAACATACGCCTCAGATGTTTGGCCCCAAAACTCCGTTTGGAAAGGTAGTCCAGAGTACCTATGAGCAGATTATGGCGGGAATATCCATTCCAGAGGCGGATATCAAATCGAAGATATCTGTTGCTTGGCCGGCGGTCGAAACTCTAGCCAAATCCGTCGATACTTCAAGTTTGGTATAACCAGGCATTCTCAACGCGGGTACAATTTGGGGAAACCGGTAAGGTTAAGTTTCATGGCTAGATAGATGCTGTGGAAGGTACGTTTGATATTAAAAGACAGAGGCTCATCAGAGGGAATGAAGATCGCCTCCGTTGTTACGGAATGGCGATAC